>CM060905.1:1030004209-1031209709 GCA_030737815.1 Allium fistulosum
ACAGTTATGGGTCCATTATAATGTGAATATATTTACATTTGAAGAACCAAACACAATTACAAAACAATACCACTCTGTGGGTTTAATGTCTTTGAAACACTTTTCATAGAAAACATGGTTAAACCCCTAACCTATAACTTTATCATGGAAAGCTTCTTCTTAAAATCATTTCAAAACTCCTTTAATTTAGCCATGGGTTTTTCCTTTAAAATGAGTTTGGGTTACACAACCGTTCGATGCCTTCGAAACCTTGCTTTCGACTTCATATGATGACCTCCTTCGAAACCATTAAAATCTATCTTCAAAACATAAGGCTCCTTCCTTTATAATACTTTAAATCCTTTCCTTAGAAACTTTTCGACTGTATTAAAATTTTAATATTTAACTTTAGAAGCATAGCTTCGAAACCATGGTAAAGTACTTCTTTCATAACCATTGGAAGTAACCCTTCCGAAACCTTTGAAATTCCCCCTTTCGAAAGGATTAGGATTATACTAAAAATATCATTTGGGTCAAAGTGAATATAGACGAAAGCATCTCTTTCAAAACCATCCTTTACCATATAAAAATATTGGGGAAATCATGATGGCGTCAGCACCATCTCTTTCGAAAGCTTCAAACCATTTAAACAAAATATTGAAGGATAGCGTCAAAACCCCTTTCGAAGCCATTGCCTTCGAAACCCTTGGACACTTTCGAAAGCCATTAGGAAGTGACTTAAAACATCTATAAAACAAACATTACCTTTCGAAAGCATTGATGATTTCAACACCATCGAAAGGCTAAAGAACGGTAGCAAGGTTTCGACTAGGACGGAACCCCTTCTTTCAAAAGCATTCTTTCATAAGTAAGGAACCCACTCGAAAGAAAACTTATGTTAATGGCAACCCTTTCGAAACCTTTTAAAACCTCTTTCGAAAACATATGCTTCGACTCCTTCAAAGGCTTAAATAAAATAAAGGCAGGCGCTTCTCTTTTTAAAACAAACCAAGGAAGTGACTCCTTCGGAAGCCACGCTTTCGACACTTAACCTTTTTGCCTTTCTCTAATCTATTGCGTACCATCTTTGTGATACCTTGTGTATTGGTTTTGGCTTAGTAGGTTTTGACTGGGTTGAAGGCGAAAGCTCTATGCCGATAGGTACCTCCAAAGTAGGCGAAACCAACTTTTCTAAGTAAACCTGGTTTTATACTAACTAAAGTAAACTTTTTTCTAACTAACCTACCACGTGTCAATATCAGATTGGTTGCCTTAACTTTTTCAAATTCTTTACTAAAATAACTGCCGCTAATTTCAGATCTAAACCATGGTTAAGTTAATCAAATAAGCCCTTCCATTAAGCAAAACTAATATTGCAAAGAAGTCCCTCTTCTAAAATAATTTAATTGGCATAGCAAATCACTTTGGAAAAATCCCCAAAAATTTCAGAAATTCACTTTAATCATGTTATCTAACATATCAAAATTCCAGACCCAAATTCTTAATAAATTTTCCGAAATAAATTTATAAACCCAAATAACTATATTTTCCTTTGAAAATTCATAACAATCTTTCCATAGCTTGGAAAATTATCGAAATTAAAAACCAACTCCAAAATCATGTTTTATACAACATAAATTTTTTCCATGGCATTTAAACATCAACATATATTGTTTTTATCCTAAAACCGTGTATAAATCCATTTAAACAATCTTGTTTAAATTAAACAAATCAGTATTCTAGCATATCATCATCCAATTCATCATAAAAACGAATTTACCCTTAAATCCGAAAACATATGATTAAAAAAATAGAGATGGAATTATTATTCACCTTGATTTAGATCAGGAGATTAGATTGAGACTGATTTTCCCTAAGCTTGATTCTCTAGCTTTTAATTTCTCTTCTCTTGATTATGGTCGGCTCCCCTTTTTAGTTTTTAGTTTGCGTTTTCAAAATGACGTGAATGGGAAGTAAAATGGTAGGAATGAAAATATATAAGGGTAAGGGTTATGAGCGGCAAATTTTCTAATATACCCTTATGTAGATTCAATTAACCTAAAAACCATTTTTAAGCCCATTATTTATTTTATTAGGTACGGTCTTAATTAGATTTATTCAAATCTCAACCCCCTTATCACTTAAAATTTATATTATTCTATTTAATTTATCAAATTAAATCTCCTGAATAATGTTATCAAAAATTAGGGGTGTTACAGGCTCCCCTCCTTAAAGAATTTCATCCTCGAAATTCAGTAAGGACTAAATACTAAACATAGTAATCATCTGTAACGACTCCTAACAACCATACTAGTCTACCTTACTAGGAACTATCTATATAAATCTAATATAGACATACCCACAAAGAAGATCAGGATAAGTACCTTGAATCATGTCCTCTGTCTCCCAAGTACAGTCCTTCTCGTTGTCACTTCACTAAACTTTCACAAACTTGACTGCCTTGGTCCTCAATCTTTTCTCATCTCTCGCTACAACCCAAACTGGTTGTCTAACAAAATTCAAATAAGGCTCTACTACTAGATCTTCCTATCTTGTCGGAAGAATAATGGCCTCTGGATCAAGCACAAACTTGTGAAGATGAGACACATGAAATACATTATGGACACCTGCCATACTGCTCGGCAAGTCTACTCTGTATGTGAGCTTTTCAATCCTTTCTATAATCTGGAATGGACCAACATATCTTGGTGCCAGTTTCCCTGACTTCCCGAACCGTACCACACCCTTCATCGATGAAACCTTAATGAAAACCCAGTCTCCAACTGAGAAATCTAGGTCTTTACGCCTCTTATCTGCATAACTCTTCTGTCTGGATTGAGCTTCCTTCATCCTTTCTCGGATCAACTCAATATTCTCTGATGCCTCCCTAACCAAATCTGGACCTAAGACCAATCTATCTCTAGTCTCCAACCAACATACTGGTGATTTGCATGGCCTTCCATACAAAGCTTCAAAAGGCGCCATTCCTATACTAGTTTGATAACTATTATTATAGGAAAACTTAATCAACTGTAGGTGATCCTTCCAAGATCCACCGAAGTCCAACACACAAGCTCTCAACAAATCCTCGAGTGCCTTATTGACTCTCTCTGTCTGCCCATCCGTCTACGGGTGATATGCAGTACTCATCTTGAGCTTGGTGCCTAACGCATCCTGTAGACTCTTTTAGAATTCGCTAGTGAATAAAGCATCTCTGTCACTGACTATGCTACTAGGAACTCCATGAAGTCTAACTATGTTCTTCATGAACAACTTCGTCAAAACAGTTGCCGTCTTGGTCGACTTTACTGGAATGAAATGGACACTCTTGGTCAACCTATCCACAATGACCCATATACTCTCATTTCCTCTGCTTGACCTTTGCAACCCATCTATGAAATCCATGGATATTGAATCCCATTTCCAAACTAGAATCTCTTCAGGCTGAAGCAACCCACTCAGCTTCTAATGTTCAGCTTTCACTTGTTGATAATTTGCACACTGTCTAACCCACAAGCCAACATCCCTCTTCATGCCTTCCCAATAGAAGCTCCTCTTCATATCTTGATACATCTTGGTCCCTGGACGATGAATCATAAACTTGGATCGATGACATTCCCCAAGAACTTCTTTCCTCAAGTTCTCAACATCTGGAACGCATAATCGACCCTTCTTTCTCAACCATCCTCTCTGGTCAAGGCAAAAATCTTTCAAATCATCGACCTCAATTCCAACCTCAACCCTTCTGATCTTCTCGGCTAATAATGGATCCTCTTTCTGCTTAGAAGCGATCCTCTCGATCAACACTAGTTGAACTTCTAAGCAGGACAACATGGCAGTCCTCTGACTAGAACAAGCAGTCGATCTTAACTGCACACTGCAACTGGCCAAAGCTTCTAGATCCTTCTATTCTACCAACATAGCCAACACCACATTATGATGTCTTCTACTAAGAGCATCTTCTACCGTACTTTCTTTTCCAGGAGTATACGCTATACCAAAATCATAAGCAGCCAAAAAATCGAGCCACCTTTCTTGCCTCATATTCAGCTCTTTCTGAGAGAATAAGTATCTTAAAGACTTATGATCGGTATACAACTCAAATCTCTCCCCCAGGAGATAGTGTCTCCAAATCTTCAATGCAAAAATCACCACAGCCAACTCCAAATTATGAGTAGGAAATCTCACTTCATGCGGTCTAAGCTGCCTAGATGCATAGGCAATGACTTTGCCCCTCTGCATCAACACTGCTGCCAATCCAGTCCCACATGCATCAGTGTATACTACCAACCCTTGGTTTCCATTTGGAACTACTAACACTGGTGCATTGGTCAACAAATGCTTTAACTTAAGGAATGCTTCCTCGCAATTGTCGGACCAAACAAACTTCACCTCCTTTCTAGTAAGCTTGGTCAAAGGTGCTGCTATCCGCGAGAAATCCTTGATGAATCTCCGGTAATAGCCAGTAAGTTCAAGAAAATTCTGATCTCGGTCACCGTCTCTGGTCTCTTTCAATTATTCACAGCTTCGATCTTATCTGGATCGGCTGACAATCCATTCTCTGAAACCACGTGACCAAGAAACTTAACCTCGTTCTTAAAAAATGACACTTGGAAAACTTCGCCTTTAGCTGATTCTGCCTCAGCGTCTCAAGTACAACTCTAAGATGATCTTTATGCTCTCCTTCATCTTTTGAGTATACCAAAATGTCATCTATAAAGACCAACACAAATCTATCCAAATACTCTCGGAAAACACGGTTCATCAAATCCACAAACAAAGCAGGTGCATTCGTCAACCCGAATGGCATTACTAACCACTCATACGAACCATATCTAGTTCGAAATGCTGTTAAAGGAATGATGTCCTCCGCCACTCTCAACGGATGGAACCCTGTCGCCAAATCCAACTGGAAAAACACTCTGGCTCCACTCAACCGATCAAACAGATCATCTATCCTCGGTAGAGGGTACTTATTCTTTATCGTCCTTTCGTTCAACTTACGATAGTCGATACACATCCTTAACGACCCATCCGGTTTATTCACAAACACCACGGCCGCTCCCTAAGGCGAACTGCTTGGTCTAATAAAATTCCTTCCTTCTAGATCCATTAGCTGCACCTTTAATTCCTTCATCTCAGTCAGTGTCATCCTGCTAGGTGGTCTACTTACAGGTTCAGCTCCTGGCACAAACTCAACAGCTCGTTTCGGGGGAAGTTCTGTGACTGGCTCAAACACATCTGCAAACTCTTTTGCTACTCGAACCTGACTTAGCTCTTCTCCCACTTCCATTGCACTTAACAAAGCACAACTACTCTGGTCAAAATTCTCTACTGAGAATATAATTCGGTTATGACTATCAGGGTGTCTTAATAATACCTCCCCATCCTAGCAAAATATCTTATCCTCATACCTTCTCAACCAGTCCATACCCAAAATGATTCCGAAATCTACGAAATCAAAAACATACAGACTGTATGCAAACATATGACCTAACAAATTAAGTTCTAACTGGTCGCATATCATCCCCAGAGTTGCATACCCTCATATTGGATTCGCAACCCTTAAGGAAGTAACAAGGTATGTGGGTTCTAAGTATAACCTATAAACTAAACACTGAGATATAAATGAATGTAATGCTCCGATATCAAATAGTATCCTAACTGGTATTCTCTGAATCAAAAACGTACCTTCCATCATAGTCTTTCCTTTATCAGCTGCAGTAGGCTTAGCTAATGATCCAACAGCAAAGACCTTCCCATTGTCCGCCCTGACTGGCTCTGAACACTGGTTCTTATAATGCCTAACTTGATCGCAGTTGAAGTACTTCACATTCTTCTTATTTGCAGCCTACTTTCACTTGCCTGACCGGCACTCATAAGCATAATGATCCTTCTTGTCGCACTTAAAGCACACTAATTAAAGTAAAACTTTTTCTAACTTATGTTCCACGTGTCAACATCAGATTGGTTGCCTTAACGTTTTAAAATTCCTTACTAAAATAACTGCCGCTAATTTCAGATCTAAACCATGGTTAAGTTAATCAAATAAGCCCTTCCATTAAGCAAAACCAATATTGCAAATAAGTCCCTCTTCTAAAATAATTTAATTTGCATAGCAAATCGCTTTGGAAAAATCCCCAAAAATTCTAGAAATTCACTTTAATCATGTTATTTAACATATAAAAACTCCAGATCCAAATTCTTAATATATTTTCCGAAATAAATTTATAAACCCAAATAACCATATTTTCCTTTGAAAATTCATAACAATCTTTCCATAGCTTGGAAAATTATCAAAATTGAAACCCAAGTCTAAAATCATGTTTTATACAACATAAAAATTTTCCACGGCATTTAAACATTAACATATATCGATTTTACCCTAAAACCGTGTATAAATCCATTTAAACAATCTTGTTTAAATTAAACAAATCGGTATTCTAGCATATCATCATCCAATTCATCATAAAAACAAATTTACCCTTAAATCCAAAAACATATGATTCAAAACAAAATAGAGATGGAATTATTATTCACCTTGATTTAGATAGGGAGATTGTTGAGATTGACTTCACCTAAGCTTGATTCTCCGACTTTTAATTTCTCTTCTCTTGATTATAGCCGGCCCCCCTTTTTAGTTTTTGGTTTGCGATTTCAAAATGACGTGAATGGGAAGTAAAATGGTAGGAATGAAAATATATAAGGGTGAGGGTTATGGGTGGCAAATTTTCTAATATACCCTTTTGTAGATTCAATTAACCTAAAATCCATTTTTAAGCCCATTATTTATTTCATTAGGCACGGCCTTAATTAGATTTATTCAAATCTTAACCCCCTTATCACTTAACATTTACATTATTCTATTTAATTTATCTAATTAAATCTCCTAAATAATGTTATCAATAATTAGGGGTATTACAAATTGTCTTGGGAAAATGAACACTTAAGCGACCAAGGTGTGAACGTATTTAGTAGTTGTATTATATGGCTCTTGCGTAGGTCTTCAAATGACAACATGCCAAAGGATTTATTGGTTAGTATATTTTATATTTCTGTGTCAATCCTTAGTTCAGTTGTATATTTTTAATTGAACAAAAAATTTATCAATTGTATTAGTTGTAGAAATTTATCGAAGTAGATTATTTTGTATAGCGTATATTCTTACAATATTCGAACGGTTAAATAATTTCATTTCACTTTTCTAATAAGGCTCTCACTACGTTTTTATATATCTCAAAACTCTTAACAAAAATATAGAAATCTCTCAATTTCCCTAGTGAATGTTAGGACTCGCTTGCCTTAAGATTCTGACCTTGAGTTTGTTCAGCAAATCATAGGCCCGCAAGCGATGGATAACTCTTTGTCGGTTGTATCATATAAAACTCATAACTATGGTCTTTGCCTTAATCTCAACCTCAACCTTTAGTTTCCTCAACAAATCGAAAGAGGTTATTCACTCGTACATATCATTTCACTACAGCTAAAGTATAATGCACATACCTTGAGTTTGCTCAGCAAATACATGCATGAATCTTACATTGTCTAAAAAGTATATTACTGGTACTACTCACAGTATCTCTAGCTTAAGTTTGCTTAACTACTAGTGAGTATGAAAATAACTAATCAATATTATAATAGTAAAGGAAAACTTTATATATTAGAGATTCATAATTTTCAATATATACATTAGAATGATATCGATTTAAGGAATAGTTTATCTCTTATGATATATGCTCATGATTCAAATGTCGGATACATCTGGAATAAAGGTACATGTACTTTACTTATGTACTTATTCCAAAAATCTATTTTAGGTTTATTTTACTTCCATTTATTTTATGTTTACACACATATAATTATATACGTTTAACTTATTTACTGTTATAATTTAATTTAACCTATATATGTATCTTGTCAAAAAATCATATTTAATTAATTTAGCTATTATTAATTAAATTATATTTAATTAATTTTGATTCCTATTAGTTAAATCATATTTCATTAATTTTGGGCCTTACTAATTAAATTGCATTTAATTAATTTTAAACTTATATTAATAAAATCATATTTAATTAATTCTATTCTTAATTTAATACTAATTTAACTAAATTTTATGGTATTTAAAACTTCAAAAAGTTTATACTGTACATCTCAAATCATTTAGGATGCATAACCAACCATAACACTTGTAGTTTTGTTTATATATATCGACACACACACACACACACACACACACACACACATATATATATATCATTTTAATAGATTATTCAGTCAATAAATCCTTTTATAAAATTAAACAACTTAATTAAATACTTTAATTAATTCAAATTTTCAATTTATTTATCTAAATAATTTTAGGAAAAATGTACAACTATGACAACAATACTTAAATATATCAAGTATATATGTTTTAATTTAATTAACTCTTAATTAATTATTTAATTTAATTAATCATGCTATTAAATACACTAAAATTAATTAATTAATTTCACAAAAAAAATTTGAAAATTTGAAAATTATTTAATAACCTTTATAAAATTGTCTTTTAAATTTTAAACTTAACTTTAAAATATATTTCTAAATATTCAAATCTTAATCTGCAAATTAGCCTTAGGTCTACAAAACTCTGGGCCTTACATTTGGGCTAATCTTTTGGGCTCACTCCACCCACTTGGTTAGGCATATAGTCAAGGAGGCCTATAGTCAAGGAGGGGAAATACTTTATTATTCAACCCAAACCCTAAAAACCACTATTCTAAACATCCATCGAAAAAGTAGGTTTTATTGATTGGCCCTACATGTTGACTAATTAGATTACATAGACCATTTAAGCAAGATACCATTGTTAGGTCATGGCCCATTTCAAAGCCAGTGAAATGGGTAGATGTCATAAAGAAGTCCCTGTTTGGATCTTAATGGGCCTTTGTAATCAATTAATTAACATTAAATCTGATCTAATTATTAAATAAAATCATATTTTATTGAAAATATTTTGTATATTTTAATTAATTACATTAATTAATCAATTAAAATTTTTTTAATGTACCATGAATACATTCAATGATATAACAATATAACATAATAAAGTGTGTATATATATATTTAGATAATACTATTAATACATATATATTGTGTAGCGACCTAGAAATTCGAACACTTTGTCTTCGAATATCATAACGTTTTGAAATATAGTTAAGTGTTATAAATATGATTTTATAATCTTGTTATACATCATTTAATTAATGAATAATGATAAGAAATTTGTTTTTTAAATTTTTTTACAAAAATATATTCTTCGAAGGTAAACTGTTTTTCGATTGATATAAATTGTTCGAACTCTTTGGCACTTGTCAAGTGATCAAATGAACACATTAGCAACTAAGTAGCACACATAGCTCATCATGAGCATGAAACATTCTAGAAGCTTCCATTAGGATAAGAGATATTATCATGAGAAGGGTATAAGTGTAATTAGCATAAAGGAGAAGTGATGGGAGGTGAGTCTACCATGGCATGGTGGGGTGTGAGAGAAAGGCTAAGCAACACCATCTTGAAGCATATATAAGGAGAGACATACCCTTAGATATAAAACACTAATTCACATAGCAAATACAAGCTTAAATCCATGGCGGCTTCTTCTTCTCCATCTCTAAATTTCTAAAGAAAATTAATTGTAAATAAAATCCAAATCAACTCAAATTTGGAGTGAAGCCTTGGGACAACATTGCAAAACATCCTACCTAGTTAGAATTTGAAGAAGTGGAGCCACACTCGCCCCATCCTTAATGGCCGTGAGCAATCAAGTGGGAGGAGAGGCTAAAAGCAAGTGAAAAGAGGAGGAAGGAAAGGTGTTGCAAGGTGGAGGTTTGAATTGGTTAGCTTGGATCTTGGTTTTTGTTGGGTTAAATGTGAGTTAACAAACCTCTTTGAATGGAAAATATAACATATATATGTTGTGTTTTGATTGTGTGTAAGTTGTCGAATTATTATTGAAAATATTGGTTTGATTCCTGTTTTGAAAACAAATGCATATGCGATCTATATCTATGAATTTGGAATGGACTTATATAGCTTATGACAAGACCTTGGAATAAATCATATAAGTTTTAGATGGAATTTGGTTTAGATTGGATTCGGATTTGAAAGTGCACTTATAGCGATGGTCGTTATAGATGTAGTTTGGAATTGCCTTGTTTTTGGATATTTCTATGGAACTTTGTAGGGATATCCTTAGGGTTTTCTCACCATATTTATAATGTCTTATATGCATGTTTGTTGCTATAAAAAGTTTGGATAATAAAAAGTTAAGTAACATCTCGAAAAGTGGCCAAAACTTCACTTGTGCAAAACTGCCCCGTTTAGCCTTGGTCTTTGGACTTTAAAGGTTTGAAATGACATTTGGATTTAAGTATTTTGTTATATTATTTTTACAAGTGTTTACTAACTCATATTAGAGTATTTAAAAAGTGGTTTGAGATGTTTATAAATTTTTAAGAATTAGTTGTGAATTTTTCAAGATGATTTTATAATAAAAACTTACCTTTCTTAGTTTTCCAGGAAATTATAAAGTTGTTATTTTCAAGTAATATTTTGAGAAAATGTTTTAAAACCTATTATAAGTATTATAAAGTATTTTAAAAGAATTTTTAAGTATATATAATTTTTAGAAAATATGTTAACTATTTTATATCTTATGGAATAAAATATCTTCTGACTTGTTTATTCAAATATCAAGTTTTGGTAAATAAATTACTATATTTATATAAATTTAAAAGGGTCTTAAAAGTATAAAAGAAGGTCTAGAAAATGGTTAGGATTGGTTACTGGTCAAATGATTAATTAGTTGATTACTTGGTTGAAAAATAATTAACAATGTTTAACACTAAAAGCCGATGAAGTAAGGCTTATCTATTTGTGAGAGTTAAGATTGATCTTCGAGTAGGGATGGAGCAATAGAGCTCTAACCTATCGGCTTCCCACTTGACCGAGGAATAGTAAGTTGGAAAATGTCAAAAAATTGTTAATCGTGTTGATTTCTTACTTGTTTATGGAAATCATTAATACTATACTTAACACTAAAACCCAACGAGGTAGACTTATCTATTTCTGAGATTCGAAAATGAAGTGTTTAAGTAAGGCGTTGATGCAACTCTAACTTACCTGGCTTCACTCATGGACAAGGAATAGTTAAGTTGGAATGTCGGAAACGAGTTATGCGTATGAATATTGATTTGTATATGCAATTGTTTTTATTAGATAATTGATTAGTCGATTGTCGAACTTGACCAAATATGACTTAAGAAGTTATCGAAAGGCTTCGCGATTTCATATAAATGAGAACCCCTAGGGAGGAGCATTGGTACAAAACGTATCTAGCTTTCACTTACTTTTGGAAGAACCGAAATTGAGTTAACCGAGAATTCATCGAATTAGGTTTGAAGAAACGAAGATCAGTAAGTGTTTTACTTACCGAACACCGCTTCAAAACTAGTATATGAGTTCATTGTTTTGGAAGCGGTTATGAAGTGAAATATTATAGAGCTGAACTATCCATTCTAAGGTTAAATCCAAAGGAGAGGTCAGTATTAATATTTCAAACAATGTATTGTGTAATACCATCTATCTTGAGAAGTATTCCAAGAGAGTGGACATCATTAGCATTTATCGGAAGACATATGCAGGAATCTATGTAGCGATTCGAGATCTGTTCAAGATGTCAAATCCATGTCGCGATTCGCGACCTATTCAAGAGGGTGGAATCCATTTTGGGATTCCTGTTCTATTTGAGTGATGAAGACTCGAGTGACAGATGCTGAATGTAGCCTTGACATTGGAAATGACTAAAACCATAGATATGATGAATAGCCAAAAGGCAATGTAGCATTTTAGCAATCCTAAGGGTGCAGGTGACTCCATCTAGTATTTCTTATAGACATGCATGCGGGAGCGATGCAATCGAAACCACGTGTGTTTTGGGCGTGGGCTGGTTATGTATTTTCTATAGTACATTCCCTAGAGATGTACGTTGCTCGGAAGGATATCTCTGATCCTTGTGCAAGAGTTCGGATTTGGTTTGATCGAGGAGATCTCCACAAAAAATCTATATGCAAACACGCCTTAGCGGTATTGATTGTATACCTATTATTGTTGTGGAATTTACACAGCAGCTATTTGATATAATTTATGTGCTATACACTAGACATTATCTATCATATCACCATATGTTAAACTTAATGAATGTTTGATTTCTTTTGAGGGGAAAACCGTTATAGTAATATGCATGGTCTAAAAAAGGTGCTATTATATGTCATTCTTATTTCTTGAGTTTCTCACACTGGTTTACCAGACTGATCCAGATGTTATTTTCTTATAATGCTCGTGTTAGCTCTGTGTATGTTTCTAAATTTAGATACGGACACTTTGGAGATTATGGAAAGGAGATGTGTTTACCTACCATAGTATTCTTATTTCCATTGCATTTCTAAATTGTATATATCAGCATTGTGAGGACAAATAGTTATAACTATCCAGGCTTATCATAGTACTTAGGTTTTAGTAACTCTGAGATTTCTGTATTCAGAGTAACCCTTTGTACTAATCTTTTGATATTATATATTACCATTCTGTTGTGAGATTTTATTGTTGTGTTCTTCCTTTCTTGTTCTATTCTATTTTTATTTTACCCTAACTTTCTGCCTTTCCGGCACTTGGATGCTCGGCACACAATACCGTGGATGTATTTCGTGTCGACATTCGAGGGTTGAAAAGTTGGGTCATTGCATATTGCTTGTATATAGATATTTATAGTACGATATATATATATATATATATATATGTATTTATGTATATGTATATATGTATGTATATATAAATATATGTATATATGTATGTATGTATATGATGTATGTAGTTTAGTCATATTATGTGATGGGGGAATTAATTTAAAGGACAAAAATTTGTATATTTTTAGCCTCAAGGACACAACCTCAATATTTTAACCACAAGGACAAACATTCTCCTAAAATTTATTCATATGGACAAACATTCTTTCAAAATTATTCATAAGGACAAACATTCTTCCAAAACTACTACCGAACCAAAAACTGATACCTAAAAACTGCTACCGATAACTACAAACTGATACCTAAAAACTGCTATCAATAACTAAAAACTGATACCTAAAGAAAGTTGTCCTTCGGGCTAAAATATTGAAGGTCTGTCCTTGAGGCTAAAACGCTGAGAAATTTTGTCCTTGACAATAATTTCCTGTTATGTGATATGCAAATTGCCACATACATACGTACGCACATACATATTCAGATATCTTCAAAATAGATGAATGTTTGGTGTTTAAAAGAAGATGGGAAAAATAATATACATTAGATCTAGATCTAATCAAATTAGGATCTGAAAGAAAATAGAAAAAGGTGACAATTTTAATTGATTCCAACTTCCTCTTTTACAAAAACCCAATTAATAACATGTCCAATATCTATACGAAAAGAATTCTACATGTATTCAAAAACAAAGTATCTTAGCTTTAATATTATAAATCTGGTAAACATATAAACACATATGTAAACAAGATTATTATAAAGCATTGTCAGAATTATTATATCGCTCCAATAACATGTTTAATTTATTAAAACTTTCCCCATGCAGGTGTGAGCGCGCACACACAAACACAACACACACATATAGTAATTTAAAATTTAAAGTTTACATAAATATGTTTAATTAAATAGTAAAACATTGAATATATTAATTTGAAAACAAAATCAACTTAACTAAAAAATTTAAATTAACATCGGTTTACTATTTTAGATAACATAAAGATGAATGTATATAATTTAATTAGTTGAAAATCGGATCAATAATTATAAATAAACTAAATTGTGAAAGTATATGTAAATTTTATTATAGCAAATCAAATCTACTTAACGAATAGTTTTAGATCTAATGAATAATAACAATACACAAACTAAACCAAAAAAATTAGTTATATAATTAAATGATAATGCACAATAGGTTTAAATTAAATCCAATAAGTGGCAATTCAGTATACTTATATAGGGATGTAGTTAGGATTAAACATCATGAATGAATAAAATAAAAAGAAATTGAACCTGAAAGAGTCTTTTACCTTGATTTGAAAATTCGCCTTAGACTCTTTGAATCAACTTCCAGACTTTGTTAAAATAGATGAACCATCTTAATTTACATTATTTTAATTGATCTTGGGTGAAAATAGGGAAATAATAAACATAAGAGAGGAGGGGTAGGTGGCCATGATGGGGGGAAATAAGAAAAAATTGAAAAAGAAATAAATGAAATCGGGGATTTGTTTTAATGAGAAGAATGAAACTTTTCCAAATCTCCTTATTAAATCTTCATTTTTTTATTCTCATTCAATTTTCAATCATGCCACATAGTAACCTATAAAGCACGGCTATGATGGAAGTTAGGCGGTCTACATCGGATGGAAATGGTAGATTTCAGAAAAATTTCCCAATTTGGATCATAGTGGGCCTATGAACTCTAATATTTACACTAGATCCAATCTAGTTATTTGAATAAAATCATATTTTAGTTGATTAAATCAAACTATTTTGTATGTTATGATTATATCAATATACACTCATGTGTGAATATATAGTGTATATGTGAAACATAATAAAGGTGTACATAGTGTATATATAGTGTGTAGATGTTGGGATTTACATCTTCTACGCATACTCGCCATATATATATATATATATATATATATAGGGAAATACTATTTGAACACAATTTGGTTACACAATTGTTGACACAAAGGATCACCACCATTGGATTGCCCCTTGAATTCCACCTTCCATATAAAGACAAAAAGATCTGATGGTCCAGATCTTGTGTGTCACCATTTGTGTCACCAAATTGTGTCCAAATAGCCGGCCCCATCATATATATATATATTGTTTGTCTCAAAACGTAGTTTAAAAAAATACATGTACGTATATATATATTCGACTTTGAAATTAATAATGTAAAATAAAATTAAAATTATCTAATTTAATTTGATTATGTTAATAATTTTAAGTTCAAAATTTGTATTTATAATATCTAGTCTAGACTTTGCAAAAAATGTTTTCAAATTCAATTCTAGATCTTAGAATAAAGTATCTTTAGTTAATTCAAATATAAATATTTATATATAAAAAAAATTGCTGCTAAAAATAATTTTATTGTAATTTTTTTAAGTACATAAACTATTTAATATATATAGATAGATTTATATATGCATTTTATTATTGAAATGTATATATATATATATAAATATAAACATTTCAACCAGTGATATTTTTATTTTAAAATTGAAAGTAATTTCATAATAAATGATTTTACATGTATATAAATATATATATATATATATATAGTATTGTTGAACACAAACATTGTTTCAAAATTCATAAATAAATATTTAAAAATTACAAGAATTATTTATAAAATTTAGAAAGTAGTAATAAACATTTTAGAATATATATATATATATATCTGAATCAATTAAATGTATGTACATATATATTTGATTTTAAACTTATTAATTAATGAATTGTTTCAAACAAAAATAATCGTCTAAAAGGTTTTGAAAAGAATAATAATTATTGTAAGATAATAATACATACATAAATTTGTTATAATGATAATGAATTAACATATAAATGTAAATCAGAATGTTTACCTTTTAAAGATGATGCCTTTGAACACATCTTGATCTATGAACCTCCTAGAATCCTTAGAATAAATCGCCTGATTATGCACTGATCGAATATACAATTGTCTTCTATTAATTTAATGCATTTCATGCCAAGAATTTTTGGGCAAGAGAGAGATGGGGTGGTGAGTTCAGCTATAGTAGGAAAATATGGGAGAGAAGGAGCAAATGAATGTGTATGGTTTGATTTATATTGAGGATAAAAGAGAGAAAACTTCTCCACCTTTTACTCCTTTTACATTTACCAAACATCTTAGATCTAGATCTAAAATTCAAAGTCCTTTATTCCTCTCCTATGGCCAATCATATATTAGACCTTTTTGGGCTAATAAAACTCAAAATCCGTTCCTTAATAAGTTTATTTTAATCATACTTAAATATGTACCAATATCATATATCAATACACACATAAAGAACTTTTATGTATGCACCCAGTTAATTACAAATGGCACTCAAAATTTTCTAATAGCACCTAGAACATCAGATATATAAATAATTAATATTCATAAATATAATTAATTTATAGTATTTATAAATTGACTAAATCATGTAGTATCATGGAGAATTCACTAATATGGTTTTGTAACTCGTAGGTTTAAATTCAGTCAGCGAATAATATTGAACTATCGAATATTAATGTTCACTCATCACCTTAGCTAATGGAGTGACAGCATGGTTGAATTTATCGCTTATACAATTTGTTGATAAAATCTAATTTTACGACTTAAGCGGTACCTTTTAGTAACGATTATTTACACTAATTCTCTTCGTCAATGCTATATCACATTAGGACTTATGGAATTTTGTTTTGGTTAAAATTCCGATATCATCCATATTCAACTTGGTTAGTCCATAAATGAATTTCTTGGTTCAATAATAGCATTTATTATTAAATGTATAACTTTAGCCAAAGATTTTGACCTTGAGTTATGTAACACCGCGGTAATATGAGTGGAAATTTATTAAAAGAATTAAATTTAAATATAATAAGGGAAAAAATGGATATGTCGTAAACATCTGAATTTGGCTACGAAACTTACACCATTTTGTTCGTGGCAATTTTTTAGAAAACATTCATACATAATGTTTCGAAATCGGAGTTAATATGTGGAAGTTATTAACATTTTAAAATTTAGAATCGAAATAATGAAATAAGTAAAATTGAAAAGAAATAAAATTTTAAAAATTAATTAAATAGCGGTCGACACTCTTGGTGTGACTGGTCGACATGTAGCGGTTGATCGCTCAAGATCTAATGGTTGACCGATGAGCATTTTGTATCCAGGGTTTACTTAAGCCGAACGGCCCGGATTTAATCATATATTTTTCATCGTTTGGGATTTGATCATATATTTTTGGACGGACGAAAATGAATCTCGTGACGACCTGACTTTTCGACTCTCGAATGTTGACACTAATACAGGTATTCGTGCGTCGACCATCCAAGTGCTGGAAAGACAGAAATTTAGGGTAAAATAAAAGGAAAAGAATAGAACAAGAAAAGAAGAACACAACATCAGAATCTCACAGTGGAACGATAATTTATAATATCAAAAGAATAGTGCAAAGGGTTACTCTGAATATAGGATTTTCAGAGTTACAAAACCCAAGTACTATCATCAGCCTGGAAAGTTATAACTGCATGTCCTCACAATGCTGATATATGCACATAGCTAAAACAGAACAACTTAAATAGAAATAGATAGACAATGGAAGCTCTAGCTCGTCTTTTGAACTCTAAAGCATTCAAGGTAAAACCAGATACTTAGCCTACTCAAAAGAGTATGTAAGGAATTTAGGAGCAACAAAAATCAAGCGTCAGACATAAGTCTGGTATGAGAAAACTCGAGATACATGAATATAAGTAACAGTGCTTATTGAGACCGAATGGATTCCTGTGATGGTTTTCCCTTCAAAAGAATCCAACCATTTATTAGGTTTAATATAGGGCTATGATAGATAATGTCTAGGGTGTGGGATATAATATTATCAAATAGCTATGGTGCTTAAATTGGTCACACCACAACATATTATGTT
Source organism: Allium fistulosum (assembly GCA_030737815.1). Lineage (NCBI taxonomy): Eukaryota > Viridiplantae > Streptophyta > Magnoliopsida > Asparagales > Amaryllidaceae > Allium > Allium fistulosum. The sequence continues at coordinate 1,030,021,986 of CM060905.1, forward strand.
ACATTCAAAACCGCTAAGGTACGTTCACTTAATGGTTTTTCCATGGAGATCTCTTTGGGGGAATCCAATCCAATCCCTTGCATAAGGGTCAGAAAGTACCTTCCAAGCGCCACATATCTCTAGATAAAATATAACATAAAGGTAAACACAAGAGGCCATCATCCGAACATAAACATGAACAACATGAACCATATATCATAAACTCCCACCAGCCAACAATCGATAAGTATCATTAGAAATGGAGCTGATAACATCTTGACGCGAGTCACTAAACCCCAGGTTGTGCATCCTACTCTGTTTTTAGCCATTTCCGATGTCGAGGTTACGTTCGACATCTTTCACTCAAGTCTTCATTACTCGAACAGAACACGAATCCCCAAATAGATTCCCATATCTTGTACCGATCACTAATCACTATATGGATTCGAGCATACTGAACAGATCTCGAATCTTCACATAGATTCCTTTTCTTCAACCACTTTCAAAACATAGAACTCGTATACAAGTTTTGAAGTGGTATTCGGTAAGTAGAACACTTACCGATCCCGGACTCTTCAAAACTAATCGATGAATTGCCGGTTAACTCAATTCTGGTTCTCTCAGAAGTAAGTGAAAGCTAGAGACATTTCGTACCAATACTCCTCCCTGAGGGTTCTTATTAGTATAAAATCGTGAAGCCTTTCGATTACTTCCTAAGTTAATATTAGGTCAAGTTCGATAATCGACTAATCGATTCTCCAGTTAAAACAATTGCTTATACAAAATCATGATACCTATGCTTAACTCGTTTCCAACATTCCAACTTAACTATTCCTTGCCCAAGAGTGAAGCCAGGTAAGTTTGAGCACTGGTTGCTCCAAGCCTTGCCTAGACACTTCATTCTTAAATCTCACAAATAGATAAGTCTACCTCGTCGGCTTTTAGTGTTAAGTATAGTATTAATGATTTCCATAAACAATAACAACTCGATTAACACGTTTTCAACATTTTCCACTTACCTTTTCCTCAGTTAAGAGGGAAGCCTGGTAGGTTAGAGCTCTATTGCTTCGTTCTTACTCAACATCAATCTCAACTCTCATAAATAGATAAGATTACTTTGTTGGTTTATTAGTGTTAAGCATAGTTAATTATTTTCTAATAAGTAATTAAACAATCTACTATTTAGTCATTTAGCAATTCTAACCCCTTTTTGAAAATATTTAAGTTACTTGGAAATATTTATAATAGGTTTTAAAACATTTATCCAAAATATTACTTAAAAATAACAGGTTTGAAAAATCAACAAAATTCGAAAAAAGAACATGTTTTATTCTAAAATTCCTCTCTTCGAAAATTCATAACTAATTCTTAAAAATTCATAAATATCTCAAACTGCTTTTAAAATACTCTAAAAAATAGTTAGGCAATACTTTTAAAAAGAATGAAACAAATCGCTTGAACTTAAAGTCAATTTTTGAAACAATTGAAGTTCAAAAATCAAGGTTAAACGTGGCAGATTTACACCAGTGATGTTTTGGCCGTTTTCAAGATGTTACTTAATTTTTTACTATTCAAGATTTTAATGGAAACAAACATACATATAAAACATTGTAAATATGGCAAGAAATCCCTATGGATCTCTCTACAAAGTTCCATAACAATTGTCAAAAACAAGACGATTCTGAACTACATCCATAGCGATTATCTCTATAAGTGCACTTCTAAATCCAAGTCATATCTCAACCTATGTTCAACTACAACCTATATGCTTTGTTCAAGGCCTAGTCATATGTCATATAAGTCCATTCAACTCCATTCAAATCCATATAAGGATCCTATGTGCCACTTGTTTTCAAAACAAAGATTAAAATCAATGTTTTCAACATATATCACTTAAAAACTCAAACAACTTTAACATAACAAAATATAATCATATATGGGTTATATTATCAATCCAAGTAGTGAGTTAGCTCACCTTAAACTCAACAAACAACCATGCTTAAGCACTCAAGTTCAAACTCAAGCTAGCAACCGCCTTTCCCTCCTCTTTCTTCCTTGCTTTGCTTTGCTCCAAGCCTCCTACCCTCTCTCGATGCTCACGGCCTCAGTGTGTGGAGGGGAGTTTGGCTTTGATTTTTCACAATGTAACTAGGTAGAAGGTGTTTTTATGTGGTGGTAAGGTCTCACTCAAAGTTTGAGGTAATTTGTAGATGGTTTGCAAACTATTTGCTTTAGGAATTTAAGATGATGAAGAAGAAGAAGACATTGAAATTTACTCTTAAGCTTTAGGAATATTTTTGATATATTTCCTAAGGGTGTACCCCTCCTAGTATAGGCTTAGGAATGGTGATGGGAAAAGACCATAAAGCCCTCAAAACCCTAATGCATTAATTGCTTCTTATCATGACAAATTTATGTCACTTCTCATTTATGTCACTTCTCTTTTATGGCTAATTACTCTTATACCCTTCTCATAATATTATCTCTTATCCTTATAGAACTTTCTAGAACATTCTGTGATTTATGAAAAGGAGAGTGTGTTAATTAGTTGCTAATGTGTTTATTTTATCATTAGTTAAGTGCACGATAGTTCAAACAATTTATATCGATCGAAAAGCTCTTTATCGATAAACCAATTTCCGGTCACATTATCAATTTTTCTTTCAAGAATATATTTTAATAAACATTTTTCAAAAACATTTTCTTCACATTATTTATTAATTAAATGATGTTAAACAAGGTTATAAAATCATATTCATAACACTTAAACATATCTCAAAATGTATCGATATTCGAAGACGAAGTGTTCGAATTTCAAGGTCGCTACATTCTCCCCCACTTAGAACATTTCATCCTCGAAATCCGACAAGAGCAGTAATCAAAGAAGATAAAAGAACAAGATATATATATATAGAGCACTGCTGAAACTATATACAAACTAAACTGCAACTCAAATACAGACTAAGATAAAAAAAACTCTATTCTAAGAACAAATCCTGATAGGATTCCCTCACACTATCCTCAGTCTCCCACGTACAATCCTGAACATCCTCGCTCCATTGTACCTTGACTAACTTTACAACCTTAGTCCTCAAATGCTTCGTATCTCTATCAACAATATAAATAGGCTGCCATAACACAGTCAAATTTGGTTCAATCTCCAAGTCCTCTTGTTGTGATGCTTCCACTATCATCGAAGGATCATGCACAAACTTACGCAAATGCGATACATGAAATACATCATGCACACCCGATAGCCTAATCGGTAACACGACTCTATATGCGAGTGTACCAATCCTCTCAGGAATCAGGAATGGTCCTATATAACGAGGAGCCAACATCCCAGCCATTCCAAACTGAACTACACTTCTTATCGAAGAAAACTTTACAAATACAAAGTCTCCAATCAAGAACTCCAAGTCTCTGCATAACTCTTCTATCGATTCTGCACTTCCATGATTCGCTTTTGAATCTCTATAACATTATCTGATGCCTCTCGGATCATGGTTTTAAATCTTCTATATATCGCCCGAGATCTCCTCCGAGATCTCCTTTTCACACTTAAGCGAGACGAGACATCAAATCTCCTCCATATCTCACTCGACACTCATCTCGTCCGAGATATTCAAATCTCACCTGAAATATGGATCAAAATCTCAATCCGAGATCTCACCCGAAATTATACATTTTCCTTATTTTCCATAATATTTTTTATTTTTTTCATATTGATTCAAAAGAAACTACTCAATCCAATTATAATTTACCAACTACTTGAACATATTCTTTACTTTTTCTCTTAATGAGTCATAGCGAAAGGTTTCACTTCTTTATTATGTTCAAATAAAATGATATTATTCAATCATTACCAAATCAATTAAGTTAATCAAGCTACTACTCTTCTAAAAATATTCCTTTTTCCATGTAAATCAAGTATGTTACCATTTTTATTTTTACTAAGAAAGTGATAACCGTTAAATAAATTTTTGACAGAACATCAATTTTAGACACATAAGTACATCCGAGATATTCCCGAGATGCATTATAAGACCCGAGATGTCAATCCGAAATGTACACCCGATATGTTCTCATCTCGTCCGAGATCTTCCCCGATACGAGATAACTTGTGTAAAAATTCCGAGACGAAACGTGACCGAAATCCGATATTTAAAACCTTGTCTCGGATCATACACGGCCCAAGCACATGATGATTTCTAGGTTCTACCCAACATGATGGAGATTTGCAAGGCCTTCCATATAATGCTTCAAATGATGCCATTACGATACTAGCCTGATAACTATTGTTGTATAAAGCTCAATAACTGGTAAGTGCTCTTCTCACAAACCTCCAAAATCTAAAATGCATGCTTGAAGCAAGTCCTCCAACACTTGGTTCACACTTTATGTTTGCCCATCTGTCTACGAATGGTAAGTAGTACTCAAACTAAGCTCGATCCCTAATGCGTCATGCAAACCTTTACGGAACTAGCTTATGAATATCGGATCTCTATCACTCATGATATCACAAGGAACATCGTGTAACCTAACAATCTCCTTAACATATAACTTAGCCAAACTAGAAGTTGTCCTCGTAATCTTAACAGTATGAAGTGCGTGCTCTTGGTCAATCAATCCACAATAACCCTCACACCTTCGTTACCCTTCCTCAACCTAGGCAATTCGTCGATGAAATCCATAGAAATATGTTTCCATTTCCACTTAGGAATCTCAAGTGGCTGAAGCAGCCCGACAGTCTTCTAGTGACTACCTTTTACCTGTTGGCAGTTAGCATACCTATTCATAAAGATAGAAACATCTCTCTTCATTCCCTCCCACCAGAACGTCCTCTTCATGTCTTGATACATTTAGTGACCCTAGGATGTATTGTGAACCTAGAATGGTGACTCTCTATTAGAACTTCTTGCCTAATCCCATTAACATTTGGGACACACAACCTACTGTTCATTCTCAAAATGCCACGGCTATCCACCTCGAATCCCGGCCACCTCTCTGGTGCCTCATTCTTACTTATATTCTTGGCTATCCTAGCAAAATGATGATCTCTATGCTGATTCCTCTCGGTACGACTAATCAGAGTCGGACCAACCTCAACATTTGCCATAACTGCATACCTCCTACCGAGCGCATCAACTACGACATTAGCTTTCCCTAGAGTATAAAAAATATCCAAATCATAGGCCATAAGAAACTTGACATCTTTCTTCATCAAATTCGTTAAGCGAGAGGCAATCTTTGAGAAATCCTATATGAATCTCCGGAAATAACCTTCTAGATGCAGAAAGTTTCTAATATCCATTGTGCTTTCTGGCCTCTTCCAGTTCTGAACGGCCATAACCTTAGCATGATCAACAGAAATATCCTCTACTGAAACAACATGACCTAAGAACCTAACTTCCAAATGCCAAAAATGACACTTCAAAAACTTAGCCTTCAACACATGCTCTCTTAGTGTTCCTAGAATAATCCTTAGATGGTACGAATGTTCTTTCTCAGTCTTGGAATAGACTAGAATATCAGTGATAAAAACAAGGAAAAACTTATCAACATATCTTGGAAAACTCGATTCGTTAAGTCCACGAAATATGTTGGAGCATTAGTTAGGCCGAACGACATAACTAACCACTCATAAAACTGGTCGGATCTAAAAGCTGTCAAGGGTACACTCTCCTCTGCCACCCTCAACTGATGAGACCCTGTAGCAAGGTCAAGTTGAGAAAATACTCAAGCTCCATAGAGCTGATCGAACAATTCATCTATCCTAGGCAAAGGATACTTGTTCCTAGCAGTCTGCTTATTGAGCTTACAATAGTCTACACACAATCTTAAGGAACCATCCACCTTCGTAGCAAAGATGACAGGCACTCCCCAACTCGAATGACTTGGTCGGATCAAGCCCTTCTAAAATAAATCACTAACCCTGATCTGTTAGCTCCATCCTCTCCTTTGGTGCAAGTCTACAAATTGGCAATACAGTAGGTTTTGCATCCTTTACCAAATCAATGCGAAATTCTATCTCCTTGTGGGGTGATAAACCTGACACCTCTTTGAAGACATCCACAAATTCCTGAACAATAGGGATCGAACCCAACACCTCTTCCGCCATATCAAGAGAATAAAGAAAACTACTCAAGTGAGACAGGTTCCTCATAAGGCACCAATAGTTCCTTCCACCCCTCCTTCTTCAGTAACACAGTACGCTTAGCATAATCCAAGATAGCATGATTTTGGGATAGCCAATCCATCCTAAGTAAAACATCGAAACCCTAAAATCTCAGAACATACATATTGCAAGGAAGGAGTTGGTCGAAGAAAGAAATCACAACTCCTAAACAAATCATACTAAGATTGGCCGAGCCTCCAATAAGGTTCGACACACAAATAGAATCTAATGTTATAATTGCCTCAAGTTTTAGCCTATCAACGAGAGTACGAGAAATGAAACTAAGAGAAGCACCAGTATCAAATAAGACATGAATGGGAATTCCCAAAATAGATAAAATACCTTCTAAAACTTGCTTCCCCTTTGCTGTGGTGGAAGTGGAAGGTGCTGAAGCTAGTGTAAAAGCTTGAGGATGCTCCCTCTTCTTGAGCATTGGACACTCCCTAGCAAAATGACTTAGCAGACGGCAGTTGTAGTAGCTCTTTGGTGCAAATTAAGCCTTGGCTATTTGTGGCCCTATCTTCATTACCTTAGCAAAAGTGCCATATCCAATGGTGCTTTCACCATCGGCCCTCCCCTACTGGAGCTACAACTCGCTACAAAGTGTCCTTTCTGTTCAAACTTATGGCAAGTAAAACCTAAAATATTCCTTGATAGTTGAAACTTCCACTTATTGTCCCCAATTGGTGTAGAAATAAACGACTTCGGAGCCAAACTCTCAAACCTCAACCCCATATGTTCAGCAGATTCACATAAGACCCCAAGATGTGTATAGTCATATTACCTTTGAACTTCGGGCGCATCCTTACGATGGACATCTCATTCCTCTTCAAGGGCGTATCCCCCAAACCGGGTCCGAATCTAGATAAGGCAGTGAATCGGTTATCATACTCCGGCAACTGTCATGGCCCCCTGCTTCAAGTCGAGGAAGCTCCTAAAAAAAGTCTTCCCAGCCTCCGGGACAAACTTCATCTCAAAACCCCCCTTAAATTGGACCCAAGTGAAGAAGTTCTCTTGGAAATCCATAGTGATAGTACTCCACCAATCCATGGCCGCATCCGTCAAATGTCCTGATGCCAATCGACGTTTCATCATGTCATCTAACTCCATATCCCCAAATATACGGTCACATAACTTAATCCAAGTCTGGACTTCTATGATCATCTTCGTTCCACCAAACCTCTTACCTCCCAATCTCTCATAATTGCAGCAGAGCGAAGCGAACTTTACCTGAGGCCTGACCTGTACGACCTCCTCTACAATATCCACCCTTGGTTCTCCGACTGGAGCAACATTCCTTGGTGCTCGATCTCCACCATTAGTGATGGTACTACCCCAACCACCTCTACCTCCTCGAGCATTAGCAGCTCTAGTACTCGTGATGCACTACATGAACATAGCAGAATATATTTAGGATATGAAAGGCTAGAGTTATTTCAAAGAAAGAGATTATTCCTAAGGAAAGTTGAAAAAAGGGTATAGGTTTATAGAAAATACAAATACGCTCTCTGGTATACACTCGACTCATTCTAAGGTGTCGCTTACCCTATCTCTGATGAGAAATACTCATCCAAACCCAAGGTGTTCGCTCAACCTTGTGCTCTGATACCAAATGTGAGGACCTAACTTTTAGACCCTCGGATATCTCCACTACTACATCCACGATTCGTGTGCCGAGCACCCAAGTGTTGGAAAGACGAAAAGTTAAGGCAAAATAAAAGAGAAAGAATAGAATAAGAAAATAAGAACACAACATTAGAATCTCATAGTGGAATGATAATTTATAATATCAAAAGAACAGTACAAAGGGTTGCTCCGAGTACAGGATTGTCAAAGTTTCAAAACCTAAGTACTATCATCAGCCTGGATAGTTATTACTACCTGTCCTCATAACGTGGATATATGCACATAGCTAAAATGGAACAACTGAAATAGAAATAGATAGATAATGGAAGCCTCCAACTCATCTTTTGAACTTTGAAGCATCCAAGGTAAAACCTGATACTCAGCCTACTCGAAAGAGTACGTGAGAAAATTAGGGGAAACAAAAACCAAGCGTCAGACATAAGACTAGTATATGAAAACTCGAGATACATGAATATATGTAACAGTGATTATTGAGACCAAATGGATTCCTGTAACGGTTTTCTCCTCAAAAGAAACCAAAAATTTATTAGGTTTAATTTAGTGATATGATAGATAATGTCTAGGATGTGGGATATAATAATATCAAATAGCTATGGTGCTTACATTGGTCACAACACAACATATTATGTTACATTCAAAACCGCTAAGGTACGTTCGCTTAATGGTTTTTCCATGGAGATCTCTTCGGGGAAGCACAGAATAACATGTTCATAGCTTTAGCATTTGAAGTAGCATCAGTTTTTTGTGCAGTAGTCCAAGTTGAAAAATCTTCTATTGGCATGGTATACTCCTTTTGGGTAATATTCCAGGTTTCAAAACCATTAGCTTGCATATATATTCTCATTCTAGTTGACCAATAATTATAGTTAAGACCATTAAGTAGTGGTGGTGGAGCAGTTGACTGAACTACAGTGAAACTAGAATTAATGTTAATGCCAGAATTGGTGTTACTATCCATATTACAAAAAATTATCAAATAACTGTGTTACGATTATAGGATGTCCTTGCTCCGATACCAAATGAAAGTGACTACTATGTGGCTAGTTATCACTTAGGATCGTGTAATATAGAATATATTATAATCTAAATGTGGAAACGGATAATAATAATAAAGCAAATAAGAATAAGCACACTAGGAGTTTTTATACTGGTTCGAACTTCCCATTCTACATCCAGTCCCAGACTTCCTTCTAGAATTTCAACTCAATAACCCCTCACTTAACCCGGAGGAATAGGTATATAATACCTGAGCAGCCGAACAGGATTTTTTCGCCTCTAACAGCCGAAAGAGGACTTTTACCGCTTGAACAACCGAACATGACTTTTACTGGTATAAGAAAATAGTTGGCAATTGTGTTCTGAATAACACTGATATGTCTTTAAGTATACAACCTTTCTATAATCAAATCATCAAGTATATATTGTGTGTGTGAAGATATGAAAGGAAGATATTGCTTAGAATCAAAGAATATACAGATTCGTTCAGAGATTCAAGCAATATAAAGATTGTGATTGCTTTTAGAATGCAGGGATAGAAAGAGAGAATGATCAGAAAGCAAAATGAAATTCGGTGATTTGGAAAAAGATTTTGATGTGTTTATATAGTAGACAAACAACTACAACTATTCACGAAGAGTTTTCCTCAAAAGATGCAGCCATATCTCTTCAATTTGGATCGTAACTCTTCGCAAATGGAAGTGTCTTTTCAGAAAAAATAGCTGTTAGAATCATTCAGTCGACTGAGCAAAATCGACCAGTCAACTGAATATTCAAAGACTGTGTAAAACAGAGTATATCTGTGCAACTGAACAGGTTCAATCAACTGGTCATTTTTGGTCAGTCGACTGACCTGGTTGTCAATGTACAGTTTATACTATCTTTAAAGAATTTGTATCTTAAAACAACTTTGATTTTGTGTAAACTACTTGAGGATAGATTTTAACAATTTCAACCTATATCTAATGACTAAAACTTCAATAAATAAACATACTATACTTAGATTTTAAGTCTTGTCTCCTTTGTAGTTTAATAGCATATCTCATTTTCTTTTTGTCGCTTGATCGTATAGTCTCATCATTGATTGTTTAAGCTTTTTGTCATGAATCAAAACTCATGATTCAACATTCTCCCCCTTTTTGATTGATGACAACCTATTTTAGATGATACTATATTTTAAGAATTATATAACGGAAGTTATATATATCTCCCCCTGAATATTTGGCGACATATCTAGCCCTGCAAAGAATTGGTTAGTCATACAAATTTCTCCCCCTTTGTTATCGATAAAAAGGAAATAACAAATAATTATATCATTGTGAACTAACAACATAACAATCACAAACAAATTGTTTCAAATATTACCGAGCTATTTATACAAGCTCATACAAAAATAAACAGTAGTAGAATTTTTGCGAAATTAAAAAAAAACTTACTACCACCAATCAGGAAATATCAACATCACTCATCAGAGTCTGAATCTGTTACTTCTTCCACTTGCACTGGTCCTTTGCCTCATGAAGAACTTTCCACAAATTTTCTGCCACCCCCATTTCCACTGATGTCAGATCTTGTATGTTCTTTGGATGTAGACCAAGTAAAACGAGGTGCTGGACGTTTGCTTGGATCTCGATGTGAAGTGTCTGCAGTTGTGGAGGAGGAACAAGAGATTGCATCCCATAAAATCTCGGAAAAGCTTTTGATCTTGTCAAACTTTTTTTCGATCTCCTTGTCGAGATTTTTGATGCGAGAATCCAAAATGACTTGATTACGTGCAAGTAGATCAATGGACTCTCGGGTGCTTTGGGATGGGGTTGGGGTACGAATGTTATCTCTTTGTTGCTGTGGAGTAGTAGCTTGCTGACGAGGTCTTGATTGCCAATCTTGGAAAGACATGATAGTGAGAGGTCAAGGAGGCAATTTCATCAGACTTAGAGTTTTAGTAGCAGAGGTATCAGATTCTAGAATAGGAACTTGTAGGTTCATAAGTAGCCGCATAATATACTCTCCGTAATAGATGATGTTCATTCGACCTTGGTTGAAGGACAAGAATTCGTCAAGAATAAGTTTAGGCCAATTGATTTGAACATCTCCCCAATGCATATAAAGCCCTATAATTCTCTGGATATACAAGCTCATAAGAACCAGTACGAGGAAGAATAGTATGCATTAAGGCTCGATGCATAATTCGAGTTGTAGGGCGTAAGGCAACAGATTTTAAATCTGTCAAGTCATCTTCCAAAAACCTATGACTACTTCATCTCGTTCGCCTATAGGAACATTTAAATCTTCTAATGGAATACCATTTGTTGGTGTGTGAAGAATGTGTCCAATTCTATCTAATGACAAGAATACTTGGTGACCACAAACTAAACTCCATACGCAATTTTCACGATTTCGTGGATTTTGATGACCCAAATTTAAGTCGGCGTAAAAGAGTTTTACCACTGTATGATTAATTTTGAGATTGTTCTGATTGTGGTCAAGAAGAGACTCTAGACGACTTCTCCTAGCAAGCTCTTGAATTCTGTATGCAGAGAAGTCAGGAAACACAACAAAAGATCCTTCGAGAAAGCGTGCTTCCTTCATTTTGTTCCATCTTTGAACAGCTGTGGCATCATAAAGCCATTGAGCTATTTGGGTGTCAATAGGCTCAGAAGAAGAAGACGAGGCTTTTCTAGATCTTTTAGATTGTCTTGGAGCCATTTGAAATGATAATTGAGTTAAGGAATTAGAAAATTTTGAGAGCTAGGGTTTAGAAATTCTGATGAGGGAAAGTAAAAGTGAAAAGTTAAAAAGAAGAAGGTAGGTTAAAAGGGTAAAAAGGAGGTCAAACATAAGTTAAAAGGTTCAGACTATTCATTTAGTCGACTGGTCGTATATGGTCAGTCGACTGATAGATACCCCGAAACTCTTTGTTTCCAGATTCAGTCGACTGGTCGTATATGGTCAGTCGACTGATAAATATCCTAAAACTCTCTGTTTCCAAAATCAGTCGACTGACCTAGTTCGTTCAGTCGACTGAATGTTCTTTTGCAGCATTATCAGTCTTTTTGCATGTCTTAACAAATAGATATTAATATATTCAATATATTAATCAACGAAGCATACAACACAAATTGAAATAAATAAATAAATAAAAACACTTAGTTAGAAGAAGAAGAAGCGGATGAATACGGAGTCTTGCAATCTTCCGGTTCAACCTTAGTATTTTCTTTATATGGTCTTAATGGAGACCAGTGATTTCCACGCTCCCATGAATTTGGAGACACAGGAGGAGGTTGTGGTGATTGATGATAAGAAGACATTGTGGGTTGATGAACATTGGATGAAGACGAGCCGCAAAATTTCCAGCCAAGTTGCTTCAGAAAGCTAAGTCGTTTTGAATTTTGCTTTTGTTCATAGTACATTTCTCGTTGAATTGCTATTGATTCCCCTTGATAATGATGTAAATCATTAATCTTTTGTTTTGTTATTGGAGAACCAAAGAATAAAAAACGACGTGCCTTCTTTTTTTTTTGGAGTATGACCAGTATGATAATTGGATGGTCTGGCCGGTTCATGACATGGAGTAGGTGTAGGTAAATATGAAGATCCAGAGGAAGGTGAGGAGAAATCGACAGAGGAATATGCAGAGCCATGTGGGGAGTTGTCTTGGGAGGATATTGTTGAAGCAAAGAAAAAATATATGGTTAAAGCAAATAAGATGGGGAGATAAACAGACACTCTTCAAGTATATATAATAAAAAAATAGTAATAGATAGATGAAGTAAAGGATAACCAGAAAAATAATTAGAGGAGGAAAATAATTAGAATTTTCATGGTTGAGAATTATCCATGAGAAAAGTGAAATAAGTAAAGAAAATGTATTATAAATTCAGTTGTGAAACAACAATTAGTGAAATGGTAAAGACATGGAATTTCCAAGCTAGAGGTGCTGATTTCAAGTAGAAGCAAGAAAAAAAAATTAAAAAAAAATTATTATTTAAATTTTATAATTCTTTTAAAGAAGTTATACCTAGTTCTCTTCTTAGCTTTATAAAACAATTCTCATTGAGTGGTTTAGTGAAAATATCAGCTAACTGATTTTCAGAATTTACAAATTCTAAATTTACTATATCCTTCTCAATATTATCACGAAGAAAATGATGACGAATGTCAATATGTTTAGTTCGTGAGTGATTGACAAGATTTTTAGATAAATTTATTACAAAGTGTTATCACAATATATTATAGATTTACTTAATTTTATATCAAAATCTTGCAGTGTTTGTTGCATGTAGATTACTTGAGCACATGCTAAAGCTGTAGATACATATTCTACTTCACATGTCGATAGTGAAACGCGGTTTTGTTTCTTGCTAAACCAAGATACTAAGGATCGTCCGATGAAATGACAAGTTCCAGTTGTACTTTTTCTATCTGTCTGACTTCCTCGGAAATCAGCATCATTATAGGATACTAATTCAAAAGGACATTCTTTTGGATAAAATAGTCCTAAATCATTAGTCTTGCTAAGATAACGAATTATACATTTTACTACTCGCACATGTGATTCTTTAGGATTTGCTTGAAATCGAGCACATAAACAAACACTCATCATAATATCAGGTCGACTTGCAGTTAAGTAAAGTAATGATCCAATCAATCTACGATATAGTTTCTGGTCGACACTCTTACCATTTTCATCTCTGTCGAGATGTATAGTTGTACTCATAGGAGTTGGCTTGGCAGAAGTGTGTTCCATACCAAAACGTTTAATTAGATTATTACAATACTTTTCTTGATTAATAAAAATACCATTTTGTAATTGCTTGATTTGTAGACCAAGAAATTATGTTAGTTCTCCCATATGTGACATTTCAAATTCCTTGTCATGATAGTCGAAAATTCTTGACATAGTTTTTCATTAGTTGAACCAAATATAATATCATCAACATATATTTGTATAATTAAAATATCTTGATTATTTTTCTTAATAAATAAAGTTTGATCAACCTTCCCAATTTCAAAACCAGAGTCTATTAGATAGCTCTTAAGTCGGTCGTACCAAACATGGGGTGCCTGTTTCAAACCGTATAAGGCTTTCTTAAGTTTATAAATATGGTCCGGAAAATTTTCATGAGCGAAAAGAGGAGGTTGTTCAACATAGACATTTTCTTTTATATATCCATTCAATAAAGCACTTTTAACACCCATTTGATATAATTTAAAGTTATGAAAACATGCAAAGGCCAATAGAATACGTATAGCTTCTAATCTTGCGACTGGAGCAAACGTTTATTCATAGTCTATTCCCACTTCTTGATTATATCCTTGTGCTACTAATCTAGCTTTATTTCTAGTTATATTACCTAGTTCATCAGCTTTTTTTGAAAACCTATTTTGTATAAATGACGGATTGATCACTTGGTCTAGGAACTAATTCCCAAACTTCGTTTCTTTCAAATTGGTTTAACTCTTCTTGCATAGCTATAATCCAATAGTCTTCAGTGGAGGCTTCCTTAATATTTTTAGGTTCTATATTAGAGAGAAAGGTTATATGGCCCATTTGATTTAATTGATGTCTTGTTCTTACATTTGAATTTACTTCTCCAATTATATTTTGAACAGGGTGATCTCTAAGAATTCTTGGAGGAGATATTACAAGATTTTCATTATGAACAATGTTTTCATCTTCTCTAATATTATTAGTGTTATTATTTTGAAAAATAATATCATCATCTTCTGAATTATTTGTTATGATTTTATTAGAATTATTTTCAAAGTCTGTAATATTAGAAGAAATTTTGAAATTTTCATCGAATGAAACATGAAGAGTTTCTTCGATTATTTTAGTTCTTATATTAAAAACTCGATAAGCTTTGCTTCTTTTCGAATATCCTATGAATATTCCTTCATCGGATTTTGGATCGAATTTCCCAAGCCGATCTTTAATGTTAAGTATAAAGCATTTTGAACCAAATACTTTGAATAAGATATATTAGGTTTTCTACTATTTAAAAGTTCGTATGGGGTGTGTTTTGTTAACGATCGAATAGAAACACGATTCAAAACATAACAAGCAGTTGCAACAGCTTCTGTCCAGAAATGCTTAGCTAGAGTGCTTCTATTTAATAAAGTTCTTGCACATTCTTGTAATGTTCTGTTTTTCCTTTCTACAACTCTATTTTGTTGTGGTGTTCTAGGAAAACAAAATTTATGATTAATTCCTTTCTTGTTACAAAAATGTTCAAAAGCTTCATTTTCAAATTCACCTCCATGACCACTTCTAATATTTTTTACTTTTAATTTCTTTATATTTTGAATTCTTTTTACAAAAATTTTAAAATTCTCAAAAGTATCACCTTTATGTTTCATGAAAATAGTCCATGTATATCTTGAAAAATCATCTACAATAACAAACACATATCTATTGTGATTAATAGATTGAACTTGAGTAGGTCCAAAAAGGTCCATATGTAGTAGTTCAAGTGGTTGTGTTGTAGATATGATTTTCTTAGATTTAAAAGAAGATTTTGTTAATTTTCCTAACTGACATGCATCACAAATGTTATCAACTTTGAATTTCATATCAGGTAGTCCTTTAACAAGTTTACTTTTAGCTATTTTATTAATAGTATTAATATTTATATGACAAAATCTTTTTTGCCATA
Organism: Allium fistulosum; assembly: GCA_030737815.1. NCBI lineage: Eukaryota > Viridiplantae > Streptophyta > Magnoliopsida > Asparagales > Amaryllidaceae > Allium > Allium fistulosum. The sequence continues at coordinate 1,030,037,442 of CM060905.1, forward strand.
GCCAAGAATCATTTTCTGTAGCTACTAAACACATGTTTGTGTTATGATTTACATTCATATTTAAAATATAAATATTTCTATCTCTTATACCTTCAAAAATTAAATTTTGGTTTTTATCAGAAATATTACATTTATTTTCTGAAAAAGATATATTAAAACCTTTATCATATAATTGACTATCAATAAATTATGTTTTAAGTTTTTAACTAATAAAAGATCAGAAATGAGAGGTAAGTTGGAGATACCGTTATTGCTCACATCACCTTTGCCGATGATATAACCTTTTGAATTGTCTCCAAAAGTGACCGATCCTCCATTTGAGTAGACAATGTTAGTTAACATGTCCTTATTACCAGTCATGTGTTTTGAGCAACCGCTGTCTAAAATCCATTTTCCTCTCTTTTTAAGTGGTACCTACAAAAAAAAAAAAAATTAAGTTGGTACACACTTTTCTTTTTAGGGTCCTAAGAGTTTGGTCTTAGGAAACCAAACCCAAGCGGGTTCAGAATTCCCTTTATAAATATAATTCTGATTTTTATGAACAGTTTCGATAAATGTTTTGATATGTCTATTCCTATTTAAATTGTTATTTGTTTTAGGAATCCATATCTTAATAGTTTTAAGATCGTTAGAAACTGTTTTCTTAATATCTTTCTTAATTTTGTTTTTAAACTTATTTTTAAACTTTCCAGATTTCTTTGGATTTTCAATTTTCTTATATCCTAGTCCCATTTTATTTGAAGTAAACTGAGAATTCTATTATTGTTGAAAGATTTTCTAGTCCTTTATTGAAGTTAGAAATATTTCTATTAATATCTTCTAACTTAGTTTTGAGACTAGATTTTTCTAACTCTAATACTTTAGTGTTTGTTTGCGCCAAAATTGGTCACAAACCCCAAGTGTTGTGAAAGCACCAGTGTATGAATACAAATCAGCGATATTCAAACACAAATCTCAAATCTAAGCAAGTAACAAGCAGCAATCCAGAAATAATGAACAGTGACACACAATTTATAGTGGCTCGGCTATCTCCGGCCTACGTCCACTTCAAGGTTTTTATGATTTAATTGCTCGATGCTTGAAGATTACAATTTCGTGTGTTGTATTACAATTGATTTTCTGAGCTAAGTCTGAATCTAAGGCAGCAATGGTGATCTGGAGTGAATCTGGCAGAGTCTGGGCACTCTTTAGCTCTCAAAATTGTCCGACCCCTTTTCTGAATGACCAGGGGCTCTATTTATAGGTGTAGGAGGCTGATATTTCGCATAAATTGAGGGGAGACCAGTTCTGGTACGTCAGGGGGCCCACATGCCCGCTTTCTGAAAGTCCGGGCCCACTTTGGGATCGATTCGAAGCTATGTTCGAATCGATCAAGAAATTGTCCAATCGAGCTGAAATTTGGTGTGAGCATTCTTCAACATGTGCTCAAGCTTCTATGAAAATTTCATAGCATTTGGACTTGTGGATCTCGAGTTATGATCGATTCAAGGTTAGATACTCGGCTGAAACGTCTCTTCGAATCGATCCCATTCGACTCGGTTCCTTCGAATCGATTGCACTGAATCGATGGTGGAGCGTGAACTTCGCATCGATCCGCTTTCGCCGCCAGGTTGATCGAGTCGTGTTGAAGATTTTTTCGCTTTGACTTGATGGATTCGAAGATATCAATAATCCTTTGATTCGAATGACGCTTTGCTCGTATCGATAGCGACATGCTTCAATCGATTCGAAGTCAATCGTAGCTAGATGGATTCGAGGGAAGGCACTTATGCATGGATTCGAAGCAGAGCGTTTTGTTGGGTTCGAAGCAGGATATCTTCATGGATTCGAACTAAGGATAACTCGAAGGAAACGAATGTGGATTCGGGTAATGGATACGAAGCTCGACCATCTGATGGATTCGAACCATGGCCTGTGGATGGATTCGAACCACTGTGTGGCTGATGGATTCGGAGCATGGCTTACGAATGATCGATACGAACCTATACCACTTCATACATCTTCTATTGGCGATATCTTGAGCATACAAACTCGGATTGTCCCAAAATTTGGAATGTTGGTTTCCACAGCTTCACTTGTCGTGTCTTATCAATTGTAGCCCGATCCGGACTCGGACAAAATTCATCGATATCCATGGTGAACCTGCGATACACAATCGATGTTCATGACTAGTAACAATTGATTTTCAGTTAATCTTTGGGTATCTCGGCTTTGCCAAAAGGTGGGATAACAGTGTTAGATTTTAAATCATTAATTTCTGCTGATGAATCATCGTTTTTATTTTTCTGAATTTCTAATTCCTGAGTTATCATAGAAAGTTGAGATGTTAAATTAGAATTAGATTCTTGAGATATTTCAAGTTCTTCTTCTAGAATTTTTTTTCATCTCTTAGCATACTAATTTCTAATTCAGATCTATTTAATTTTCCTTGTAACTCTTTAATTTGCTTTTAGTTTGTTTTACAAAATCCACTAGTTCTGAATTAATTTCAACCAAATCTTCAAAACTTGGTTCACTTACATCATCAGTTGTAGCCATGAAGCATACATTTGCTTGCTCTGTGTCACTGTCACTGTCACTCTCTGACGATGAAAAAGAATCTGAACCATCCCATGTTACTGAAAACGCTTTCTTCTTGAATTTGTCCTTCTTGAATTTATTTTTCTTTTTCTCTGGACAATCTTTCTTCATATGACCCTTTTTATGACATTCATAACATTCCATGACAGAAGATGATGGTTTATTGCTATTATTGTTGTTGTTAGAGTTATTTTTGTAACTCCTGAACTTGTTATTCTTTTTGAATTTCAAAACGTTTTGAAATATTTAGCAATAAGTGCCATATCCTCTTCATCTAAATCAGAATCATCTTTTTCTACTTGAAATGCTAGATTCTTCTTATCCGATGCTTGAACTTTTTTTGCCTGCAAATTCACTTCATATGAAATTAGATTTCCTATTAACTCTTCTAGTTTCATAGTGGAAAGATCGTTTGCTTCCTCAATAGCTAAGACCTTTCTTTCCCATTCATCCGTTAAAGGGTTTAGGATTTTTGATACTATATCAAAGTCAGAAAATTTTTCTCCTAGTGCCAATAGTGAGTGATATATATCTTGAAATCTAGAGTACATGTCATTTATAGTTTCGTTTTGTTTCATTTTAAAATTTTGGAACTGATTTTTCAACATAGATATTTTGCTTTGTTTGACTTTGTTAGTTCCTTCATGAGTTATTTTTAGAGTTCTCCATATCTCATAAGTAGTTGTACACATACTGACCCTATTAAACTCATTTTTATCTAATGCACAGAATAACATGTTCATAGCTTTAGCATTTGAAGTAGCATCAGTTTTTTGTGTAGTAGTCCAAGTTGAAAAATCTTCTATTGGCATGGTATACTCCTTTTGGGTAATATTCCAGGTTTCAAAACCATTAGCTTGCATATATATTCTCATTCTAGTTGACCAATAATTATAGTTAAGACCATTAAGTAGTGGTGGTCGAGTAGTTGACTGACCTTCAGTGAAACTAGAATTAATGTTAATGCTAGAATTGGTGTTACTATCCATATTACAAAAAATTATCAAATAACTGTGTTACGGTTATAGGATGTCCTTGCTCTGATAACAAATGAAAGTGACTACTGTGTGGCTAGTTATCACTTAGGATCGTGTAATATGGAATATATTATAATCTAAATGCGGAAACATATAATAATAATAAAGCAAATAAGAATAAGCACACCAGGAGTTTTTATACTGGTTCGAACTTCCTATTCTACGTCCAGTCCCAGACTTCCTTCTGGAATTTCAACTCAATAACCCCTCACTTAACCCGAAGGAATAGGTATATAACATCTGAGCAGCCGAACAGAATTTTTCTGCCTCTAACAGCCGAAAGAGGACTTTTACCGCCTGAACAACCGAACATGACTTTTACTGGTATAAGAAAATAGTTGACAATTGTGTTCTGAATAACACTGATATGTCTTTAAGTATACAACCTTTCTATAATCAAATCCTCAAGTATATATTGTGTGTGTGAAGATATGAAAGGAAGATATTGCTTAGAATCAAAGAATATACTGATTAGTTCAGAGATTCAAGCAATATAAAGATTGTGATTGCTTTTAGAATGCAGGGATAGAAAGTAGAGAGTATGATCAGAAAGAAAAATGAAATTCGGTGATTTGGAAAAAGATTTTGATGTGTTTATATAGTAGACAAACAGCTACAACTATTCACGAAGAGTTTTGATCAAAAGATGCAGCCATATCTCTTCAATTTGGATAGTAACTCTTCGCAAATGGAAGTGTCTCTTTATAAAAAATAGCTGTTAGAATCGTTCAGTCGACTGAGCAAAATCGACCAGTCAACTGAATATTCAAAGACTGTGTAAAACAGAGTATATCTGTGCAACTGAAAAGGTTCAGTCGACTGGTCATTTTTGGTCTATCGACTGACCTAGTTGTCAGTGCACAGTTTATACTATCTTTAAAGAATTTGAATCTTAAAACAACTTTGATTTTGTGTAAATTACTTGAGGATAGATTTTAACAATTTCAACCTATATCTAATGACTAAAAATCAATAAATAAACATACTATACTTAAATTTGAAGTCTTGTCTCCTTTGTAGTTTAATATCACATCTCATTCTCTTTTTGTCGCTTGATCGTATAGTCTCATCACTGATTGTTTAAGCTTTTTGTCATGAATCAAAACTCATGATTCAACATCTTTCACTCGAGTCTTCATTACTTGAACCTCGAACCGATCACGAATCACTACATGGATTTGAGCATCCTGAACGGATCTCGAATCTTTGCATAGATTCCTTTTCTTCAATAGCTTTCAAAACATAGAATGCATATACTAGTTTTGAAGTGGTATTCGGTAAGTATAACACTTACCGATCTCGGACTCTTCAACACCAATCGATGAATTTTCGGTTAACTCAACTACGGTTCTCCCAGAAGTAAATGAAAGCCCGAGATGTTTCGTACTAATACTCTTCCCTAGTGGTTCTTATTGGCATAAAACCGTGAAGTCTTTCGATTACTTCCTAAGTTAATATTAGGTCAAGTTCGATAATCGACTAATCGATTGTCCAGTCAAAACAATTGCTTACACAAATCACTATTCGTACGCTTAACTCATTTTCGACATTCCAACTTAAATATTCTCACCCAAGGGAGAAGCCAAGTAAGTTTGGGCACTGGTTGCTCCAAACCTTGCCAAGACACTTCATTCTTGAATCTCACAAATAGATAAGTCTACCTCGTCGGCTTTTAGTGTTAAGTATAGTATTAATGGTTTCTGTAAACAATAAGGAATCAACTCGATTAACAAGTTTCCGACATTTTCAACTTAGCTATTCCTCGGTTAAGAGGGAAGCCTGGTAGGTTATAGCTCTATTGCTCCATCCCTACTCGACATCAATCTCAACTCTGACAAATAGATAAGATTACTTCGCCGGCTTGTTGGTGTTAAGCATAGTTAATTACTTTTCTAATATTTAATTAAACAATCAACTATTTGCATATTTAGAATATCTAACCCCTTTTATAAAACATTTAAATTACTAGGAAATACTTATAATAGGTTTAAAACATTTATCCAGAATATTACTTAAAAATAACAAGTTTGAAAAGTCAACAAAATTTGGAAAAAGAACATGTTTTATTTTAAAATTCCTCTCTTTAAAAATTCATAACTAATTCTCAAAAATTCATAAATATCTCAAAATACTTTTAAAATACTCTAAAAATAGTTAGGAAATACTTTTAGAAAGAATGAAACAAATTGCTCGAACTTAAAGTCCATTTTGAAACGGTTGAAGTTCCAAAATCAAGGTTAAACGGGGCAGATTTGCACTAGTGATGTTTTGGCCATTTTTGAGATATTACTTAACTTTTTACTATTCAAGCTTTTACTACCAACAAAGATACATATAAAACATTGTAAATATAGTGAGAAATCCATATGGATCTCTCTACTAAGTTCCATAACAATTGTCAAAAACAAGACAATTACGAACTGCGTCCATAGCGAATATCGCTATAAGTGCACTTTCAAATCCGAGTCATATCACAATCTATGTTCAACTATAACCTATTTTCTTTGTTCAAGGCCTAGTCATATGTCATATAAGTCTATTCAACTCCATTCAAATCCATATATAGATCCTATGTGCCACTTGTTTTCAAAACAAGGATCAAAATCAATGTTTTCAACATCTATCACTTAATAATTAAAACAACTTTAATAAAACAAAATATAATCATCTATGAGTTATATTATCAATTCAAGTGGTGAGTTAGCTCACCTTAAACTCAACAAACAACCATGCTTAAGCACTCAAGTTCAAACTCAAGCTAGCAACCGCCTTTCCCTCCTCTTTCTTCCTTGCTTTTCTTTGCTCCAAGCCTCCTACCCTCTCTCGATGCTCACGGCCTCAGTGTGTGTGGGGGGGGGAGTTTGGCTTTGATTTTTCACAATTTAACTAGTTAGAAGGTGTTGTTATGTGGTGGTAAGGTCTCACTCCAAGTTTGAGGTGATTTGGAGATGGTTTGCAAACCATTTGCTTTAGGAATTTAAGATGAAGAAGAAGGAGATGACATTGAAATTTGCTCTTAAGCTTAGGAATATTTTTGATATATTTCCTAAGGGTGTACCCCTCCTTCTATAGGTATAGGAATGGTGATGGAAAAAGACCAAAAATCTCTCAAGACCCTAATGCATTAATTGCTTCTTACCATGACAACTTTATGTCACTTCTACTTTATGTTACTTCTCCTTTATGGCTAATTACTCTTATACCCTTCTCATAATATTATCTCTTGTCCTAATAGAACTTTATAGAATATTCCATTCTTTATGAAGAGGAGAGTGTGTTAATTAGTTGTTAATGTATTCATTTGATCATTTGTTAAGTGCACGATAGTTCGAATAACTTATATCGATCGAAAAGATGTTTATCGATAAACTGATTTTCGGTCACATTATCGATTTTTCTTCGAAGAGTGTATTTTGTAAACACTTTTCAAAAACAAGTTTCTTAATATTATTTATTAATCGAATAATGTTATAAAATCATATTTATAACACTTAAACATATCTCAAAATGTAAGACTCGTAATTTTTTATAATTAAAATATTAAATTAAATAAGTTTTGGAAATTGATGTTGTGGAAAATAAAAATTTAAAGATTTAATAATGAGAAAAATAACTGGAATGAAATGTAATACTGTTGATATGAGTTAATGGATAACTATTTTAATATAATTTCATTTAATGAAATGATTGTAAATATAAAATTTGGTAATAAGTGGAAATAAAGAAATAAACCAAATGTTGTATTAAACGGTGAAATTGTAAGTAATAAGTTGAATTTGGTTAATATCGAATAATAAATCAGTATATGTATTTATTAGCATAGTTGGTAAGCAACAACATAGAATTGTGTTTTAAATTGTAAGTTGTAACAATGGTTTAATTATCATTGCATTATTTAATCTGTTGAAACTTAATTGTAAATCAATTGCAATAAATGTAATTAAATATTACGCTAATATGAATTAAGGTGATAATTGTAGAATATTAATGTGATAAGATATAAACAAATGTTAACTATGTCCATAAAGTAAATGATTGATTGAATAATAAGATTGAAATCAAAATAAATTAATTTATTGGATTTTAAATTATAATTAATGAATTTATTGAAATTGAGATTTGAACGTGATATAACGCAATATTAATAATTAAATTTGACATGGGAATTTTTTTTAAAAGTTATTAACTTCTGTGTAATTAGAAATGATGAAAATTTTTAGTTATTAAATTTTAAATTAAAAGTGGATTAAATTAATTTAATAATAATTTAATTAATTAGTGCGGAAATAGCCATTTTGGACACCATCTCAGATTTTGACGAAACCAGTTTCATCGGATCCGTAACGGTGAATTATTGTAGGATTCAAGTTTCATAGCGATCGGACTTGTCGTTTGATCGTACGGGCTTGAAACGCGTAGAAATCAATTTAATTGAATTCAATTTGAAATAAGCTGATTTTAAAGCTAACTTCTTTATATGATGGAATTAGGACTTGAAACTTGTTCCGTTGAATTTAAAAATATTGGAAACATCTATTTTGATATATAGGATGACCTACTTTCGTTTCGGAAGCAGAACGGGGCTTTCGGGTCGTTATTGTCGTTTCGTACCAATTCGATATGATGTTTATTCTTATCGGGCCTTGTCCATATAAATAGATCTTTCTAAACCCTAGCAGTCTTTTTATTTCTTATTATTGTACGTATCTGTCTATTCAATCATCAGCTTCTTCCTTTTTTTAATGGCTGCAGATCCAAAACCCTAATTTACAAATCAAAATAAATTTCAAAAATTCAAACTCCTCCAAACCCTAACATATTATATACCGTTTCGAAGCTCTCGATGAGCGTATTTCATTGGTGCAATTCGTTTCTTGATTCGAATCGCCGTTTGTCCAGAAATCAATGATTTAACCTCGGCCGTTCATATTGGGTTGTTGGATTGGACGGTGGATCGTCATCCTTGCGACGATCAGGAAGTGTCAGCTTGTGGAGGAAGGTGAGCAGTACACATCTGTACGATTCGTTTGTGTCGAAGGCGCATCAATTCGCCAGAAATGAGTAAAAAGAGGCTGGAGATGCGAGGCGCCTGGAGGCACTCTGGTGGTCGCGTGGTCATCCAAGGGGTGTGGCAGGCTGAGGGACGTTGATCGGTAGTGGCTGATCGTGGCCAATGCGATGAAGGCGGCGGCAAAAATTCAATAGTTGGCGGTGGCTGGTTCACAAAGGGGCTCGAATGCAAGATCGCGTGTACACGTTGAGGTGCTATGGTTTCACGAAGTCGAAGAGGTGACGTGGTAATGTTGTATTGTTTTTTTATTTATTTAAAATTTGAATTTCCAATCGTTCTAATTAGCGTAACTTTTGCATACGAGCTCGAATCCATGCGCGATTTTCTCAACTGCGATCGTATCGAAATTCCGGACATTTTGAAATTAGTTTCGATGAATTCCGAGACTGTTGAAATTTGGGCCTTTATTTGGATTTCAAATCGATTTGAAATCAAAGGTGAGTGTTTTAACCCACTCACAACTATTAGATTATCATATGTTAGTTAAATTGAATTTATAATGTGATTAGAAATTGATTGGTTGATGTTTGGCATATTTAAATTGTCACTCCAGTTAAATCTGACTTTTATTGAATTTAATCGCCATTTAATTTAATATTGAATTTTAAATTGCCTGTTAATACTTGTTATTGATAATCAGTCAATTAATGTTATTTATTTGTTGATTTGAATGGTGATTGTGATGGATGTTTGATTGTTGATATTGGATGACTAGGTGTTATATTTATATTGTTATAACATTGCAAGTTCCCTTAGTTGCTGTTAGAAATTCACTATGGGTTGAAATGATACCCGAACGATCTGATAGATTAGGGAGAAATCGTTATGGGTTGAAATGATAGACTCGAGCAATTTCATGGATTTGAAATTAAATCCGGGATTATGGGTTGAAATGATATATACCCGTAAATTTAAATATACGGCGGGTTGAAATGATATATATTTGTATCACTTGATCAAAGGGTAGAAAATTATATACGGACGCCGGATTGGTTAAATTAAATGATTTTAAACCTTAAATTTTGAATCCAGTTAGATGATATTTTGGAGTAAAATTTGATGTATATAAACATAATTATTATCGGAAATCCAAGCTTTAAATGTTGAAATTTGAATTGGTTTAAATGAATTGTTTAAAAGATTTAAATTGAAATTTTAAAGTTGGATTTGAAGTATAAACGAATTTTTTCAAAATTGAGTTATTGAAACGTTTGAAAATGTAACTTTTAGATCTATTGAAATTGGAGTAGCTTAAATTGACATTTCAAACATGGATTTGAAATCGATATAGATTTAAATGGTTTGTTGAGAATCTGAATTGAAAGATTTGAAATTGGGTTTGTTGATTTGGAAATTGAATATGGCCAGATGTGTTGAAATGAAAGAAATAGTTTAATTTGATATAAATTTCAAATTTATTCTTTTAATATAAACTTTTAAATTATATTATTTTTTAATCCTGATTATTAAGATTTTCTAACTATTAAACTAAGTTAATCTATTAGAAACTACTTTAAACTATTTTAATCAATTTAAACTATTTTAAATTATTTTAATCTATTTAATCCAATTTAATCTATTTTAACCTATTTTAAACTAATTTACCCATTTAAATCTATTTAATCTATTTTATATCTATTTAAACTATTTTAAATAGATTTAAACTATATTAAATCCATATAAACTATTTTAAATCTATTTAAACCATCTTAAATCCATTTAGACTATTTTAAATCGATTTAAACTATCTTAAATCCATTTAAACCATTTTAAATCTATTTAAACTATCTTAAATCCATTTAGACTATTTTAAATCTATTTAAACTATCTTAAACCCATTTAAACTGTTTTTAATCTATTTTAAACTACTTTAGAGTATTTTAACTATTTAAAAATTTAGTTTAAACTATGCTAAACTATTTAAACTATTTATAACTATCTAAAATATTTTCCAAATTTCAAACTATGTTAAGTGGAAGCGTTTATATTTAAGTCCTTGATTTAAAAGCGAATATGGTTAAATGATGTTATAACCTAAGTTGGGATTTAAATGACATATTTGAGTAAATATGATGATTTTGAAATGAGAATTTAACCTATTTGTGAATATGATTTCGAAAGCTATATGGTTTTGAGAATATGATATTTTGATATCAATTGTGAATTGACTTTTGAAATGTAAAAGAACCATCCGGTGTGAAATAAGCATTTGGTTATTAAAGAGACCGAGATCAGATATTGTCATACTCTTTGCCAATATCGAAAACCACTTTAACAACTGTGTACGTGGTAGAGATTCCAGAATGAAGTAGGATAGTTTGGCAAACGATTCTGCATGAGGTATTTACGTAGCCTTGAATCCCGTGAGTCATCTTGATGTAGCTAAAACAAGAGCTATACTGGGCCAAGTGAGGTTGCTCCTCCTATCAGGCACATTTCTTCGATACCATATTATGACTTTGTGATTGATTTGGTGGTCACCCCTTGATTTTGATTATGGGAGTGTGTTCCGAGGTAGGCGGTAGTAGCTTCTATGTGTTACCACCAGTCTGGGAGTGCAAATGGTAGAATCCTATCTTGGCATTGCCTCGCGTGCCGTGTCATATGCCTTATCGCGCCTTCTATGAGTTTGGTTTGTACAGTACCTATGGAGTGCCCTCTGAGAGCCCTCTACTTTACGGAGGAATTACGGTACTGTATAGACTACGGGAATATACAAAAATGCGTTAAGAGGGACATGGGTAACGCCTTAATACTATTTTAATACTTTACTTTACTGTAGACACAATTATAATAGCGTATTGTACTATGTATGTAGATAATTTAACGGATCCTTAGGAGATGGAATCCCGAACATCTCTTAATTTATTGCACCTACGTTAGACACTGGGTAGGAGATGTCAAACCCCAAAAACATCTTTGACGCCGTTACACTCATGTTTATTTACTGTTGATTTAACTTACATAAGATCTTTTAGTTTTGACTTGAGTGTTTTATCTTTTCAATTCGCTCGGGTCGGTCTGAGCTTTTCAGTGCATCAAAAACTGCTTTTTTGGAGGATGAAGATGAAGATTTAGTACTATTATTAGTTATTATATTTATCCTACTACATCATGTTGACCCGCTGCATTATTTATTTATTACTGATGTGTGTACTCTGATCTGTATTGTAAAGGTGTAATCAAATGTATTTGTAAAACATGAACTGTTATTTGATTATTATATTTTGTCATTCCGATGTGAGATTCTGTGTTTGTTTTATTTATGTCTCTTCTTTTTCTTATTTACCCCACAACAATCCTCCTTTTTGAATGGTTTGTGTCTGACGTGTGTGGTTTATCGTCGATTTAAACCGTCCAAAAAGGTGGGTCGTTACACAAAATGTATCGATATTCGAAGACGAAGTGTTCAAATTTCAGGGTCGCTACAAATCTTATGCATATAGATAATACGCTAACGTAAACCGTAATTCAAAAATTACAACCAGTACGTCCAAACTCTGCTCCTTTGAAAACTAAAATCCTTTTTCTCCTCAAATCACAAATTTTTTTAAAAAAATTAAAATAAAATAAAAGTAGAGAAATTGAAGAAGGTTAAATCAAGCGAAGATCTAGCGAATGGAGGAGATTCCAAGAGTATTTTGGAGGGAATAGCTTTAGGTTGAGGTTAGTGGGTTCATTGTTAATTAGATGATTTACATACAGTTAATTTTAGTATTCCTTATTTGATCTAGGTTGTTAGAAATAAGATTAGAAACATTGTTTAATTGAATTGGGAATTTAATAGTTATTAAATGAATATGATTCCACTTTTCTAGTCTAAATCTGACTAATGTTAACCTGTAAGTTAAGAAACTAATAAATCTGAGTGTTCCTCTTTTTGTCAAGTTGATAACAATTGATATAACTTGTTGATGTTGATCTTAAACTGATTTACTCCAAATTGAAATTGAATATGAAGTTTTGACAATTACAAAACATAGATTCACAAGTTTGGTTGACTATAATTAAAGTTGCAAGTTTACTGTAATCAAAAAATTAAAAAACAAAAGGAATGATAATCGATAATTTAATTAAAAACAATAAACGACGACGACCAAGTGGTCGACCGCTCCGGGAGCAAGCGGTCGATTGGTTAGCATTTTCTCGGTGCATTATGAAACTCGACCTAAGGCCCAAGTTATAAATAAAATAGCAGTATGTATATATATATATATATCTGTGTGTGTGTGTGTGGATGTTAGTATAAGTAGGGAAGCTACTTCCCTATATGGCGACACCAGGATGTTGTAGGACTGGGTAAATGCTATTTATCTAGCAGGGTCAATATTCCATTGGGGGGGCGATTCTATTGCAAATTGCACTCACAAAGAGGTTCTACAGTGGATGTGCAACACTGATGATAATACCCGTTGGAGTGTGTCGGCCGACACTAATGGGAGTACCTTAGTATTCACGGTGACATGATGTGATGCTATTTTGTTAATGGATTCGGGCGTGGGCAATAAGAAGCATTACGTTACCATTAAGAGGTGGACATGGATGCAGCGACGATGAGACACTTCGAACAAGTCGGTATTGTGTGATCCCCCTCAATGCGTAACTAGGATACGTGTAGTCGTAGTTGTGAGAAATGTAATCCCATGGTGGAAAATGTAGGGAAACCTATGTTAGAATAGTTACGTATAGTCATAGTTGTGGGAACGTAGTCCCATGGTGGAAATTGTAGGGAAACCTATGGAATAGTTCTAGTAGCTATTAGCTGATCGTTAGTTGTTTTGAGGTTTTATTAGTTGTTCGACCTTAAGTATGAGCCTGCAAAAGAGTTAGTGTAGATGTGTACTGATCTAAACCCCTTAAGTAAAGAAAACAAATAATTCATGGACACTTGTAATGACGTCCTAGGTCAAGTCAAGTACTACTAAAGTCAATTGCATGTGATCACCATATATTAATGATGTAATTCATTCACCAGAATTTTGTATGATCCATCCCTTTTCCTTTCTTTTTCCCCACCAAAGAAGGATAGGGTAGCAGGTGATAGGCCTAACAATAGTACTTAAAGGGGCAAGCTTGGCATCAGAGTTGCTTTTTGTTTCCTATTACTCTCCGTGTATTGTTACTATACCTAGTATTTTATCAGACTATTTGATGTATTTCTATATTGTTGATTTGACTATGTACTGTTTCGAGACCTTGTTTTGGATATTTTTTGAGATGGCTAATTTCAGTACTTATATCGCTTTCCACTGTGAGATATGAAAATGTGGTATATCTTAGATTTTATCCTTGTATATTTAGTGTCTGAAATGTTTAAAACCCCGATAGCTCATACTTCTTGGCATCGACGCAAGTCCAAAGTCACCATAGACTTTGGATTGATGTGTTAGGAGATGCAAGTTGTCACAGTTGGTATCAGAGCCTAGGTTTGTAATTACTTAGGGATTAGGGGTGTATTGAGAGAACATACTTGAAAATTTTTTCAAGTGTTTTCTAAGAAGGTTTCTGAAAGGTTTTCAAAATGGGTTTCCAAAGTCTGTATATATATATATATCTGTGTGTGTGTGTGTGTATGTATGTATGTATGTATGTATAGATTAAGGATTTTCAAATGTACTATACATAAGCACAATGCAAATAACTATTTCCCTTATTCTTGCTAATACTATCTATAAAAAAAATTGCTAATAAATTCATAAGATCACAGATATAAAGGATGAGCGATCCTACTGACTTTGACGATGCTGCTGAGATTTCGAATGTGGACTTCTCGGTTTGGTTCTCTCGGTATCTGCAGGCGAGAGGACAAGCCGAGCTTAACCGTAATAGAGGACCCACGGAGCGAGCACCAGGTGCAATTCCTGCCCTCCCACCTACCACTGATTTTACCAAGCTATGAAAGGACTTTGCGAGCCTAGGACGGAAGCCATATGTGAGGACCGAGTCATATGTAGATTGGAGGGCATGGATTCATTCTTGTTAGAGGATTTTTGGATTAATGGGCCTTAGAGATAATGTTAGGAGACAACTTGCCACTTAGCATTTACAAGGGGAGGCTATGAATTAATGGGATGTGGTGGTTGCTAAGATTGATAAGGGAGAGATTACTTAGGCGAATTTAGAAGATGTTTTTAGATGAAGTTTCTGTCAAGGGCTGAAGAGGGAATACAATTGGAAATTTTTATCCATTTATAGCAAGGAGAGATGTCGGTGGAAGAGTATGTTAATCAGTTCAACAAGTTGAGTAGGTTTGGATGGAGCTGATCTATACCCCTCACAAAAGGCTTTGAAGTTTGTAGAGGGACTGAATCAACCCCTTCGGCATTTGGCCCTTAGTCATATTCCCATGGGTGGGACTTTTGATGGATTGGTGAAGATAGATTTGTTGAATGTTGTTTCCAATGAGGAAGTGAAAAGTGAGCCTAAGAAGATAGGAGGAAAAGCACTCCAGCAGAACCAGCGCAAGACCGGAATGGAATCTAAGGAAAAGATTAGGAAGCAAGAGTTGCAATGCAAGAAGTGCGGTAAGAATAGACATTTTATAAGGGAGTGCAAGACAGACATTTCGATGATTAAGTGTTACAACTGCAATCAATATTAGCACATGAGGGGGGAGTGTCTAGCACCTAAGAAGACCTCTACCAAGGTGGTTTCAGCTTACGTACTTGACGGTGTTCCTAGCTCGAGTGCACCTCTAGTTGCAGATAAAGGGAAGAAGGCCATAATCGAAGGTGTTAACTTTATCTAATTTACCTGTTTGTATCTTATTTGACACGGGGGCATCACATTTTTTATCTCGAGTAGACTTGTTGATGAGTTACACTTTGACACTATCATAGTTACGGATCATGTAGTTTTATCAAATCCTATGGGAGGATCAACTTATTTGTCTATGATATGTAGGGGTTTGAAATTGTTTATTTGTGGGTCGAGTTCGATTGCGATGCTTTTGTCTTAGGATTTTATGGGTTAGGTTTAATTTTTGATATGGATTGAATGATAATATATGAAGCGATTTTAGATTGTGATAGGAAGGTGGGTATTTGTAGTGGACATAGTCTAGAGGTTTATCATGATCTTAGAGGTTCAGTTATGTTGAGTCATCTATATTCATTGGACCTATCACACGACGAGTTAGATTCAGTGTCTATAGTTAGAGATTATCCAGATATCTTTTCTGAGGTTACCGGACTCCCACCCCAGAGAGAAATATCTTGTGGAGAACACCAGACCTGTTCACTACAAGAAAATACACTTTTAGTAGCACTTATTGCCTGCGTTTGTAAGGTAAGTGCTACTGTAAATATTTGGTTTTATGTTTTTACTGCACGCCAGGACCCCCACCAAAAATTTTCATGAAATTTTCTAAAGTACCAAGTCTCTCAATTTTAAAAACCCCCTTATTTCCACTTCGCAGCATTCTCATCCAAAAGCCCTAAATCGCCAACCTCAACCTCTTGTTCCTCCACCTTCAAACGAAAACCCAAAAACCACATCGTCAGTAAAGTTGAAGAGGCAATTGCTTTAGGCCACGCAAATTATATGGCACCAACATATATAAAACATCAAAATACGCAGCCGAAAGAGAAAAAATTGGCAACCGAATCCAAACCACTTCTAAGGATGAGGCGAAGATGGCACACGATGCGACTGGCAACTCCAGACTTCGATCGATGGAAAGCCCACGCACTGCGCCCGACGATGTCACAAAAGATATTTCCATGGTTGCTTAGTTGTGCTCTGGTACTTGCATTAGTGTCTTAGCTCCATCACGTCGCATCTGCCACCTATACCTCCATTGCTGCCATCGGTAAGCACAAAACTGCAAATTTATGCTCGACATTGAATTCGTTTAAATCTGATTATTATTTTTGGGTTAACTTTGTTTAATTGTTAAGTGTGATAATTTGACTGCAATCACCAATGAATTAAATGAATGGCTGAATATTGGGAAAAAACCCAAATTTCTTTGATCTTGTATGTTACATTTAATTTCTTGCTGCATAAATGTTTGATTCGTGTTGTTTTGTAATGAATTGGAAACAACCACAAGCTCAGAAGGGAAAAAAATGGAAGGAATGAAAATGGTGAGGGAATTATATTTTACATTATATATTCTGACAAGATCATTGGGATAATTTCTAATTGATAGTTAAATAATTTTTTATTACGATTAACTTGGATAACGTTTAAAAATGAGGATACCGTTTAAAAATAACCATCTCTATTCAACACCAAATCATGTGTAGTTGTATTGGAATTATATGGATGATGGTTCAGAAGGATGAGTGGAGATGTCACAATTTAGACCTCTTATTCTAAATAATTTTAAACTATATCATAACTAGTGTGGACGGTGTAGGAAAACTGATATTAACATAATACATTACCAAAAGTTGATATCAATTACGGCGTTAATTTTATGCTTTTCTTGTCTAATTTTTACACTCAAATTTATATCAAAGGTTGGACTTAAAAGAACCAGGATCAGTGTTGTACGCCTGCTTCGATAGCCAAATTCAGTTCCGAGGTGACCAACTCACTGAGTTAGCTTACGGACTAACAAACTCAAGTCATCCCTTCATTTGGTTTATAAAACAAGGTAGTGAAATTCTATTAGAAACAAATACAACCAATAACAAAAGGGGTCTTATAATCAAAGGATGGGCACCACAAGTGGAAATACTAAACCACAAGGAAATCGGAGGGTTATTGACCCACTGTGGCTGGAACTCGGTTCTAGAAGCAGTGACAGCTAGCAAACCGATGCTGACGTGGCCAGTGTACGGAGACCAACCTTTCAACGAGAAGCTGGTACTTACTTAACTTGTCCAGTTTATAGTGGTTGTTTACATAATAACTTTCTTCAATACTAGGTCTGTAATGATTTGGCTGTGTCTCTAAGCATGGTGAATAATACCATTAGTTGTACTGATAACTACTTAGGCCTAGAAATCTTATCATGCGATAAAAAACTCTTAGATTCCAGTAGATTAGTGTAGTTCAGTAAACAGAGTCTAGAAATAATTCCAACTGTGCATGTACAGTACTATAATGCACCAGGTTACAAATATTAAGATCAGACAAATTTTGAGATGAATTTATAGTTCCAATTGCATGTATAGTTCCTATTGTGCATGTATTGGACTCTCCATTAGGCTTGCGATTCAATCATATTACCATTGCTTATGCATTGAGCTAGTGAATTAACATTATATGTTTTTGACAGCTTGCATTGAAATTCATAACTCAAACGAAAAAGAAAAACAAGTGTGCACTCCATTTATTTTATGATAATTATTTATATAACCATTTATTATACTTCAAAGCATTCATGCACTTATTTACACATGGAAATAATTATTCGATAGAGCTCAAATTCTAGTACAATATTTCAAGCTTTTTGGACTAGTTCAAGGCATTCTTAGAGACATGAACATATGAATGTATTCATGTGTGTGTGTGTGCGCATGTCTCGGTTTATAGATATTGAATTCATATCCCATCATTCATTAGAAGCAACCAAAAATATGCAGTTAATTTTTTGGTTGTTCAACATCTGTAATGAACTTATGATGCTGGCACTTTAAAGAACATTGCCTATACACCACCAAAGATTCATGCATGTCAAGTTATAGTTTAGTGAAGAGTCAAATTGTTTCCATACCTTGATATAAAATTTTATAGTTGTGCATGCGCATGGGACCGCTTGCTTGTAATACTTGTTTGCAATAAGTCAACCGCATCATGGATATAGTACAAACAAGTACTTTTCCTTTCTTGTTTTGTTCCCTATTTATATATTTATAATTAGAAATATGTGTACTTGAAAAGAAAAGGAAGAGTGAAGAAAGGAGATAAGGTGTGTGCAAACAGCGTTTGGGTGTGAGTGGAAGTGCAATTGAGAGCGTGAAGCAATTCTGAAGGCAGAAGTTATCTATAGTATGGCTATATAAAGGAAGAAATCATAAATGGATGCATTAAGGCTCAATTTACATTTTATATTGGTTGTGGGTGTGCTTTTGTTAAACTATTGATCGTTGGATGTTTGAATATTTGATATCTGATCCAAGCTTTGGTAATGAATGTGCAGTATAATCATATAAAAATATTCAACATGAGTTTTGTATTTCCTTTCAAATGTGCAGGCAACTTCAGTTTCATGGAGAAGATTTCAATGAAATATGCAGGAGCCGGAGCCATGTATTTTGTATTTCAAAAGCACTATAAAGAAAACCTTTCTGTTTAGATAAACTACAGCTCTCTGTCCAGATTAAAATTTTGAATTACATTTCTAATTATGGTTATATGATCATTAAAGTAACAAATATCATGATTTTGTTGTACAAACAACATGTAGTGGACCTTACTGTGGGTTCACCTTTTACTTAACTGTATGATGATCCGAACATACTTGTGATTTGAGAATTACTACTTTCTGCCATATTGTTGAATATAACTAGTTCCAAATATCTAAATTATATGGGGCTCGTAATGCGCAAGTCTTTTATTGATACTTGTATCTGAGTTGAATAATTAATTTGTGCTGATATATTTATATTGTTTGCTTGAATAGGCTGGCCTTGCAAAACTTATAGGACTTGCAGGAGAAACTAATGTCCAAGAAATCTCTTTTTTTTTCTTGATAACATTTAAAGGAATATTTGAATAAGAGTACCTGGTCATCAATATCTTAGAAATTTGTCTTTTGATACCGCCGTGAATCCAAGGTGAAGAACAGAAGAAGCTGGATGTTCTTTCGAATGAAGTCTTTGTCAAAGCTTTAATAAGCGGCGATCGAATTTTATGTCTTACTAACTACAAAATATTAGCTATTGTGCTTATTAATTCTTAATACATCTTGCATGTTGGTATGTGATTTTCAAAATATTTTTTTGCAATGTATTCCTGTTTCAGAAGAGGAAGAGGAGGCAACATTTGTGGATCCAACATGCAGGACTAGGAGAATCTTTTGTAAATGACATCAGGTATGCATCAGATTTCATGCCAGGTCCTTCGGTTCAATACTTCCACATACTTATTATACAATAGCTTATTTAGCACATCACCTCCATAATTTTCAGCGAACAGCTTATTCAGTTCGCTCTATCTTGACATGACTGAATTCTCCTCAATTTTACATTAGTTCCAATAGTAGCCTTCAATGATCCAATATTGTGTGCCTTCATGTACTTTGTTCTATAGTCCTATGCCCCTCTTTCAGCTTCTGCCTATGCATTTTATAAGGACACACTACAATATTTCAACATTGTAACATTACATCATGCAATATCCTTCAGTACCCGTATTCGTACAACATGCTCGCATCTATACATTGTGCCCACATATTTCAACTATGCATGCTCTCAGGATTTTTTACTGTGATTCACCTACTTCCTACACTACTAATGGTTTTGTTATCTGTATATAAAAAATGAGATTTACTTATATATCACCTGTCATTTTTCCTAAGTGATATGCCACTCGTCGAAACATTTTGTGCTCAATTTACTTTACAAACAATCTCTAATTTTTATCCCTTGTTTATTGAAACAATACGGTTTTAATTCCATGCATTGCTAAAGAACAAATTCTAACTGTATATACCATTAACATACCACATTTGTATGCGTCTGATGTTATTTGTTAATGCCATGTCAATGGTTTTTGAATCTAACATTAAAATATGGAGATAAAAAATATACACGAATAGGTTTAATTGTGTTATCCATGTATAGTTAAAAGGTTGGTTTGATCAAGTGGATGTAGTCCAAATACAACTATATAAATGAAACAGGATAAGCTACACCAATGATCAAAATAAGAGTATAACAAATGACAATACTGTATGTGCATACTTCACAACAAACAACATTTCCACCACATGCAGCATAATGAAGAGGAGTACTTTTAGCACCTGCTAGAATCAATAGATAGTTAAAACAATGTTGAAGCTGAGGGAATTCTTACTACATAATGAAAGGCGCTACCAAAATAATTAGCTACAAATATTTTTTTATCACCTATCAAATAAATTATTGTGGCATTTTCAACAGTTACATCTGTAACTTGTGCACCCAAATTCAACAATAATTACACACTATCTGCATGAACAATTAATACTACCATATGAAATCCAGTCAGACTTCTAACCCAGTTTTGATCTGAATATCTGTGTAAATTGAAAATTGTGTATTCGTTAGGGAACTATATAAGATGCATATAAAAATAGAACAATTTTTGTTAATATGTGTTAATATAGAATATCGAGTTATAGATTACATGATTTTCATATATACATATATATATATATATATATACATATATATATACATACATACATATATATATATATATACATATATATATACATACATATATATATATATATATTGTTGATTGTTAAACTCGTTTGCAGGTAATTAGCTATTTCGAAGCGAAGACTGTCGACAACAAAGAACTATTAGTAATCAAGCAACGAACATGAATTTAATTGTTATATATGTTGTCGTATTTTGTTAGTACCATTTGTGGAAACTTGTCTGTGAATGCTTGTAGTATGTGACTTATTTTGTTGAAAAACTACTATCGAATTGATTATGGATATTATATTTGATTGTGAGATTAGCATGTTTTTGCAATTATTTGAATATGATAATAATATGATTGATTGTTTGTATATGCTAATTATGTGATTTAATTGTTTGTTTGAATATATGAAAATTATGCGATTGATCGTTCGTTTTAATATGAATAGTATATAAGCGATTGCTGGAAATGGTATAAATCATCAACCGTAAATAGTAGCATTTTAAAAACGCTACTGAAAATCAAAAAAAGCATATAAACAAAAAATCCAACCAAAAAATGAAGACTTATGGTAGCGTTTTTTTAACCCTACAGAAAAAACCTATAGCTGCATTTAAAAGTGACTTTTGGTAGCCTTTTTTAAATCCTACAGAAAATACCTATAGTTGCATTTAAAAGTGACTTTTGGTAGTGTTTACTACAACGCAACAAAAAGTTTTAGAATTTTAGTTGCATGTCGTATAGCAGCGTTCTCTAAAACGCTACCATAAGTTATGGTAGCGTTTTTTCAACGCACCAAAAGTCTTTTCTGGTGTAGTGGTTGCCTTACCTTTGAGGCATATGGCTCCGAAGGAGAGACATGAGTTGAATAACCAATTGATTGAGCTGTCAGAGAAGGGCTTCATTAGAAGGATTTTTTTTGAGTGAGGAGCATCAGTTGTCTTTGCTACCAAGGAAAATGGTTCTCTGAGGCTTTGCGTCGATTATCGGGAGTTGAATAAGCTGACAAAGATGAATCGTTACCCATGCATAAACGATCTCTTTGATCAGTTGGTTGCAGCAAAGGTGTCCTTAAAGCTTGACTTGGCTACCGAATTCCACAAGTTGAGTGTAGATAAGGATAGTATTTAGAAGATTGTTTTTTGCACACCCAATAGACTGTATGAGTGGTTAGTCATGCCCTTCGTACTGACCAATGCACCTGCCTACTTTGTTGATTTGATGAGTCGAGTTTTTAGAGGGTTGCTTAAAATGTTTATAATGGTATTTGTGGATGATATATTAGTCTATTCGAAAAGCAAGGATGAGCACAAGTTGCATTTAGAAGAAATGCTGAATACACTCCATGAGCATAAGTAGAAGGCGAAGTTTTCCAAGTGTCACTTTTGGCATGGGGAGGTACGCTTTTTGGAAGACGTCCCTAAAAGTGGGCTGGTGGTCGATCCTAGTAAAGTTGTAGCAGTACAGTATTGTCATCTGTCGAAGAATGACATAGAAGTGAGGTGTTTCCTTGGTTTGGCGGGAAACTATATGAAGTTCATTAAGGACTTCGCGAAGATCTCTGCCCTTCCGACCTAGCTTACTAAGAAGAATTTGTTAGTTTGTGAAAGATGGATCTTAAGGCTAATTTAACATTAGAGGGGGCGAAATAGTGTATACTGATTTTTTTGAATCTTTTTAAATTATTTTAAGATTATAATTAAACAATGCAGGATCAACAATCAAAGATGCAAACACAGACATATATAAATACAGTAAAAGTAAAAGGTAATGAGTTAGAGAGATCACACCAGGAATTTTTATACAAGTTCGGAGTTACCCTCCATCCAGTCCCATACAATTTCTTATACAGATTTCTTTTCAAATATCAAAGTCTTTACAATCTCGATTTTAAGGCTACGAGACACACCCTCCAGATTTTTCGAGCTTTGGGTACACTTACTTGGACTGGACACCAGCATACCCACTTGGATTCAAATGGGACACCAAGCACACCCACTTGATTCAAACGGGACACAAGCATACCCACTTGGATTTCAGTGACAGAAATCACACCCAAGATTCTAAGAGTATGATTTGATAGAATTTACAGACTTAGTTTCTTGATCTTGAATACAAATGATCCTATAACCTCTTGAATAACACTTTGATCATAGAGATCAGAAAGTAATTGATAAAGAATCAAATCAATAGAGTATGAATTTGATTCTGATTGAATTTGAGAAATTTTGAGTAGATTTTCTTTTAGAAATCAAGAGCGTAAAAGATGAGAGAAACAATGAGAAATTAGTTAAAAAATTCATTGGAAAATCCTCATATTTGTAGAGAAACAACGGTCATGTCCATTCGCGAAGAGATATGATGAAAAGACACTTCCATTCAAATTTGAATTATAAAAAATTCGGCATATATGTCGACAAACACTATAGGGATATGTCGACATACCCTTTGTAATTTTGAAAATCATTTATTTTAATTTGTTTTGAAAAATTTTAAGCTTTGTAAAATATTTTGATACTTTGTATGATCATTTAAACATAGTTTATACATATTTTAATTATATCAAAAAGTAAAAAAACTGTATAAAATTATTTTGAAATATTTTTAATATAATGGGTTAAATATGAATTTCTTGTAAAAAGAATATATATTTAAACTATACGTGAATATATATTTAAAATCAAAATATTAATAAATGTCAAAATATACTTTTAAATACTATAAGCATTTAGAAAGCATAAAACTAAAACTATATCAAAGTATAAAATATAAAATACTTAAAAACTTTAATTCCTCAAAATATAATAATCATGTAAATAAAAGTTAGAAATTATTTGAAGGCTATTTTGAAAAATCATTTTGAAAATAGGGATTCTTTTGAAATTCAGAATATTTGAAAATCATGTAAAATCATAGAATAAATTTAAAACCTTTTTGAAAAATGAAGAGAGATAAAAGATATGCTATAAGGATTTTAACAATAATCTATGACTCTATAACTTATGTGGATATCTTGAATCTTCAATACTCATGACTCTTCAATCTCTAACTCTTGAATCTGTGTATCTGCCTCTTGAATCTGCTTTTGATACTGTACGGTCTTCTTAATCAATACTTCTCTAATATCCTGCACTATAAACTATATATAACTTGATAAAAACATTAGTATTTATATTTCATATGGTGTCATATGGTTGTTGTCATCAAAAGTATTGCCTAAGGTACTAATAATCTCCCCTTTTTTGATGATGACAACCATGTTTATAAAATATGATAACACTCTCCTTGAGTTAAAGAACTTCCCCTAATCTATGCATGGATATTTTATATATTTCTTCCCCTTTGTCATCAATAAAAAATATAATCTAAACCCCCCTTAACTAAGGTACTATATGATATATACAAGAGTGATATGTAAATAGGAAGTAATAACATAACCCAATTTTATTAATCGCACAAATCCATTACATACATATTGTTAATCCAAATCAAATTCAATACAAATAAATCAATTCAAACAAATCAATCCAAACAAATCAATCTAATCCAATAAGTTTATAAGTGGAAAGGGAGAAGAAAGATAATAGACGTAATGTTTTTTTGGAGTGAATAGGTTTATATAGGGATGAGAATTCGTTTGAACTGTATATGCATTTGGTAGTTATTTTATTTTGAAATTTAAAATATTTGGTTTATGCCCATTATATGTCGACATATAGGGTACGCATATGTCGTCATATGTACCAGTTTTTGCAAAAACAATTATCTTGTTATATTTTGTATTTAGCCTAAACTATTGTACTTTTATGGATTTCCAAAGACTAATAACACTATATAACAGCAAGGAACATGATTTCATTGATGATAATAGATGAGCACATGGAATTTCACAGATAAACAAAAGATACATGGATTAAAACTAAGATAATTCAAACTAAAAACTAGAAAATCAAAAGAAAATACAACTAAGAAGAAGTAGATGAAAATGAAGATGAAGCTTTTCCACTAATCTTTCAAGTGATATTTCCAAAGTACTTGTCGACTTTGTTGGAAAGAGAAGCGAATTTCTTAGAAAATGATCTCTTAAGCTTATTTTGGTTGTAAACAATCTTCTCTTGATTTTTGAGTAGATCTTTGTTGGATGGATGAGATGGCATTTCGATACTTTCTAAAGAAGCATATATCTTCGTCCTCTTCTTGTTCTTCCTCCTCCTTCACTTCCATATCTTCTCCTTCCTCTTCCTCCTCTTCTCTTATTTCATGCTTCTCCTCCTAAGTCAATCTTTGTTCCTTTTTCTCCAGTGTTTCATAAGGCTCGAATATGGGTGAAATTTGCATGAGAGAGATGTTGGCCTTATCGAAAAGCTTTGGAGGAATGGTTTCCTCTCCTTTTAGGTCAACACCAAAATATGTGAGTACTCTACTAAGACACACACCATGAAAGAGTGTGTTCTAATTCCTAGAGAGATTCTTAGGAAAGATCTCATCCAAAATAACTTACGACCAATTTATGTCTTAATGACCATAAATGGCAAAAGTTCTTTAAAACATTTTGAGTCGGGTTATTATAATTTCCCTTCCTCGGAGGTATGCTTTGTTGCAAGAGAAAACTTAAAATTTTTGCTTTAGGATGCAAATTTTTGTTTTTGAACTCAAAATCATCATCACTTTCAAAAATATCATGAAACGCTTCATGATTTTGAATATCAATTTAAAATTTGAAAGGTCCATTTCACTGGATCTGCATCTAAGAATGTTACCTAAAACTTCACAATTTCAAACAATTTGAGTGCCTTTGACACTACTCCAAACTTCATATTCATTCCCTTCATAAAACTTTCCTTTCAAATTCGCATAAAACATTTCTACTAAATTTGGAACGCATACGAAATCATTTTGGAAAGCATCTATTAAAATAAGAATTCCATTTTTCACACAAAGATTATAAAGATCATAAGTAGGAAAGTCGTCGAAAATAGCGAATCTTCTGGGAGAAAATTTTCCGAAAGACATACATTCCATATAGGCTTGTATGGCTTCTTTGTCATGAAAAAGATAGCCTTTTGTTTTCTTGGAAAGCCTCATGGTTGATGGAGTGTTGCTTGAGGAAGCCATTGAATAATAGTTTGAAGAGATAACAGAGTTAATGAGTTTTTGAATTTTGAAAATGAGAGTGAAATGAATGGATGGTGATAGTATAATTAAATAAAGAATCAATGGACATGTTCTCTGGTCAAGAGACACCTTTTCAGGACATTCGGGTTGGTGAAAAGGTAGAGGGAATTTCAAATTTCAATTTGAAACGAAAATTCAAATTCTGAGTGCATATGTCGACATATGCATAGTGGCTATATCGACATACAGCTCATGAATTTCAAAAAAAAAATTGAGAAAATTATTCTTATTTACCTGTATATGTATATATATAGTTATCCTATAAATATTAGTAATATACATATACTCAATAAATAATTTAAAATAATTATTTTAAATATATTATACTATTTTATTCAATATTATATTCTTGTAAATATAAAATATTTAATGTTAATATACACACACACTATATTCATCCAATATTATTATTAATCTATAGGTTATTCCTAATAATCAAAAGTAATCAAAAATTCCATTCAAAAATTCAAAATTTAAATTTTAAATGCGTACATATTTTTGATCCATTTCCTTGGACTTTTCTGAATTTATTATTACTGTGAAGAACATATTGGCATTTTTCATATCTGATTCATTATTACTTGAGGAAGTACCTAAATCGTCTATTGTTGTAGTATAAGCCCTTCTTCGTTATTTGGATGAATCAGTATTTGGTGAGTTTTTCGGTTTCTCTGAATGTGGACAGTCTCTTTGCATATGGCCAAGTTCATTGCAGTTAAAACATCTAATAGCATTTCCACCTCCTGGATTTTTGTTATCATTTCTCCTAAGATTATTCAACTTTCTGTATTTTAGAAATTTTCTGATATTTTTGGTCATGAAGGCAATTTCCTCATCATCATCGTTGTTGGAATCCAGGTCATCTGTTGTAGCATTGAAAGTAATGGATTTCTTTTATGTTGCCATGCTTTCTCTTCTGCCTTGCATTTGTGCTTCAAATGACATTAAATTGCCAATTAACTCTTCAATTTTTAGAGTGCCAATAGCCTCTTCAATCGCAAGAGTCTTTTGGTCCCATTTAGGAGTAAGTGAATTGAGCATTATTCTAACTTGAACTTCTTCAAAAAAAGTTTTACCCAATGCAAATAGTGAACATACTATGTCTTGAAATCTACTATACATATCAGAAATGGACTCATTGGACTCATTTCAAATAATTAGAACTGATTAGTTAACATAGAAATTTTGGTCTGTTTGACTTTACTAGTGCCCTCATGTGTAACTTATAGTGTTTGCACAAAAAATGGGCAAACACCTCCAAGTCGTATGATTCAGTTGATTTTGCGTTGTTTTTAGTGATCTGGGTGATTTATGCAAATATGTAAAAAAGCAGGGACTAAACTGTAAAAGACACGCAGATTTATAGTGGTTCAGCTAGAATGTGCCTACGTCCACTTTATATATTATTTCTCCTTTCTTGTTCAGATTACAAGTACAAAGCTTTGGTACAAGTATATAAAAGTTGTTTGAAAGTTCTATCCGTGCTTGAGCTCTCAAACTTGTCCCCCATTGTTGTACCCCTGCCCCTCTATTTATAGAGTGAGGCTGGGGGCAGGGGTCTTGGATGTATATAGCTACTGGTGGGCCTGGGCTGATGCGATCTGGCCTGGCAGCGTTGATCTGGTACGCATTGGTCCGGTTGTGAGTGGATGGAGTTTGGTTCGGCGGGAGTTTGGTTCGGTGGGAGTTTGGTTTGGCAGGCGAACTTGATTCGGTGGGATCTGGTTAGGTAGGCAGGGGAAGGAGTTGGTTCGGTGGGATCTGGTTCGGTAGGCAGGGGAAGGAGTTGGTTCGGTGGGATCTGGTTCGGTAGGTAGTTTGGTTCGGCAGGCGAACTTGATTCGGTGGGATCTGGTTCGGTAGGCAGTGGAAGGAGTTGGTTCGGTGGGATCTGGTCCGGTATGCAGTTCGGTGGGCTTGTTCGGTCGAAATTTACTCAACACTTGCCCCCCAAAGTAGGGCATGTGGGTATGCTCATGGCGTGCTTTGCTTTAGCTTGGATATCCTCACCCGGTCCTGTGTGCCGAACCAATTGGTCCGGTCACTAGTATTTGTCTATAAGTATGGACCTCGCATCTATGTTCACCCTTCACCGTTTGGGACAGCCGAATCAACTGAATACTGAATCAGACTTGATTGCTTGAAATAACTGGACCAGCCAATTACCGAATCAACTCATCTGCCGATCCAGGTGAGCCGAATGATTCTTTAAGACTGATCCATCGAACGATTTCAATCATTTTAGCGAAGGGGCTTGAGTACCGAATGAACTGACCGAATGAACTTGGGAGTATAAGGCCGAGTGAAAATTCGTGCCTTGAACTATCGAATGGCTTGTATGCCGAATGAAGCTTCGTGCCTTGTACTACCGAATGGCTTGAATGCCGAATGAAACTTGAACCTTGTTATACCGAATGAGTTTACGTGTTTATAAGTGGAACTCTAGACAATATACACTTGTTCGTTTATATCTCTATATCCTTATTCTAACAATGTGTTTTCTCGTGTTGCAGATAATGTCTCATAAAGTTGAAACCCAATCAGAGAAGAAGAAATCCCAGCACAGGGACGATCCTTCCACAGTACCCCCAGCTCAGTCAGAACCGGGACGTCATGGGCCCACCCCGAGGTCACTAGTAGATGGGTACGGCCCTCAGGAGCTTCTAAACTCACCTCCTGACTGTTTCCCTAGCTCCCTCAAAGGCGAGCAGCTTGATGTTATTTCTCGCTCCTTTGGGATTGACAGAGCGCGCATGCTATTGCCGGGGGAGGGAGTGATGCCATATAATCCCCCCGAAGGATATTTCGCCTATAGTCGGTACCATTGTATGTGTGGGGCCATTCCCCCGATCAATGCTTGGATAATCAGCTTCATCACCTACTTGAAGGTGGCTCCATTTCAGCTTCAGCCTAATTCTTACGCCATCCTGGTGAGCCTGTTTGTCATTTTCCAGAGGAGATACGGGCGTCCTCTCTCCAACCGGGAGATCCGGTATTTGTACAATTTGAGAGGCTATAAGAAGGGGTTTCCATACATCAGCTTGGAATCAGCCGTATCTTTCAAGCATGTCCTGGACTTATATTCGAAGTTCAGTATGTTTAAGAAAGAATGGTTTTTTATCAAGGATGACTCTGTTTCCATTCATTGTTTCACCTCTGGCTGTAAGTTTGAAGCTTATTTATAATTTCCGTTCTGACTACAATGCTTCTTCTTATGTATTTATATTTCTTGCTAGCGACAGGTGGCTTTGCGGTCGTGGAGAATGATCGCCTGGTTCAGATGGCTGTGGAAATAGAAACCATTATGGGAAGGGACAGGTCGGCTTCTTACTTGATCAGAAATGCTACACTTCTGGGGCACAACCTGATCCTTCCACATCAGTCCATGGTTAAGCAGAGAGACACGGCGGAGGAGAGAGCTGCCAAAGTTACAGGAGGGGTCACGGTGAAAAGCAGCAAAAGGAGACCCTTCTCGATGCATCCAGTCGTCGGGGGGAAGAAACTCAAGAAGTCCGATGGACCCTCTCCCAGCACACATCCGGATGTTCAGGAGGAGGAGAGAGTGGAGGGGGAAAAAGGTGAGGACGAAGGAGGTGAGGCGGAGAGCGGAAGTGTAAGGGAAGGTGATGGTGATCGTCACGGTGATGATGGTGGCGAAGGACAGGGCGGTGATGGTACCAGGGCTTTGCCTCCCGGGCAGGCAGGCGTGATTCAAGAGTGGACAGATGACGCTCTCCGCCAAGCCTTCGAAGAGTTGGAGGAAACAGAGAAGTCCAAGAAAGCTGATAAGGTCGGGACCGGCGCCGATTTATCTTCCGGGAGTGATTCTCTGAGGCAACTTCTGCGATTCAAGGTGAATTTCTCTTTATTCTTTTTAATTCTTGAATGATGGCTCAATGCATGCTGGTGACACTTGGTTTTCATTCCAGGAGCGGGCAAAACGGCCAAGACCTCAGATCTTCGGCACAGGCTTGAACAATACAAACTCCTCAAAGCTTCCGCCAAGCCGAACCTCCTACTAACCATCCTGGAGACGTAGTCGGCTATCGTCCTCTTCTTGGAGTTATTGAAGAAGATATACAAAAGAGGAAGAGGAGTCGATCTACGTTTGAATCTCTTCCTGGTCCTCCGGTCCCACCCCAGCCTATTCACGATATTACGAAGGATGATACTGAGTTTATTTCTTCCCCACATCCGTCTGAGAATCCAACCTTCACCCCGATAGATCACCCTGGCTTGGTTCGTAACCCGTTTGCGGGTCATCCAGACCTGGACCCGGCCTCTCATGAGATCTCCTTCGATGAGGTTACTGGTGAGCATCTTCTCCCTCGCAATCCTATGGTACGGGTGCTTGACAAAGCTAAGTCCCTAGACCTCGATTTGCTTACTACCCGGGTTGTAACTCTGGGGGATGAAGCTAAGGCGAATATTGACCGGGTTGCTGAGGAGACCAGGAAATTAATGGGGCATCATGCCCGACTAGTCAAGGCCGGGGAGGAAATTGGGAGTGCCAACATTCGGCTACGGTTAATGGTCTCCGACCAGGCTAAGCAGCTTGCCGATCAAGCCATCCAAATTTCTCAGCATGAGGCCGCATCCACGCAACTGAAGAAGACTATGGAAGAGGCCAGCAGGGCAGAGTTGCAAAAAATGGAGGCCGCCTGCAAGGAGCGGATTGACATGGCCATTGCAACGGTGGATGAGGTCCGACAAGCAGACCTCGAGCGGGCGCAGGAATTATCGGGGAGACTTGAGGCCGCGGAGCTTGCTCAGTCCAGGTTGAGGGAGGAGATGGAGGCGATGAGGATATCCCTTCAGGCTGACCGCTCACGATACCGATCGGAGAGGGATGCTGCCGTTGCTAAGCTGCGTGCTTCTGAGGCCCGAATGAGGGAGCTTGAGGAAAACGAGGGGATGATGGATGAGATGCTCCAGGATATGTATTTCCGCACTTGGAAACAGGGTAACCTATCCTGGATGGATGATTACCCCCGAGTTATGGCCAGGATTTATCTCCGGGCTCTGGAGGAGGCTAGGGATGATGCGGATAAAGAGGGTGGCGCGGTCTTCAGAATGGATGTGGTCACTGCCCAGTTTACCAAGGAGGAGAAGATGGCGGTGAAGGAGGGTATGCGGCTACTTGCCGCTGAGTAGGCAGGTGTGCAAGTAGAGGATGATGATCAGGATGGTCAGGGAGCAGGCGCTGGTAAGTCTTCCTTTCTAGTCTTTCCGTTAACTTGGTTGCTTATCACTAATGAATTCTTTCTTTGACCGGACAGGTGGGCAACAGGACAAGGATAAAACTCCGACGCAGCCGGCTCCTTGATTTGACATGGATATCTTTTTGTGGACTTGACATTGTTGTATATGTTAGTCTCAAAATAGTAACGTAACTTTCAGGTTGTAATTATGCTACTTGTAATAAACAACATTATTCTTGATGTGTAATTTTTTAACTTAAGCTGATTCTGTCGTTTTTGAATGTTTTTTGCTATTTTGACATGTTGTATGAGAAATATATCTATGTGTATGCTTGTAATTCAATTGTGTTTGATGTCAAGTTCTTGCTTAAAACATAATTTCATGTCTTGCAATGTTTGTGTGATGTGTGAATAAATTATAGCCACGTGTTTATACATGAAAGAAGAAAATACCGTCCTTCATATTTTACTTGTAGATGGCAGCTTTGAATGTCTTGCGTGACTGAGTATGGAATGCGGTCCAGTGTCTTGCTGTGAGCATCCGCTTCCATTAGCGAATGTCTCCTATTCTGTGTCCTGTACTTCAGGGATTGTTACAGAGGATAGGAGAAAAGTTTTTTTTTAAATAAAATTGAAATATGCGAAATAGTAAAACTTCCAATCACGGAAGGCCTTCAATGTGCTTAAGTTCGTGGCAAACGGGCTTTGTAGTCACTTTCCCTAGCTGTGGGTCATGGAGACATTTGTCACCCATCTTACGCCTCCGCGGGGAGTTAATCTTTTTTACCACAGCCATACTTAAGACACATCGGAGCCGAGATCGCGCACAGTAACTACCCGGGCCATTATGGCCCGTAATCGTGGGTATTATTCGATTTACTGTGGCCGGCTAGCGTGGGTGCCGATCGTCAACCGTGAACTACCCCTAGCTGGCCACACCTTATGTTGGGGCTTAAAGTAGGTTCACAGTTGCCGGCGAGCCGAACGCCGTAATGAGCTGCCTTGGCTATAGTCGGCCTTCTCGGTGGCTTATAATCGGCTCATTACAGTTGGCTTTAAGGGCCATCGCGAGCAATGAGTTAACCCACAGTAGAGGGATGCCGGAGCAAAAGTGTCTCATTGGCGAGGGCATAGATTCGCATAGTACCTGTTAGGTCTTGTCCAGGTGAAGTCGCGCTGCGGAGTGCCTTGAATGGAAATGCTATATGCACAGGATTTTGTTCAACAGAAAAGGATAAAGTTAACAAGCAGCCAAGATATAAAAGAACAAGTTAAAAAAGAGACAAGGTTTTTAAAGTGGTTTGGCATGAAAATGCCTACGTCCACTGATTCTCTTTGTTAATTCACTTCATATGGGCAGTACAAGTTAAGAAAAGTATCGACGGAAGTGTTGGATGTTCCATGCCCTCTGGAACACCTCTCCGTCCACTGTTGACAAAATATAAGCTCCATTGTGGAGATCTTTATGAATTACATATGGTCCATCCCAGATTGGATCTAGTGCTCCGGGGCGAGGGAAGATTCGCTTGAGGACAAGATCTCCTTCTTGTAAGGTACGATGCTTGACTTTGGAGTTGTATTATACTGCCACTTTTTGCTTGTGGGCTGCTGCTTTGAGGGCTGCATCATTTCTTCTCTCCTCAATTAGATCCAAAGACATGTGAAGGAGTTCTTTGTTCTCTACTGGGTTATAGTGGATCCTACAGTGGGAAGGCACGATGGTTTCAACTGGGAGCATAGCCCCTGATCCGTATGCCAAAGAGAAAGGAGTATGCCCCGTTGATGTTCTGAAAGATGTGCGATAGGCCCATAGTGCCGTAGGGAGTTCATCCACCCAAGCGCCCTTTGACTTTTCGAGTTTCTTTTTTATTAGAGTTTTCAGAATTTTGTTGACGGCTTCGACTTGTCCGTTTGCCTGGGGATAAGCTACGGATGAGAAGCTTTTGTGAATTCCGTGCTCTTGGCACCAATTGGCGAACTCCTCGCTGTCAAACTAAAGTCCATTGTCCGATATAATTTTGAATGGGACTCCGTACCTGCATAGAACATTTTTGATCAAGAAGTTAATAACTTTCGCTGAAGATACTTTATTTAGGGGTTCTGCTTCCACCCATTTGGTGAAATAGTCGACTGCCACTATAGCATATTTGGCTCCGCCTCGGCCCATTGGCAGTTTGCCGATCAAGTCAATTCCCCATACTACAAAGGGCCAAGGGCTGGTCATTTGATTAATCTCAGTTGTTGGTAGCCACGGAATCTTAGCAAACTTCTGGCATCTGTCACATTTTCTGACGAAATCTAAGGCATCCTTGCTTCAGGAGGGCCAGAAATATCCATATCAGAGTATCTTTTTTGCCAAAGTCTGCCCTCCAGTGTGATCTCCGCAGCTTCCTTGATGAATGTTGGATAAGATTTCCTTGGCTTCCCTTCCAGCGACACACCTTAATAAGGGGTTAGAGAAGCCGCGCCGATAGAGGGTGCCCTCTTGTATTCTATAGCGGGAAGCTTTCCTCAAGATTTTCTTGACTTCGTTACGCCCGTTGGGTAGTGTGCCACTTTGTATGTAGTCTCGGATGGGAGTCATCCAAGTTGCTTCTTCGGTTGCAGCTATCGGATTCACTTGCTCAAAACTTGGGGTCAGTTGCTTTGAGATGGCTACTGCTCTGGAAATAGCGCCGTCTCTCATGCTAGCTTGCTTCGCCAATCCGTCGGCCTCTTGGTTCTCTTCCCGAGGGATGTGTTTGACTATGTATTGATCCAATCGATTGAGGAGTAACTTGGTCTTCTTTAAATATGCTATGAGTCGTTCTTCTCGAGCCTGGAATTCTGCTAGTATTTGATTAACAATAAGTTGAGAATCTCTATGAAGACACAAAGAATTGGCTCCGATTTCTAAGGCTAGTTCTAATCCAGCTATAACTGCTTCATACTCTGCATCGTTGTTGGTGGCAGCGAATTCCAACCTTATAGCATAGTATAGCTTATTTCCCCTGGGAGTGATTATTACCACACCTGCCCCCGAGCCTTGTTCGTTTGATGCACCATCCACAAAGAGGTTCCACTTGATGTCTTCTGCTATTTCTGATTGCTCCTTACCTTCGTTGGTAGTGAATTCAGAAATGAAATTGGCCAGGGCTTGCCCCTTGATGGCGGTGCGAGGGTGGTAGGTTATATCATATTGACTTAGTTCGATGCACCATTTAAGTAGTCGCCCAGAAGTATCGGGACGATGGAGTACCTGCCTCAGCGGTTGATCGGTTAGAACTCTGATGGAATGAGATTGAAAATAGTGTCGCAGTTTTCATGACGCGATTAGTAGACAATATGCTAGCTTCTCAAGTTTAGGATATCTGACTTTTACCCCCGTAAACCTCTTACTTACAAAGTACACTGGCCGTTGCGTGTGGTTGTCTTCTCTTACTAAAGCAGCGCTTAGAGCATGAGACGATACGGCAAGGTATAGGTATAACTCTTCGCCTTCGTTTGGAGTCGAGAGTACCGGCGGTTTCTGGAGGTGTTCAATTAGGTTAAGGAAAGCTGCTAAGCATTCGTCAGTCCATTCGAACTTTCCTTTGTCTTTCTTTAGAGCTTCGAAGAAGGGGACGCACTTGTCCATTGCTTTGGAAATGAATCGGCTTAGGGCGGCCACTTCCCATTCAGACTTTGCATTTCCTTTCTAGTGGAAGGTATCTTGATATCTCTCAGAGCTTGGATTTGTTCATGGTTTGCTTCAATACCTCTGGCATGGACGATGAATCCTAGGAACTTTTCTGATGATACTCCGAAGGAGCACTTTAGAGGATTCAGCTTCATTCCATACTGGCGAAGTACCTGAAACATTTCATCTAGGTGGCTTACGTGACTGTCGGCCTCCCTTGACTTTACCAGCATGTCATCCACATAAACTTCCATAGTTTGTCCTATTAGCCCTGCAAACATTTTGTTGACGAGGCGCTGATAGGTGGCTCCTGCGTTTTTAAGTCCAAAAGGCATTACCTTGTAGCAGTACAATCCCCGGTCAGTGATGAAACTAGTGTGGTCTTGATCGGGAGCATGCATAGGAATTTGGTTATATCCTGAGTATGCGTCCATAAAGGATATGAGTTCGTGCCCGGCTGTGTTGTCTACAAGCTGATCGATTCGGGGAAGTGGGAAGCAATCCTTCGAGCAGGCGTCATTTAAGTTGGAGAAGTCAATGCATGTCCGCCACTTCCCATTAGCCTTCTTTACCAACACCGGGTTGGCGATCCACTCTGGGTAGATGGCTTCTCGTATGAAGTCATTGGCAAGTAGATTCTTTACTTCTTCATCGAGGGCTGCTGATCGTTCTGCCCCATACTTCTCTTTCTCTGTTTTACTGGTGCCTTGGCAGGATCAATGTTCAGTACGTGGCATGCTATGTCAGGGGAGATTCCAGTCATGTCAGCGTGTGACCATGCAAATATATCTAAGTTGTGGCGGAGAAAGTCAATGAGTTGTTCCTTCAATTCTGCTTTTAGTTGGGACCCGACTTTCAATAGTCTACTCGAGTCATGTCTGTCTACAGATACAAATTCCATAGCCTCTGCAGGCTCGGCGGTGGCCTCCTCCTCTTCATCTCTGGGGTCTAATTCATTGAAAGGGTCGCTGGTATATCGAAGAGGAGGGGCTTTATTTAGTTGCTATGCTTCCAAACTCTTTGTGCAGAGGGCAATCTCTACATTTTTCCCTTTATCCTTCCTGTGGTTGTTTCGAAGTTCAGTTACATAGCAGTCTCGAGCAGTGTCCTGGTCTCCCTCTACTTCCCCTACTCCATTGTCCGTTGGAAATTTCAACTTTAGGCACCATGGGGCCAGGACAATTTGGAAGTCAGACAAGGCTGGCCTTCCTAAGAAGGTGTTGTAGGCCGAGTGGTTTTCTATCAGTACAAACGTTTGTTTCCGCACAACGGAGACTTCCAATCTCAACAAAGAGGTCCAGTTGCCCGAGGGGCATCTTCGCATCTCTAGTGAAACCGTGTAGTGGTTTATTGCAGGGAGAAACATCCTTTATTGATAGTTTCATTTTGTCGAATGCATGCTTGAATAGGATATTTACTGAGCTTCCAGTATCTACTAGAATTCGGAAAACTTCGGCTGGACCGAGCCGGGCAGAGATAACCATGAGATTCATGTGAGGGTACTGCCTTCCCTCTAGGTCACGCCTACTGAATGTGATGTCATCATTCTCTTTCCGCTTCGGGTGGCGTTCTTCTATAACAGAATTAACACAGTCTTCATTGTTTCTAAGTGACTTTCCATATCTTTCCATTTCTGCCCAGCTTCTGTCGGCAATGTGTGGTCCTCTCGAGATGGTATGGACTACTATCTTCTCTTGACTGGAGCCGCTAGTGTTGCGATTTCCTCTGCCTATCTCTGGGGAGGGTAGCCTTGGGTTCTCATTGGCAAGAGCTGGAGTCCTGTTCTGACCCTTTACATAGCGTTCCAGTCTCTTCCTTCTAATGTGTTCTTCAATCAAGTCCCGGAGATGATGGCATTCATTGGTATCATGCCTATGAGATTCGTGGAAGCGGCAGAACTTCCCAGATTTTAGCGCGTTATCTGATTCCTTCTTGTATGGCGGGCGTTTGTATCTAACTTCATCTTGGGTGGCAAGGAAGATGTTTTCGATGGTTTCATTCAAAGGAGTGTAAGCGTCGAATCTCGGTCCTGGCCGATATAGGCGCTTTTCTCCTTTCTTGCCCCCAGCATTGTCTCTAGAATCATTTCTTCGAACGTCCTTTGCTACAGCGGGCGTGTTGCCGTGAGCTGCCTTATTTTGTTGCCTTGACTGCCCCTCAGTGGCAGAGTCTTCAAGCCTCATATATTTCCTGGCTTCATGGAAGAAATCGGGTAAAGTAGCTAGTTTTTCTTTTGTCAATCTTCTAGCAAATTTAGTATCCGGATGCACACCACTACAGAGGGCCATTAAGATAAGCTTCTCATTGGCATCTTGGACTGCGGCGCTGCGGCATTGAATCGGGTTAAATATTGCTGCAGCTTCTCTCCAGGTTTCTGTTTGATACTGGATAAGGAATAAGCGTCCTTGGGTTGTTCCACATGAATGCGGAACTGACTGATAAACTTTTCTTTCAACATCTCCCATGAGCTGATGGATCCTTGGGGTAGATGGCAGAACCAGGAGGTAGCTAGATCTGCTAAGAATAGTGGAAAGCATTTGCACAGTACTCCCTCTGTTGCCCCGCTCATGAGCATATGTTGTGTGTATCTCTGCAAGTGTACAACGGGGTCAGAGGTTCCTTTGTAAGGTTCCACTGTCAGCATTTTCCATTCTCGGGGGGTGATAGCAATTTCGATATTGCGGGCGAAAGGGCTGGTTACCCTAGCACCTATCCCTCGATCTCTTTGATCCCGTTGGACGCACTCTCTGAACAACCGTGCCATCCTTTCATCAGAATTTGGAGCAGATAGAAATGAGTTCGGTTCTGTTCTGTGGGATTGATTCCGTCCAGATGATCTGTAGGGATGGTATCGCCTATCGTTCCTAATATTTTCCAGTGGCTGCCTTTGGTCTTCTGGGAGCATGTTAGGGTCAGCTACAGTTGGCCCTTGCCTTGATCTTCCCCTGCTGGGTTCTGATCTAAGCACTTCCTCGGGTCCAACTTCGGGCTGGACTCTAGCTCTTCCGTGGTTAGGCAGTATGACAGGCTCAGCTACAGTTGACCTTCGTCTGGTATCTCCCCCATTGGGTTCGGTTCCAAGAGTTTCCTCGGGCCTAACTTCGGGCTGAGCTCGGTCTCGACCCCTACCATGGCCGCTTCTGTCGTTAGCTCCTTCGAAGAAGGAAGATCTCTGTTGTCTCTGAGATCCTCCAGACTGGGACTCACCCCATGATTCAGTGTTGCTGTTGGACTCTTCAGCATCCCTTAAGTGTGACATGAGATGGTCCACCAAGGCTTCCTGCTGGAATGTGAAGCGGTTAGTCACTTCAGCCACAACCCTGTCTAGATCTGTCCTACTAATTGCTGCCGGTTGTTCTGCGGCAGGGGTGGTCGGATTTGCCTGACCTTCATTTGGTATTGCTGCTGGAAGGGGACGATTTACTTGATCCGTGACCACTGGATCTGGAAGACTGCTGGTTGCGATGTTTTTTCTTTTGTTAACATCTTTCTTCTGCTTGGGAGGCATGTTTTCCAAGCAATGAACGATGCTGTTAGGAAGAAGGTTAAGTGGGAGAAGCTGAAGCTTCAAGCTTCTTGTTCTTAGTGAAAGCACCAAAAATGTTTGCACAAAAAATGGGCAAACACCTCCAAGTCGTATGATTCAGTTGATTTTGCGTTGTTTTTAGTGATATGGGTGATTTATGCAAATATGTAAAAAAGCAGGGACTAAACTGTAAAAGACACACAGATTTATAGTGGTTCAGCCAGAATGTGCCTACGTCCACTTTATATATTATTTCTCCTTTCTTGTTCAGATTACAAGTACAAAGCTTTGGTACAAGTATATAAAAGTTGTTTGAAAGTTCTATCCGTGCTTGAGCTCTCAAACTTATCCCCCATTATTGTACCCCTGCCCCTCTAGTTATAGAGTGAGGCTGGGGGCAGGGGTCTTGGATGTATATAGCTGCTGGTGGGCCTGGGCTGATGCGATCTGGCCTGGCAGCGTTGATCTGGTACGCATTGGTCCGGTTGTGAGTGGATGGAGTTTGGTTCGGCGGGAGTTTGGTTCGGTGGGAGTTTGGTTTGGCAGGCGAACTTGATTCGGTGGGATCTGGTTCGGTAGGCAGGGGAAGGAGTTGGTTCGGTGGGATCTGGTTCGGTAGGCAAGGGAAGGAGTTGGTTCGGTGGGATCTGGTCCGGTGTGCAGTTCGGTGGGCTTGTTCGGTCGAAATTTACTCAACATATAGTGTTCTCCATATTTCATATGCAGACTTACAAATAGATACTCTATTGAATTCATTCTGATCTAATGAGCAAAACAAAATATTTATGGCTTAAGAGTTACTTTGTGCAACTGTCTTTTGGTCAGCATAGTCCATTGTGAAAAGTTAGTCTGGGGCTTAGTATATTCATTCCGTGTGATATTCCAAATGTCTAGACCAATTGACTGTAAATAAATTTTCATTCTACATGACCAATATGTGTAATTACTACCATTAAAAATTAGGATCTAGCACTAGATTGTCCTTCAACAAAGGAGTTAATAACAAGTGAACTAACATTGTTATTGACAGTATTACTAACAGTGTTGTTAGCCATTTAAACATTCCAAAAATCAAAATTATGAATACTTTGAAAACCAATGCTCTGATACCAAATGTTAGTTTGTGGAAGATGGATCTTAGGGCTAATTTAATGCTAGAGGATGATTGAGTAGTGTTTACTGATTTTTGTGGATCTTTTTAAGTTCTTTTGAGATTATAATTAAACAATGCAGAATCAACAATCACATATGCAAACATAGACAGATATAAATGCAGTATAAGTAAAAGAGTAAAGAGTTGGAGAGATCACACCAGGATTTTTTATACTAGTTCGGAGTTACACTACATCTAGTCTCATAAAATTTCTTGTATAGATTTCTTATCAAATATCAAAGTCTTTACAATCTCGACTTAAGGCTATGAGATACACCTTTCAGATTTTCCGACCTCTAGGTACACTCACTGGATTTGGATGGGACAACCAACACACCCACTTGGATTCAAATGGGACACCAAGCAACCCACTTAATTTAGATGGGACACAAGCAAACCCAATTGGATTTCAGGGACACCAAGCACTCCCAAGAGTATAAGAGTATTATTTGATAGAATTTACAGATTAGTTTCTTGATCATCAGTACAAATGATCCTATAACCTCTTGAATAGCACTTTGATCTTGTTTTGGGTGATAGAGATGAGAGAAATCAGAGAGTAATTGATAGAAAATCAAATCAATAGAGTTTGAATTTGATTCTAATTGAATTTGAGAATATTTTGAGTAGATTTACATTTAGAAATCAAGAAAGTAAAAGAGGAGAGAAAGAATGGGAAATTAGTTAAAAAATTTCATTGGAAAATCTTCATATTTATAGAGAAATAATGATCATGTCTATTCGTGAAGAGATATGACGAAATGGAACTTCCATTCAAATTTGAATTCTGAAAAATTCGGCCTATATGTCGACATACACTATAGGAATATGTCGACATACACTATAGGGATATGTCGATATACCCTTTGTAATTTTAAAAATCATTTATTTTAATTTTTTTTGAAAATCTTAAGCTTTATAAAATATTTTGATACTTTGTAAGATCATTTATACATAGTTATACATATTTTAATTATATTAAAAATTAAGAAAACTTTATAAAATTATTTTGAAATATTTTTAATATAAAGGATTCAATATGAATTTTGTAAAATATATATATATATATATATATATAAAGTATAAGTGATATATATTTAAAATCAAAGTATTAATAAATGTCAAAATATACTTTTAAATACCATAAGCATTTAGAAAGCATAAATCTAAAACTATATCAAAGTATAAAACATAAGTACTTAAAAACTTTAATTGCTTAAAATATAATAATCTTGTAAATACTAGTTAGAAATCATTTAAAGGCTATTTTGAAAATTCATTTTGAATATAGGGATTCTTTTGAAATTCAAAATATTTGAAATTCATTTAAAATTAGAGAATAGATTTAAACCTGTTTGAAAAATGAAGAGAGATCAAAGAAGTGCTATCGGGGTTTTAACCATAATCTATGGGTCTATAACTTATTTGGATATCTTGAGTCTTTAATTCTCATGAGTCTTTAATCTCTAACTCTTGAATGTCTATATCAGCCTCTTGAATATGCTCTTGATACTATACAGTCTTCTTAATCAACTCCCGTCTAACATCCTGCACTATATACTATATATAACTTGATAAAAACATTAATATCTATATTTTACATAATTTCATATGGTTATTGTCATCAAAACTAATGCCTGAGGTACTAACAAAATTTGGTTTTCTCGTGGGATGCGAAGTGTGAGGATGCTTTTCTTAAGTTGAAGGAGGCGTTGACTAGTGCACATGTTCTAGTATTACCCCATGGTATGAAGGCATTTATAGTGTATACAAATGCTTATGGTATGGGACTGGGCACGATGTCGATGCAGGAAGGGAGAGTGGTGAGCTATGCTAGTCGACAATTGAAGGTCCACAGAGAAACTGTCATGCCCATGATCTTGAGTTGGCAGCCATTGTCTTTGCACTCAAGTCATGGAGATACTATCTAGGAGAGCGGTTTGAGCTGTATATAGATCATCGGTCTCTGAAGTGTTTATTCTCATTAAAGGATTTGAACTTAAGGTAGCAGAGGAGGATGGAGTTCTTAGCATCATTTGACTTCGATACATAATATACTCTGAGCAAGGGCATTGTTTTAGCCGATTCCTTGAGTAGGCAGTGTGCGGTGTTGAGTCCTTTGTTCTTAGAGTGGAAGCATTTGGATTTGATTTCTACGTTCGATTTCTGACTATCGTCAGACATCTCTCCAGGATTATTAGTAGCTTTAGATGCCCAACCTACACTTATGGACCATATTAGGTCAAGCTAGAAGCAAGACAAGGAGCTCTTAGATATTTTCAAATGGGTACGTATAGGATATCAGTCGGGTCATTTGAGGTGTTATGCCATTGACTCTAAAAGATGGTTATGGAGAGATGGTAGGTTATGTGTTCCTCTCGATATGGATTTAACTGACATGGTATTAGCCAAGTCTCATTTTTCTAGGATGACCATTCATCCCAATGGAGACAAAATGTACTATGACATAAAGAGAATCTTTTATTGGCCTGGTATGAAGAAGCATGTGTTGGAGTATGTAGCTCGATGTATTACTTGTTAGAGGGTAAAGGTGGAGCAGAAGAAGCGAGGAGGGCCGTTGCAGCCATTTGATAGCCTTGGTGGTAGTGGGAGAGTATTTCTATGGACTTCCTCAATGCACTACCTAGGAGTAGGCGGGGGAATGAGAGTATATGGGTCACAGTCGACCGATTGACCAAATGCGCTTATTTTATTCCGATTAGGAGTATGAGGACTGATGCATCTTTGGCGACACTTTATGTAAGTGAGATCGTTATGTTACATGGAGTTTCTTCTAGCATCGTCAGCGATAGAGATCCACTTTTCACCAGTGAGTTTTGGAGGAGTCTACAAAAGGTTTAAGCACTGAGTTGAGCTTAAGTACCGCTTATCAACAGTAGATAGATGGACAGATAGAGAAGGTGGATCGAGTATTGGAGGACTTGCTTCGGATATGTGTCTAGGATTTGGAGCCTCTTAGGAGGATCACTACTTTAGTGGAGTTTACTTATAATAATAGCTATCAGGTGAGTATTGTGATGGCAATGTTTGTGGCATTATATAGGAGGCCCTATAGGTCACTATCGTGTTAGTGGGACACTATGGATAGGAATATTCTTGGACCAGATATGGTGAGGGAGCCATCAGAAAGGTAGAATTGATCCGTAGGAGGATGGAAAAATGCACATAATAGGTAGAAGTCTTACATTGACAGCAAGCGCACGGAGTTAGAGTTCATAGTGGGCAACATAGTTTTTGTGTGGTCACACCGCTAAGGCATGTCATGAAATTTGGTAGTTCGGGAAAGTTGGCATTGAGGTTTGTACGGCCTTTTTCAATTACTGGTAGAGTTGGTAAGTTTTCTTATAGGATAAAGCTTGTTGAGAAGTTAGCAGGAGTACACGATGTTTTCCATATGTCATACTTGAAAAAGTGTTTATATGATATAGCTATTGTTATCGAGCCGAGTCAGCTTGAGGAGGTGGAAGTGGAGAGGGGGTGACTTGTTCGCCATGCACCCACTCGTACTATTGATCATGACACAAGGCAACTCCAAAACAAAGTTATCAAATTTATAAAGATTTAGTGGGGAGAAGACCCAACGGAGAGTGCATGGAAGCCTGAGGAGAAGATTCGAGCTACCCATCCACGACACTTTTCCGGTATGTTTCCGTTTTAGTCGAATAAGTATATATTACTTAGATGTTTGGTTCTAGCTTAGTATAACCATATCTAGGGACCATTCGATGGTAGGAATGGTTGTGAACGTGTCAATAGGACATGTTTGGATGATGTATGTTAATGGATGTATTTATTTGTTCATTGCACATGTAGGCTAATATATTCTTAAGTTGGCATACACACACGATCACTTGTTTTATTTTATTGAGTTATATGCATATGGTTGTTGCATATGGATTGAATGAATGCGCATGCATATAGAATTGTCAGTGTATATTCACACAGGATGTTGCATACATTTGGATACATGGCATAAGCACTTGCGTTTCAGGAGGTCAACTAGATAGGAGACCGCCTAATTTTTGCATCAGTTTAGGTTCATAGGAATTCTATACCTGCATGTACATATTGCATTGGAAATTTAACTAAAGATGATGATTGCCAATGGATGATGGATGAGTAAATGTTGTAGTTATTGATTTTTGTATGCACGAGTTATATTTTTCCCGTCCTTGGAGATTTCGAGGACGAAATCCTTTTAAGAGGGGGAGAACATAACACCCCGAAAATATGAGTGGAAATTTAATAAAAGAATTAAATTTAAATATAATAAGGGAAAAACTAAAATTTTCATAAACGTCTGAATTTAGCTACGAAACTTGGACCATTGTATTGGTAGCGATTTTCTAGACAACTTTCATATATAATGTTTCGAAATCAGAGTTAATATGTGGTAGTTATTAACGTTTTAAAATTTATAACCAAAAATAATTAAATAAGTAAAATTAGAAAGAATAAAACATTAAAAATTAATCAAATAGCGGTCGATGCTCTAGGTTCGGTTGGTCGATATGTAACGATCGATCGCTCTAGACCCAGCGGTCGACCGATGAGCGTTCTGCAGCAAGGGTTTTCCTAGGGAGAATGGCCCAGATTTAATCGTATGTTTTTTAGTGTTTGGAATTTGATCATATATTTTTGGACATACGAAAATGAATTTTGTGCCAATAAATAGAACGCTAATGTAAACCCTAATTCACAAGTTACAATTAGTACATCCAAACTCCCCTTCTCTGAAAACTGAAATCCTCTTTCTCCTCAAATCACAAATTTCTTCAAAAAATAATTAAAATAAAATTAAAGTAGAGAAATTCAATCAAGCGAAGATCTGGTGAACGGAGGAGGTTCTAGGCGTATTTCAATGGGAATAGCTTTGGGTTTAGCTGAGTGGGTTCATTGTTAATTAGATGATTTACATACAATTAATTTTAGTATACCCTATTTGATCTAGATTGTTAGATATCAAATTAGAAACATTGTTTAATTGAATTGGAAATTTAATAGTTATTATATGAATATGATTCCTCTTTTCTAATCTAGATCCGACTAATGTTAACCAGTAAATTAAGAAACTGATAAATCTAAGTATACTCCTTCTTTTCAAGTCGATAAGAATTGATTTAACTTGTTAATGTTCATGTTAAACCTAGGTTAAACTGATTTAATGCAAATTGAAGTTGAATATGAAGTTTGGACAATTACAAATCATAGATTCACAAGTTCGGTTGACCATAATTAAAGTTGTAAGTTTA
Source organism: Allium fistulosum (assembly GCA_030737815.1). Lineage (NCBI taxonomy): Eukaryota > Viridiplantae > Streptophyta > Magnoliopsida > Asparagales > Amaryllidaceae > Allium > Allium fistulosum. The sequence goes on from CM060905.1 coordinate 1,030,082,425, forward strand.
ATGTAATTGAGAAATTAATAAACAAAAGGAATGGTAATTAATAATTAAATTAAAAGCAGTAAACAGCAATGACCGATCGACCGCTCAAACTGGAGCCAATTGACTGCTCCAGGAGCAAGTGGTCGGCCGGTTAGCATTTTCTAAGCGCATTATGAACCTCGACCTAAGGCTCAAGTTATAAATAAAATAGTGGGGTGTGTGTCAGTATAAGTAGAGAAGCTTGTTCCTTATGTAGCGACACTAGGACGTTGCAAGACTAGGTTAATGCTATTTATCCAACAGGGTCGATATTCTACTGGGAGGCGATTCTATCGTAAATTGCACTCACAAGAGGTTCTACGCTGGACGTGCAACACTGATGATGATGGCCGATGGAGTGTGTGCGCCGACACTAACGAGATTTCCTTAGTATTCATAGTGATGCGACATGATGATGTGTTGGTTATGGATTCTGGCGTGGTGTAATAAGAGGCATTACGTTACCATTAAGAGTTGGATATGGATACATGATGATGGGACACTTTGGCGATTCGGCATTGCAGGCTCCCTCTCAATGCATAACTTGGATACGTGTAGTCGAAATTGTGGGAAATGTAGTCCCATGGTGGAAGTTGTAGGGAAACCTATGTTGGAATAGTTACGTGTAGTCGTAGTTGTAGGAACGTAGTCCCCTGGTGGAAACCGTAGAGAAACCTATATGGAGTAGTTCCAGTATCTATTAGCTAATCATTAGTTGTCTTGAGGTTCGATTAGTTGTTCGACCCTAAGTATGAGCATGCACGAGTAGATAGTGTAGGTGTGTATTGAGCTAAATCGCTTAAGTAAAGAAAACAAATAATCCATGGACAGTTGTAAGGAAATCCTTGGTCAGGTAGAGTATTACTGAAGTCAATTGCATGTGAGCACCATATATTAATAATGTAACTCATTCACTAGACTTTTGTCCGACCCATCCCTTTTCTTTCTTTTTCCCCCACCACAAGATGACAGGGTAGTAGGTGATAGGCCCAGCAGTAGTACTTGGAGAGGCGAACTTGGCATCAGAGTTGCTTTTTATTTCCTATTACTCTCCATGTGCTATTTACCATACCTATTATTTTATCGGACTATTTGGTGTATTTCTGTATACTGTGGATTTGACTACGTATTATTTTGAGACTTTGTTATGGATATTTTCCGAGATGACTATTTTAAGTATTTATATTTTTCTGCCTTTCGCTGTGAGATCTAAAATTGTAGCATATCTTAGATTTTTTTTCTTGCATCTTTAGTCTTTGAAATGTTTAAAAACCCAACAGCTTGTACATCTTGGTACCGACGCTGGTCCGAAAGTCACCGTAGACTATGGATCGGTGTGCCAAGAGGTGTGGATTGTCACTAGTTGACTACATTTGACCGTGATACTAACCTTATATAATTAAGAAGACAAACTCTCTATTGAATAGTGTTTCACTTCTAATGCTTCGACCAAGACCCAACTATAGTCGTTTGATGGTTATAATGTCGTGATTTAACTATAATCAAAGTGGAGTATCCATATTGAAGCTCAATGGTATTCAAAATTTGAGAGAACTACGTAACATCGTCACTTCAAGATTTCTTGTTTGAACAAGTTGTTATTAACAAACATGAAACTCTTAGCTGAGTAATTCCATATTTATCAAATAACTATCAGTATGTAACCATTTGGTTCCCCTAGTAGCCACGAATAATCTACCTCCCAGCATTTGAAAAGTGTGACGTACTCTGGTCTCAACGGATGTATTGATATCCTTTCCCAAAACATCTTAACCAGGAATATTTAAAATAATACGTTACTTTATATTATGATAATTTTCGCATGATTATAATTACTTGTAATTATTATCACATAACATATCATTTAAGGTTTTCTATTTAATATACTTTAAATTGATTACTTAATTAATTATATCATTATATAACAAAGTGTATAATAGAAAACAAATACCACATTATGTATAAGAGGTTATAGAATCAGGTATATGTGAAAAATTACATAATTGTCCCAAAGCATACCCTAACCCTCCCAATCTCTACTTAACACTTGGGTTCAGTTATGGAATCTTAATCCCATCATTTCTATCAGTTTTCTTCAGAATTGATCGAGTTGGTCCTTTAGTGAACGGGTATACTATATTTTTTTAATTATCTACTCTGGCATTCAACTCTTTTTGATCCTGACAAACAGTCTTTATCATGTGGAAATGTCGAGGTATATTTCTCGAATTCTAGTGATCTTAAAGTTTTTTCCTAACCTATATCACGACATTGTTATCATATAACAATGTTATGGGATTCTCAACATTTGGAATTAGCCCTAGCTCAATTATTAATTTTGTTCATATGTATACATACACGCATACATACATACATATATATAGACACACACATTGCTTTTATTGTTGTGTTTATTCAAGGCCATGTATATAGCCTATTGGTTTAACTAGCCACAATTATTGGTTGGAACGGTTCCAACTTGTTGCTCCTTAACTAAGGTTAAATATAAATTTAGGATTGACATACTATGCTTGAAATCACTTACGAAGTTCATCTTCCATAAGGAGTTCGTTGTTTCTATAAACAATTCTCTGGTATTTCATTAAACACTCGAGAACATTCTTAACTTCCATTTTAGCAATATAAATTAGGATTTGATACTTACTTCATGTATTAAATACATAAGCAAAATGCGATATTTTAGATAATACAACATGTATGATAATTCCTACTGCTAATGCATAAGGAATCCATCATACATGCTCCACATTAAACATTTAATATGGTGTGTGTAGATCATTTAGGATATTCCTAACATTCTTTTATACCGACTATAAAAGATGTCTTTTCAAATCCTATACTGAGAATTAAATAGCAAACCTTAAATTGATTTTATGGGTATATAGATAATAATTAGTAGTTGTACGTTGTTTACTTGTAGTTTAGAAATAATTAGTACCTTTAAAATGTTCTTTCTTATAAAAATATGCTTCCTCTGCATTTTGACTGAAAATCAAATTGTTTGATTTCTTTGTCAAAATATTTGACCAGTCCCAATGCTCATCACATGATATTTTTATACTATTACCTGGACCATATCTATGATCCACAAACTCAGTATCGTTCTCATTGTCTTCGAGACACTTTGGTTGTTCTGTACAAATGGTCTATTTTAAATCATTATTTAGAATCATGTTTCAACATAAATGTCCCAAAACTCAAAATCATATTGGCAATAATTTTGCAAGTAAAAGCTGAATTAACTTAAGCACATTGAACAATAAATCTGTTACGTTAATTTCAACAATTGAAATATACGATGTTATTCTTATCAACATTGCTTACTATATTCCAATTGCATTGATCTTCTTCTCGCAGACACATATGCAGTTGATGAATCAGATACCTTTGGGTTTAAGTATCAAAATCAGATTTTTGTACTACACCTGGAATCCATTTAGGATTTTCATATCGTACCATATGGAAGAGTCAATACTCCTCATGGCTTAACAACTGAGGATATTATGTGCTTGACATTGATATCAAACTAATAGTTTTTCTTAAATGTACAAGTATTAATACTGGACATTCTAATGTGTTGTGTTCATTTAAGATTGGTTAATTTTATTTCATCTTTCGCAATCAGTTTATATTTAGATCTTATCCAAATCTATCTCACTACCAACAATTTCTAAAATAAATTCATTCGTCATGAAGTTGGTATTTCTTCAAACAAGAATTATTTCTTAACATAAATATTTTGTGAACCGCCTTTACATAAGTATAAAATTGATTTCGTTTTTAGTTTATGAAATTTATATTCATGACTTAAATTGATCAATCAATATTGGTCTACCCCAATCTGCTTTAAGGGGATCCATATAAGATCTCTCTTGAATGAGTATTACAAGCAGCCTCTCGGCTTACACAACATTTCGACTCCTTGACCTAGGATATGTAGGGTTTCTTATAACATTTTATCTTGTATGATCTCATAAACTATGCTTTAGTTGAAATTAAGTTTAGCATATGCACTTACTCTTAAGTACACATACTAACAGAAGAAGTTAACTCAACTTCGTTCACCATCAATGTTTCTTTATCGAACATAGTCTGATTACTCCCTATCGAAACATCATTATGTATCATAGGGAGGAGTGACTTTGAGATAGAATCTTATTCATTTTAGGTATGTTTGGAAACCTTTTCTAATATACTCACATATTCGATCAAATCGAATTATTTTATTTCATTTTGCATGTCATGTTATTTACTTTCATTTTATATTTCGTGAACTTACCATAGACATAAAACATGCATATTAAATACATGTGTGTATTTTGTGATAATTCATTGGTGAATTTAGTGAAGTATATGGAATCATTTTAGCATCATTAGACTTACGATTGCATACATGATCTATATGTATTAATCGAAAGAGTTCACCAACTCTTTTGTCGCTCTCACTGAATAGGTGCATTGTCCTCAATCGTTTGAGATACAATTCACTATTACCATATGATTCACAATAATATGATTAAATTATAATTTCTCAAACATATGGCTTAGTCTATAATTCCAATATTATTTAAAAAAATTCAAATAATTCTGCATTTTCTATGCATCACTTTTGTTATGAAAACAAATACCATTATTTTAGATTTATCTTACAACGAATATTCATAATATTCATATTAAAATAAAACTATATCTATTTGCAGTCAATATTGAAAATAGTTATTATTTCATAAATAATACTTGATATATTTACGAGAATAATCTTTCATAACATGATGCATACACTAATAAGTTTCAAATGGTATACTCCCACCATATCTACCATTATTATACAACATACAAAATATAAAGCTCCATTCAACCACTTATTATGGCATTCTATTTCATCTACTGTAACTAGTTTATAGTTGAAAATTTCAAATCAAATATCTTATACTCAAAGAAATAATTTTCATCGAAAATAATATTTTATAAGAAAAATATATTTGGAATAAAAATCACATTTCTAATACCTTATTAAGCATTTACTTGAATTTGATACAACTGTCATTTCCAATGTCTCTTCATGAAGAAAATATCACTATTAACTCTCTTCATCTTAACCGTGCCTAATTTACATCCATTCTCATCGCTTTCTTTTCCAAATTTTGAACCATTTAAAGGAAATTCTTGAAGAATGCACCGAACTCTTTACAAAAATGCATTTGGTCATCTTTAACATTTAAGGATATCAAATAAGTTGCACTTTACATTAACTTTTCAAGCTAAAATTTTAGTGGCCGAATTCTTAGGTCCGCCTTGTAGTTCTTAGTCTAGTGTTACGTCTAACACGGTAAGATCCTTATTGTAATCAATCATATTTATACGGGATCCCGTACTATGGTTTATTAGCTCATTTCGAATGCACCAATTTCATCGAAATTTCATACATTATGAATTCACCATATAACATTTATATTTGATCGAATATGGATCAAATATCTATAGTCTTATATTGCTTAAGAATTTAAAACTCATAGAAGACAATACACAGTCTCAAACAAATAAGCACCTAAGTGGCTAACGTACGAATGTATTTAGAAGTTGTATAGTTTGGCTCTTGCATGGGTCTTAAATCGAAAACATGCCAAAAGATTTATTGGTAAGTATATTTTATATATCTATGTCAACCTTAATTGATTTCATCTTTATATTTTAACTAATAAACATTTTATCAATTATATTATTTGCACAAATTTATCGAAGTTGATTATTATAACATTTATAGCATATATTCTTAGAATATTAGAAAATTTAAAAGTTATCACTTAATTTTGTAATAAGCTCCGACTATATTTTAATATTACTCAAAACCCTAAGAGAAATAAAGAAATCTTGTGCTTCCCTTGGTGAGCATTAGGACTTGCTTGTCGTGAGATTCTGACCTTGAGTTTGTTTAACAAATAGTAGGCCTACAAGCGATATATAATTGTTTATCAGTTGTGTCACATACAACTCCTGCATGTTGCCTTTGTCCTAATCTCGACCTTAAATTTTCTCAACAAATCGAGTAAGATTATTCACTCGAATCCACCATTACGCGATGGCCTAAGTATAATGCATGTACCTTGAGTTTGCTCAACAAATACATGCATGTATCTTACCTTATCTTGTCAATATATTGACAATACTACACATAGCATTCCTAACTTGAGTTTTATCAACAACTAAAGTGTATACAAATAATGTATTTAATAAATGGTAGAGGACAACTTTATATATTAAAGATTCAAAATCTTTAATATATTCATTTTTGGGTGATGTCGATTTAAGGAATAATGTAATTCTTATGAAACACCCTTGCGATTCAAATGTTGGACACATCTGAAACACATTATACGTACCACACTTGTGTACTTCCTCAAAAAAAATATTTTGGGTTTATTTCAGTTCCACTCATATTATTTTATACATATATAGTTATATAAGTTTAATTCGCTTATAACTATTACAATTTAATTAACATGTACGATGTATATATGTATTTCACTAATTAAAACATATTTAATTAATTTAAATTCTTGTTAATTAAATTATATTTAATTAATTTTAATTTATTAACTAAATTTTATTTAATTAATTTTATTTTATTAATTAACTCATATTTAATTATAACATTTATAGTTTGTGTATATATACATATCAATATATGTATACGTTCTAGTTAACTAACTTTTAATAAATTTATCTATTTAATTTAATAATTTAAATTTAATTCAAAAAATTTAATATAATTTATCTTAAATAAATTTTAGATAATTATATAGCTATAATAATTATAGTTACATACATATATCAATAAATATATATGTCTAATTAACTAATCTTTTCACTAATTATTTAATTTAATTTAATTAATCAATTTAATTAAATATATATTAAAATTTTGAAATTGATTATTTTATTTTTTAAACATTTTTGAAAAATTCAAACTTATTTTATAAAACTCTATAAAAAATCATTTTATATTCCAAATTTAACATATGAGTGCACTTCTCCTCACGGAGGATCACTCATTTTTTTCAACAAATATTTTAAATTTAACATTTAAATTTAAAATATATTTTTAAATTTTCAAACTGAATTTTGAAAATTATCGCAAGGCCCAAATCAATTTGGGCATTTTTGGGCTAACCTTTTGGACTTTCTTCATCCATTCGGATATGCTAGTTGTCAGGGAGAGGATAATACTTGGTTATCCAGCCCCAAGTCTAGACACTACGATTTTAGACATTCATCTGATAGGTAGGTTTTATTACTTGGCTCCAAAATTGCTAATTTAGACTACATAGACCACTTGGGCTCTAACGTCATTGGTGATACTGCTCTTGGATCATTGCTCTTCAGGATAAAACACCTTTGGGTTAACCTAACAAGATTCATTTGATGCAAGTTTTACGTATAGCCTCTTGACTTACATGTAACTTGTCAACTAATTAACCAAGGACATGTAGGGGTAAGAGCCAATGTTTACACTAAATCTAATTTATTTATTTTAAATAAAAACATATTTTATTTAGTTATATTGGTTTAATAATTAATCATTATTAAATTAAATTGATACTTGTATGTTACGATATAAGTAGTTAATATCGATATCGAATATATCGATCAAGTACTGATATGAAATATTTTAAAATATGGTGCTAATATATCAAGTATGCCTATGACAATAAATGGTATCATACTACGTTATAATGGTATAATTATGTTAAGTTTTTAAATATTAGGATTTGTATTGCCAAATTATTACTATTATTATAGATTAGAATCTACCTATTGGAATATTCTATTAAATATAAGTCATCAAATAGGCTCATAAAAACTAAGACTTTTTTTTTATAATATGCGTATTTTTTATTTTTTCATTTTTGTAACATATTCTTTGTTTCTGCATTGGTTAAACTGTCTCTATTATTTTCCAAATTCCATATTCACGGTTTCTTCCTTTTCATTTTCATAAACCATCAAATAAGTTAGTTGATTTAATACTAATTGATGCTTCTAGTCCCCTCTTTATCTCTGTAAATATATAAATTTAATTTTGTTCAACTTTTAGTTCCTAGTGGCAAAAACAAAAGTGTGAATCTTCATAGGCTAAATCACTAACTAAAAATAATAAAGAAGAATAACCACTAAAAGAAGAAGTAGCTCTTACACAATCTTGTTTTTCCTGATAAGTGTTCAAGTAAAATAAAACATATAAAATAATGAAATAAGAAGACTTTTCTTTATTGAAAGACTGATAAATAAACATAAATATTATGGTTAATATAAAAATTATAGCACATGGATTTCAAATATGGTCTACATTATCATAACCATATACTAAAATCAAACTTTAAGAAAGTGAATATATTTTTAAGAGCATGAATATATTTGTTTATCATTTTATTCTCACCAACACTAATAATAATGGTCAATATTCATTGAAAATATCTAGTATTATACATTAAATATCGGAGTGATATATACTGGCAAATATCAGGTGGTCTTTCGACAATGATATTTAAGCGATATTTACAAAAAATATCAGCTAAGGAGCGACATGAGACATATCAGCGATATATTAATGTTATTATCCGGTATTAACTACTTAGGTTATGAGCGTATCAACAAATATACTCATGTGTGAATATATGGTATGCATGTGAAATATAGTAAAAGTCATAAACTTTCCGACCAGTAATAATTTTTATTTTTATTGTAAAACTAAAAATAATTTTATAACAAATGATTATATATATAATACCGCTAAACATAAACATTATTTTAAATGGTGATTAAAATATATAAATAAAATAAAATTAAAAATATCTTTTAGCTAGAAAAGGTAACTTTTTTGTATTTATTTAAAACAAATAGCAAAAAGTAATTTTAAACAATTTATAATATATATAGGATATTAATATATTTTATGTATTAAAATTCATAAATAAATAGTTAAATAGGTTTCGAAGAGAATAATAATTATTGTGGGATAAGAATACATATATAAAACTGTTAAAATGATAACTAACATATAAATGTAAATAGAATGTTTACATATTAAAAAGGATGCCTTTGAACACATCTTGATCAATGAACCTCCTAGACTCCTTAGAATCAATCACTTGATTATACAACGTCGAATGTACAACTTTCTTTTTTAATTTGATGTATTTTTTCCAAGAGTTTCTGGCTAAAAGGAGATAGGGGTGGGGAGTTCGGCCTTAGTAGAAAGAAAGGAGAGGAGTAAATGAATGAGTATGTTTTGATTTATAAAAAGGATAAAAGGGAGGAAACTTCTCCACTTTTTACTCCTTTTATCTAACCTTCTTAGATCTAGATCTAAAATTCAAACTCCTTTACTCCTCTACTATGATTGACCATGTATTGGACTCTTTACGGGCCAATAAATCTCAAAAACCCATTCATCAATTAATTTTATTTAAATCATGTTTAAATATGTATCGACTATCATGGATTTGGCTAAGCGGATTTCATGATCATCTAGGCAAAAAGCCCAGATAGATCATTATCAGGTTCGGAGATCGGTTATAAGCAAGGCTATGGATGATAGTCAAGCGAATTCAAGCGGAAGGCATCCGAGAATTGGCTAAGTATGGATTTACACTTCCCCTGGGTAGGGGATCAGATTGGATCACTATGGCTATGGATCACTCGGATTGGTTGTTCAACTCAATGATGATTGCTCAATAACTCAACAAGTACCAAGGGAATCAAGAAAACGACTACGGAAACATGGAGCAACAGAAGAGGAGGACCCACCATGGGGATCGCCGGCCCCATGGTCAAAAGCACGACCGATCAGTGACGATCCCCCCATAGGGATCAGTGCGATCGCTCCCAATAGGCCCTATTTTTCCTGGATCAGTCCATTCGGCTTTGGTGTTCTACATGCGGATTTTCAGCTAGATATATGCATGTCCTCCTATAAATACCGAATCATTGACTCAAGGAAGGGGAGGCTCTTTCTGGCTCTCTTCTCCTTCTCACTTGGCTATACTCTGCCATTTTTATTACTCGGATTCAAATCACTATAACTGTAATAAGTAGTATAAATAAAAAAGGAACACTTTTGGAGTGGACGTAGGCTGGAGTATGCCGAACCACTATAAAATCCTGTGTTCATTTCATTTCTTACTATTTTAATTGATTGTTCTTCATATTTTATTCTCTACTTTATTCTGCTTGGATATTGGATATTGAATCTACGGCGTTATCATATTAGTTGAGTGTTTGTGACCAATTTTAGTGCATACATTTTTGGTATTAGAGCCAAGTTACTTGCACTCGCAAATTTGGAAATGATTTGGAGCTTGGATTAGGATCAATGGTAAAGCAATCTACAAGGAAAGCACCTGTGGATAGGAGTCATCATGGAGGAAGTCAGGAGGCATCCTCTGAAGCTAGAACTAATCAACCCTCCATCTACATCATAGGGAACGAGATGGAAACTATGATGGATGCTATGTTGGAGTGGATGATGAAGAGGCAAGAGGAGATGATGCAGAATTTCCTTAGGCAAATTGGATAGGTTGGAGTGGCAGAAACTGCTGGAAATGTGGATCAAGGGGTTGGAGCAGCAGAAGCTGCAGAAAATCAGAACGGAGAATAGGGAAACAAACCTAATAGACAGAGGAATGGAATGGAGCAGCCTAGGGCAGCCCCCGGTCAACATGGAGGGATCGATGTCGATCGCCTAGGAATCGAGGGCATGCCCTCGGGTTATATTAGATCAGTCGGCGGTAGGCCAGTGGTTGATGCTATTCGGTTTGGCACAGATCAGAATACAGATGCACGTCATGAGGAGTATGTTCCGGAATACCCCCATGGAGTCAGGAGATGGGTTGGGTATATGGATTGGAGACCATCTATGGATGAGAATGAAAAGATGGTGGAGCTGATACGTCGAAAAATGATAGGCGGATTGCCCAATAAGAGCTTGGAAGATGTCATTCGGAATCCATTTTCTCCAAATATCAGGAATGATAGGAACCCACCAGAGTTCAAACTACCGACACTGAAGGTATATGATGAAAAGTCGGATCCTACTATGCATATGATGAGGTTTATCCGGCATATGGAAGCGTGGGGCGTCTGAGGAGGTCATGGCGAGATTTTTTTCCTTTATATTTGACGGAGTTAGCTGCGCTTTGGTTTTGGGCAGTTGGAAAATGGATCCATCAGGACATGGAACGAGCTAGTGGATAGGTTTATAAAGCAATTTTAGGTCCATATTTCATGACCCAAGAATGTAATGACATTGGCGGCACTAAAACAGAGGACAAGAGAATCCCTACGGAGTTGCTTGACACAATTCAATGCGGCAGTGGCTTCGGTAGATCGGCCAGATCCATCAATGGTTTTAATGGCAGTGGTATTTGAGATTGTCGATGAAATGGACTTTAAGATTGCATTGGTACAGGATACACCAATGGATATTAGAGAATTCTTCCACGAAGCTGAGAGGTTCTTGCGGCAAGAGGATGACTGAGCCGATAAATAGGAAGTAAACGCTGTACGAGGTGAAGGACCGTCTGGAGAAGGGTCCAGGATGGATAAGGGTAAACGGAAAATGAACGATGGTTATGATGGATCAAAAAGGAAAAGGAAGGAAAAGGAGCCAAAATACTTATCTTATTCAGATTTGACGAAAAGCTTGAAATGGATTTACCTCGACACAAAGGGAAAACTCCCTTGTTGAAAACCGGCGAAGAGGGATCCTATAGAGCGGGAATGGATGTTTGGAAAGTACTGCCTATTCTACGAACTGGATGGGGATACTATGGATGAATGCAGGCACTTAAAGGATATGGTTGAGGACCACTGGCTGCCGCAGTACATGAGGAATCGAGCAACGACGGTGGAATACGAGCAGCCACCGTCTGTATCAAATGGAAATGGCCTTGGATCGAGGCCATGGATCATCATCATCTCCTGATCGAGATGGCATGAACTGAATAAACAATAAACTCCATAATAAAACGAAAAAGTCACTTACACATGTACGGGACCGAGGGCGGACCCTAGGCATGCTCTAAGATAATGATAAACCGTCACCCACGGAGAGGCAATGTTTAGTTTTCTTTATTGTCTGGTTTTTTGGCTGTAAGGACTCAAATTTAATAATTTAACTTAAATCTGCATTAATGTGATGAAAAAAGCAGGTCACGGTTGTTCCGACCAGAGAGACGGGGCAACAACCGCAAGGTGTGAATCCCTTCGTCGGAGAGCGACGGAATGGATTCGTACGTTATGGATTAAACCCTCGACCGAAGAGTCGAGGTCGGAGAAAGGAAGTCAGTACAGAATTGATCGCTTTATGTCCCTGACCGGAGAGTCAGTGACCGGAGTGCAAAAAGTGAGTCGCTTCGCCGGAGAGCAATAGGATCGACTCATTTATAACCGTTCCCTTCTCGCCGAAGAGTGATTTGATGGGGTCCAGCAAGGGTCCAGAGAGACCATGATCGGCCTAGGAATGCTAGGACATCACTTTATGTTTAGAGACACCGAACCGGAGTGCAGGAAGTAATCCTGCTTCGCCGGAGAGAAAACGGATCAACTTGCTTGTCGTTGTTTCCCCTTCAGCAGAGAGTGACATAATGAGGGTCCACCAAGATCTCGGAGAGGCTATGATCGGTCCGGGAGGATCAAGACATCGCTATATGCCCAAAAAGGGCAGGAGCGCAAGGGTGGGTTACTTAGCTGGAGAGTGACAGGATCAGCCGACTCATTGTTAAGTTTGGATTGGACTTAGCAAGGATCTGGAGAGGCCATCGATCGATCCAGAGAGACCATGAATTTAGATGACGATCTGGAGATATCGCGGATTGACTTACTGACTTATGGGATTTCAAATGGTTATGGATTTCGATATCTACCCAAAGAGTTCGCGGACTTGGACATTCTCCTAGAGAGGTCACAGATTTGGACAATGGTCTGGTGAGATCGAGGCTTTGGATTTGGCAAACGATCCGCTGAGATCGTGGATTCGGTTAACGTCTTTGGATGGATATGGATTAGGCTAAGGATTTGGAATGGTTTCGGAATATGCTATCAACTCAAAATAGTCGTGGACTATGGCAATTTGGTTTGGCAAAGGATTGGACTCTGGATTAGAAATTTGGCTATTGATGGATTATCGACTTCGGATTTATGGCAATTCAAAATACACCTTCCTATCACAAGGCATCTTTTGAGGGGGAAATGTTATCCCGCCTTTTGGCAAGACCGTGATATAATTGATTTAGCTAAGCGGATTTTGTGATCATCAAGGCAGGAAGCCCGGAGAGATAAGGTTCAAAGATCGGTTATAAGCAAGGCTATGGATGAAAGTCAAGCGAATTCAAGTGGAAGACATCCCAGAATTGGCTAAGTATGGATTTACACTTCCCTTAGGCAGGGGATCGAATTAGATCACTATGGCTATGGATCACTCAGATTGGCAGTTCAACTCAACGATGATCGCTTAGTAACTAAACAAGTACCAGGGGAATCAAGTAAAGGACTATGGAAAAATAGAGCAACATAAGAGGGGGACTCACCATGGGGATCGCTGGCCCCATGGTCAAGAGTATGACCGATCGGTGCCGATCGCTGCTAATGGCCCAAATGGGCCCCATTTTTTCTGGATCGGTCCATTCGGCTTTGGTCTTCTACATGCAGATTTTCAGCTAGATATCTACATGTATTCTCATATAAATACCGAATCATTGGCTCAAGGAAGGGGAATTTCTTTCTATCTCTCTTCTCCTTCTCTCTTGGCTATACTCTGTCATTTTATTACTCAGATTAAACCATTGTAACTGTAATCAGCAATATAAATAAAAAGCAAAACTTTTAGAGTGGACGTAGACCGGTGTACGCCGAACCACTATAATCTTGTGTCTATTTTATTTCGTACCGTTTTAATTGACTGTTCTTCATATTTTATTTTCTACTTCATTCTACTTGGATATTGCATATCGAATTTGTGGTGTTATCATATTGGTTGAGTGTTTCTGACCAATTTTGGTGTAAACAATAGGCACATATAAAAAATTTATATTTGTATCCAATTAATTACTAATAACATCCAGAAAATTACTAGTAGCACCCAAAACATGAAATATATAAATAATTAATATTTAATATATAATAATTAATTTATAACATTTATAAATCAATTAAATCACGTGGTATTTTGGAGAATTTACTAATATGGTTGTGACTCATAGGTGTAAATTTAGTCGACAACTGATATCGAACTATTCCAACAATAACGTTCATTGTCACCTTGGCTAACGAATTGATGGTTTAGCTAAATTTATCGTTTATACATCTTTATTAATAAAATCCAATTTTACAATTTAAGTAATACCTTTTAGTAATGATTGTTTACACTAATTCTCTTCGTCAATATTATATCATATTACAACTTATGGAGTTTGGTTTTGGTCAAAATTCAAATATCAACCGTATTCAACTTGGTCAGTCCATAAGAAAAGTCCTTGGTTTAATAACAACATTTATTATTAATCCTACCACTCTGACTAGAGATTTTTACTTCTAGTTGACTATAGTTGACCATGATACTAAATTTATATAACTAAGGGAATAAATTCTCTATGAGTAAGGTTTCACTTCCAATGCTTCAATTTAGATCCATTAAAGTCGCTCGATAGTTGTCATACCATGATTTAATTATAATCATGCGATAATCAAGTAGAGTATCCACATTAAAGCTAAATGTATTCTTAAGTCGAGATAAATGCGTAATATCGTCACTCTGAGATTTCCTGCTCGACCTAGTTGTTATTAAACAATAGGAAACTCTCAGGCGAATCATTCCATAGTTCTCAAATAACTATCAATATGTAACCCATTGGTAACTCTAACAGGCATGACTAGTATACTACTCAACATTTGAAGAGAATTACGTAATCTGATCTCAACTAATGTATCGATATCCTTTCTTGAAACATCTTGACTGGGAATATTTAAAATAATATGTTATTTTATATTGTGATAATTTTCTCATGATTACAACTCATTGTAATTATTATCACATAGCATACCAATTAAGGATTTTCTATTTAATATACTTTAAATCAGTTATTTTATTACTTATATCATTATATAGCAAGTATATAATCGAAAAAAATAACTACATTACGAACGAGATAGGTTATTATAACAACTCGCACCTTATTGGGTCCGAATTTTCTAAAATCTAAACTCAAGTCCCCTAGAGTACAAATCGTTAGTGTTTGGTATCATGTAATAAAAAAAGTATATCAGAGACTATAGATAAGAATACACAGTGGAATAAATAAATATAATAAAATATATAATTACTGACCAAGACTGATACCTTTAGTATTTACTATCCTTTTCAGTGTCGAGCATGCATAGGGAAATCTGTCCTTCCATCATTCCCGCCTTGTACTAGTATATGTCCCTCTAAATCTATCATATGGGTTATAATGAGGAGGGGGTCGGAACAACATTCTGGTGAGTTGTAAATTACATACTTTATCTATAACACTATTTTATGTCGATTGTTTCCCATTACATGTTATGTCTATTATTTAAAGCTTAGGTATTTTGATTTCATGTATGCTTACGATATGCCCAACCTAATTGAGGTACATAAAACTATATATATACACCACATGAAACAAGGACTAGGATACATTCCCTACTAGTATCCATAGTTCTGCACCGCACCGAGCATCCGTATCTGTGTGAAGGTCGAATTGCCAACGTACACCTAGGAACTTCCCATTAGTGCCCATTAGTGGTATTACAACTATTTAATCATATTCTACTTTGTTTGAAAGACTCATCTAGGGGTTATCTAGCCTTTCCTCCAAACTACAAACAACTTTGAAGTGGTGCATGTCCCATATGGATCCTACACTAGTAGGATGTGTAGTCTATTTAGGCATAACCCAAATCTTTCTAATGGAGCCGCTCTAGGATCAATAGCGCTCTCGGCTTATATGTACAACCCTACTCCTCGCATATATGGTACGAACCTTGTTGACATAGCGCCGAGCCTATGCTCACCATCTCATTTAGATTGCTTAATGCAATCAAGTAAATGCTCACTTGGTTACTTAATATCCCTATAAGGAATGAAGTAGACCCAACTTGGTCATTTAAGACTTCAAACCGAGGTGAACCCTACTTTGGTATATTTAATTCACATACACACGAACATATGTTCCCATTGGTCATATAGTTGGAAATGTCCCATGTCAGTACAATGTATACATAACTGCTGGTAGCATTTTGCGGATGGCAGACTTCCGTTGTGCAACATTACCAACCTCGCATTCCAACCCTTAATAATGACTACGTCATTCATAGTTAATTTAAATCATTTGTCTACATCTAATAATTCATATCTGTCATAACGTATACTTGAGGCTATATAAATTTAACTGTAAATTATTGTGGCTCCTAAGTTCAATTATTAGTGTTATAACACTTTTACATGAACTTACATCTTACTTCTTACTATTAAATTCCTTTTACTGCTTATCCTTGATTTAGTAGATTAAGTACTGCTTACCTCTTGATTTCCAATTAGTATGATTTGATATGTTCCATTGTTCCTTTTTAACTAATAGTTATACTTCTTTAATTATTATAACATTCCTAATTTCTTATTGTGTTTTCTTGTTACTACTTTAACCGCTTATTGTTTATTTCCTAACTTACTTTTGAACATGTATACTAAATTAACAACGGAATTGTTGTTATTATTTCTATTTATCGTATTTTGGTTTTACCTCTAGAGATTGCTATATTTTAATGCATTAGAACTACATCTTCCCAAAAAGGTAGAGTTAATACTGTAATATTCCATAAATTACCTAAAAGAGGATTTATGTTATGTTTGAAATTAAATGAATTATCTATTCCGTTATTATTGAAATAGATGGTACGAAAAATGGTAACATCCTTTTTTATACATCTCTTTCTTTTAGTCATATTTTTGTAATCTCAAACAATACGCCTTCATACACAATTATAGAGTTGGATAATTTATAGAAATTTACATTGCAACATACTCATTCCAAGGAATTAAAATATTACTTAAATCCCAATCCAATTTATAACAATCTTCAATTCATGTTTAATAACATATAACATTCAAATAATAAACCTAGAATTTACATAAAATCTTATTAATGAATTATTCGTAAATTTTAAGGACTACTTTCACCCGTACTTTCTAGATTTAGGTATTTACGATAATTAATCGGCTTTAAAAATTCAAAGAATATGTAGGCAAGGTTATCGAATTTATTACATATACATATTTAAGCCTATAACTCCAAAGTTTACAATTATGCATACAAGGAATATATTCACAACAATATTAAATCCAATATTATATAAAAATATATAATTTCTCAATCACCTCTAAGCTTTCAAATCTCCGAATCCAAATCTGTTATTCCCAATTGAATTCTTTTTTCCTACCAAAATTATGTATCAAAAGTATATACATATTTATTAGAATAATATATCCACGTATTTATTAGAATTACAGATCCGATAAGAGATTTGAATTAAATATAGATTTGGATTTAGATTTACAATTTACCTTGGATTTGGCGATTCAATCCAATCCAATTCTTCTTCTATATTATTCTTCGCTATTATCCACTTATATATAGGTTATAGTTTATACAATTTTCTTTAGAATTTGTGGAGAAAAGAAAATGGAAGAGCTTTGCCGTTGATTTAGAAAATTTTGAGAAGAAAAGTGAGAGGCTAGGCCTATATTTAAAATGGTTCAAATCAATTCCAGCCGTTAGATTAATTATATTAAATCTGGACCGTTCATCCTAGGTTCAATATATGCCACTAGATTACCATCAGTCGACCGCTATGTCTCCACCGATTGACCGCTAGCGGTCGATCGGTCCCAATAAGGGGGTCGACCGGTCGCTGTATATGTTAATTGTTGATTTTTGCTCGGTTGGTTTCCATCTACGGCTTATTTAATCCCATCTAATTAACAATAATATTTCTTAGACGCTAAGTGTTAGTTAACGTTAAATTAATGTTAATTAATGATATTTATTTCCTTAATTATATTTACAATTATTTCTGACCCAAAATCTTCAAACTTTAATAACTTTTTTATTTGAACTTCATCGTAAAACTTTATATATGAAAATTGACCAGAAAATTGCCATGAACACAACGATGCAAGTTTCGTAGTCAAATTCTATCGTTTGTGACAATCCAATTTTCAGGCTCTAATAATTATTTACTAATTTCCTTTTAATTAATTATTGTTTTACTTATGAGGTGTTAAATTTTTCCCCCTTAAAAGAATTTCTTTTTTGAAATTCGTTAAGGATTGAATCATGTAACATAGCACGCAACCTTCCTAAGCTATCCAACAAATTAGTGTGCAACCAATTTTGCACCCAATCGTGTACAAGTACATGGTGTGTCACAATATATATGATATTTATGCTGAATAATACTAAATCAGCTCCTCCTATATGAATGCATTATTTTATGACAACTTGTGAAATGAAGCAAACAACCTATATATACTGGAAGTTCTATATGTATGCAAGTTTCAAAAATCAAAAATCCTCTTTTCACACAACAATTTCCTATACTTCTATGAATATGGGTATGGTTCAACCAATTTTGCATCCAATATCTACCATCCAATACTTAGCACATCCTTTCTAACATCCATTTTTTTTTGAAATCCAATTTTCTAAAATTATATTCTTATGCCAGAAAGGATTTTGATGGAGAGTTACATATTTCCATCATTCTCTTGTGTACGCATCTCGCTGTAGCTTAGGACCTTCGCTTTTGGCCTAGATTTTTTCCAACTTTTTCGAGTATACGCCGCATAAGGAAATTCTTTCAAAATTTTAAAACAGGGTTATTTCAAAACAAATTTTGTTCCTTAATTAACAAGGTATGGAAAAGGAAATTCCAAAGCTAAAAGAGCTTTTTCTTCTTGTCGTTATATATATTTCACATATCATCATTTCTGCTAAATAGTAATATTCATATTTACTAACCCATCAACTTCTCCTACGCTAAGCACGTGACATTTCAAAAAATTATTTTCACTTTTCCATTCGGTTTTTTTCAATTTAAAATTTTGAAATAATTTTAAATAAAAACTCATTTTTAAAAACTTTCACAAAAGTATTTTATCCTTTAAAAATCACAGGTTTTTGAACAATTTTTTTTCAAAAGTATTTGTTTTTAACTTTCGAAAATAAATTAAGCCACATCCGCGCTATCGGGATTTAGTAAATGGGTTAACGCAAATGATTGACCTTAGTCTATCGTAAGGCAAAATTTTAAAATCTTGAAAACTTTTTCTTTTATTTTAAAGCAACAATCAATACGCAAGTTCATTTATAAATTTCAGCTTTTAGGCATAGGGATAGTGACCCATGGTTTCATGATAACCTTTTCCTGTCCTTCGCTTGCTAAAATTTATCTTCCTAAAATTTTAATGCTTTTGTGGTTTAATAGTATTTTGTTTTAGAAGCTAATAAATTTCCTAATTTATTTTATAAACTTCAAATCTTTTATATTTTATGTTCTTTTGCATTAGTTAAGTGTCTTTATTGAGATTTTCTTACTTGTACTTTTTTCAATAAATATAGCAGTCAATCCAGAAAACAAATAAAAAGGAACATTTCTCGTAATATCATACGTGTTTTATATAAACAGAGAAAACTAATGCTTACAACCCAAAGCCAAAAAGAAAAAAAATGCGGGAAAGAATTAACAACTGGTACTACTAATTCAAATACTATCTACAAGCTACCGGATGGTCCTGCTTCTCCACAATAGCCCAAACCACTGCTGCGGCCTCTAATGATCAGAGCATGGCAGCTATGCACCCAAGCTCGCAACCCTAGCGATGCCTCTCATCTCGTATGTCCTACGGCTCGGCCTCGATCCAGATTTGGGAATCTCGGATCGTCGCATACTCAGAGCTCTATGATTGTGGCTCTACAGCCTATTATCCGGCCATGGAGACAACAGCGCCTACGCATGCTTTGCTCCCTCATGTGCTCCAACTCCTGCAGGCGCCTCTCCAATCCCTATCCTCCTAAGGGAGGACCTATCCAATAGAGTAAATGGTTTTATCTGCACCTACTGTCCTCGAAGACTGACTTCGTATCATTGGAAGACGTGAGTGAAAAGATGACAATACGGAATATAGCACCTCCATGTACCAACTTTTGGGCCAACATAATAGCACATAAAGGCCTTTCCCCAATTCACCTCAATACCACCGATAATAGCATAGGTGGTCTTCTGTACTTGGGGTAGATCTGGTCAAAACTCCCTGTCTTAGGAACGATGTTATGCTGAATGATGCGGCTGACCATACGACTTGGTCCCGTATGTTGTCTGAGCACCAAACACCTATTCTCTTATGGAAGATCTGTAATAGAATTGTCGTATCGGAGCTCTTGACATCCTTTGAATCCTCTCCTGCTATGGGGATGTGTAGAATGCCTCCATTTTTCTCGTCAGTCATTCGAATCTCCATCCCTTTCACTTCGAATGTGAAGCTGTTATCACCCTCGTCAAACGAATACTCCACGTTAGAATCGAATGGACATATACATAATGGGTAACATTCCAACTCAAACGTATCATGGCTAAGGATCGAAAACAATCCTATAGCCACGAACAAGTCCTCCAAACCATAAGTGGCAAAGTCCCCAAACTTCACCGGTCGTCCTTGTAGATGCAAAGTTTGTCGTCCCTTCGTAGGTTTTTATATTTTCTTCGTTATTTTGGAGCCACGCAATCTCTTATAGGGTCAGATTTGGGTGGCGAGAGGAAATGGTACTTCGGGGAGGTGCCATGATTTGATTTAGAGGGAGAAAAATCGAGTTCAGATCTAGACCTGCGTGTTGTTTTTGGTGGAGCGCCGGTTGTCTAAGAGTTGTTGGAGGGTGCTAGAGTCATCGGTGTGTGCATTGCGTTAGGTGGTGGCGGCATGGCCTAGTTTTAGAAGAGGAGGGAGGGTTCATAAGTGAGGAGGAAGAGAGACAAGGGGAAATGATAGGGGATGGGTCTGGATGCGACTATATATCGGGTTCGAGGTTCAGACTATGCTCGAAACCCACTAATCGATCGACTGATTATTCTAGGAAGGTCGACCACCACTGGTCGACCAGTGAATCCCAGGTGGTCGATCGCTCGTGGTTGTTTTGGACCAATATGAATCTAAACCGTATTTGGGCCAGGTGAAATATAAACTATTTATTATAACTAATGTTGTTTGGTTTCACTTCTGCCATCTTCATCTTCGTTCTGGCTATTGCGGACATTTCCTAGCTACCCATAGCGGTGCAATCGCCAACCTCTTTGTTTTTTTGATTCTTGTCTTCTTTCGCATTCTTTTTATCCCATTTAAAACTAGTACCACTTCCTACTATCTACCTTTAAATAAATTTACAACTTAAATTCTTCATAATCAAAAAAATCGATGAGCTATACATATGCTATATTTTCTTTTTATTTCAAAAGAAATATCTCTTTATTGGAACCTATTTAACTGAAATTTTCACTCTAAACAAATTTTTTATACTAGAAATTCTATTTAAGTAAACTATAAAACAATATTTTAATTTGTAGAAAACTTTAATATTTACTTACTTTTCAAAAATAGGGTTTTTCTACTTTTTCAAATAATCCCTTGAAAATTATTTCAAATATATTATATATTTTCTTAAACATTTTATTAAATTCTTTTACACGGATCAGACTTAGAGTGGTTTTAGTTGTCCCTTCTTTTGAACTTTTCTTCTTTCACACTTATTTCTGACTTATCTCCTTTCAGAATATGTTAAAATCAGGTAATCGTCTTGGAGTGATTTCTACACATCTTTCTTTGGGAACTAGCTGAATTTTTACTTTAGGATATTTACAACATATATATTCTTTACCTCCCATCTATTTAGATCTAATGTACATCATTAATTGACATTCTTGCAAGGATCCATAACCATTAGGCAATTAATGCCCAACCAGAGAGTCAAATATCATCCGACTTCAAGGACCCTTTTATATGTTGCATTCATGCTCTTCTTAAGTCAACGCCTTTCAATATGACATATCTCCCAAAGGGTGATCGGGATAGGCATGTATTCTTCACTCTATCTATTGTTCCAACTCATAGTCGACTTATCCGTCTTTTTAGAATATGATTGCAACTACTTTTATAGTTGGAATTTGTAGAGTTTGGCGTATAATATATATACTTATAGGTAAAAATATAAATACATTCACTTGGCATATTTCAATTCCTATGACCATTTGAACTAAGCTCTGATACCAAATGTAGTAACCTACACCTTAGTGGGCCCGATGAAACACCCTACACCCCTTAGTATATCCAAAAAGGACACACTAAAAGATGTGGTGCATTGTAGGTATAGCTAAAATTTTACAGAGAATAAGATTCACAAGACAATTAAATAAAACAGTGGAAACATTTAAAACTAAACTTTATTATTCCAAAAAATAAATTACCAAAAGAGAATATGTCTTTAAAACCAAATACATATATCTAGTGAAAAACACCATCTCAGTCATATCATCAGAGTACATGAAAATAACCATCCCTCTCAAAAGTACCAGTACATCAAATCCAAATGAAACAAAAACAAAAAAGAAGAAGAATACATGAAGGAAAAACTCCGCAGCTTCCAAGAAAATTCGAAATCTACTATCCTTGCCTCTGCTGGCCTATGGGGGTAAATGGGGAAAATAGAGGAGTGAGTCAGACTAAAAGTCTGGTGAGTGGAAGTAATTACTAGTATTTTTAAGCAAGATAAAGATAATAGACTTAGCAGCAGTTCTAGTATAAAAGGAAATAAAGGAAAAGATAAAGCTGGAATAGAATACTGTTTAACTGTTTGCTTTGCTTAAATAGTTCTGATCACTTTCGATTTTTTGCACTTGTCTTATATTGCTGCTTTGATTAGGCTGAAATCATAATCCTACTGTTATTAGGCTGAAGTCCTAATTCTACCCTTTGATCGGCTTTCTATCTCTGTTGTGCCACTATGAGCTAGTCCCATTATATGGGTCCCACAGTAAAAGGACACCTGTTTAGCGCTTTGGAACTCAATAGCGACTTATATCCCTGCACCAAGGTAGCACGCTCGGCCACCGTTTGGCTCGCACTATCTGTTGCTCCTCCTTTTGACCTCTTACCTACCCTAAAAAGCATAAGCGTGCTCAGCCTCATATGAGTGTGCTGTGAGACCATCAGTTCCTGACTGAAGGGGAATGCTGCCGGTACGGATCCTAACAAACAAAATCTAGTTGCGCCTCTTGCCCAAATCTCCTGATTTGGGCTTCTATCTGTTGACCACTTATCTACCCTAAACAGCATAAGCGTGTCCCAGCCCCACCTAATCTATTATGAGACCATCAGTTCCTGACTGAAGGGGAAATGCTGTCGGTACGGGTCCTACTCCTATCTTTGCTTATTAACTTAGTATAAGCCTTTTAAATAAGCCACTTCTGTTAATTCTGCTCTATTGGCTTATTAACTTATTCTAAGTCTTTAAAATAAGCCTCTTCTGTTATCTCTGCTATATTTGCTTATTAACTTAGTGTAAGTCTTTAAAATAAGCCTTTTTTGTTCTTTCTATTTAATTATAACCTACGTTATAATTTCTCTTTTATATTATCTTTTTAGTCATAACTACTAGTTATAACTACTAGTTATAAACTTGCTTACAAATGTCAAATTTGCCTATTTCAGTCAATATTCATTTTATTACGGTTCTTCTTATTTACATCAAATTTTCTGTAAATTTAATATTACCATAATTTAGTCCATATTAGCGAATTATCCTCTTTTTATTATTTTTATTTGCGTAAAAAGGAATAAAAAGACCTAAAATTTACAGGCTGAATTCTACCGTAAAATGGATGTAAATAAAATACAAATAACTGTAAATAAACGAATAAAATAGCTAAATAAAAATAGCTGAACAAAATAGACTGAAAAGAATACTAAAAATTAACTGTAAACAACTTATATAAAAGCGGTCTCAAAATTGCAGAAAAAATACAACTATTGAGAACTCTATTATTTTAAATTACCTAAAAATCTAAAATAATTACTTAAACACTCACCTATGGTCCTTAGCTCTTTTCCTTGGCCTTCCCGGATCCACTTTTAGGGTATAAAATATTTTAATTAAAAAGATCTTCTCCTTGGAAAAATATTCCTTTTAGGGTCTAGCTTCAGGCAATAAACCCAGATGGAGAAAATCTGAATGAGAAAATGGCTAGGTCTAGGTCATATTTATAGTGTCACTTGTGGATCTTAGACCGTTGGATTTGAAGATTAAATCTAGCTCAACCACGTCATAGGTTCGATGGGAACCGTTGGATGGAAGCACAGACGCACAAGATTCGAAGAAATTGCAAAAACACATCACTGCTCGAAACTGGACGATTTCGCGTCCAAATGCAAATGCGGGTCGAACTTAGTGTCGACTAACACAAGCTAGGGTCGACCTAGCTATAATAAGGGTCGACCTTGCCCTATTTATTTATTTTTTTCTTTCTTCATTTTCTTGTTTAATTCGTATCTTCTTTGTTCTAGCTTGGATTTTGACGAACTATATATGGAAATTGACCAAAAAATTACCACAGACACAGTGGTGCAACTCCCGTGGCTCAATTCTAATAATTTCACAAAGTTATTTTATTATTTAATCAATTCATTAATTAATTATTATAGCTTAAATTTCGGGTTGTTACATTCTCCCCTCCTTAAAGGATTTCGTTCCCGAAATATCTAAGGATAGAAGAATAAATGTTTTCATCCAAGTTCTGCAACCAACTACTCAACCACAACCCATTACATCCATTTTCCTTAGGTTTTTCTAATGCAATTCATGATATATATATATATATATATATGAAAATAGTGCAATGTCAATGTCCCTAACTAATGCAAAAGATTAGGCGGTCTACTGATTCAGTCGACCTCCTTTTTATGCAATCATGTTCGTGCTATGTATCCCAATGAATGAAAATTTCCTAATACTAACTGATAGTTCTATATGCATGCTACAATCATAATCCGAATGCAACAATCATATGATAATCATCCATTAATAGCAACCACGGAATAAAATAAAAATGCAAATGTGCACACATCCATATGCATTTGCTCTAGTGACCTAGTTAAGCTGATCCCTAAGGGATAATAGTGCCTAGTGTGTATATATATGCATCCATTAGCATCCACTAGCAAACACATGCAACCACTAGCATCCATCATACATAACATGTTCCAAAAACATGTTTACATCAAATCCTACCATCCATAGGTTAAGATTATAGGTTAAATCTTAAGATCGACCGTCCTAAAGGATAATAAAGGAAAGAACCTATTCAAAACTAAAGATCGAAATAGGAAATTCGAAAACTTACTATCAAAGAGATATGGTTATATAATACGAATCTTCTCTTCAGCCCCCCACGTAGCGTCTTCAACAATATTTCCCCACTGCACCTTTACTAACGGAACTTCTTTATTCATAAGCTTCTTGATATCACGTCCAATGATCTTGGTAGGAATACGACGAACTGATGCTTCTCTCTCCACTTCAACCTCCTCAAGTTGACTAGACTCCACAACCACTATTGAATCATGTAGGCACTTTCTCAAGTGCAAAACATGAAAAGCATCGTGCACACCTGCGAGCCTCTCTGGTAGCTCCACTCGATACGCCATCTTCCCTACTCTCTGTACAATAGGGAACGGTCCTACGAATCTGGGGGCTAGTTTCCCGCTCGATCCAAATCTCACCACCTTCCTTAGCGGAGATACTTTAATGAAAACCAAGTCTCCTACCTCAAACTCAATATCCCTCTTTCGCTTGTCCGCATAAGATTTCTGCCTATCTTGAGATGTCTTCATCCTCCTTCTAATCAAATCTATCTTCTCTGAAGTCTCCCTAACCATGTCAGGACCAAGTAGCAATCTCTCCGTAGACTCCAACCAACATAAAGGTGACTTACACGGCCTTCCATAAAGAGCTTCAAAAGGTGTCATTCCAATGCTAGCTTGGAAACTATTATTATACGCAAATTCCACTAATGGAAGATGCTCTTCCCAAGTTCCTCCAAAATCAAGAATGCACATCCTCAACAAGTCCTCAAGCACTCTATTAACTCTTTACGTTTGGC
This sequence comes from Allium fistulosum, assembly GCA_030737815.1. Lineage (NCBI taxonomy): Eukaryota > Viridiplantae > Streptophyta > Magnoliopsida > Asparagales > Amaryllidaceae > Allium > Allium fistulosum. The sequence goes on from CM060905.1 coordinate 1,030,108,744, forward strand.
CATCCGTCTGAGGATGATAAGCTGTACTCAATCTAAGCTGTGTCCCTAAAGCCTCTTGCAAACTCCTCCAAAACTCACTAGTACAGATAGGGTCTCTATCGCTCACAATGCTAGGGGAACTCCATGAAGTCGGACTATCTCACGAACGTATAAAGATGCCAAATAAAGTGTCGTCCTCTTACTCTTGACCGGAATGAAGTGGGCGCTCTTAGTCAAGCGATCTACAATCACTCAAATACTGGTATTCCCCTTCCTAGATCGGGGTAAACCATCTATGAAGTCCATCAAAACACTATCACACTTCCATTCGGGTACATCCAATGGCTGAAGTAATCCTCCGGGCTTCTGCTACTCCATCTTAACCCTTTGGCACACAAGACACATAGCTAGAAACTCTGCCACATCCTTCTTCAAGCCACTCCAATAAAATACTCTTTTCATGTCCCTATACATCTTATCATCACCCGGATGAATAGTCATACGCGAATGATGTGCCTCTGCTAGAACCGCTCTCATCAAATCACTGGTGCAGGGAACACAAATTCTTCCATCTCTCCTTAGCCACCCTCTACCATCTATGGAATAGCGTTGGAGATGTCTAGAGACCTCTCCTCTACTAATCCTATCTAGAATATCCATGAGTTCAACATCCTCTCGCTGCCTTGAACCAATCTGATCTATGAGGGTAGGCCTCACCTCAAGTGTTGCTAACAATCCAGGGGTAATGTCCGTAGAGGGCTTAAAATCAAAAGTGGAAATAAACTTTAGGCTTTTCCATTCTACGAACATTGGACTAAGTGTTGCTCTCTTCCTACTCAATGCATCCGCTACTACATTTCCTTTACTAGGGGTATAAGCTATCTCAATGTCATATGATGCCAAAAACTCCATCCAATGCTGCTGCCTCAAGTTTAAATCCTTTTGTGAGAATAGGTACTTCAATGATTTTTGGTCAGTGAAGAGCTTGAACCTTTCCCCTAGCAAGTAATGCCTCCAAGACTTGAGCGTGAAAACAATAGCGGCTAACTCCAAATCATGGGTAGGATAGTTCCTCTCATGAGTCCTCAACTGCCTACTTCCATAACATACTACCCTCCCTTCTTGCATCAATACTGCTTCAAGACCCATCTTGCATGCAGTAGTGTATATTATAAAAGGCTTAGCTCCATCGGATAAAACTAACACTGCTGCACTAGTAAGGGCCTTCTTTAGCCTCATGAAGGAATCCTCACAATCTACGTCACATACGAATGTCGCATTCTTCTTAGTGAGGCGAGTAAGCGGTGCTGAAATCTTAGCGAAATCTCTGACAAACTTCCTATAATAGCCAGCCAAACCTAGGAAGCTTCTAACTTCAGTAGCGTTCTTGGGGGCCTTCCAATCTTGTATTGTTGCTACTTTAGCGGGATCCACAGCCAAACCTTCCTTTGAGACTAAGCCCCAAGAAACGCACTTCCTTTCGCCAAAAATGACACTTCGAGAATTTTGCCTTTAATTGATGAACACGAAGTGTACGAAGAACCTCCTCTAGATGAATAGCATGCTCTTCCATACTCTTGAAAAACACCAAAATGTCGTCCATGAATACTACCACAAACTTATTTAGGACACCTCTAAAAACACGGCTCATCGAATCTACAAAATAGGCCGGGGAATTGGTTAGCCCAAATGGCATAACCAACCACTCAAAGAGTCCATCTAGTGTCCTAAAGGTCGTCTTATCGATGCTAACATTAGCGACTCTAAGTTGATGAAATCCAGTAGCCAAGTCAAGCTGAGAAAATACCGAAGAGCCTACTAGCTGATCGAAAAGATCGTCTATCCTAGGAAGTGGGTAACGGTTCTTCTTCATGAGCTTATTTAACTCTCTATAGTCTACGCAAAGTTGAAGGGAACATTCGCCTTTGTAGCGAAGACGACTAGCACTCCCCACTCAAATATGCTCCTTCTAATGAAGCCTTTCTCCAATAGCTCACTTATCTGCTTACTTAACTCCTTCCTCTCCCTATGAGCCATATGTCTCATGGGCAATGCCACTGGCTTAGCATTGTCATTAAGATATATCCTAAAGCCGATCTCTCTCTTAGGGGGTAGTCCTCTAACCTCCTCGAAGATGTCTGGAAAATTTCCGACGACTGAAACTGACTCTAACTTTGCTGGTGATGAATCGAGGGAATAAAGAAAGATCAACATGACTGACCCCTGTGGGTTGCAAGAAACCTCGAGAGTCATATCGTTGCATGTCTCTATTCTAATGACTCTCCTCTCGCAGTCCAATATTGCTCCATAAGTGGATAACCAATCCATCCCCAAAATCATCCCATACCCCGAAAATCCCAATACATAGGCGTCACAGCCAAATTCTACGCCTAGGATAAAAATTTTCAAACCCCTACAAATCATGGATAAATGTGTCGATCCTTCTATGGGATTTGTAACAACAATGGGGTCTACTACTAAAGAGATATCTAAGTGCAAACAATCAGCCAAGGAACTGGAAATAAAAGAGTGTGATGCTCCAGAATCAAAAAGAGTCTGGATAGGAAAATCTGAAATAGAGATCAAAACTTCCATAGTGACTTTCCTTCCTCTATCCAGTCCGCTGTTAGAAGGTGCTGCATCCAAAGCCTGTACCTGTGCTATAGGTGCGCTTGCTCCCTGCCTTGTCTTCTAAGTACAAACTTTACTAAAGTGACCAGGTTGTCCATAATTGAAACACTTCCCCTTCATTGTTGTCTTCTTACAGACTTTTGCGTAATGACCAACCATCCCACGGCTATTGCATTTTTCGCTTTTCTTGATCTGCTTTTAAGGTCCTCCTCCTTTCTTCTTATCCTTATCCTTCTTATCTTTCCACCACTTCTTCTTAGAATTCTCGGACTTAGGAACCTCCTTAGACTCTCCTTCCTTAGCTGCATCATACATGAGGGCCATCTCCACCAGTGACTCATATGTAGCTCCCATCGGTACATGCGTCAATAATAACCCTTGGAGGGGCTAATTCAACCCCTTAGCAAACTTCATGGCCTTCTTGTGCGGTGTATTGACAAGCTCCATCCCAAACTGCGACAACTCATTAAATTGGTTGATGTACTCCTTTACCGAAAGACTTCCTTGCTTCAAACTAATGAACCTCTCCAGCTACATACTTTCTTCTGCTTGTGACAAAAAATTCCTCTCAAATCTTTCTCAAAACCAATTCCAACCAATGTTTCTACCTTCCAACTCAACAATCTCCCACCAATAAAAATCCTCTCCTTTCAGCTGTCAATATGCAAGCTGAACTCTCTACTGATCCTCCAATCCCAACAGCCCAAATATCCACTTCGTACTTCTCAACCAAGCTCGTGCTTCCATGAAATCCTCCGTACCAGAAAATGTCTTGCCTTCTAGATTAGCGAAGTCCTTGCATAGCTTAGAGAAATTGGCTGCTACGGGTGGATTAATGGGATCTCCACCCACCGATGCTGGATTGGGTGCTTACCCTTGCACCTCTAGTGTCGTAGCTTGAAGGTATCTATGAAACCAGCCTGGCACTTAGATACCCTCGGGAAGATTAAGGGCATCTGCCATGCTATGCAAGGAAAAAGAGAATTCAGGCTCGAAAGAATCGAAAGAAGAATGAACTGGACTTTGAGGGGATTTTTATAAAAACTCGTTTATACTTGAAAAACTATTTCTATAACAAGAGTTTCTTTCTGAAAAATACTTTTGAAAATATGTTACTTTTCAAAAATAATTTACTTTTAAAACAAATTTTTAGGAATCCTGTAACCTTAGGCTCTGATACCAAGTGAAACACTCCACACCCCTTAGTATACCCAAAAAGGATACACTAAAAGATGTGGTGCATTATAGGTATAGCTAAAACTTCATAGAGACTAAGATTCACAAGACAATTAAATAAAATAGCGGAAACATTTAAAATTAAACTTTATTATTCCAGAAACTAAATCATCAAAACATAATATGTCTTTAAAACCAAATACATATGTCTAGTGAAAAACACCATCTCAGTCATATCATCAGAGTACATGAAAATAACCATCCCTCTCAAAAGTACCAGCACATCAAATCCAAATGAAAAAAAAACTGAAAAGAAGAAGAATACATGAAGGAAAAACTCCACAGCTGAATCTCCAAGAAAATCCGAAATCTATTATCCTTGCCTCTACTGGCCTATGTGGGGGAAAGGGGGAAAATAGAGGAGTGGGTCAGGATAAAAATCTAGTGAGTAGAAGTAATTACTAGTATTTTTAAGAAAGATAAAGATAATAGACTTAGCAACAGTTCTAGTATAAAAGGAAATAAAGGAAAAGATAAAGCTGGAATAGAATACTGTTTAACTATTTGCTTTGCTTAAATAGTTCTGATCATTTTCGACTTTTTGCACTTGTCTTAGATTGCTGCTTTGATTAGGCTGAAATCCTAATCCTATTGTAATTAGTCTAAAGTCCTAATTCTACCCTTTGATCGGCTTTCTATCTCTGTTGTGCCACTGTGAGCTAGTCCCATCATGTGGGTCCCATAGCAAAAGGACACCTATTTAGCGCTTTGGAACTCAATAGCGACTTATATCCCTGCACCGAGGCCGCACGCTCGGCCACAGTTTGGCTCGCACTATCCGTTGCTCCCTCTTTTGACCTCTTACCTACCCTAAACAGCATAAGCGTGCTAAGCCTCACATGAGTGTGTTGTGAGACCATCAGTTCCTGACTGAAGGGGAATACTGCTGGTACGGGTCCTAACAAACAAAATCTAGTTGCGCCTCTTGCATAAATCCCTTGATTTGGGCTTCTATCCGTTGACCACTTATCTATCCTAAACAGCATAAGCGTGTCCCAGCCCCACCTAATCTATTATGAGACCATCAGTTCCTGATTGAAGGAGAAATACTGCCGGTACGGGTCCTAATCCTATCTTTGCTTATTAACTTAGTACGGGTCGACCTTGCCCTATTTATTATTATTTTTTCTTTCTTCATTTTCTTGTTTAATTCGTATCTTCTCGTTCTAGCTCGGATTTTGATGAACTATATATGGAAATTAACCAGAAAATTACCACGGACACACTGGTGCAACTCCCGTGGCTCAATTCTGATAATTTCACAAAGTTATTTTATTATTTAATCAATTCGTTAATTAATTATTATAACTTAAATTTCAAGTTGTTACACTCGAATTTTCACTAAATCAAAAACCCAAGTCCGCTAGAGTACGAATCGTTGGGGTTTGGTATCTTATAATAAACAAAATTACATCAGAGACTATCGATAAGAACTCATAGCGGAATAAATAAATATAATAAAACATATAATTACTAACCAAGACTGATACCTCTAGTATCTAGTATCCTTGTCGGCGTCGAGCATGCATAGGGAAATCCGTCCTTCCATCATTCCCGCCTTGTACCAATACATGTCCCTTTAAATCTATCATGTGGGTTGTAATGAGGAGGGGGTAAGAATAATGTTCTAGTGAATGGTAAATCACATACTTTATCCATAACACTAGTTTATGCCGATGGTTTTCCGTTACATGTTATGTCAATTATTTAAAGCTTAGTTATTTTGACTTCATGCACACAAACGACATGCCCAACCTAATTAAGGTATACAATAACTATATATGTATATATATACACACAACATAGTCCCCCATGGACCAGGACACATTCCCTGCTAGTATTTGTAATCTGCATCACGTTGAACGTCCACCATTTGTCTCTAAGACAAATTACCAACATACACCCAGAACTTCCCGTAAGTGCCTAATAACAACATTACAACTATTTAGGTGTATTCTACTTCTTCTTAAAGACTCATCTATGGGTTATCTAGCCTAGCCTCCTAAATGCAAAGAAGCTAACAAACAATTTTGAGGCGGTGCATGTCTCATATGAATCCTATACTAGTAGAAGGTATAGTACATTTAGGCATAGCATAAGTCTTTCTAATGATCGCTCTAGAATCGATGATGCTCTCGACCTATATGTACAGCCCTACTCCTTATAAATATGGTACCAACCTTGCTGACATAGCACCGATCCTATGTTCACCATCCTATTTTGATTGCTTAATGCAATGAGGGAATTACCAACTTGGTTACTTAATAACCCCTTTAACTATTAAAGTAGACCTAACTTGGCCGTTTAAGACTTCAAACCGAGGTAAACCATACTTTGGTATATTCCGTTCACCTATACGCGAACATATATTTCATCGAGTCATATAGTTGAAAATGTCCTACATCGAAATAATGTATACACAATTGTTGGTAGCCCCGTGTAGATGGTAGACTTCTGTTGTGCAACATTACCGACCTCGCATTCTGACCCTTACTAATGACTACGTCATTCATAGTTAATTTAAATCATTTTTCTAGATCTATTATTTCACACCCGTCATAACATATATTTGAGGCTATATAAATTTAACTGTAAAATTACAGTGGCTCCTAAGTTCGATTATTAGTATTCAGAAACTTTTACATGGACTTGCTTCTTAATTCTTTAATACTTTTAAATGTCTTTTACTGCTTATCTCGGATTTAATAGATTAAGTACTTCTTACTGCATGATTTCCTATTAGTATGATTAGATATAACCTACTATTTCTTTTTAAATAATAATTATACTTCTTTGATTATTATAACTTTCCTATTTTCTTATTCCGTTGTTTTGTTACTACTTTCATCGCTTATTGTTTATTTCCTGATTTACTTTTAAACATGTATATTAAATTAACAACAGAATTATTGTTATTATTTCTATTTACTACTAGCTCGTTTTGTTATAGCTTTTTTGTGTAATCCTTTTGCTTGCTACTCTAATACCAAGATATGATGCCCCATTAATTTTAAAAATCATTTCAAAAATATTTAGAGAAAACCGTGATCGAAAATGAATAAAAACAAGGAAAATCACTTAAACTAATATTCGAATTTAAATTCAAATTAAATTCAAAACAATTCAAATTTTGAATTTTAAAATCTCCAAACTTTGGCTAGTCTAATGATAGACATCATGGCCTTCAAAACAATCAAAAACATCACGAATTATAACAAGAAAATGAAGTGAAACGGCTAAAAAATACATCGGAACAAGGGAAGAACAATTGGTTTTACCTTTAGGGATTTCTATATATTAATGCATTAAAACTACATCTTCCCAAAAAAGTAATGTTAACAATGTAATTTTTCATAATTTACCTAAAAAGGATTTGTGTTATGTTTGCAATTACAAAGAATTACCTTTTCGGTTATTATTTGAATAGATGGTAAAAAACGGTAATATCCATATTTTGTACATCTCTTTCTTTTAGTCATATTTCTTGCTATCTCAAACAGTACACCTTCATGCACAATTTATAAAGTAGGATAATTTATTGAAATTTATATTGAAATATACTTCATTCCAAGGAATTAAAATATTAGTTAAATCCCAATCTAATTCATAATAATCTTCAATTCATGTTTAATAACATATAACACTCAAATAATAAACCTGGAATTTACGTAAAAGCTTATTAATGAATTATTCATAATTTTAGGTACTTCTTTCACCTTTATTTTTCAGATTTAGGTATACACGATATTTAACTAGATTTAACAATTCATAGAATATGTATGCAAGGTTATCAAATTTATTACATATACATATTTAAGCCTATAACTCCCAAATTTACAATTAGGCATACAAAGAACAGATTCACAACGATATAAATCCAATATTATATAAAATATATAATTTCTCACTCATCTATAAGCTTCCAAATCTTTAGATCAAAATCTGTTATTTTTGATTCACTTCCTTTAATTCTACCAAAATATGTATCAAATATATATACATATTTATTAGAATTATAGATCCGAAATGATTTGATTAAATATAGATTTGGATTTGAATTTACAATTTAACTTTGTTTTGACGATTTGATTCAACCCTATTCTTCTTCTCTATTGTTCTCCACTATTCTCCACTTAGATATATATATATATATATATATATATTAAGGAGCTAGACCTGTATTTATAGGGGTTCGAATCAATTTCATCTCTTAGATTAGATTATATTAAATCTGGGTCGTTCGGCCTAGGTTCAGTATACATCCCAACTTATAACTGGTCGATCGCTATGTCTCCACCGGTCGACCGGTCCCAATGATGGGGTCAACCGGTCGCTTTAAATGTTAATTGTTGATTTTTTTTCCAATTTGTTTCCTTCTGCGACTTATTTAACCCCATCTGATTAAAGTTAATGTTTCTTAGTGGCTAAGTAATTGTTAACGTTAATTAATGATATTTATTTCCTTAATTACATATTTAATTTTTTTTGACCCGCAATCTTCAAACGTTATTAACTTTTTCGTTTGAACTCCGATCGTAAAATATTATATATGAAAAATTAATTAGAAAATTGTCATGAACACAACAGTGCTAAGTTCATAGCTAAATTCTATCATTTGTGAAATTTCCACTTCAAGTTGGCCATTCTTTTCCTTTAATTGGGGCAAAGTTTCAAAAAGCACATTTGAGTAATTATCTCTATTTAAACCTCGTTAGATGTATATCGATATGTGTATACATAACTTTTATACATACATTCTAATAATTACTAACAACACCCAAAACATCAAATAAATAAATAATATTTTTTAAATATTAATTAATTTAGTTATTTTATAACACTTAATAAACTAATTAAATCATGTGTCATTTTGGAGAATTCACAAATGTGATTATGTGACTCAGAGGTGTGAATTCCATCATTGATTAATACTGAATAATTCAAATATTAACATTCACAAGTCACCTTAGCTAATGGTTTAACAATTTGGTTAAATTCATCACCTATAAACATTTTCAATTAAAAATCATATTTTATATTTTCTTAAGTGGTACAAACAGTGATAATAATTTACACACGTTCTCTTCACCAACACTTTATGGCATTAAGATATACCGAATTTGGTATTGGTCAAAAATTCCAATATTTCCCATGTTTAACTTGATAAGTCCGTAAACAAGGTCTTCAGTTTAATAATAACATTTATTATTAACTAATCTACTTTGGCAAAAGATTTTGGCTCTCAGTTGACTACAATTGATGGTGATACTAACTCCTACAAATAATTAACGAATTCTCTATTTAATGCTGCTTCACTTCTAATGTTTTTAACTCAGAACCAGCTATAATCACTCATTGGACCGGCGTGCCATGACTTAACTATAATCGAAGTGGAGTACTCACATTTAAGTTCCATAGTATTCTTAAGATGATAGAACTATATAACATTATCATATTGAGATTTCGTGTTTGACCTAGTTGTTATTTACTAATAGGAAACTCTTGGACGATTCATCCGTAGTCATCTGATAACTACAAGTATGTAACCTCTTAGTACCTCCGGCAAGCAGAGTAATACACTGCTTAACATTTGAAGAGCATTATGCACTTTGGTCTAAACAGATGAATCGATATCTTTTTTGACACATCTTGAGCAGAAACATTTAAACAGAATGTCATTTTATTCTGATTAATTACTCCCGATTGCAACTATTTGCAACTGCAATCATATAACATTTAATTTAAGGACTGTTATTATATATACTTTGAACTAATTACATAATTTATTTTACCACAATATAACAAAGTATATAAAGGAAAACAAACACTGTTATTACGAATAAGATTGACTATAGAATTAGGTATGTGTAACAAATTACATAACCGCCCTTAGGGCATAACTCTAACTCTTTCAATTACCGCCTGCACCAACTTCCTTTTGACATTTCCTTCATCATTACCAACCCTTCAACTAGTGCTTTCAAGCAAGTGGTTGTAGGTGGTGGCTAAATCATATGGGAAAGTACTAATGCATTATGAAATGCTTGATGAAATACGTGAAACACTTACATTATATCATGAAGGAGAGAAAATTGAAGGACTATTTTGACTTCATACTATTTAATTTTGGAAGTTTTGAAACAGGAGAGGTATGCAATTTTAGAGGAGAGGTATCGAAACATAGACTTCTTATATATAATTATAGTGCATCAATTAGCACTTAGGAAAAGACATGACTTTCTAGATTTATATTACTTCATGAATAGACATAGACCTTTCACATAATAAAAAAGGTCTTTTTAAAATACTAATAGACACTAATAAATTTGATTTTAAATTTCCATCACTTCTCCTTAAACTCAAATTTTAATTATTCCAAGCCTTTCTCTTGACCTTGCAAAATTTTCAAACAATAAAGCCTTTGTGAATATACCAGCAACTTTGATCTTGATACTTCACATACTTTAGTTCTACTTCCGTCTTGCTAATGCTTTCTCTAATGAAATGGTATCTTACATCTATGTGTTTGCTCCTATCATGGAAAATAGGATTCTTTCCCAATGCCATGGTCGATTTGTTATCAACAAAAATTGTTGTAGTATTGTTTTGTCGAACGTAAATCGTATCCATCAACTTTATTAACCATGTAGCATGACAAACACATGCGTAACTGCAATATACTCTGCCTCACAAGTTAAAAGAGTTACAGTAGATTGTTTCTTTGAACTACATGTAAAGCAGCATCTCCAACATAGAACACAAAGCCTGTAGTACCCCTTCTATCATCAATATCTCCTCCCTAATCACTATCACAATAACATGTCAAACCAAAGTTTTCGGAAGAAGTGTGATTGCACCAAAAGTTGGCAAAAACACCTAATAGATTTTATGTAGAGGAATAAAGTGAAGAAAAAAATTTAAAATAGAGAAAAATAGTAGAAAACAAGATGTAACAACCCGGTGTTGAGAAGTGATTATTTAAAGTTAATAATGGCGATTTAATTAACTAAAATGGATTTTTAAAGATTAAATAAGAATAATTTTGAATTTATTTGTGAATATTGGTATTTGATGATGGAGTATTTAGTGATGAAATCAAATTGTTTTAGGATATTAATTGTTTAAAAGGTTATGGAATGAATCATTTTGGACTTAAATATTTAGGAATTGTAAATTATTAATAAAGGATGAATTAAATATTTTACAGTAATATTAATATTTTGAGTTTTTAATGATTTAAAAAATATATCAAAATTGATTGAATAACTCTATAAAGTTTAATATTAGTTGTAAATTACAATTAGAAATATATTTCAAATGGAAAAAAGGAAATTATTCTAATTAAATAAGGCTTTTTGGTGTTTATTTAATAATTGGGCTTAAATACAATAGTTTGAAATAAATAATTAGAATAAAAGAATTTATACAAAAGAAATTCTATAAAATTTCATAATATTATGTGATCATTTAAGTGATATAAATATGATTTTTATTTGAATTTTTGAAGTAATTTGTGTTGAGTAGGAAATAGTTTATAAGAGGTAAACTAAGAGAAGAAAATGAAAAGAGGTTAGTAATTGTGTAAGCCCAATTATCTTGGGCCAAACTCTTGTTTCATGAAATCTAAATCTAGACCTTTCTTAAGTCTTGGAATCTCCTTATGGTTCATGAAAAATGATTCATGCTTACTTCCGCTTTCCTTATTTTTGTTTTTAGCTTTATGAATAAAAGTATGAAACCACCCCCTCTCTACTTCTAAAATCAAGACAAAATAGAATAAATTCCTATAAATTCCTAAATTAATTTATGTGCATCTCAATACCATACTACACCTTTAGCTATTAAGAAGTTGATGTTTGATCAAGTTTTTAAGCTATGGAAGATTGCATTTGAAGAGGAAAGTGGAAGTAGCAAGCTTGTCAGGCAAGCTATGATTAAGGTGAGTAATCTTACTCACAAAATCTATGTTTAAACTATGTGATTCTTTGTGCAAGTTTGATTGTAAATTTTTGATGAATTATATGAATTGATGTTGGTTTCTACTCTAGAATATAATTGCCTTGCCCATGTGTTGATTGAATTTGAATTTGACGAAGTTGATGTGCTTTGAATCATGAAACTTTAGAATTGAAGTGTTGTAATGAAACAGCCATATCTTTCGACTATATGATCAGATTTGGGTGAGAATTTTTCAGACGAAAGTTAGTTTCATAAAGAACAATTTTTATGTTGAAAATATTTCGAAATACAGAAGTTTTCTAATGCTAAAATGTGATTGAATACAAAGCGATAACTCTGGCGATAACTTTTGAGTTTCTGATCCGATTTAAGTGAGGTTTATTTCATTTGAATGGTATTTTACATTGAACAACTTTCACTTTTATCACTTTTCAAAAATCTGAAGTTATATGAGCCTGAAACGTAGTTGAAGTTGAGGCAAAACTTAGGCCTATCGTTTGAGATTTAAGAATTTAGCACAGTAGTTGTTCTGCCATAACTTTTTACTCCCTTATCTGTTTCCTACGATCCAGCTTTCATTGGAAAGCTATGATAATATGGAACAACTTAAATTTTGAGAGTTATGCAAAAATTTGAGGTTTTCAAAGTAAAAACGGTGCTTTAAAGGACAGGTCTGTTTTTAATAATTTGTTTTTGAATTTGTATCATTGATTAAAATTGCCATAATCTTTGTTATACTTCATACTTTTATGATCTAAAATATGTTTTGAAATGATTTTTGATTATACTACACTATCTTTTTTGGAAGCATCAAATTATTTTGTGATTTTGAGCCTTTAAGCTTAGTTGCAATTTGCTTACATGAAAGATTTAACTTTGCTCCCTTATTTTATATAATATCATTACGATTTTATAATCTTATAGAATTCTTGAAAAAAAACGAATGTTTTCTAAGTAATTGTTTAAGTATTTTAAAGTATATTTTACAATTAATAAGTTTAGATAAGAGCGTGTTTATATATTTGATTGGTGAAGTTTTATTATGCTTTTCTGATTTCACATCTCTTCTATATTGATTATAAATGTCATGGATGATTCACCGTTAGATATTGTTTATTTAATAGCTTTTGATGTGATTTAATATGGTGATGACATTCTTCAACATGATTTCATGATATTTTAATCCTATGTAATGAGGATATTGAATAAGCGGATTAGTAATACTAGATAGTATGGGACGCTTGGTAATATTTTATGGTTATTCTATTGACACATATTGTTGAATATTTATTGTTTGGTGAGTGTAGTTTACTAGATTCTAATAACGTTCAGGTAAGACTGAGTGGCATGGGATGCTCAAGTAATATTTGTTCGATTACTATTAGTGAGTAGATGACACTTATATTTTGGAGATGGGTTAGGAATTTGTGATCTCATCTAGATGTGACTCCTTAGAGCTTAGTAGTCGAGTGTTCTATTACTCTCTATGGGCTACAAGCTGGAGAGATTTTGGGATTTATAGATTTATCCTTTTAGGACTAACTAGCCACTTAATATTACTATTTACTCTTAAGGGCTAGTAGTCGAGGATTTGTTATGTTGATATGATCTCATCGGGACTCATATAGTCGATAGTAGTAGTTGTCACTCTCATCAGGACTCCTCAGTCGAGAGTACTAGTTATCATTATCATTAGGACTTATATAGTCGAGGGTACTTATTAGGAATCTACATTATAGGGTTCACGCCACTATGGAGAGCATGTGAATTAGACCCACCAAATAGGCTAGTTATCCATCCTAGCGGGTCTGATTGCGGGGTCATGCCCCGGATCTGTGATGTCACCTTATTGAGTTTGTAGGCTGAGAGTATTTCTCTCATTAGAGCCATTGCACTAACATCACTTAAGGTCCAACAGTCCATTACCAAGGGCAAGTAGGAATCGTGGACAATGCTCGGCGTAGCCCAACAGCGTGTTTATGACATGCAATGGATACAAGTGTCATGATCCTGAGAGTAACTTAGGGACTGTAGGAAACAGGTAGTGGTCATTAGCATTTCCTGGAGAAGTGTTACGGTGCGCCAGTCTCCCATCTGGATGACTTAGGTAGACCCATTGTATTTGAGATATTTGATATTATCACCTCATTAGAGACAATGATTGTTTGACATTAAAGACTGGCTATGTGTTCGTTTGTAAATTGAGATACCCTAACCCATGATAGCTGCGTGTTGTCTATCCATGACATTAGAGACTTGCTATGAGCATGTCTATTATTCTCTCATAAGAGCATATGGCTAAGAGATCTCCTTTTTGTTTGGTTAGTTGTTTCTATTTCCTAGGACCATTAAGGACTGGGGGTCGAGATATATGGCTTTATATGCTGAGAATTTGATTGATTTTTATATTTATTAAGTTTGATTTTCTTGACATCTCTGAGGGCCTAACAGTCAAAAGTTATTATTTCCATTACGACCGTAGGTTGAGATAATTATTTAGATAGTGATTTAGATATTATGTATTGGTTCTGTTTTATTTGGGATTTGGGTTTCATACTATCTCTTAGGACTAACGGTTGGGAGTATCTAATTTCATCGGGACTGTAAGTCGAGACAGTATTCTTGGATATTTAATTATGTATTTGGTTTGGACTTTGTACCATTTAGATTCCATATTTCATGATTCATCTTTGATGGCTTAGAAGTTGGGAGTTATTACTTCCACTAGGGCTGTAAGTCAAGATTTGATGTTTTGATTATTTGTTTGGGATTATTCCTTCTTGATTTATATTATTAGGGCTTGGCAATCAAAAGTTAACACTTCTATTAGCACTGCTAGTCAAGATATTTAGCTGTTGGCCCTTGGATTTGGTTTAATTTGGGATTTATCTTTTTATTAGGGATTTATGGATACGTCGAGTGCTTATACATAATATTCTGGGAATTCAATGAGGAACGATTGTTATCACCCGATTTATGGATTGTTCTGATTCCTACTTGTTTATATGAATTTCAGGGGTGATATTTGAGCTGTGTGGCATGACATACAATGATAATATTATGATGGATGTTACGTTGTGTTGAATTTGTACTTTTCCTTTTTACTACCATGCTTATTGTTAAGTACCTATATCGGATTTAGATATAGTCCGAACCGTTTATTATTTATATAATACTCAGGTCAGTCCGAGATATTTCAGGTTCAGGGACAAGTTGACCAGTTTATGGATGTTGAGCATAGATAAGGAATATAGAATTTGTATATGATTTTGTATGATGTTGCTAAATATGTTTGTGTATTGATGAGGTGTATGTACATATTAGATTTACACATTGTATAATTTTTATGATAGTGGGCATTTGACTATTTTTCTGTAAACCCACTTGGACTCATGTATATTTATTATTATGTATTATCCCCAGATTAATGACTCGGTGTTCTCTATGATCTATTTTATATCGTGTATTGTTCTATCCTGGAGCCACAAATGTTTATTGCTTTGTGTCGATACCGCGTACGTATATTTGAGTTGATATGATTTTTGAAATACGTTCTAATGTTAGCCCAAAGGAATATTCATGTGTATTAGCCCAATATCGCCTTGTTCTCCATATTGTCTGACAGTATTACCCAGTAATACTCTTGGATAGTATGGGTACAGAGGTGAGTGCTACACACGAACATGCAGATTTATAGTGGTTAAGTGTTTATTGCCTATGTCCACTTTGATGGAATTGCTTTATTAATCACTTGTTTTTCTGAGTACGGGGGGGATCAGATCGGATTGATCCTTGATTACAATGGAGTATAAATAAAACAGCAGCATAATAATGAACTCCGTAATTATAAGGGTAGACGACCTAATATCTTTCTGAATTTTCTCTAATAGGATCTCACGATGTAGATGAGGTCACCTAAAAAATTTCACGGCCTGATTCCCAATGATAGGGGGACGGCACCGATCAGTTCAAACGACTGCATGGCTGCTCGCAATTGCTCTAGTAGATCCCCTTACATGTTAGTTTCATTTTTTCGAAGTTGTTTTGCATAGTTGCTTACATGTTTTTGGAGGTATTAATTGATTCTCATTGAGTTGAACTATTGATTCAAGTTGTTCATACCCATAGTGATATGGTCTAATCCCTGCATAGAAGAAGCGATAGGTACTGATCCCCTGCCTAGGGGAGGCACTAATCCATACTTGAACATTCAGGAGAGCCATCTCTTTATCTCGCTTGCTCATTGCTTCATACCATTGTCTTTGCTTGATCTCCGGACTCCATAATTACCTCTTTGGGCTGCTTGCCTTATCTATCTTTGAGTTCAACTTGTTTAATCAGTATGGATATATCTTGATCAAAAGGCCAGATAACACTTGCGCCTCAAAGTACATCTTGTTCAAACGTGACATGCTTTGAATCGAAGCAAGTTAGAGTTGCCGGAAAGGGTTCCATTCAATTTCCTGAATAGTCGTTATCCTTCCGTTGAATTGTTGTGACGCTTGCACTACAACAAAAGGACCCTATGATAGCACTAAAATAAGCTATAAAAGCCTATAATAGCGGTTTAATAAACGTTGTATAATGACATGTTATTAAAAACAGTGAACAATTTATAACGCATAATAAGGGCTATAAAAGTATTAATATAATAGCGCAAAATATCCGCTGTTTTAAACATTTTATAGCGGCAAATTATGTGTTATTGATTACTATAATAGCTCTATTTGTCCACTATGAAATTTGTTATTAGCCACAAAATTCTTTTTGTTTTTTCTAAGATAGCACTAATAATTCGCTATAAAAATATTAATAGCGGATTATGAGCGTTGTATATAGACACGTTATTGTAGATTTTGACTTTTCACAACACCAATATGCCGCTATAAAGATTCAGCTACAATATCGCTTATACTCTGTTATGATATGTTCTTTTATAGCGCTTTTATAATACCATAGCACTTTTTCTGTTATGCATTAGTAATACTGACAGATTTAATAGCGGTCATTCGGCGCTATTAAATATTTATAGCGGTTTTCAAGTGCTATGGTTTAGTTTCACAATTTAAATATTTTCTGCATCATATTCATAAACTGCAGTATTAAATACCAATATCAAAATGCACGATAATAATCATTTTAAACATAAAATCATTTAAATAATGCAAGAATCATAAAAGATAATAAATATAGAGATGTAACACATTACATTAATCATATCAAATATTCATACACATAACATCTTATAGCTTAAACCACATAAATCAAAACATAGTAGCAAATGGTTTAAGCACACCCCAAAAAATAGTAGCAAAGTTTAACAAAAAAACAAGTACATATTTAGTTGTTTGCATTAAAAAAAAGACCATAACTTTCACATCCTTCTTCTTTCACACACCTGTAAATAAGATTAATATTTACATTAGGAACAAATATGAATAAAACACTGACGAAATTTGATTTTTAGATAGCACAATGCAGTATGTGTGCATAAAGAGCTGATAAGTTGTGTGCATAAAGAGCTGATAAGTATGTGTGCATAGGATAGTAAACGAACTTACAGTATTTTCATTCACCAACTACAGCAACTCCCTGTACACAAACATCACCTCCCCCTTCTACCTTACCACAATAACACAACCACACGCAACCACCAAACACCATTCATATCCAAAACATTGCATCACCAACCACCAAAACGTGTGCAGGCATTTCTAGCTTATATATATATGTGTACAAAGTGATGTCAAGTCAAACTAAGTTACTAGAACATGTGCATGCATTTCTAGCTTATATATATATTTCTATGCAGAGTTAAGCTACTAGAAACATGTGTAGACAATATAAACAAGAACGAAAATTTTCAAAGCAACAAGCTGGCTTCGGCACAACTCAAGACAACACTATAAAGTGCAATAGGTAGGGATGAAAAATTAAGCAAGAATGCTTTTTCAATTTAGGCTATGCGTGCCTATATTTAAATGCATTGGGACAAATTAAAATATGAACTGACAATACTGAATATTTATTGTGATATTCAAATGCATATCACAATAAAGTATTAACTGATGATATTCTCCTTTAATTCAGAGATAATACTGAATAGTAGTCAGATGCATATCACAATAAAGTGATAACTGATGATATTCTTGTACTTAAACGTATTCAGGACAGAGGCATATGAACACAATCGTAGGCTGTAAATGAAATTCATTTGAGGCTAGTCGATAGCAATAACTATTTTATATCATTTTTTATTATTAAGAAACATCATTATTATTTAGGCTTGGAACTGGCAACACATTGTTTATTTGTTGTACACAAAATAAAATGAATGCATCATTTATTCAACGTGTAACAAAATAAAATTGAACACTAAACTTTTTATTATTAATTTGAAGATTCTAAAAATTAGTCGATTAATCAAATTGAAAAATATATTGATGCAAAATCATTTACCAAATCATTATAATCAGAATTTATAAACTTCCTTTTTAGTATACAATATTTAGAGCTGAACAATACTCAAAAATCTTTCAACCAATAAATATTCAATCATCAAATCGGTCTAGATCTGAATTATTGTTGAGTGTTAGTTGTTTACAAAATACCAAATGATCTACAATTCAGTCTACTTTATGAAAATAAAACATAAACCAATTTAAAATTCAAAATGATAGTATATCCAATAGACAACAATATATTTTTCTTCAGTAATTAATATAATAATAAAATGCCATTGTTTTTTAATAAACTAAGTACTTTTTATAAAACTCACTTATCTTTATAAAATTTGCCGATCTTCGTCTGTAAACTTAGTTATTTTTTTAGAAATTTATAAAATGAGTTAGATGTAAAGATGTTGAATACTTTATAATTTATTATTGTTGTTGTTATCTTTATAAACTTAGTTAATTTTCTTAAACTTAGTTAATTTATTATTATTATAAACTTAGTTAGTTTTATAAACTTTTTTAATTCTTATTAAACTTACTTAATGAAATTAAATTTTATAAACTTAGTTAATTTATTATTATTTTTTATATAAATCTAGTTAAATTTTATAAAACTCTGTTAAATTTGTTAATACATTACCATTTATCATTATTATTGTTATTGTTCTAAACTTAATTATTTTTTTATTGAAACTTAGTTAATTTTATAATTTTAATGAAACTTAGTTAAATTTGTTATTGTTATAGGTAGTATTATTATTATAAACTTATTTAATTTTCATAAACATTAGTTAAATTATTATTATTACCAACTTAGTGATATATCATAAACACTTTATTATAAATTTAGTTAATTTTTATAAACTTATTTAATTTTTGCAAAACATAATTAACGAAGTTAATTATTATAATCTTAGTTAATTTATTTTGATTATTATTATTGCATAAACCTAGTAAATTTTCATAAAACTTAGTTAATTTGTTAATTATTGTTGTTGTTGTTCTGCTTCTTATTAGTATTGTTTAAACTTAGTTAATTATTATGAAACTTAGTTTGTTTGTTGTTATTATTACTATTATAACTTTTGTTGTTGTTGTTATTATTATTTTAAACTTAGTTAATTTATTATTATTGAATAAACTTAGTTATTTTTTATAAAACTTAGTAAACTTGATTAATATTTTATAATTTATTACTTTATTGTAATTATTATAAACTTGGTTAATTTTCATAAACCTAGTTAATTTATTAATATTTTTATTATAAATTTAGTTATTTTTAAAAAAATTAGATAACTTGGTTAATATTTTATAATTTATTATTATTAGTATTATTATTATTTTAAACTTAGTTAATTTTATAAAATTTATGGTTAATTTATTATTTATTGTTGTTGTTGTTGTTCTAAACATAGTTAATTATTATGAAACCTAGTTTGTTTATTGTTATTATTACTACTACGACTCTTGTTATAAATACCATAAACTAGGAATTTATTAACAAGAAAAAACATATATTGAGGAAGATCCATCTAATTAATATATGTGCTCTTATAGTAGGTTACCCTGACAACTACAATTTTTAGCTTAAGGATATTGCCTTAACTGTTAACTAATGCTTAGACAATTATGTTAGTTGGATCATTTCAATCAATGTACTGAAGCACTGGTCGATCACAATCAGTCATGTGCATCTCTATTTCCGTTGGGTAAGCAAATTAAAGTTGATAATGAAATAGGTAATGCAACTATGCTCAAAAGATTTCTTGCAAGAAAACTCTTGTGCAGTATCTAAAACTGTAAAATAAATTTAATTATAAGAAGAATGAGTTTGCAGCAATAACTATTTCTAGTGATGAACATGAAAAGAAACTCCCAAATTCTATGATTTTGCAAATGAGTAAGAATATTGTTATGCTAATGTGCTGATACCAACAAGCTAATGATGCTCCAAATGATATTATTGGCCACACTCTTCATGACACCAATCGCCTTAACATATATTGTGTTGCATGTTCTTCATTTGTTACTGTAAAGCATGGCTATATATTCATAAACAAAACCAACTACTATTACTAACTTAACAAGCAATTTAGAAAAAAGAAAAGTGAAAAAATGAATGGAATTTACTAGAGTAAGAAGACTTAAGATTTTATAGAATTAATATTAACTCCCATATTTTGTTAATATTTACTATGTTATATGCCATGTCGTTCACCCACATTTCATTCTATCAAGCCATGCAGTTCACGTTTTTAAACTTCTTCTAGCTCCACCTAAGGCTTCAGCCTTGCGTCTCCCTATAGCAACATCGCAGTTTTCAGCCATCATACAATGCAACATCAAGCCATTGCATCAAGCTACTTCATGTTGTCGTCATTTAACCCCTGCAGCCTACTCGATTTATTGGTGTTGCACATTTTCTTTAGCTATGAGCCTATTACAAAGCACTTACTCCAGTTCTTACCTTGTTCCTGCTTAGCTCCTGTGCAGCCAGACGTGACGAGCAACGCGTTCCGGTTACTTATACATCCCATCCCATCCCCTTGATGTAGTACATGATGCAAGCTGGCTATATACCTTGCCTTGGTATTGTTCAAGCTCTGTATCTTTATGCAGCACAAGTCCATCTCCCTAGCAATTTATTTGTATACATGTTTCGACTTCATTCTCTACATTCTACGTTCTTACTATTGCTACAGCCTCTCCTAAAGTTGCTACACCCTCAAGAATGTTCTTTCTAGTAATCAAGATTATCTACAAGCTTACATAACCATATACAGTAATAGATTTACATATATTTATCACATGATGCCAATCCACCATCATCTTTATCACTATCTCTGATCTCAGTAGCTTCAAGAAAAAATTTCTACATAAGATATACTGCTTATAAATTTTGTATGTAGAAAGAGCTTGAGAATTATACAATTTTAGAACTAGTAGTTTGAGAAAGTTATAATAACCCTCATTATCGAATTTAAGTCTTTGGCCATCAACTAAAATTAAAACTTGAATATGAATTGCATATATATAATGTATACTATGTATGTGTGTGTGGAAGGGGAGAGAGAGAAGGAGGGGGTTGGGTCACAATCTCCAATATGATTTACAAAAAAAACAAGAGTGAAGAAACCAAAAAATATAAAGTCATTTTGAGTTTGAAAGTTTAAGGTAGTAAGTTCTATATAGAAGCCGAAAATTCAATGTAGCAACGAGAATAAACCTTATGCGGAATATACTACTGATTACTAACCTCCCATGTGTCCATGAGTTCCATATTACTTCCTTGAAATTCAATTAGCAATTTGATGCAGTCTATTTTGCATTCAAAGGCAGTACACAACCAACCGTTGTCTCCAACAGGAACTGAAATAGTCAATAGCAGATGTATGTGTCAAGAAAAAAGTATAAGGTGTGAACTATTACCAGAAACATAAATCCTTGGTTTGGGCTTACCATTTTCTGTCAATAGAGGAGGGTTTAAGCAATTCCGATGAAAGGCTCTAAGACATATTCCATCACAAAGTATGATATCATTATCAAGTAAACATGTCTTTTGAATGACATTTGGCACAGTATATCTAGCAAAAGAAAAAATAAATTTCAGTTATTCGAAATAAATAAGATCTGAGATGAATATTTGAGGTTTTTGTACATCCTCACTAGCTCAAGTAGCAAGTGTTCAGACGCTCTAGACCAAGATTCTAGAGTCTTGGGTTCGAATTCCCCCAAGACGTCAAAAATGAGTGACCTGCTTGAATAAAATACCACTTTTATTCTAAAAAAAGTCATTCGGTAAATACGAACCTTTGTCAAGTTCTGTTTAAATCTCATCCATGTCAATAAATATTTCACACCTATATAAATTGGTGAGTATTCGTTATATGGAGCTTTTCTTTTTTTCCGTCCACGTACAAATGGGGTATTATTTAATGATTTGATTTCTGTATTAGATTCCACTATTACCGAGTTGCCTGGTGGAGTATCATTAACTAAGTTTTATAAATTTAGCCAAACGCGGTTTAATAAACTAAGTATGTTATTTATTCTTGAACACTTCCTTTAAAAGGTCATGGCCCTTATCTTGTGAACTAGGTTTGGCTAAATATGAGCTTAATGTAACATAACATAGATTTTTTGATATATACCGGAATAATAAGAGATAGATGAGTAGTAGTCCATCATCTCGTAGTTATGTTAACTAAGTTGTGTACATTGAGAGCCAACTTGGTTGTTAAATCATTTGTTATAGTTATAGAATTACTAATATTTAGATGTAAATACATGAATTTAATCTATAGATCCTTGTATGATGGCTAAAAAAATGCAAGTACTATTTATTATATGAACATATTGTCTATAAATGACGGCTGAAAAAATGCAGGAACACATAGCAAGCAGCAGTAGTCAAAAGGAGATAATAACCAAACAGAAACATTACCTAAAGGACTGCCAACACCTACCAACGTATATCTGTGCATATTTTTTGCTGGATTTCGAAACCGAATTCTCCTTGGATGAAACCAGTACATATTCTCCATTGCTTAAAAGAAGAAGACCTTCCTCTAACCTTACAATGGCAGTATCTTTATCATTTAATGTTAACTTCTTTGGACGCAACTGAAATGCAAGGTTTGTTGATAAACTTGCTGCCAAATGCTCCCTAATATTCGATATGCATAGTGTTTTGTTCTCAGAGTAAAATAATTGTGAGATTGTTTCGTTATTTTCTAAGCAAAAGGGCTTTAGAACCTCAGGGAACTGCAATCGTACATGAGATAACCAAAGAGTTCATTAAACAGTAATAGGAGTACATATACTCTAAAATGTAGCTAACTGAGATTGTGTAGATTACCAGAACAATTTTTGGTTGCATAACTTTCAGCAAAGGAAAATTTTGATCCACTTTGGAAAAAGTGTGAAAATCAGTCAGAATATTAGACAGTAATGGGAGAATCCTGCTTCAACTCCAAGTGATTATCTTCTATCAATAACTAAATTAGTTGTAATTGTGAAGGTAGATTTACAAATATGTTGGCCATTGAGTGATTTTTGTTAATTACATGGACGCTATGAAAACATAGCACTTCTGTAGAGTTGAAGTAGATTTTTTTCATGACTTTGTTGAAACATCCATATAGATTTCCCGCAAGATCTGTGTACAAATTGATAACTGATCAAGATGTAAACAAAAATTCAAGTGAAGTTATTATGTAATTTTGTATCACAAGATATCAGTCATAAGCACCCTAAATACTTAAAAGCAGATAATCCACTTTGCTTATAAACACACAGAGACAAACACACATTGAGCATGTAACAAAATGAGGATATCAAGTTCACAAAAGAAATCAAAACTGACCATAGTCCTGACAGAAATGAGCACTATAGGACCTTCATCACTATAGGTTTGAAAGGCAAGAGAGCAGCTTCAGCATCAACCCCTTGCTGCAATTGTACAACTTATTAAAACTATAATACATGTGTCATCATTGGAAAAACAACTATAAGGGCCATAAATATATTAAATTTGTTACCTCTAAAATGAGCAAACATCTTTTATCTTCATGCCAACGATGAAGTAAATGGGCAACCGAACCCAACCGAAGACTCCAATGAGGTGAAAATATAATGCATGGTTCTTTCCATGTCACTCTACAGGAAATATAAAATGTTATACTAAGATGGGATACATAGTAGTAAAAATAGGGATCATTATCAGAACATTTGAAGAGAAAATATGCATCAAAGGTGCGTAAAAACACACTAAGACACAAACAGTGCTACGACGCCCGAAATAACAAAGTCAGTGAAGTTAGAATAGAAACAA
This sequence comes from Allium fistulosum, assembly GCA_030737815.1. Taxonomy (NCBI): domain Eukaryota; kingdom Viridiplantae; phylum Streptophyta; class Magnoliopsida; order Asparagales; family Amaryllidaceae; genus Allium; species Allium fistulosum. Next base: position 1,030,132,837 of record CM060905.1, read on the forward strand.
GTTTTAAGGAGAAAAAATTAGAATTCAAGGGGTCCCAATTTTTTTTATCTCTATGCCTGATACTTTGACAAAAAATGGTTAGGGCCTTCTAACATTTTTGCCAAGACACCATAAGTCTTTGATTCTTTATTTGTACTTTTACTTTTAGTGTTTACTTCTACACAAACAGTTGATCCCTAAAACAATATGGCAGGAGAAGGGAATGACTTTTAGTAGCTCACTAACGCCACCAAAATCAACCAATAGAAACATCCTCTTTGCATTCACCAGGACACCCAGTCCCAGTTTAGCAATGAAATAGCTACAGCTCTCAAGAAAAACCAACTTATGATGCCCAATAATAGTTACACTCAGTGAGTACAGAGGTTGCGAGGGCAACACCATGATAACACAAATAGATAACATTCCAACTTGAACTAGCATATCAGAATGACGTTTAACAAAAGGCACAAACATAGCATCCAACAATCGCAAAACTAGAAGCAGATAACAAAAGATAGATACTTGGCTAGAAAAGTGGGCAAACTCCAATGAACCATACTAGAGCAGAAAAGGAAATACTAAAATACATAGTAAGGAAATGGAAAAGATCGGCCAACAATGCATAGCACCACAAGCATCAACTAACAAATAACCCTCTTTGTAATCGCCAGGACACAGAGCAAATTTTTTTGCAACATAATCCCTCAACCTAGTCCAAGCTCATGAATATTAGTGTCACCTCTGTAACAAGTGTACAAAAGTGGCGATGGAACCGCCTAAAAATTGAATCCCCTTATGTTTTTGCCCTAGGTCGCTCTTGCCTATGCCTGGTGGCGTATTGGGTGACAGCGAAATTGAAGGAGGTACCAGCATTGTAGAGGAAGAAGTTACTACCTTGGAAATAGAGGATGATGGGGAAGCGGATTTGAGTGGTGAAAATTTGACAGAGAATTTGCGTTTGAAAATTGGGTGAGATAAATTGAGGAGGAGGAAATGGGGAAATAATTTGGGGATTTGGCGGTCACAAAAACAAAGACCCACGTGAATGTGTTACATAGCCAATTTCTTCTTTAAATCAAACAAATTAAAACCTACAATAACACTATGGAATAAAGCGTTATCTATTAGCGTTATAAAAATCCACTTTTCTTGTAGTGTTGGTCGATTTTTGTCAGTATAAACCAGGAGTGTAATCCCTAATCTTTGTCTATGTTTGGTTCCATTGAGCTGGTTGATTGAGTTAGTTGGTCTCGGCTATCCGTAGTGACTTCTTTTCTGATAAATCCAGGCGAGAATTCAATTTCTATAAATTTAAGCAATCGAATGTTGGGTATGTACATGTGCACGTTCATTTACACACTTCGTTAATGGCTCCTGAACACGTTCACACATTTACGGGTCTTGTCAATTCTTCGTAGTTCAAATGCAATTGCATTGCACTTTTCTATTTTTTGAATAGGGTTCGGTACCAATCCACTAGGCTGGGGGATCGGTACCGATCCCTTTGCTGGTGAATACTTAACCATTTTAGGCTTCAAGGCATCTGCCCACTTCTATGTATAAGCTAAGACTTAGCTTATTTTTCCTTCACCTCATTTTATTTGCTTTACAACTGAACCGATCCCCTATTCCTCTTCACAGCTGCCATTAGAGGTGATTCAACCCTAAGCAAATCAAACCACCCCTCTCAACTCTTCATCGATTCATTTATTCTCCTTCCGTTAGCCTTTGCCGTCATTCGCAATCGAACTCCAGCATCCAATTGAATCATTCTAACCTCAAATGAAGTCGAGGCGATTCCAAGCCTAACTTTAAGTCATTCCTTGAGTACCCGACCTTTGAACTTGCTTTGAATCGCATGTAGGTGGGTTTGTATGACAAATTAGAAGTGGGATTAGCAGCGATGAGGTAGATATAGAGCTTTGGAAAGGATTCATGTTGGTGGCTGTGATGTATGGGATCAGTATTGATGTGGATGGATCTGTGTTTTGAAGGATCGGTTATAGCTTAACGGAGTTGTGATGGATGAATTCAACATGATGGAATCGGCCATGGCATGTTGGAGGGATCGGTATGGTTGGAACTGAGGGATCGGTTGTGGAATGGGAGAGATGAAATTACACAAGGCAAAAATGCCTAGGATAGGGATCGATCACGATCCCTTGCCCTATGGGGACTTAGGCATTTTCCTACCTATGTGAACTTGAACATTTGAACTTGCTTGCACAAATGGACCCGAACTCGAACCTTAAGAGCACGAGCATGGAAATGAACACTTGCATTTGGACTTGAATAAAAATGCATATGACTTTAAACTTGGACATGCGCACTTGAGATTCGGAACAGGATTCGAACATAATTTAGAGACTCACATAAGATCTCGGACTTGAACATTCAGAATTTACCTTTGAACACATATTACTTGAATATGCATAACATATGGATTTGAATACAAATACCGCTCTCCAATATGCTAATAACTAATCCCGGATCTCATGTGAAATCCACAACCATCGACATGAATATCGGTTGGGACGGTCAGGGATGACACTCAATTCGGTCGAATTCCAGAATCCCATCGTAGTTGTCGTTTAATCTTGAATTGTTTATTGCTGCACTGCACAACACTGCACTAATCTACACTTTACACAGGGGGTAGGTTTCTTTCTGTAACAATGACCATCTACTAAGTTTGATAACTATGGGTTTCGAATGCCCGAAGCGTTTAGCTGCTCTGGCTACCGAACAGACTGCTTCGCACGGTGATTCTGACGCTGAGTCAAGCTCTGCAATAATATCTACTCAGCACACTCCGGGCAATCAATCAGAATAGCTTGAAAGTTCTCAACAAGTGTCTGAAATTCCTGTGAATCTATAGGCATAAGATGAACTAGCTTCTGAGACTTTAGAAGATGCTATATTTTTAGAGAACCCGGAAGTTTCCGTGGCTCTGAGAATCGATGAGGCTTCCCTTCACAGAACTTGCATCAAACACGGGATACTGTATGAGGATGTACGTGTCCTGACTCATAATGAAAGAGCTCACATGCCCCCAGAAAGGTATACCACTTGTAATAGATATATGTGCTGGGCAGGTTGCGTTCCGCTTTTTAATCCATTCATTCGGAAATGCTACATCATTTGAGATTGGCTCCAGCCCAGTTGCATCCGAACAGCTATGCATTTCTTCACTGCACATATATGATATTCCTCAAATTCTTATGTTGTGAACCAACTTCGAAGGACATTAGACTCATCGTCAATTTCAAGCTATGAAAGGGAAGCGTCTCGTATACATTTCTTGAGTCAATAAGTAATTATCAATTCATGGCTAGTGCTTAGAATAAGCTAAGCGCTTTCAAGAATGACTAGTTTTATGTGCGTTGCCCGCCCGGCTTCGTGAGACGATGGCTGGAAGGACATGAGTCAATCTTGAGTGCTTTTATTCAAGTCATACTTCGAACTGAGCAATTCTTTAAATCTTGCAGGTAGTTATCCACGTCCGATCGGTGATAGATATTCAAAGGCAGTTGTTGAGCTCAGGAGTATACCTCGGGAAGATAGCGATTTTAGATCCCTTATTACTGATGAGCGCCTCTTTTCCTTCGACTTACTAGAATAGGGCCATAGTACAGGGTTAACAGAAAATGCTAATGATGAAGTGAGAGGGCGAAGAGGCGTTGCTCAACAGGGAGGTGACGATGTTAATCCTGTCGTGCCCCCAATCGAGGAGGCTTAGGATGTCATCGAAGAAGACGAAGTAAGATGTGATGCTAATGAGCCCAGTCGTGATGATGAGGGTTCAAGGCATGAGCCTTCAGTCAGATCCTCCTAAGACATACGGCTTCTCGCCTTAGAGAAGAGAAAATGAAAGTGGTTCGTTTACAATCTTCGTAGAGGGCAAGTCACCAAACAGCCCAAGGCAACCACTGCTGCCACAGATCAACATACTTCTTTGCCTCCAGAAAATTTATTTGAGGGACCGTCGAACATCACTATCCCAGATGATGACGGGAGTTATGATTTTGCTAACATGAGCCTTGGGAGGTGTTATCCCGCCTTTAAGCAAGGTTGATATATCATCAACTTGGCTAGAAACAGATGGTTACCAGCCTTGAAAATCAGTTGTATACGATACTATGGATGATAGTCTAGCAGATCCAGACCGGGACTCGATCAAGGTGCAATCAATATGGAGTGTTAGGCATAGCCCCATGAAGCTACATTCCAAATTTCAAGTCGGTCGGACTTCATATGCTCGGGTTATGGACAAAACAAGGATTTACATGGATTGATCGGGAACGGTCCATAAAACAGCTCAAATCAGCGAAGATCGATTGATATCACAAAATCCACAAGGCCAATTCACCTGAAACTTTCAAAGCATCAATATATTGAAGAGTAGAGCCTACAAAAAATGATCGTAGGTCAAAACTTCAAGGTTCAAGAAATGTCGATCGTTTTATGCCGATCCTTTATAACGATTGGTGTAGCTCAGTGAACGATCCAAATGAAACAAAGATTGATCCATATATCGCAATCTACAACTCAGAATGACTTTATATTTTAGGAGCAAGGCATAGGGGCATGCGGGATCTCACACAAACGATCGCATGGCAATCAAAGACAAATATAATGATCGGTATAATTTATACCGATCGTTCGAAAACCACAAGTAATGTTCATCGATCGTTGTGGTGGGCCTCTATGGACCTGTAGAGCCTTCTGCCAAAATCTTAGCGAAATACCTCATCATCTCACCCTATAAATACATATCTATGGGTTATTTTCGAGATCTTCATGCTGCTTGTTACTCAAGACTCCATTGTAATCAAGTTTTAGCTTTGTTCTACTGTTGTAATAAGATTCACAAGAGAGTAATAAAGGATAATCTTCAAAGTGGATGCAGGCATACAATGTCGAACCACTATAAACCTCTGTGTCTTTGATTACTGCTTATTCATTATTGCTTACTTGTTCACTTAGTTTAATTTTGCCTTTCTTCATTTACTTCTCTGTAAAAACTATTCTTGGGTGTTTGTAACCATTTTTGGTGCAAACATTTTGGTGCTTTCACTGAGAACCTTGATGCTCAAATTATTAGGATCCCTTTGTTGCTAACGGATTGAATAAATCGCCCAAAGGAGATCTGTTGTTATCTTCAAGAAGTTGCTCATACTACTCAGATTTGCAGAAATCTAAGCAGAGCTATCAATAATGATGAGGTACTAGGTCTACTTCTTAGAATGTGGAAGGAAATGAGAACGCTAGCATCTAGCAAGGAGACCCAAGCAATCAACCAATTAATGTGAATGCTGAACCAGCTGACACTGATCCTATTACAAAAACTGAATTCATAATTTAATGAGAAAGCCGATGGAGAGCCGTCGACAATTAAATCAATAAATTCAGACCAATATCAACTTGATGAACCAACTCAATCAGCAGCAGAATGGGAAAGCTATGATAGACCTCGCTCATTACTCGGGCATTGGAGAGTTCCAGCTTATCAGATGAGTATCACGGGCATAGGCATCGCAGAACAGACGAATATCATGCAGAAACTTTGGGGCATCAACCGGCAGACCATCGTGGTCTACCAGGATGGATTGGTGTCGATACCTTCATAGGGATCGGTACCGATCTCTCCACCAGAAGAGGGAATCCGCCTATGCACGCTAGGATTCAAACTGGAGCTGTTGCGGTTGATTTGGATAAGGAGTTCAGCTAAATGTTGACCAAATGCTTCCCCGGAATGGATGATGAAGTAAATTTATGAGATACACATCGAGAAGATGTTGAACTAAGAAGCCCCTGTAGACATCGACCAGACCATTCATGTGAGGTGGAACACGACCGCCGCTTGGCACCGACTATCGAAACGTTGGACTTGTCGGCTATGGTCAGACAGCCAGTAAGAGAAAGCCAAGGCTTGACCAATGATGACTGGGGAATCTCAAGAAGCCATACCCCATTCACTGATAATGTTCTGCATGCAGAATATCCAAGGAGGTTCAACATGTCGTCGATGCTTTCCTATGAGGGAAAAACCGACTCCATGTAGCATGTCATGAGACATGAATGGCTGATGGATTCTACACGAGCAAATGATGCAACCTAGTGTAGATGTTTTTCCCATAACTCTCTCTTGGATAGCAACGATGTGGTTTACAAGGTTACCTCCGTGCTCGATATCTAGATTTGATGATTTGGCAACGAAGTTTGTGGAGCAGTTTCGACCACACGTAACTCACCCCAAGGATGTAATGTCCATGTCCAGCGTAATCCAGGCTTCAGGAGAATCGTTGATAGATTATTTGGAGAGATTCCATACAGCTGTTACATAAATCAGTAATTCGAATGACCATGCAATATTAATGGTCGTGACAAGAAGGATTGATTCAGAATCCTATTTTGGCGATTGGTTAGCCGGCAAGCCACCCGCAACGTTGGAACATTTTTACGCAAAGGCAGCTCAATATTTAGGAAAGGAGGAAGCCAGTTCCTCCAGGAAGAAGAATGTTGCAGGACCAAGTGGAGAGGGAGTACGGAGTAATATTGTAGTAAAGCAGTCTGATGAAAGCTCTAGAAAAATTCAAGTGAATGTCCAGAACAAACCGAATCGGCAAAAGAAAGGTGAAGATAGGAGCCAAGAATGAAAGTGGGATTCTGGAAGAGGAAAGCCTAGGATTCCGATGTACAACACTTACATGCCACTGAATACGTCCCCGAAGAATGTCTATTTGTCTACCTGCAATACTATGCAGTACAGGAAGCCGCCTCCAAAAGAATCAACAGAGAAGCAGAAACAAACCGGGAAATGAATGTTATGGGCATAACACCAATGAATGCAGGCACCTCCAGGATATTATTAAAAAGCTGATTCGAGAAAGTGTAACAACCATAGATTTTTGCATATATTTTAAATTTGACTTTATTTTATTTTGAAATTATTTTTAAACTTGTTTTATCTCAAACATTTCATTTTATAAAATATATTTTGATTATTAGATGAATTATAATTTCAAACTCGTATAAATTGAATATTTTCCTGAAAAGTGGATTTCTAGTCAAACTTTGACTTTTAAATTCTTAAATTTTATCTTTTATTATGAAAATAGATTTAATAACATGAATACTGCTTTTTGTTTCGTTGGAAACGGAGTTATATTGTGAAAGTTATACATTTTTCAATATTGTGTGTAAACTGATTTATTTAGCAATATTGTCTATTTTAAATTATATAAATTATATATTTATTGTCGTATTTTTTTTAATATGTGTTAATATGTTATTTTTTGTGTTTTAATATTTTTAAAGTGATAATATAATTTTTCTAAAGCTTATTGAATTTATTTTTAATTTTTAAAGCCTAGTTTGCATTTTTAGCCATTTTCTTAATTTAATTATATTTAATTAAAATTTATTTATTTATTTTTGCATTTTATTTTCATTTCTGAGTTTTTATCCTTATTTATCAGTAATTTATATGTATTTATAATTTCAAAAGAAATATAGGAAATTTGAAAAGTTTGTGACTTTTGATTGGCTTAAGACTCTTGGTTTTCCACCTTTTCATTTTCTAACTCTTGCATTGATTTTTCTTTGGCCGACTTTATTCATTCCTATCAGCTGCATATTTTCCATTTCATCCACGTAACAAAATTTATCATCTCTACAAAAAAACTCATGGCCATTGCTTGAGAAAAAAAAATTGGTAAAAACTTCTTCTTCTCTTTCTTTGTTTTCTTTTGTGATTTGCACTTGCCTTCTTCATCTTTCTAGGCTCGGCTCCTCCCATCTCCTCCACCTTGGCCACCTCCACCACCATCCCCTCTGACCAACAGCACCTCCAGCACAACCCCAAGCCCATTGCCGTGCACCTTGATGTGTAGATCCACCAAAATCCACACAAACTTCAACTATATGGTCATAGCCGAGCACCACTTGTTCCATCACCACAAACCACCACCTTGGCTGACCTATCCACCACCACCACCAGCGTTTTCGGACCTGACACCCACTACCACGTCATCACATGACCCCACTTGCCTCTGGCCATGACCACTTGCCTTTGGCCGTGGCTTGTTGTTGCCTTGTAGTTGCCTAGAATCCATTGTAGTGCCTTGTAGTTGTAGTTCCATGCACCTATCTTTTGTACCATCATCTAATCCATGCTAGGCCGACCTATGGACCCAAGATCTGATCCAAACCCACCCCTTAGCCATACATTACTGACCTGTAGCTGAACCATAGGTGGTTGAAAGCATGTGCAATAGCTTTGGATTTGTTTTATGCATTCATTTCTAACATTGTTTTATTGAAATTTTAGGTTGAGAACTCATGTTGTTTATATTTGTTTGTCTCATGTATCCAAGGAGAATCATCTTTGGCTCTCTCACTCAAATCATATTCATGTGTCATGCCTTCGAAGATTCTATGTTGTGTGTTTTGGTCGTCATCTCCAGCTTAAACAAGTGAGTAAATCTCACCAGACTAATATGTACTTATATAGTTGATAAACTGACATCACTTTAATCTGTAAATGCATATCATCCTGTTGTAACTGCTATATTATAATCATATGATGTTCACACCTGTATTTACACCTAATATACCATATGTTACTATTATTTCTTGCTAATTTTGTTATTTTATCAGTTTATCACACTACAAGTTCCCTGTAGATTAGAATCACTATGGGTTGAAATGATACATATCCAAACGGACTTTAGAATAGGGAAAAATTGTTATGGGCTAAAATGATAGGCCTGAGCGGTTTTTATTTATTTTATTTAACTTGGGATTGCGGGTTTGAAATGATAGAACCCGGTTTTTCTTTGTAAACTGCGGATTGAAATGATACATATCTGTATCACTTGACCTAGGCTAGAAAATTTTATACAGACCTGTGGTTTATAAATTTTTCTGGAATTTTTTAAATATTTTAGAAATGTAAATATTATGATATTTTGATTTAAATTTTATTAAAATGATTTCTTTGAAATATTAGTGATTTTCTAAAAATTATATAAGTAAATGGTGAAGTAGAATTTGAAATATAAGTTAATTTTGGAATTTATGATTTTGGTTATAAATGGAATTTGTGTAAGGTAAGGAAATATGACAAATTTGATTTAAAGATGAATTTAATGATTTTTATTAAGTAATAATAATTTTTAAAGTGTTAATGATTTTGTATAAATTAAAGATATGAAATAAATGAATGTTTAAGTTGAATTTTTTGAAATATAACTTAAATTGGGAAATTGTGAATTTTGTTAAAAATGAAATTTTAATTAAGTAAAATAAATGGAAACAAGTAATATTTTGGAAATTTAAACTTACTTGTTAAGTTAAGAATTTAATTAAAGAAATGAAAATTTAACTGTTATTTAATTTGACTTTTGTATGGAAATTTGACTTTATAAAATCATAGAAATAAAGGTATTTAAATGATTGTTTTAAATGTGAAAATATATGATTTTATAAGTTAAAATGATTTATATTAAAATTTAATTATGTGTGAAATTGTAAATTAAAACTCTGAATTTGATTTGACAGCATCTTTGAAATGTAATGTAAAGATATTACAGCATTGGAAAATGTTGTAGTTGTTTTAAATGAACCAAATAGCAAATTTGAACTAAGGGTTATTATAGCATTTTGTTAGTGCTATAGTTGTTAAATTTAACTAAAATTTTAATTGAAACTAAATTAAGGTATTACAGCATTTTAAATGCCGTCTTTTGTTAATGAACTATTTTTAAACATAACATTTCGTAGCATTTTCTAAGTGCTGCGAAAGTTGAATTTTCTTTGTTTAATAAATTAAAATGGATAAATGATCTTTGAAAAAGATTAAATTTTGGAAATTAAATATTTAATTATTAAATATATTGAATTGACTTTAAATGATTAAATGGAATAGTTGATTTGGGAAATACAACTATTTTGAAATATGATTAAATGGTATTTAAATTTAAATTTAATAAATGATGTTTTAAAATGACTTTTTGATATTTTTGAAATGAATTTGAAATGATATTAAATCTTGGAATGAATAATTGAAGTATATTAGTATGAAAAATATTTGGTTTACTTGTAATTTGAATCTATTTAAAAGATATTGGACTTATGAAATATAGGATATTAAAGCTTTGGAACTTATTTTATAATTTGAATAGTTATTTTGTGGATTAAATCTATATTTGAAATTTATAAGATTTGAAATGGTCTATGGAAATTTAATTGAAATAAATGATTGAATTGAATTGAAACATTGGAAATTGAATACTTGATTTGAAATATAATACTTACACTTTTAATGAATTTAAATGAATTAATTTGTTGAAATATAAATTATTTAAAGGTGACTTGAAATGATAATAAATGAATGGTATCTTTGAATTTAAAAAGGTATTTAAGGTTGAATATTTGGATTTGAACTCAAATGATGATTTGAAATGAAGTTTTGAAAAGATATGATATTTTGATATATTAAATGATTTGAAATGAAATTTTGAAAGGATATGATATTTTGATATATTAAAATGATTTGAAATGAAATTTTGAAAGGATATGATATTTTGATATATTAAAATAATTTGAAATGAAGTTTTGAAAAGATATGATATTTTGATATATTAAATGATTTGAAATGAAATTTTGAAAGGATGTGATATTTTGATATATTAAAATGATTTGAAATGAAGTTTTGGAAAGATATGATATTTGATATATTGAAATGATTTGAAATGAAGTTTTGAAATGATATGATATTTTAAATATATTGAAATGGTTTAGAATTTATTTAATCTTCATTTTGATTAAGATTTGGATTTGAAATGATATTCTATTTTGAAGTATAAAATATTATTTTAAAATTATAACCACGGGTTATAATAACGATTGGTTGTTAAAGAGACCGGGATCGGATATGGACATACTCTCTGTCGATACCGAAAACCACTTTAACAACTGTGTACGCGGTGGAGTTTCCAGAATGAAGTAGGATGGTGGCGACGATCCTAAGGTATATACGTGGACCCAACTCCCATGAGTTGACATAAGGTGGCTAAAACAGGAGCGATCGACGGGCCAAGGAGGTAGCACCTCTGATCGGACACACTTCTTCGATACTATTCAATTACTTGTGATTGATTTGGTGCGCACCCTTGATTGGGAGTGTTGTTCGAGGTGGGCGGTAGTGGCTGTTATGCGTCACCACCAGTCCGGATGTGTAATTGGTATATCTACCCTGGCATTGCCTTGTGTGTCGTGTCACCTACCATATCGAGCTTTACTACGATTTGTAATTTCTCCCGTAGCCTGTGGAGTATCGAGGGTAGCCCCTATTTTGGGAGTATGCTAATACTGGATAGACTACTGGGACTATTACGTGTTAAGGGCTATATGGGTAACCCCTTGACACTATTAAAAAGTATGTTTACTTTATATTAGACATTGTTATAATAGCGAATATTACTACATAGTAGATAGTTTAACGGATCCTTAAAGAATGGGCGATCCCAAGCATTCTTTAAGTTACTTGTACCTTATTACAGTTCACTTGAGTTGCTTTACATTATATAAGTATATATTGTCCTGACTCGTGTGTTTTGTGTCTTGCTTTACGCTCGGGTCAGCCTGAGTATTCACAGCTTTGGATTCACTTTTCTGGAGCAAGGAATCGTTGGAGATTCTTCTTATCTAGTTTTATTTATCTCAGTTCTGTTGTTCTATTCAGCTTGTACTTGGTTATCATATTGAGTCTTCTGTTGTACTTTATTTCTTATATTGTATCTTATTTAACTCTGATATATTTACATAGTAGCTTCATGAACTACTATTTCTTTTACTTCCGCTGCATTATTTTATTCTGTGTCTGTGATCTAGGATTATATTTATTTACTGTATATTATGAGATTTGCCAAATTTTATTTACAACGCGGTATTTTGAGCAATTCAAGTCCAACATGTGCGGATGTGAATGGTTGTTAATATCGGGTCATTACAGTTGGTATCAGAGCTTTGGCTTTAGGGCAAAACTTAGAATGTATGGTAAATTTAGTTATAGAATCACCTTCATTCGAGCTTGAATCTCTTCATTTTTATTTGATTTCCTTTGAATTTTGGAACGTTCCCTACAGTTCTAAAATCCATTCTTGTCCCTCACTATTCATCTTCTTGTGATTCTGGAGTATCCCATAACTCCGATTCGAATTAGCTTTATAGTGAATTGGCGGTCTCGCCAATACTCTAATGACTTGTAAAAAGGGAAACTCCTTTACAATTAGCATCGATTCACCAGAGATTTATATCTATCCTTGGTTTAGATGCTAATATCTTTTGTTATTCCAAACTCTATCTCTTGAGATCGGATGTAGATTTACCCCAGAAAAAAAATACACATTTGATCTTATTCATTAAGTCACGGTTGACCCGGTTAAGGTTGCCCGCGATTTATCTAAGCTTATCCATCTTTATATTTTGTTAATTAATCATCTTATCTTTGTTTCCAAAATATCTCCAAACATTTTGAATTGTACTTGTAAATCTATGTTTGTTTTATATATTGTGTTGTTTGAGTTGCTGATGTTGATTTGGGCTTCCGATCGATTCGTCTGATCAACGCTATCGATAGGATTTCTAAAACACTTTGACAGAACAAACTGACACAATATTATTTTAAAATTTGGTTAATGAAATAAATTTGGATATAAGTAAATATTATGGAACTTAATAAATTGATTTAAATTGATTATTTGAAATGATAATACTTGATTTATCATTCTATAAATGAATTTATAAATAGTTGTTTATAAATTTGATTTGGGAACTGAAATGAATTTAAATCAAGAATTTGAGAATTTAATTTCCGATGGTTTCAAACCTTGTGTTTAAAGTTTTAAAAGGATATATTATTTAAAGTATTTTTGAATAGAAATTTGTTTCCAAAGAATTTTAAAGTTTTAAAATTTTAGTGCTCTTCTCTTTGTCGTTGGAAAATAATTTCGGTGATGACCGCGGCATCATCGACGTTCATTTTCGAGTTTCGAAGTAAAGAGACCATTCTGTAGTCTTGCTACAGCTTTGTTTTGGGAAATTTGATTGATTTGAATTTTTAAAATATGATTTGATTTATAATATATATAGATATATGATTTAAATTTGATTTGACAAATTATGTACATACATTTATTTATCTCTAAATGGTTTGAAAGGAATCAGAAATTTTATTCTAAAATTCTATCTTAAATAATAACTTCAAGTATAAAAAGAAAATCAAAATTTTGAATAAATATTCAAGCTTGGGATGATTGAATTAGAATGTTTATATTGTATATTAATTTTAGAAAGTTTTATTTGTATAATTCTCAATTGCATTCCAATATAACTTACCTTAATTTTTAGAAGTTAACAATGTAACTGGATAATATACAATATAAAAAGATTTTTATAAATAAAATTTGAGTGGTTATAATAAATATTATACACTTAAATTTTAGTTATAAAAAGATTAACAGAGGTAAATAGACTAAAAGGTTAATCGAATAATTTACAATATAAATGATGTTAAGGGAATTAGGAATAAATTAAAACAGTTATAATAAGTGTAAGTATATTTAACATAGGTGATAAAATATATTGAGAGGGATAAATTTAATTTTAATTAGGAATAAAGAGGAATTAAATTTATTAAGTACATTATGAGTATAATAAATAATGAATTTGCAAATCCATGATTTTTGAAATTATTAGTTTAAGAAAATTAGATGATAAGATAATGAAATTAGAAATAGTTAAGATTTATTTAACTTGTGTAAAATTAATTATCAATTTAAGTTGAAATCTCCATGGTTTCAAACTTATTATCTTATTTTGTTTTTCAAACTATCTTTGGGTGTCCTTATTTTCCTTATCGTGCTACAAACTGGTATAGGTGTCTTTCTAGGACCTTTCTGTTTAGAAATCTTTCTATAATCTTTGGTACCCATTTTGAATCTGAGCACTGCTTGCCATCCACAGACCGTCGGTCAAGCGGAAAGGATGAATCAGATTCTAGAGGATCTTTTCGTACTTGTGTTCCTGATTCTGGAGAATCTTGGGAAGACCATCTCCACCTTGTTAAACTGACCTATAACAACAGTTATCAGGTATAACTCTAATCTTCTTATCATCTTATCTTAATCTTATTTCACTCTATCTTTTTCTTGTGCTTTCCCGTACCTCATTCCTTTTCGGGGACGAAAAGTTTTGAGTGGGGGAAAGTGTAACAACCCTAGATTTTTACATATATTTTAAATTTGACTTTATTTTATTTTGAAATTAATTTTAAACTTGTTTTATCTCAAACATTTCATTTTATAAAATAAATTTTGATTATTATATGAATTATAATTTCAAACTGGTATAAATTGAATATTTTCCTGAAAAGTGGATTTCTGGTCAAACTTTGACTTTTAAATTTTAAATTTAAATATTTAAATTCTTAAATTTTATCTTTTATTATGAAAATAGATTTAATAGAATGAATACTACTTTTCGTTTCGTTGGAAACGGAGTTATATTGTGAAAGTTATACATTTTTCAATATTGTGTGTAAACTGATTTATTTAGCAATATTGTCTATTTTAAATTATATAAATTATATTTTTATTGTCATATTTTGTTTTAATATGTGTTAATATGTTATTTTTTGTGTTTTAATATTTTTAAAGTGATGATATAATTTTTCTAAAGCTTATTGAATTTATTTTTAATTTTTAAAGCCTAGTTTGCATTTTTAGCCATTTTCTTAATTTAATTATATTTAATTAAAATTTATTTATTTAATTTTGCATTTAATTTTCATTGCTGATTTTTTATCCTTATTTATCAGTAATTTATATGTATTTATAATTTCAAAAGAAATATAGGAAATTTGAAAAGTTTGTGACTTTTGATTTGCTTAAGACTCTTGGTTTTCCACCTTTTCATTTTCTAACTCTTGCATTGATTTTTCTTTGGCCGACTTTATTCATTCCTACCAGCTGCATATTTTCCATTTCACCCACGTAACAAAATTTCTCATCTCTACAAAAAAACTCACGGCCATTGCTTGAAAAAAAAATTGGTAAAAACTTCTTCTTCTCTTTCTTTGTTTTCTTTTGTGATTTGCACTTGCCTTCTTCATCTTTCTAGGCTCGGCTCCTCCCATCTCCTCCACCTTGGCCACCTCCACCACCATCCCCTCTGACCAACAGCACCTCCAGCACAACCCCAAGCCCATGGTCATGCACCTTGATGAGTAGATCCACCAAAATCCACACAAACTTCAACTATATGGTCATAGCCGAGCACCACTTGTTCCATCACCACAAACCACCACCTTGGCCGACCTATCCACCACCACCACCAGCGTTTTCTGACCTGACACCCACTTCCATGTCATCACATGACGCCACTTTCCTCTGGCCGTGACCACTTGCCTTTGGCCGTGGCTTGTTGTTGCCTTGTAGTTGCCTAGAATCCATTGTAGTGCCTTGTAGTTGTAGTTCCATGCACCTATCTTTTGTACCATCATCTAATCCATGCTAGGCCGACCTATGGACCCAAGATCTGATCCAAACCCACCCCTTAGCCATACATTACTGACCTATAGCTGAACCATAGGTGGTTGAAAGCAAGTGCAATAGCTTTGGATTTGTTTTATGCATTCATTTCTAACATTGTTTTATTGAAATTTGGGGTTGAGAACTCATGTTGTTTATATTTGTTTGTCTCATGTATCCAAGGAGATTCATCTTTGGCTCTCTCACTCAAATCATATTCATGTGTCGTGCCTTCGAAGATTCTGTGTTGTGTGTTTTGGTCGTCATCTCCAGCTTAAACAAGTGAGTAAATCTCACCAGACTAATATGTACTTATATAGTTGATAAACTGACATCACTTGAATCTGTAAATGCATATCATCCTGTTGTAACTGCTATATTATAATCATATGATGTTCACACATGTATTTACACCTGATATACCATATGTTACTATTATTTCATGCTAATTTTGTTATTTTATCAGTTTATCACACTGCAAGTTCCCTGTAGATTAGAATCACCATGGGTTGAAATGATACATACCCGAATGGACTTCAGAATAGGGAAAAATCGTTATGGGCTGAAATGATAGACCTGAACGGTTTTTATTTATTTTATTTAACTTGGGATTGCGGGTTTGAAAGGATAAAACCCGGTTTTTCTTTGTAAACTGCGGATTGAAATGATACATATCCGTATCACTTGACCTAGGCTAGAAATTTTTATACAGACCCGTGGTTTATATATTTTTCTGAAATTTTTAAAATATTTTAAAAATGTAAATATTATGATATTTTGATTTAAATTTTATTAAAATGATTTCTTTAAAATAATAGTGATTTTCTAAAAATTATATAAGTAAATTAAGTAAACGGTGAAGTAGAATTTGAAATATAAGTTAATTTTGGAATTTATGATTTTGGTTATAAATGGAATTTGTGTAAGGTAAGGAAATATGACAAATTTGATTTAAAGATGAATTTAATGATTTTTATCAAGTAATAATAATTTTCAAAGTGTTAATGATTTTGTATAAATTAAAGATATGAAATAAATGAATGTTTAAGTTGAATTTTTTGAAATATAACTTAAATTGGGAAATTGTGAATTTTGTTAAAAGTGAAATTTTAATTAAGTAAAATAAATGGAAACAAATTATATTTTGGAAATTTAAACTTACTTGTTAAGTTAAGAATTTAATTAAAGAAATGAAAATTTAATTGTTATTTAATTTGATTTTTGTATGGAAATTTGACTTTATAAAATCATAGAAATAAAGGTATTTAAATGATTGTTTTAAATGTGAAAATATATGATTTTATAAGTTAAAATGATTTATATTAAAATTTAATTATGTGTGAAATTGTAAATTAAAACTCTGAATTTGATTTGACAGCATGCTGTAGTTGTTTTAAATGAACCAAATAGCAAATTTGAACTAAGGGTTATTATAGCACTTTGTTAGTGCTATAGTTGTTAAATTTAACTAAAATTTTAATTGAAGCTAAATTAAGGTATTACAGCATTTTAAATGCCGTCTTTTGTTAATGAACTGTTTTTAAACATAACATTTCGTAGCATTTTCTAAGTGCTGCGAAAGTTGAATTTTCTTTGTTTAATAAATTCAAATGGATAAATGATCTTTGAAAAAGATTAAATTTTGGAAATTAAATATTTAATTATTAAATATATTGAATTGACTTTAAATGATTAAATGGAATAGTTGATTTGGGAAATACAACTATTTTGAAATATGATTAAATGGTATTTAAATTTAAATTTAATAAATGATGTTTTGAAATGACATTTTGATATTTTGAAATGAATTTGAAATGATATTAATTCTTGGAATGAATAATTGAAGTATATTAGTATGAAAAATATTTGGTTTACTTGTAATTTGAATCTATTTAAAAGATATTGGACTTATGAAATATAGGATATTAAAGCTTTGGAACTTATTTTATAATTTGAATAGTTATTTTGTGGATTAAATCTATATTTGAAATTTATAAGATTTGAAATGGTCTATGGAAATTTAATTGAAATAAATGATTGAATTGAATTGAAACTTTGGAAATTGAATACTTGATTTGAAATATAATACTTACACTTTTAATGAATTTAAATGAATTAATTTTTTGGAATATAAATTATTTAAAGGTGACTTGAAATGATAATAAATGAATGATATCTTTGAATTTAAAAAGGTATTTAAGGTTGAATATTTGGATTTGAACTCAAATGATGATTTGAAATGAAGTTTTGAAAAGATACGATATTTTGATATATTAAATGATTTGAAATGAAATTTTGAAAGGATATGATATTTTGATATATTAAAATGATTTGAAATGAAATTTTGAAAGGATATGATATTTTGATGTATTAAAATGATTTGAAATGAAGTTTTGAAAAGATATGATATTTTGATATATTAAATGATTTGAAATGAAATTTTGAAAGGATATGATATTTTGATATATTAAAATGATTTGAAATGAAGTTTTGGAAAGATATGATATTTGATATTATATTGAAATGATTTGAAATGAAGTTTTGAAATGATATGATATTTTAAATATATTGAAATGGTTTAGAATTTATTTAATCTTCATTTTGATAAAGATTTGGATTTGAAATGATATTCTATTTTGAAGTATAAAATATTATTTTAAAATTATAATCACGGGTTATAATAACGATTGGTTGTTAAAGAGACCGGGATCGGATATGAACATACTCTCTGTCGATACCGAAAACCACTTTAACAACTGTGTACACGGTGGAGTTTCCAGAATGAAGTAGGATGGTGGCGACGATCCTAAGGTATATACATGGACCCAACTCCCGTGAGTTGGCATAAGGTGGCTAAAACAGGAGCGATCGACGGGCCAAGGAGGTAGCACCTCTGATCGGACACACTTCTTCGATACCATTCTATTACTTATGATTGATTTTGTGCGCACCCTTGATTGGGAGTGTTGTTCGAGGTGGGCGGTAGTGGCTGCTATGCGTCACCACCAGTCCGGATGCGTAATTGGTATATCTACCCTGGCATTGCCTTGTATGCCGTGTCACCTACCATGTCGAGATTTACTACGATTTATGATTTCTCCCGTAGCCTGTGGAGTATCGAGGGTAGCCCCTATTTTGGGAGTATGCTAATACTGGATAGACTACTGGGACTATTACGTGTTAAGGGCTATATGGGTAACCCCTTGACGCTATTAAAAAGTATGTTTACTTTATATTAGACATTATTATAATAACGAATATTACTACATAGTAGATAGTTTAACGGGTCCTTAAAGAATGGGCGATCCCAAGCATTCTTTAAGTTACTTGTACCTTATTACAGTTCACTTGAGTTGGTTTACATTATATAAGTATATATTGTCCTGACTCGAGTGTTTTGTGTCTTGCTTTACGCTCTGGTCAGCCTGAGTATTCACAGCTTTGGATTCACTTTTCTGGAGCTAGGAATCTTTGGAGATTCTGCTTATCTAGTTTTATCTATCTCAGTTCTGTTGTTCTATTCAGCTTGTACTTTGTTATCATATTGAGACTTCTGTTGTACTTTATTTCTTCTATTGTATCTTATTTAACTCTGATATATTTACATAGTAGCTTCATGAACTACTATTTCTTTTACTTCCGATGCATTATTTTATTCTGTGTCTGTGATCTGTGATTATATTTATTTACTGTATATTCTAAGATTTGCCAAATTTTATTTACAACGCGGTATTTTGAGCAATTCAAGTCCGACATGTGCGGATGTGAATGGTTGAAAATATCTGGTCGTTACAGAAAGGAAGTTACAGCAATTCGTAAAAAAACTCGCAGGATGGAAGGTAGGGGACATCCGACCCCAATCAAGGACAAGCACCGCACAGGGCTGAGGAACCTGCATAGACCGGTAGGAGATTAGTGATCAATACAATAATTGGAGGAAAGCATCCGACTTATAAAAGTTGGCATGAGATGGAGCGCTATGCTCGCGCGATTAAGCATGTGGATTTTGAATGGTTTTCAAACACGGAGGATGGAGCTCCGGCGAAACAGCAACGTACAATGGTAGATGATATCGTGTTTAGAAATATTGATTCAAACAAGGCAGAGGCTCCAATGGTTGACCCAAAGGTCATTTCGGCCATGATCGGCTCTGCTTTTGTGAGAAGGATATTGGTTGACTGTGGAAGTTCTGTAAACATAATTTTCAAGAAAGCTTATGATCAGATAAGGATGGAAGCAAAGGTTTTGAAACCGTATAAAGCCTGCATTCATGGATTTAATGGTGTTGCAACTGAAGTTGTTGGTTATGTTGAATTACTTGTAGAGTTGAGAGAAGATGACCATAGGAGAGTCCATATTTTGCCTTCTACTGTTTTGGATGTTGTCTCTCCATACAATGCTTTTTTTGGGCCGACCGGCCCTAGCTGAGTTTCGGGAAGCTCTTGCTCTACGGTGTTTGACTTTGAAGTTCCCAACAAATAACAGAGTTGGAGTTGTTCATGGTGTTCAAGCAACTGGACGTGCCTGTTATGTAGCTGATTTTAGGGATGCTCAACGAAGAGAGAAAGGTAGAGGTGTGGACAAGTCAGTTCGCATCCAAGCTACTGAGGATTGACAACTAGCGCTTGAGCCTTGGCTCGGGTGCCACAGTCGGTTCTTTAGAGATATAGATCCGAGAGATGACGAGGAGGAGCCCAAAGAGACCAAGGTTGCACCGGCGAGCAAACGATTGACATCACAGTTAGCCACGACAACCTGTTATGGGTCCTAAAGATCGGATCATAGCTTAGGCCTCGATTATGAAAGAACTTGTTGGATTTCTCCGAGCAAATCTAGATGTGTTTGCTTGGACGAACTCTGACACAAGTGGAATATTGCCTGCCATTGCAAGCCATGCATTGAATATCGACCCGAGGCATGTCCGGTGAAACAAAAAAGACACGGCATGGATTCGGAGAGATCTACAGCTCTCAAAGAGAAGGTGGATAGACTTAAAGATAACGGGTTTATCCGCGATGCCCTCTACCCTAAGTGTGTATCTAATCCTATGCTTCTGAAAAAGGAAAACGGGAATTGGAGAGCATGCATTGATTACTCAGACTTGAACAAGGCGTGTCCGAAAGACAGTTTGCCCCTTCCAAGGATCAACCAGCTGGTGGACTCAACCGTGGGACACGAATTACTATCTTTCATGGATGCATACTCAGGATATAATCAAATCCCAATGCACATTCCTGATCAAGAGCATACCATTTTCATCACTGATGTTGGATTATATTGCTACGTGATGATGCCGTTTGGACTAAAGAATGAAGGAGCGACTTATCAGTGCTTAATAGGATGTTTAAAGATCAGATTGCAAAAATGATGTAAGTATATGTGGATGATATGCTCGTGAAGTCATGACGGTCAAGCGACCACATTAGAGACTTGGTAGAAATGTTCGGCATCCTCCGACATTACAAGATGAAAATTAATCCTTTGAAGTGTTCTATTGGCATAGCATCAGGGAAGTTCGGGTTTTATTGTTAATGCCCGTGGAATTGAATCTAATCCCGAGAAGATTCAAGCTAGCCATGATATCCAAGCGCCAAAGGCTATCAAACAAGTATAGAGTCTAAATGGGAAAGTTGCTGCCTTAAGCCGATTCATTTCTAGAGCTACCGACAAATGCATTCCTTTCTTTGACTTGATTAGAAAAGGGAAAAGAAACTTTGAATGACATAGGATTGTGAAGACGCATTTCAAGCTTTGGCGAATAATTTGGAGAGACCCCCGTTTTGTCAAAGCCGATGGATCATGAAGATTTATACATCTATTTGGCCGTATCAATACATGTTATAAGTGTCGCATTACTTCGTGAGGAGAACCAAATTCAGAGACTGGTTTATTACATCAGCAAGCGATTGACGGGAGCTAAAAGGAACTATCCAAAAATAGAAAAACTGGCATACTGCTTACTAATTGCATCATGAAAGCTCCGCCCATATTTTCAGGCACACCAAATCAATATTTACACCAACAAGCCGTTACGACAAGTCCTGCAGCGACCTAAGACGTTTAGAAGATTACTCAAGTGGAATATCGAGCTTAGTCAATTTGATATCACTTATCTCCCTCGGAGGGCTATCCAGGGTCAGTACTGCAAATTTTATAGCAGAATTCACTGCACAGGATGATTCCTCAGAGAGCAACGAAATCCCTATCATACGGTGGAAATTGTATATTGATGGAGCATCCAATGATCATTGTTCCAGAGCTGGAATTGTGCTTGTAACTCCCAAAGATCTGTCGGTCGGTTATGCTTTAAAGCTTGATTTCCTAGTGACAAACAACGAAGCTGAGTACGAGGCTCTGATTGCTGGACTTAAATTCACGAGGAACTAGGAATAAAGTCTCTTGAAATCTTTTGCGATTCATAGTTGGTAGTATACCAAGTCGGGGGAGATTATCAAGCTAAAGGTCAACAGCTTGCTCCATACCTTACCCAAGTCCAAGATTTGTTGGTTGAATTTGAGTACTATGACATTTCGCATATTCCATGGGATCCAAACAGAGAGGCTGATTCATTGGAAAAGTTTGCTAGCACCAGCGACGCACAATAGATGGTCTTGGTTTTGGTTGAAGTATTAAATACCCTGAGTATAAACCTGATTGAAATCGACCGGATACTAAAGGAAGAGCCTGAGAGGGAATCATGGATGAATCCAATTAAAAACTATTTGCTACAGGGAGTCCTACCTGAACAAAGGAATGAAAAGCGACAAATCCTTCATAATGCTTCGTGATATCTTATGCAAGAAGGAGTTATGTGCTGAAAGGGTTTTTCTATTACCCTACTCTAGTGTATCGCTCATGATGAGATAAAACGGGTACTAAAAGAAGTTCATGAAGAGGAATGTAGCGATCACAATGGGGGCAAACTCTAGCAAAGAAAGTACTCTGTTACGGGTATTATTGGCCAACCATCAATCGAGATGCTGCTGACTATTTAAGATGATGTGAAAAGTGCCAAATATATGCAAAAGTTCCAAGAGCTCCGCTGATAGAAATCACGCAAATGGTCATCACATGGCCGTTCACCATGTGGGGTATAGATATTATCGGTTCCTTACTAATCTCTAAAGGTGGTGCAAAGTAAGCTATCGTTGCAGTTGATTACTTCACCAAATGGGCTGAAGCAGAACCTTTAGCCGCGATCAAAGCCAAGAAAGCAATCAACTTCATTGTCTGAAACATCATCTGTCATTTTGGTCTTCCACAAACTATTGTAACAGATAATGGGACTTAATTCAATAGTGCTGAATTCAAAGACTTCTGTTGGAGGTGTTGTATTGAAAAGAGGTTTGCAGTAGTCGCTCACCCTCAAGCAAATGGGTAAGTTAAGTTTGTGAACAAAATTATGAAATCCATTTTGAAAAAGCGTTTGGAAAAGGCTAGAGGCAAGTGGGTGGATGAACTCCCGGCAGCACTATGGGCTTACAGAATCACCCACAAGTCCGCGACTAGCCATACTCCATTCGTCCTCGCTTACGGCTCCGAGGCCATTATTCCGATTGAGCTTGAAGTTCCTTCTCATCTAGTAACTTATTACGATCCCAGAAAAAGCAAAGATCTCCTTTTGGAATCTCTAGACTTTATAGATGAGAAGCGTGAGGAAGCTGATTTGAGGGCAGCTGCACACCGACATTGAGTCACCCGATATTACAATACTAAAGTCCGACCTAGAACCTTTGAAGTCGAAAATCTTGTTTTAAAACGGGTTTTTCATATCCCGTCGCATATGAATCCAACTTAGGAAAGACCGTATGTCTACTTTCAAACTAGCGACTGTTGATGGTGTCATGCTTCCAAGGGCATGGAATAGCAAGCATTTATGATGCTATTTCACTTAGTTTTCCTTTTCATTCAATTATATTTAATTTCAGGATTTGCTTTAGCATTTGGTTTTTCAAATATGTAATAAGACAAATTATGTCATTACTTTCCAATCGGCAATAGAACTTTGAATTTCCCATCATATATATGACCTGCCATTGTTGTACATGTTAGTTGTGAAATATGACCAACTAAATCCCACTATTCGATGGGACCGACATAATTTGAGAATGATTGAGATTCGACCAATCACTTGATGAGTCAAACCCCATATTTGAGGCAGAACAACTGACTAAAAAGAACTGAACTTGACATTTTTCCGAATAACTCACTTCCCCAGAGTGCGAATATGAGTATAAATGATAAGTGGGTGTGACTGATCACCTATGAAATAACTCATGTCCCGAGAGTGCGGATATGGGTGCAGATGCAAGAAGGGTGTGATCTGACCGCTTATTAACTAACTCTTATCCCTAGAGTATGGATATGAGTATAAACAAATAGATGAGTGTGGTTCGACCACTCACTATTCCATAAACTTTGGTCTGAAACCGACAGAAGGAGTATAAAATTTGCTAAGGATAGAGTTCGACCGTCCACCATTTAACTCCGCTAACCTGAGACTGGGGGCAGGAGTATAATTACTAAAACTGTTGAATTTGACGGCGTAACACTAAGGCTCGAGCCCAGTGTTTGATATGACTCGAGGCCACGGCCTAAGGGATGCCTTGGGATAAATAAGTCGGATCAATATTCGACCCAACGAGCAACAAATCACAAAAATATTAAATGGAAAACGTGATAGCTCGATCATTCAAACAAGCGTATACGAGAATTCTACACAAAAATAAAAGAATTCTTATTTACACTAAACTTGTTGTTCACAATACAAGTTTATCTAAAATGAGAAGTAAAAGTGGGGATCGTACCCAAACAAACACAACCAACAAAAAGAAAAAGTAGCCATCCAAGCTATTTACGCATCACACCAACCCAAAGATTATTTCTTTGATTTACTATCTTTCTTTTGTTTCTTGGGAGTGGCTCCATCCGAACTGCCACTTGATCCTCTCTTCGACCCTTTTCCGCCTCGGCTTCTCTTCGAAGAAACATCTTCAATTATGTGGATCGAGGCAACATCATCTTTAGAAGCAGGAGGGATCGAGGCACTCTCAACACCAAAAGCAGGGGGACCTCATATCGGGGTATTGTCTTGCCAGGAGGGATCGTCTGGAGCGGAATAGGAATCGGCTCAATGAAATCCATATCAACGGGCTCAGTTTTTGCCTTCTTTTTCAACAACTCTTCCTTCTCAACGCCCTCTTTCATGCTAAGCTCATTAGTAGGGTTGAAAGAACTCATGATTACAACATTCTCATCAAAGGGAATTTCATGGTATGGGTCGCCTCCTTCCTTGAATAATGCCTCCATGAATTGACCATCAATAACGAAGGTTCTTCTTGAGCACCCTGAGCAGCGGCCGAAGTTTAATGGATTCTGTCACTGCCGCTTGTGATCCTGATTGAGGCTTTTACGAGGGAGGAGGAACGACACTTGAAAAATTTAAAGTTGAGAAAAAATAGGCGAAAAAATTAGAAATATCTACTGATGCGCTCCAACTTTTTGAAAGACGGAAAATGTCGGCGAAATACCTTCCTCTGTGTGGCTCCCAAGTTGAGCCGAAATATCCTCAGAACTACGTTCAGGAATTGGAGAAAGCTAAGGCTTGTCCGGATCATACCCAGGGATGGTTGAAGAATCTGTCATGGAGATAGGGATAGGCTGGGATGCCGAGGGTAATTCAGTTGTAACATCGGGTTGTGCTGACCCGGATCCTTCACCCACTTCATGTAAAGAAGCGGCAGCAGATTCTGTTTGAAGTTTAAGCTGAATATGATGCAATGTTTCGATTTCATCTCCTAATAGCATTTCATTTTCAAGCCTAGACAGGTCGATTTCATCATTATTAAGGAGTCTCTTTTATTCTACAACAAGAAATTCACACTCGCGCCAGAGCTGGTAGGGATAATCATCACCAAGCAATGTTAAATTTCTATGCTTGAGAACGTTGGCGTTGTAAAGAATAAGAAGTGGGTCGAGCTCGTCCATTATCTCCTCACTAACCTTACCTTAGTAGCTTCTACTTCGCGCTGAATAAGTGCATCAACATCTTTAGCCCTTTCAACGGCCATGTCTCTCTCAAGTCTAACATTCACCAGCTCATCACAAGCATCTTAAGCGATTTTCTAAGCATCATCTTTCTCCTTGTTTGGGTACTCGAGCTTAGCCTTGAGTTTCTTTATTTCCTTCAAGGATGTAGATTCACTCTTCGAGTTGTATCTCTCTTGAGTGTTATTTCTTGATTTCGATGATGCAACAACTGGACCATATCAAGATGACTGGATTTCATCTCCTCTATGGATTTGACGGTAGCATTAGCTTTTCCCTTGGCCTCTGCTAGGGAGGTATTAGAAGCCTCTAACTCGTTTGTCAAAGTATAGATAATTCTTTTATTTTGAGCTTCCTGGCATTCAATTTTCGTCGCACGCTCGAAAGATACTTTCGACATTTCTCTGCCACCTTCATCGCTTCACGGTACTGCTTGTGGATATCAGTGACATAGTCAATAGTCATTTTCTGGACATGGTCTGGGACCCTCTTCAGATTAGGAGGGAAAAATAACCCTTCAAAACATAGATTTGGAAACTCTTCTTAATGTTGTGCCATGCGAGTAGCTGGATCGATCATAGGATCTTCAGTAGCAGTTTCGACTTAAGTACTTTCCTTACCGGGTCTTTGAGCAGCAACAAGTTTGCTATGGAGATGACGATCATTGGACTGCTAAGAGACCAGTGGTCGTGGAGGAACTAAAATGGGATAGGGACTATGAGAGGGATCGATATGTGGATCCTGATGATCAATTGGCTTATTGGAACCCTTTGAAGGAGGGGATCTTGATCATGATTGATGCTTACCTTGAGATGGCTTGTCCCTCTCACCCCCTATCTTGATGACCACGGTCCTGACCGGAGCGATAATTGGAATCGTAATACACTCGACTACTGCCTTGACGGTAAGGTCTAGAGCGTGAACCATAGGATTGGTGGTGTATATCCCGGAGGGAATCAAACATGTTCCTTTTCTTCACCATTCGTTTTACAAAGTAAAATAGAAGCAAATCAACTTTAAGCATTAAAAAGCACAAGTTGAGCATAATGCAATGTTGAGGGGTGCAAGAGTGTGCAAGTGTCCTTGTGTTACCCTCCGATAAACTAAGTACAGGAGCTTTGTTCATTGGAGTAACTTCTCCTTTAGAAGTTGAAATTTTAGTGCCAGTTCTAGTGGGAGATTCTAACCCATCGATACTCACGTCAGTAAAGTGGAAAGCGTTAATTGCGGTATTGGTAACCTAGACAAAGAATCAAGCAGCAGACTTAAACGCTCTGATGGTTGAGAAGAGGATTAATCTTGAACAATCTTAGGAGTCATCGACGACTTGAGTTGATCAGAAAGACAACTTCTGAGAAATTTATAAACAAATGTTGTAACACCCCTAATTTTTAGTAACATTATTCAGGATATTTAATTAGATAATTTAATAGAATAATGAAAAGGTTAAAGTGGTTAAGAGATCGAGATTTGTAACATTATAAGGTAACTATGCCTTAATGAATGAACAAATGAAAATAAAGAAGTAATAAGATAAGGGCAAGATAGGAATAGGTCATATTCTTATACCTTAAACCCTTAACCTATTCTCATCTACCACATTCTCAAACTAAAACTTAATACCAAGCTTGGCCAGCCACCATTATAAGAAGATAAAGAGAAGATAAAAAATATTTCAAGAAGGAAGCTTAATCAAATTAGTTGTAGAGCAAATCTCAATCTCTTCAACACAAGTTAAAGGTGAATAATAGATTACTTCTCATTTATGTACATATATAGCTTTTGGTTTCTAGATAAGACCTATGTTTATTTTGCAAATGATTTGCCATGTTCTGATTGTTTAAGTGGACATATATATATATATATATGCTTGTTGATGATTTATGTTATTTCATATAGATTTTATGATAAGAATTGATTTGGAAAACCTATTAAATGACATCCAAATGACTTGCATTTTTGACACAATGTCAGAAATATTATTTTAGAGATGGGTTCTTCAAGTTTTATAATTTTTTGAATTATTGTGGATTTATCATGAATTTTCTAGTGAAGAAAATGGTTAAATTAGATTTAAATTAATTTTGGCTATTATATGTTAGCTTTGGGTCAGAAATTTAAATATGTTAGAAAATATATAAAAGGGTGATTTATTGGAATTTTTGGAGAATTTTCCTAAGTGTTTTATTAAATATATAAAATTATTTAAGGTATGGGACTTAAATGTTTTATATGTTTAAAATAGGAGAAGGGGCAATTTGCTAAATTTTTAAAATTATTAAATACTGAATTCGTAGCACTTTTAGTAAGATTTTGGAAAAAAATTAGCAACCAATTATATTATGACAAATAAGCAAGTTAGTTGGAAAGATATTACTATATAAAGTAAAAATTCAGCTTTTGTTAAGGTTTGTTGTTTGGCCACTCTCGGCGGCTACCATTCGACTTCATACTACCACCTACATAATAGTCGAAACCAATACACATGATATCAGTTCCTTGGTACATAGTGGATTGGAGATGGCCGAAAGGTATAGGGTCGAAACATGCTTTCGAAGGGGTCGAGACCTTGTTTTGCTTTCAAAAGAGATACCGCTTGCCTTGCTTTCAAAAGAAGGGTTTCGAAAGGGTTTTAATATAGCTTTCGATGGAGGTTGCCGCCTTTTGTTTTAAACAAGCTTTCGACAGGGTCAAAACACTCGTTGCCGCATTCTACCTTTCGACCTAGTTGAGGCTGCTTTTGCCATTAAACATTGGTTTTGGAAGGGTGCTTTCGCTTTTAAATAAGAATCTGCTTCTCCATGCTTTTGAAAGGGTTCGTGTCGAAACCTTCCACTTTCTTTTACTTAGGAAATTGCTTTCGTAAGAGTGCTTTAGACCTAATTCTTTTAAGACCCTTTGTTCTATTGAAAGATAAACCCAAAGGTTTCGATGGGAATGTTTTAAATGGTTTCGAAGCTATGTTCCACAAGCTTTTACTTGAACCCAATGCTTTCAAAAGGCTTGTTTTAAACAAAGGACCTTATTGATTTTGAAAGGTATATAATAAAGGTTTCGAAGGGAAGGTTCCCCCAATGGTTTCGAAAGGTACTTAAAGTATTTTAAATGGAAGATTTCCCAACGCATTCGAAAGGCAAGTTTAAAGAGTTTTGAAAACATGATGTTTAAGGTTTATACAAGTTTCAAAGGGATACCTTCAATGATTTCGAAAGGTTGTTATAAAGGTTTCGAAAGGTATGTTTTGGCCCTTCGGCCTAGTGTCTCCAGGTATAATAGTTAAGATATTTTAAAAGGGGTACTTCCAATGGATTCGAAAGGGTTGTTTAAAGTTTTTAAGCAAAGGCTTCAAATGGTTTACCTTGGCTTTATGGCCTAAGATCTTTTAAGTTGAAAGGGGTTTTTAACTTACTTTGGAGGGATAGATACCCCTCAATATATTTCATCAACATTGTTTTGAGTAAAGTATGTATAACATGGAAAAGAGATTTGAGTAAAGAAAATAGTATATTTTCCTTGTTTAAGTATGATTTAAAGGGTTAAATCAATTTGAAAGAAATGTTTTCAAGGAAAATTTGATGGGGAAGTTGACCCTAAGTAAATGATTCATATATTAGAATACTAGATGGGACTGGTATAGGGTCGCGCCCTATACTTTAGCTAGTACCCCTTGGCTAATATAAGTCCAAAATTCCAATGTGTGGGGCTTTGTCACGGGTAAGAATAAAATGATGTTACAAATAAAAAGGAATATATAGGGTAAAGATAGGTTAATGGGAGCCCGCAAAACCATTAGGATCAGTTGACCCTAGGAGAAGTAAGTTAGGGACAGACCATCCAGAAGTGTGTCTAACAGAAGTTAGATTATTTATTATGTTTGGTAAGCCCGAGTCAGCCAAAGGTTAGTAGTTAGCCAAACCAAAATATATTGTTTGCACAGATAGTCCATTTATTGCATGTTTTATATGCATATATGATATTTCTATTATTGCTTTAATCAGTTTGATTGCAGGATTTTAATTTGCAAAGGATATGTTTAAAAAGGGATATTGGTGAGGGGAAACCCGTTCTGCTAAGCGATGTGGTCTCACTTAATATCAAATAAACGGGATGTATAGTATTATTCACACTAGGCTTTATGTCTGACTCGAAGTTTATGTTTTCCCCTTAAACTCTCGGGTGCTCAAAATTAATTTGAGTAGACTGAGAGTTAAGGTTTTTCTGGTTTAGTAGGTTGGATGAATAAAGCTTCTGAAGACGTGTAGGAGGCAAAGCTAGCTATATAAGAGCTATTTAGTTTATTTCCGTTGTGTTGTATTAAGACTGGTAGTCTATTTAGTACTCTGATCATCTGAGGGGGCATCTTCATATGTTGCTCTTGGCATATTTTGTAATAATTATATTTGACCAAAACCTGGGAATCGTTTTTGGATTATCTATCTGAATATGAAATATTGATTTGAAATGTAATCAGAAAAGTTGTTTTAAATTTTTGTTGATTTTATTTCATATTCATGTGCTTCTGATATTATGGATACCATTAACATTGTCGTATTTTATCATCGGAAATTAACACTATGGATTACTGCAGCATCTGTAGCGCTTAGCTTCGGGCCTCAAGATAGGGGATGTTAAAACTTGGTGTCAGAGCATAGGTTTATGAAAAACTTAAAACAAATTTTAAACTTAAAATGATTTTGAAAACATAATCCTAGGGAATTAGAGAAAAGATTGGGGTATGGGATAACGCTATAGTAACGTACTTATATTTGCTATATATAAGTATATGCTTTATCTCTATTCTCCCATCTCTATTAGGCTATTCTTATGTATCTTACAAAGACTCAAATGCAGATTTTACGGACGTAAGATATGGATGCTAGGATTGGAAGAGTTAACATTGGTGGGGGAAGCACCACAACCAATGGGAATGCCATACCAAATACCAGGAGGAACCCAGGTCAGGCACAAGCTACCAATGTGAGTGCTGGAGTCCCACAAGTCGATATAGGAGCAATGTATCAGTTTTTTGTTATCATGATGCAAGCAGGAGTTGCTGCGGGGTTGGTTGGAGGAAATGCTGAAGGAGGAAATCAAGGAGCTCCAGTGGTTAATAACTATGTAGTTTTGAGTAGAGATTATGCAAGGTTGGGAGGACAGCCGTTTATTGGTACTGAAGACGCAATCGAAGTGGAGAATTGGTTACTTCATTGCGAAAGGATCTTTGCTTATTTGGGGCTCAATAATGAGCAGAAGAGGAGGCTTGCTTCTAGACAGTTGTAAGGAGCAGCACTATACTGGTGGAACAGTGTCACTGTCGGAGTCAATGAGGAGACTATAACTTGGGTTGAGTTTAAGAGGAGGTTTGAAGAAAGATTTATGTCGGAGATTGCTAAGTCTACTCTGCTCAAGAAGTTTGCTAAATTGGAGTAGGGAGACATGACAGTGCTTGAGTATGCAACCAGGTTTGAGGAGTTGTCGAGATATGGATATGCTACGGTTGATATTGTCATCAAAAGGAATGAGAATTTCATTCGTGGGTTGAAGCCTGAGCTTGCTAAGGCCACATTATCGCATATTAGAGATCGATGCGATACAGTTGTTGAGATGGCTCTGAGGCAGGAGGAGATGCTTTCTTTTCTTGAAGGTAACAAGATAGGTGGAGTTCGAGGAGGACAAAACTAGAAGAGGAAGTTTTTCCATAAGAAGGGAGCTCAGAAGAACGGAGCTGCTAAGAAGGGAAAGGCGGAGGTTATTTGCTATAAATGTGACAAGAAAGGGCATTTCACCAATGAATGTCGCTCGAGAGATGAAAAGAAGGTGATCGGGAAGAAGAATATTAGATGCTTCTACTGCGATCAAATTGGACATTATAAGAACTAGTGCAAGGAGCCAGCCAAGGATGGAAAAAGCAAAGTTTTTGCATTGGAGCCAGCTACCTCGAGACAATAGTAGAGGAGAAAGGAAAAGCTATGTTGGGAGGTACACTTTTGATTCATGGTATGTCCGTTAGAGTTCTATTTGATACCGGTGCATCGTATTATTTTATATCTCGTTGTTTGGTAGATAAGCTTAACCTAGAACCCTCATACCTAGTTACTTCCTTAAGGGTTGCAAATCTGATAGGAGGATATGCGATGCTTGGGATGAAGTGTGACCGGTTAGAGTTTGAATTGTTAGGTCATGTATTTGCTTGCAGTTTGCATGTGTTTGATTTCATAGGGTTTGGAATTATTTTGGGTATGGATTGGTTAAGTAAATACGATGCTAGGATATTTTGCCATGATAGGAAAATATCACTTAGACACCCTGATTATAGTGATCGAATAATATACTCTGTAGAAAACCCTAGTTTTGAGGTTAATGCTTTGTTGGGTGTTATGGAGGTAGAAGACGAGTTGAATCGATTTTTCATTATTAGAGAATTCACAGATCTCTTTGAACTTGTAGAAGGACTACCACCGAAACGAGCCATTGAGTTACGTATAGATTTAGTACCAGGAGCAGAACCGGTGAGCAGACCGCCAAGCAGAATGACACCTACCGAGATGAAGGAGTTAAAGGTACAGTTGGTGGATTTAGAAGGTAAGAATTTTATCGGACCAAGTAGTTTGCCTTGGGGAGCAGCCACAATGTTTGCTAAGAAGCCGGACGGATGGTTAAGGTTATGTATCGATTATCGTAAGTTGAATGAGAAGACGGTAACGAATCGATATTTGTTACCTAGAATTGACGATTTTTTCGACCAGTTGAGTGGAACCAAAGTATTTTCCCAGTTGGATTTAGCAATAGGGTTCCATCAGCTTAGAGTGGCAGAGGATGGCATTCCTTTGACGGCGTTTAGAACCAGATATGGATCGTACGAATGGCTAGTAATGCCATTCAGACTAACTAATGCGCCAGCATTATTTGTAGATTTGATGAACCGAGTTTTTTGAGAGCACTTGGACAGGTTCGTGTTGGTTTTCATAGATGATATTCTTATATACTCTAAAGATGAAAGAAAGCATGAAGTTCATCTTAGAGTGGTGCTTGAGACATTGAGGCAGCACCAACTGAAAGTGAAAATTTGAAGTGTCATTTCTGGAAGAAGGAAGTAAAGTTTCTTGGTCATGTAGTCTCAGAGAAAGGGTTGTCTGTAGAACCGACTAAGATTGAGGTGGTGAATAATTGGAAGAGACCCGAGACAGTGACTGAGATAAAGAGTTTTCTTAGATTAGCTGGATATTATCAAAGATTCATTAAGGTTTTTGCGTGGATAGCAGCACCGGTGACTAAGCTAACATGGAAAGATGTGAAGTCTGTTTGGACTGATAAGTGTGAGGAAGCATTCCAGAAGCTGAAACACTTATTGATGAATGCACCTGTGTTAGTTGTTCCAGAGGGGAATCAGGACTTAGTGGTGTACATGGATGCATGTGGAATAGGGTTAGGAGCTGTGTTAATGCAAAGAGCTACAGTGATTGCATATGCTTCTCAACAGCTCAGACTGCATGAGGTTAGATATCCAACTCATGATTTGGAATTAGCTGTAGTAATTTTTGCATTGAAGTTGTGGTGGTATTACCTGTTGGGAGAGATATTCGAGTTGTATACGGATCATAAGTCTCTGAGGTATTTATTCTCTCAGAAGGAGTTGAATATGAGACAACATAGGTGGTTAGAGTTTTTAGCCGCATATGACTTTGGTATTATATACACACCAGGAAAAGGCAATAAGGTTGTGGATGCACTTAGCAGAAAACATTAGAATTCAGTATTGTCAATGATAGCTGAGTGGAAAGATTTAGAAGCATTGACTACATGTAGGATACAGAGGAGATCTGAAGCTAGGTCTAGTAAGGAAACTATTATTTTGTCATGTTTAGATGTTCGACCGGTGATTATCGAAAAGATTGCTTCTAAGCAGAAGGAGGATCCATTATTTATTGGATGGATCAGAAAGTTATGGGATGGAATAGAGAGCAATGACTTGAAAGATTTCAGTCTTGACCCGAATGGTGGTTGAGGAAGAAAGGAAGAAAATATGTTCTGAATGTGGGAAACATTAGGAAGGAAGTTCTTGAAGAATGCCATTGTTTAAAGTTCACCATTCATCCGGGAGGAACTAAGATGTATCAGGATATGAAAAGGAGTTTCTTTTGGGAAGGTATGAAGAGAGATGTAGGCTTACCGGTGAAACAGGTTTGAACTGTCAACAGGTAAAAGCCGAACATCAAAACCAAATGGGTTACTTCAGCCTTTAGATGTTCCAGTATGGAAATGGGATTCTATCTCAAAGGATTTTATAGACGGGTTGCCAAGGTCAAATCGAAGAAATGAAAATATATGGGTTATAGTGGACAGGTTGACCAAGAGTGCCCATTTCATTCCGGTTAAGTCAACCAGGATGGAACATGTTTTAGCTAAGTTGTTTATGAAGAATATAGTTAGACTGTATGGAATTCCTAGTATTATAATAAGTCATAGAGATTCCTTATTCACTAGCGAGTTCTGGAAGAGTCTACAGGAGACTTTAGGTACCAAGCTCAAGATGAGTACCGCTTACCATCCGTAGACAAATGGACAAACAGAAAGAATTAACAGTCTTAGAATATTTGTTACGAGCTTGTGTACTAGACTTTGGGGGATCATGGGAAGACCATATACACTTAGTCGAGTTTTCGTATAACAATAGTTATCAGGCTAGTATAGGGATGATACCGTTTGAAGCTTTGTATGGAAGGCCATGCAAATCTCCAGTTTGTTGGTTAGAGACCGGGGATAGGTTAGTGCTTGGTCTGGATTTGATTAGAGAAGATGCAGAAAAGATTGAGTTCATTCGAGCTAGAATGAAGGAAGTCGGTCTAGGAAAAAGAGTTATGCTAATAAAAGATGGAAAGACATAGAGTCTCAGTTGGAGGTCATGTTTTCATCAAGATATCACCGATGAAAGGTGTGATCAGGTTCGGCAAATCAGGAAAATTAGCGATGAGATTTGTAGGACCATTTCCTATTGTGGAAAGGATTGGGAAACTTGCGTATAGAGTGGAGTTACCAAGTAGTTTGGCAGGAGTCCATAATGTTTTTCATATTTCTCATCTAAGGAGGTGTATTCCAGATCCAGAAACTACAATTGCACCGACTATGTTAGATGATTTAGTAGTAGAACCAGATATGACTATAACTAG
This sequence comes from Allium fistulosum, assembly GCA_030737815.1. NCBI lineage: Eukaryota > Viridiplantae > Streptophyta > Magnoliopsida > Asparagales > Amaryllidaceae > Allium > Allium fistulosum. The sequence continues at coordinate 1,030,167,629 of CM060905.1, forward strand.
AGAGCCAGTTCGTATAATCACGAGAGATGAGAAGAGACTAAGGAACATGACAGTCAGATTAGTCAAAGTCCAGTGGAGTGACGACGAGATAAACTGTACTTAGGAAATAGAGAGCAAGATTAGAGACGCTTATACCGACTTGTTTCATGTTATGTTTTACCTTTATGATTGATTTATATGAGTACCTTATCGTAATTTCAAGGACGAAATTCTTTAAGGAGTGGAGTCTGTAACACCCATAAGTTTTTAGTAACATTATTCAGGAGGTTTAATTAGATAATCGAATATAATAATGAAAAGGTTAAAGTGGTTAAGAGTTGAGATTTGTAACATTATAAGGTAGTCGTGCCTTAATGAATGAACAAATGAAAATAAAGAAGTAATAAGATAAGGGAAAGGTAGGAATAGGTCATATTCTTATACCCTAAACACTTAACATATTCTCATCTACCACATTCACAAACTAAAACTTGATACCAAGCTTGGCCGGCCACCGTTAGAAGAAGATAAAGGGAAGATAAACAAGATTTCAAGAAGGAAGCATAATCAATTTGTTCTATAGCAAATCTCAACCTCTTCAACACAAGCTAAATGTGAATAATAGATTACATCTCATTTATATATATAGCTTTCGGTTTCTAGATAAGACCCGTGTTTATGTTGCAAATGATTTTCCATGCTCTGATTGTTTAAGTGGATATATATATATATATGCTTGTTGATGATTTAGGCTATTTCATATAGATTTTATGATAAGAATTAGTTTGGAAAACCTATTAAATAGCATCCAAATGACTTGCGTTTTTGATACAAGGTCAGAAATATTATTTTAGAGATGATTTTCAAAGTTTTATAATTTTTTGAATTATTATGGATTTATCATGAATTTTCTAGTGAAGAAAATGGTTAATTTGGGTTTAAATTAATTTCGGCTATTATATATTAGCATTGGGTCAGAAATTTAATTATGTTAGAAAACATATAAAAAAGAGATTTATTGGAATTTTTAGAGAATTTTCCTAAGTGTTTTATTAAATATATTAAATTATTTAAGGTATGGGACTTAAATGATTTATATGTTTAAAATAGGAGAAGGGGCAATTTGCTAAATGTTTTAAGTTATTAAATACTGAATTCGGCAGCATTTTTAGAAAAGATTTTGAAAACGAAATTGGCAACCAATTATATTTTAACAAATAAGCAAGTTAGTTGGAAAGATATTACTTTATAAAGTAAAAATTCAGTTTTTGTTAAGGTTTGTTGTTTCTCCACTCTCGGCAGCAACCTTTCGACTTCATACTACCACCTTCATCATAGTCGAAACCAATACACATGGTATCAATGCCTTGGTACGTAGTGGATTGGAGATGGGCAAAAGGTATAGGGTCGAAACGTGCTTTCGAAGGGGTCGAGACCTTATTTTGCTTTCAAAAGAGATGACGCTTGTTTTGCTTTCAAAAGAAGGGTTTCGAAAGGGTTTTAATATAGCTTTCGATAGAGGTTGCCGCCTTTTGTTTTAAACAAGTTTTTGATGGGGTCGAAACACTCGTTGCCGCATTATACCCCAGTTGAGGCTGCTTTTTCCTTTAAACATTGGTTTCGGAAGGGTGCCTTCCCTTTTAAATAAGAAGCCGCTTCTCCATGCTTTCGAAAGAGTTGGTGTCGAAACCTTCCACTTTCTTTTACTCAGAAAATTGCTTTCGTAAGAGTGCTATCGACCTAGTTCTTTTAAGGCCCTTTGTTCTATTGAAAGATAAACCCAAAGGTTTTGAAAGGAATGTTTTAAATGGTTTCGAAGCTATGTTCCACAAGCTTTTACTTGAAACCAATGCTTTCGAAAGGCCTATTTTAAATAGAGGACCTATTTGATTTCGAAAGGTATATAATAACGGTTTTGAAGGTGAGGTTCCCGCAATGGTTTCGAAAGGTACTTAAAAGTATTTTAAATGGAAAATTTCCCAACGCTTTCGAAAGGCAAGTTTAAAGAGTTTTGAAAAGAGGATGTTTAAGGTTTATAAAGGTTTCGAAGGGATACCTTCATTCTTGAATGATTTCAAAAGGTTGTTATAAAGGTTTTGAAAGGTATGTTTTGGCCCTTCGGCCTAGTGTCTCCAGGTATAATAGTTAATATATTTTGAAAGGGGTACTTTCAATGGATTCGAAAGGGTTGTTTAAAGTTTTTAAGCAAAGGCTTCGAATGGTTTACCTTGGCTTTATGGCCTAAGATCTTTTAAGTTGAAAAGGGTTTTAACTTACTTTGGAGGGATAGATAACCCTCAATATATTTCATCAACATTGTTTTGAGTAAAGTATATATAACATGGAAAAGAGATTTGAGTAAAGCAAAGAGTATATTTTCCATGTTTAAGTATGATTTAAAGGGTCAAATCAATTTGAAAGAAATGTTTTCAATGAAAATTTGATGGGGAAGATGACCCTAAGTAAATGACTCAAATATTAGAATACCAAATGGGACTAGTATAGGGTCGCGCCCTATACTTTAGCTAGTAGCCCCTAGCTAATATAAGTCTAAAATTCCAGTGTGTAGGGCTTTGTCATAGGTAAGACTAAAATGATGTTACACACAGAAAGGAATATACAGAGTAAAGATAGGTTAATGGTGAGCCTGCAAAACCATTAGGAACAGTTAACCGTAGGAGAAGTAAGTTAGGGACAGACCGTCCAGAAGTGTGTCTAACAGAAGTTAGATTATTTGTTATGTCTAGTAGGCCCGAGTCCGCCAAAGGTTAATAATTAGCCAAACAAAACTATATTGTTCGCATAGATAGTCCATTTATTACCTTGTTTATATGCGTATATGATATTGCTATGATTGCTTTAATCAGTTTGATTGCAGGATTTTGATTTGCAAAGGATATGTTTCAAAAGGGATATTGGTGAGGGAAACCCATTCTTCTAAGCGGCATGGTCTCACTTAATATCAAATAACTGAGATGTACAGTATTATTCACACCAGGGTTTATGTTTGACTCGAATTTTATGTTTTCCCTTAAACTCTTGGGTGCTCAAAATTAATTTGAGTAGACTGAGAGTTAAAGTTTTTCAAGCTTAGTAGGTTAGACAAATAAAGCTTCTAAAGACGTGCCGGAGGCAAAGCTAGCTATATTGGAGCTATTTAGTTTTATTTATGTTGTGTTGTATTAAGACTAATATGTCTATTTAGTACTCTGATCATCCAAGGGGGCATCTTCATATGTTGCTCTTGGCATATTTTGTAATAATTATATTTGATCAAAACCTGGGAATCGTTTTGGAATTATGTATCTGAATATTAAATATTGATTTGAATTATAATCAGAAAAGTTGTTTTAAATCTGTATTGATTTTATTTCATATTCATGTGCTTCCGATATTATGGATACCATTAACTTTACCTTATTTTGTCACTGGAAGTTAATACTATGGATGACTACAACATCTGTAGTGCTTAGCTTCAGGCCTTAAGATAGGGGATGTTACAAATGTTTTCTTTTTTCTCTTATCAGGAACTAATGGTCGTGAGGTCTACGAGGATTTGACCTCGACTCCAAGACTAGATTCGTCATCATTGCGACTGGGCACATCGCCTTTATCTCCTTCGACATCCATACCAGCGAATTCCTAAGCACCATGGTTGGAGGCACGATGGGATCAATTTGATTACCCCTTTGACTGACTGCAGTCCATGGTCTTATCCCTGTCATTTGAGCGACTTTTTTTAGCCTTAAGCTAAGGCCCTCTTCTATCAAACAAAAAGTAACAAGGCGTTCATCCGTAAGAAGATATTCGATGTTCCTATCTTTAGGCGGTGCATTTTTTAGATCCATGACCGCCTCCTCATAAAGATTACTGCTGGGCCAAGTGATGGTGCATGTAAAAGTAATTACTTAGTCAGGAATACAACCTGAATATTGGTTTTTCACGCTAATATAAAGATAGTAGATAACCTGAATATTCGAAGTCAGAATGATACGAAAGTAAAAGAATGGAGATAGAGGTAACCAAGAAGAAATATTTTTATATGAAGAGGAAGGCCTAACCTTTATGACCCAAACGTAGAACCGATCATTCTAAAACGATCCAAGATCCTACGGACCCAAGGACGATCAGCCTAGATTCAAAAAATATGGTTAGGGATGAAAGTTTTATAAGGAGAGCATATACCGATCGTTCGACCCATGAAAAATGTCGATCGTTCAAGTTAGAATCCCTACCAATCATTCCACCACAAAGAACAATCTGAAGCTCCTTTATATAAACTAACGATTTGTAATGATCATTTAAATATATACATATATAAAGTGGCAATGATCATACAAAGACAATCGTAGATAGATGGATGCGAAAATCCACTCAAAAATAACGATCGGCCTTGGTCATTAGTTTTAAAAAAGCAATCGTACAAAGGCATTCTAACTTTCCATTTAATGAATAACGGTTGGTCGTGGATGTTCACAGAAGACAAGGAATAACTTTGAAACTTGACGGCGACCCATGGACGTGCAATCATGATTGGGGGTCAGGTATGGACACATATACAAACCAATATACATTCTAAAGTTCAATTTTTTGAAAACAGGAATTGAATTCGCACCTGAAATCAACCAAGGGAAGATCAAAAATCAAATTATTGTGGCCTGATAATCAAAAAAACAACAACAATATGATCATCGATAAGCCATGATCTAGTATTTATACTATTTGGAATCAATCAATAGTCATAATGAATGAATGGAGACATGACCTTCAACAAGAAAGCGACTCAACAAAAGGGTAATGATCATTCAATGAACAAAATGGAATCATTCTTCGACTTGGCTAGAAACGGATGGTTACCAACCTTGAAAATCAGTTGTATATGATACTATGGACGATGGTCGAGCAGATCCTGACCGGGACCTAATTGAGGTGCAATTACTATGGAGTGATAGGCATAACCCCGTTAAGCTATATTTCAAATTTCAAGTCAGTCAAAGTTCATATGCTCGAGTTACGGACAAAATAAGGATTTACATGGATTGATCGGGAACGATCCATAAAACAGCTCAAATTAGCGAAGGTCGATCGATATCTCAAAACCCATAAGGCTAATTCACTTGAAACTTTCAGAGCATCAATATGTTAAAGAGTGGAGCCCATAAAAATGATCACATGTTAAAACTTTGAGGTTTAAGAAATGCCAATCATTTTATGCCGATCCTTTATAACGATCGGTGTAGCTCAGTGAACGATCCAAATGCAACAAAGATTGATCCATATCTCGTAATCTACAACTCAAAATGACTTCATATTTTAGGAGCAAGGCATAAAGGTATGTGGGATCCTCCATAATCCATAGCATGGCAATCAAAGAAAAAAATAATGTCGGTATAATTTATACCGATCATTCTAAAACAACAAGTAATGTTCACCGATCGTTATAGTGGGCCCCTATGGACCCGGAGAGCCTTCTGCCGAAATCTTAATGAAATATCTCGTCATCTCACCCTATAAATACAAACCTTTGGGTTCATTTTTGGGATCTTCATGCTGCTTGTTATTCTAGGCTCCATTGTAATCAAGTGTTAGCTTTGTTCTACTGTTGTAATCAGATTCATAAGAGAGTAATAAAGGATCATCTTCAAAGTGGACGTAGGCATACAACACCGAACCACTATAAACCTCTGTGTCTTTGATTACTGCTTATTCTCCCTTGCTTACTTGTTCATTTACTCAGTTTAATTTTTCCTTTCTTCATTTACTTCTCTACAAAACTATTCGTGGGTATTTGTAACCATTTTTGGTGCATACAAGAGGTCCGACTCTCTTATTCGAATTGGTGCAAACATTCCTCCAACTAGCATGGGAGAGATTACTCCGGCTAGCAAATCTCCAGTACTTGGTCTGTCGGAGGGGACACTAGGACACTCATGATCACATGCACTGCACCGCACAACACCCATCCATCTTTGATTTCGGTGATTCTTATACATATTTATTTCATTCGCAGGTTCCATGGGGTGCTCTTGCAACTATGACCGCTTAAAGAAGTCATCATACTCTCGGTTGTCTTATTTTGGGTCCAGTTGAGGTCTGGATTCTTGTCGACAGCCTGGCCAGGAAAGAGAAGGCCATGACAGAAGGAAGGACCAACACATGAGTCATTAATCCTAGGATTCGTCATCCAAGCACAAGTCAAAGTTCTAGTCTTCTCATCACAAGGGTGTCAATCCACACCCCGCCATCTATAGTAGTAGGAAGTCATTATCTCATGCCCCAACTTTGACTACACTACCAGAGCAACATTCAGGATCTTCTGGCACCCGACTATCTTGTGAATGCTAGACTAGCACATGAAGTCTTGACTCATCTTCTCATAGGCATGGCAAACGGTCCTTCTTAGCTCCAACTGCTCTTGATGCCACTGCTCAGAAAAGATTGCCGAGCTCAAAGCCACATTTCCTGAGTTATGTTTTGATGAGTTCAAACTTGTTCCTATTTTGCGTTTGATTCCTCCAAAGGCCAAGGACATGGTGCTCTCATATGTCAATGATGTCTACATCTAGCATGGCATAATTCAACATGTGGTTGATAGGATTTCCGAAGTGTCAATTGAAAGGAAGCATGAGATGGATCGCTTAACTCTCGAAGCATTTCATGATAAAGACATCATCAAACACTTGGATGAAGAAGTCAAGGCGCTGAATACAAAGCTGGACGATGTTGAGAAAAGAGCTAACGAGTCTTCTAAAGTAATGGAATGTTTGATGAAAGTGCATCAAGTTGAACTGGACACCGTTGTTCGCCGCAGTGGCACTTTATCCCTTAAGAAGGACGTTTTGCAGATAGAAAAGGATGCGTTGAAAAAGGATAATGACACCATGGTGCTTCGTATTTGACAGCTTGAGGAGGTGCTTGAGAAGGAAAAAAAAGAGAAACTTGAGGCTCAACTGGAGTCCCAACGATATTACAAGGAAACCAACGAGGCTCGCCTGACCAAGGTTGAGGCTGATAAAAAGCTTGCGCAAATAGAGAACCTCAAAGAGGAAGCTAGGTAGGCTGGTCGAACAGAGATAAAGGATGACTTTGATCCTCTGCTGATATATTACAATGCAAGTGTCACATGAACCGCAACCTTTGCTTCCTTAGAGAGGGGTATCCTGAGTCACTAATCGAAGCCTGGGATTATATTGTTGAGCTGAAGAAGAAATCCCTTGGTGGGGTTGAGGTTGATGAAGAGCAGCTTATGTGTGAAATCTTACACAATGAAGAGCCTGACGAACTCAAGGCTGCTCGACTAAGTTTTCTCTGTGATCCAGCGATCACCGACAAGGGGAAGAATGGCGATAAGCCTCAGATCTGGCTCTCAAGACCCTCTCATAGGTCAAGCAACTGGGGCCTTAACTTCTCATGCCCTTAAAAAGGAGATAGGCTACGATCCAGATCATCCTGAGATCCACAAGTCTTTTGGGCTATCTCCAATTCTTGAAGGTAGCACTCCATCTTTGATTGAAGGCCAATTCGACGAAGGTATATCTCTCACCTCCCCAATGTTCGAGAAGGTTTATATATTGGGCATGAAAGTCATAGACTTACCCATTGAACCTTATGAAATTGTAGGTTTATCAGAATCCGTTCATACTCCTGGTTGTGATGTCATCTTGGGACAACAGGCACTGACCACAGAGTCTACATCGGTTGCCACTTCACAGATGGTCCTGACCGTCCAATCGACTGAGACTCTCGACCTGAATGCCGAAGTTATATGGGCTTTGAATAAAGAAAAGACCGATGATCAACAGGCCCAGGATGAGACAGATGATGTCGTGGTGACCCATGCCTCTGAGTATACAGAAAAACACAACTTGAAGGAGCCATTGAGAAGGAAGAGCTTGACAAGAAATCCAAGAGGGAGCGTGCCGAGGTAGATGTCACTCCACTCAAAGTCATATTACTTGGTGATATCGTCCCAAAAAAGGTCGACCCTTTCGTATCCCAAAGTGTGACTGCTTCCATTTCTGTCTCTAAAAGTATTTCACTTATGGGTGGCAAGTGTGGAGGAAGGTCAAAGAGAAAAGGCAAGGGTGAGAGCTGCAATGGGTCTACCCCCAAAAAACCCAAGAAGGACAAGAAATAGCCATCAACTTGGCTGGGCTATGTAAAGCTAGGTAGCTAATTTCATTTTGTTGGTCGCGATTGTGCGAGTACGACCCTGTTTTTGGTTTCAAGTCTTTGAAATAAACTTGTATTTAGCTTTCCAAGCTTTTTGCTTGTGAATAAATACTTCTTTCGTTTCAGCTTAGTTTTTATGTGAATTCGCTTAAGTGTTCGAGCTATTATGTTTTCCATTCACTGTACTTGTAATTCGCCGCTCGTCGTTTAAGTTGTAATGTCATTCGATTGGCTATTTCTTTGGGCGTTGATTTGATAAGTTCATCTCAAGGCCTCCTTTCGGTTGTGGCCTTAAGTCATATCAAATACAAGGCGTGAGCCATAGTGTTACGCTGTCATATTCAATGGTTAAGTAATTTTATTCCTGCCCCTAGTCTCGGGTTGGCGGAGTTAGCTTGTGTATGATCGGATCCCATCCATTTTGAGTTTGTACTCCTCCTGTCAAGCTTAGGACAGAGTTGGTGAACGATGGTCGAGTCATACCGATTCATTTGTTCATACTCTTATCCGCACTCCGAGGACCAGAGTTAGTTGATGGACCGTTCATTGCACCCGTTGGATGTTTATACTCCAGCCCACACTCTGGAGATTGGAGCCGTTCTGGTAAAGGGTTGAACCACATTTTCCTTGGTTAATTCCTCTGTCCCCAATTCAAAGGAAAAAGTCAAAGAATGGTCGGTCATTCCACATCCACTTCTACCTTATATTTCTTTCATCGAATTATAGGATGGATTAGCTAACGGATGGTCGAGTCACATCCGCTCTATGTTTCATACTCGGCCTATCGGATCATAGACGAGAATCAATTGATAAACGGTTAAGTCACGTTCATCTTAGGCTAATTTGATTACAGACCCGAGAACTTGGTTGGCACTAGACTTAGGGTACTCGCTGGTCTATATTAGGCGTACGTAGATGTAAGTCGATCGCATATCATAGCTATTATACTACACACAAACAATTCACAGATATTGAAAAAACTTCAAGATTTATTGCCAACTGCAAGAGAAAGTGACAGATTCTATCTATTACATAGCTCTAAAATGCAAAAGAAAATTCTAAATGAAATACAAATGAATTAAACAAAATCAAGTGAAATAGCATCATAGATGCCCGCTATTCCATGCTCTAGGGAGTGCAATACTATCGATGGTAGCTTGGAAGTTCCATCTCCAAGCTTTTGATCGATAACATACGGTCCTCCCATCTTGAAACATGATAACGAGGCTAGGAAAGATCTGTTTAGGACGAGATCGCCAATTTCAAAGGTTCTAGCTTCGACTTTAACGTTGTAGTACCAGACGACTCGGTGTTGGTGTGCAGCTGCCCTCAAGTCAGCTTCTTCCCGCTTCTCATCGACTTTGTCTAGGGAATCCAAAAGGAGATCTCTGTTTGTTCTGGGGTCATAGTAAGTCACTCGATGAGAAGGGACTTCAAGTTCTACAGGAATCATGGCTTCAGAGCCATAGGCAAGGACAAGTGGAGTGTGGCCAATCATAGACTTGTGAGTGGTTTTGTATGTCCATAGAGCTAATGGGAGTTCATCAACCCACTTGCCTTTGGACTTTTCCAAGCGCTTATTCAGAATGGACTTTATAATTTTATTAACAGCTTCGACCTGTCCATTAGCTTGAGAATGAGCAACTGCTGCAAATATTTTCTCAATACGATGCCGAAGGTAGAAATCATTGAATTCAGCACTGTCAAATTAGGTCCCATTGTCAGTTATGATTCTTCTCGGGAGACCAAAATGACATATGTTGTTTCGAACAACAAAGCTGATTACTTTCTTTGTGGTGATCGTGGACAATAGCTTAGCTTTAGCCCATTTAGTGAAGTAATCGACTATTATGATGGCGTAATTCACACCACTTTTGGAAATCGGAAAGGAGCCGATGATGTCAATACTCCATGTTGGAAACGGCCATGGACTGACCATCTAAGTAATCTCTATCGGCAGGGCTCTCGAAATATTTGCGAATATCTTGCACTTGTCACATCGTCTAGCATAATCAGCTGCGTCTTAATTGACAGTTGGCCAGTAATAACCATAGCGAAGTATCTTCTTCACCAAGTTTTTCCTCCGGTGTGATCGCCACATTCTTCTTCATGGACTCACTTAATACTCACTTGATTTCATCATTGGCGATACACCAAAGTAGGAGGATAGAATAACCCTTTATGTACATGAATCCTTCTTGAAGAATGTATAGTGAAGCTTTATGAAGGACTTGCCATTTCTCATTCCTCCGTTAGGGAAGGCTTCCCCTCTGCAAATATTATTTTATTGGAGTCATCCACTACTCCTTTTCGGGCTCCGTCTTTAAGACCTAATCGATCTCCATCCGGTCAATGCTCGGAGCATTAAGTACTTCAACTGGGACCATGCCCATTTGTTGTGCATCCCCGGAATGGGCCAGTGAGTTCGCTTTCTCATTCTGTTCCCTGGGGATGTGTGTGATAGTGTAGTACTTAAGATCGGTTAATAGCTCTTGGACCCGGTTGAGTTAAGGAGCAAGTCGCGCTCCCTTGGCTTGATATTCTCCCCTGACTTAGCGCATGACTAACTGGGAACCACAAAAAATTTGTAAAGCTTGCACTCCCAGCTCCTTAGCAAGTTTGAGCTCGGCGATCAAGGTCTCATATTCAGCTTCATTATTGGTCGTAAGAAAGTCAAGTTTAAGGGCGTAGCAAATCGAGCATTCCTCAGGAGTGACTAGTATAACTTCGGCGCCAGAACACTGATCGTTGGATGCTCCATTCATGTACATTTTCCATTGAATGGTAAGTTCTTTACTGCTCTCAAAAGAGTCATCTAGTGCAGTGAATTCAACTATGAAGTCTGCCAACACTTGTCCCTGGATGGCTCTCTAAGGGAGATAAGTGATATCGAACTGGCTTAAATTGATTTTCCATTTCAATAACCTTCTAGATGTCTCAGATCGCTATAAGACCTTTCGTAATGGCTGATCAATGAAGACATTGATGGGGTGAGCCTGAAAATAAGGGCGGAGCTTCCTTGAAGCAATCAGCAGGTAGTATGAGCGCTTCTCCAATTTTGGATAATTTTTTTCAATACGTGTCAACCGCTTGCTAACATAGTACATTGGCCTTTGGATCTGATTCTCTTCGCACAGCAACGCGACACTTATGGCATGTACCGACATCGCTAAATAGATGTTCAAGTCTTCCTGATCCAGTGGCTTAGATAAGATGGAGGGTCTCTCTAAGTGGTGTACCAAGCTTGAAACGCATCAACACAATCCTGCATCCATGCAAAGTTCCTCTTTCCTCTTCTAATCGAGTCAAATAAGAGAATGCACTATTGGTGGCTCTGGAGATAAACTGACTTAGGGCGGCGACCTTCCCATTTAGGGTTTGCACCTGCTTAATCATCTTCGATGCTTGGATATTTCTTATCGCCCAAATCTTCTCAGGATTAGCTTTAATTCCATGAGATTTAACGATGAAACCCAAGAATTTCCCTAACGCAACGCCGAAAGAGCATTTCAATGGGTTAAGTTTCATTCTATACTTTCTGAGAACACTAAACATCTCTGCCAAATCAACGATATGGTCATTTGATCGTCGTTACTTCACGAACATATCATCCACATATACTTCCATTGATCATCTGATCTTGTCTTGGAATATTTGGTTGATCAGTCTTTGATAAGTTTCTCCAGTGTTTTTCGGCCCAAAAGGCATCATAATAAAGCAGTATAATCCAGTTCGGTAATGAAGCTGGTGTGTTCCTAGTTTGGGATGTGCATCAGGATCTGATTGTAATTGGAATACGCATCCATAAACGAAAGTAGTTCATATCCAACGGTTGAGTCTACCAGTTGGTCGATCCTTGGAAGTGGAAAGCTGTCCTTCGGGCATGCTTTATTTAGGTCTAAGTAGTCAATGCATGTTCTCCACTTTCCATTAGCTTTTCTCATGAGTATAGGATTGTATACCCATTTCGAGCAGAGGGCGTCATGGATAAACCTATTATACTTGAGTTTATCCACCTCCTCCTTAAGCACAGATCTCTCTGGATCCATGTTGCGTCATTTCTGTTTCACCTGGACATGCCTTGGGTCGATATTCAATGCATGGCTCGCAATGGTTGGAGAGATCCTACACATGTCAGAATGGGTCCAAGCATACATCAAGATTCACTCAGAGAAAGTCATTAATTCCTTCATCATCATTGCACTGAGCTGTGATCCGATCTTCAGGAACCGTAATGGATCATCGTGGTTAACCGTAATGTTAGTTGTCAGCTCAGTAGGTGCAGCCTTAGGTTGGGCTCCTCTTCCCCATCTCTCTGATTTACATCTTTATAGAACCAACTGTGGTGTCCGAGCCAAGGCTCAGACATTGATTGCTAGGCTATGTTAATTTTGATGTAGAGAGGATTCTCTACATCCTTTCCTTTTTCTTTCCATTGAGCATCCCTTAACTCAGCAACATAGGAGGCACGATCACGCCTGATCTCCATCAACAATTCCCATGCTATTCTCTGTCGGGAATTTGAATGTTAAACACCAAGGAGCGATGGCTGCCCTGAATTCAACAAGGGATGGTCGGCCCAAAAAAGCATTGTACGGAGAGTTCACATCCATTACAATAAACGACAGCACCCGCACTCTCCTATGATTGTTGTCACCCAACTCCACCAATAGCTCGACGTAGCCTACCGCTTCAGTAGAATACTGATAAAGCCATGAATATGGGCTTTGCATGGTTTCAAGTCTTTGGCCTCCAGTAACATCTGGTCATAAGCCTTCTTAAAAATGATATTAGCTGAGCTTCCATAGTCGATCAAAATCATTCTTACCAAGGTGGGGCCGATCATTGCTGAGATCACCATTAGGTCAATCGTAGGGGCTTCCACCCTGTTTTCATCTCTACTTTGAAACAAGATATCGTTAGTCATAGTCCTTTGCTGCTTTCCCGGAGCACCATCCTTTGTGTTCGAGTAGCATTCAACATCAGCATGCCTTATAGTGTTCACGTAACATTCCATTTCATTCCAGCTTTTATCGACCGGATGTGTTCCTTCGACAATTGTGTTAATGACTAACTTCCTCCTATCTGCCTAGGTTCCTCAACACCAAGCGGAGTTTGTCCCCTATTGAGGTTGGACGTCCCCTGCCCTCCATCCTGCGGGGCTTTAACAAACTGTTGTAACTTTCTTTCATGGATTAACTTTTCAATGACATCATAGAGGTGGCGACACTAGTCCGTGGTATGACCATAACTTTCATGGAATCTATAGTACTTCCTTGTTTGTTTCTGCTTCTCTGTCGGCGCTTTCGAAGGTGGTTTTCTGTATTGCATAGTATTACAAGTCGATAAGTAGATGTTCTCTAATGATGTTTTCTATGGTTTATATGTGTCATATGTCGAGATCCTTGGCTTCACTGTTCCAGAATCCCGTCTTCGATCGTAGTTTCCATCATCGCCTCTCTTTTGCTCATTTTCTTTTTTTTGAATATTAACTTCAACCTTTCCGAAACTATCTCCAGACTGTTTCACCGCCATGTTACTTCGTACTCCCTCAGCATTCGGGCCTGCAACATCTCTCTTCTTGGTCCGCTTTGCCTCTTCCTTCCTTAGGTAGTGAGCTGCCTTTGTGAAAAACAATCCAACATAGAAGGAGGCTTCCCCGCCAACCAACAGCCAAAATCAGAATCAGGGTCGACTCCCTTAGTCAGTGCCATCAGTATTGCATCATCTTTTGGACTACTAACTTCTATAACAGCCGTATTAAACCTATCTAGATAATCTTTTGGTGACTCCTCGGAGCCTGGATCAAGTTGGAGAGGGACATGACATCTTTAGGGTGAGCCGCGTGCATGCGGAATTGATCCATGAACTTCCTTACTAATTCATCGAACGAAGAAATTGACCATGGCGGTAGTTTGGGGAGCCGTATGGTCGCAACCCCTTCCAAAAAATGGGAAAACATCTGCACTTGACTGCATCGGTGGCTCATGCGAAATCCATATGCCACACATACTTCATGGGATGCTGCATGGGTTGGTTTTTCCTGCATAAGCAGGCATCGTAGGCATATTAAACCTCCACGGATACTCTGTGTATAAGATGTTATCAATGAATGGAGTATGACTCCTGGAGAGTCCCCAATCATCGTTGATCGGGCCTTAATTCTCTTTCACATGTTGTCTCACCGTAGCTGTTAAGTCCGGTGCCTGAAGAGCTGGTGCTAGGTAGTGGTCATATTCCACCTTACATGAACGATCCGATCCACACCTTCGGGCTTCACATCATTGCCTTAGTTCCTCTTGCTCCTGATCTATCTCCTGAGCAATGGTCCTATCATCGTCTCTCAGCTACGGTTCAACCACATTGTCTTGAGCTCTAGCATCTTTATCGGGCGTGCTGCATCTAGAATTTTTTTCTCCGGCAGTAGGTAAGTTTCCCCTTGGTTTAAGGGTTTGGTACCGATCCGTATGGTCTGGCGATAGTCGATCGTGTAGTTTCCCCATGACATTCCTCCTTCATATGCATCGGTCTTGCGTCGTCTGCTCTCATGATAGTCGTCGGATGAAGAGGAGTTCTCTGACCTAGAGTATGGAGAGGGCTCCCCCTTGTCTTGCCACATTGGTCTTACAACTAGTTGATCAGGTCAATATTGGTCTTGATTTTCGGATTGAGCTGCAGATGGCTATTAAGCATTTCCTTCATCGGGACTTCAAAGTCGGCTCTGGTGATGTAATCAGGAGGATTTAGGGTATCAGTAGCCACTAGTTGCACATTCTGGTTAACCTGTTGACTGCTGGTATCTTCATTGCCTTCAACAACAAGGGAAGAAGTAGACTTTCCTCTGGCCATGGCTAATAACTTCCTTTTAGATCTTCTTCAAATCTGAGTAGAAACAGAAACTTATCAAGAGAAATTTAGATCTATCTCGCGAATATGGGAATCCACAAGTGGATGATGAGATCCAATCAAGTTGAGAATTCTGTTCTCGGTCAAAGCACCAAAATTTTTGCACCAAAAGTTGGCATAAACACCAATATATTTTATGTAGAGAAATAAAGTGAAGAACTAAAATTAAAATAGAGGAAACAAGCAAAAAACAAGAACATGCAGAATTACAATGGTTTGGCATTGATTGCCTACGTCCACTTTGATGAGATTGCTTTATTAAGCACTTGTTTTTCTAAGTACAGGGGGATCAGATCGGACTGATCCTTGATTACAATGAAGTACAAGTAAAACAACAGTGTAAAGATCTACAATGAACTCTATATTTATAGGGGTAGATGACCAAATATCTTCTTGAAATTTCACCGGCAAGATCTCACTATGTAGACGAGGTAACCCAAAAATATTCATGGTCCAATTCCAAATGATATGGGATCGGCACTGATCGTTTCATACAGCCATATGGAAGCTCACGATCGCTCTGGTGGGTCCCCCTCCATACTAGTTTCGTTTTTCCAAAGTTGTTTTGCATAGTTTCTTACATGTTTTTGGAGATATCGATCGATTCCCATTGATTTGAACTGCTGATTCAAGTTATTCATAGCCATAGTGATATGATATGATCCCCTGCATAGGAGAAGGGATAGGTACTGATCCCCTATCTAGGGGAGATGCTAATCCATAATTAGAACATTCCAAAGAGCTTGTCTCCTGATCTTGCTTGCTTGTTGCTTCATACCATTGCTGGGCTTGATCTCTGGACTCCATGATCACCTCTCTTGGCTGCTTTCCTTATCTATCATCGAGTCCAACTTGTCCAATCAGTCTGGATATAGTCGGGTCAAAAGGCCAGATAACAAAGTGTAAATCAATCCATAATATAAAGTTCCTTTAACATATCTCAAAATCCTTCTAGTAGCCTTCATGTGTGTATTAGTTGGTGCATCCATATAACGACTGATTAGTCCAATTCCATAAAGGATATCATGTCTAGAACATGTCAAGTACCTTAAATTTTCAACAAGCTTTCTATAAAAAGTAGGATTTAGTTTCTCACTATCATCAAATCTTTGATAACTTGGTTTCACACTCTACAGGTGTAATGTCAGGTTGAAAATTCTGCATGCCGAATTCTCACAAGACTTTCATTACATAGCTTTTTGATAAATAAAAATGCCTTCATCTGATTACTTCACTTCAATTCCAAGATAATAGAACATGAGACCAATATCTATCATTTCAAATTCTATAGCCATCTCCTTCTTGAATTCTTCAAACACTGTTGAATTATTTCTTGTAAAGATCAAATCGTCAACATATAAGCAAACAATCATCATATCACCATTCTCTTTCTCCTTCACATAAAGGCCATATTTATAAGGACACTTTATGAATTCTTTCTTTCTAAAATAATCATCAATCCACGTATACCATGCCCTTGGTGCTTCTTTAAGCCATACAATGCTTTCTTTAACTTTAAGACTTTATCTTCTTCCCCCTTAACAACATAACACATCGGTTGTTCTATGTATACATCCTCTTTCAAATAGCCATTCAAAAATGCTGATTTTACATAAATTTGAAATTTTTTCCATTTATTTTGAGCGGCTAGTGAAATGACCAGTTGAATGTCTCTAAACGAGCTACTGGAGCAAAGAAATTATCATAGTCAATTCCATATTGTTGGCCGAATTCTTTTGTGACAAGTTGAGCTTTGAATTTGTCCACCTCTTCATCTGCATTCCTTTTTATTTTGTAAATTCATTTCACTTCTAGAACTATCTTTTTGTGGAAGATTTGACAACTCCTATGTCTCATTCTTCTAAATTGCTTTCATCTCTTCATCCATAGCTGATCTCCACTTTTTGTCTTGCATTGCATTTTCAAAGTCTATGGACTATGATCCTGCTAAAAGACAATAGAGAGCAGAATCATTAATCTCGTCAATGTCTGCATAAATGTCATCGAGGCTTCTCATCTTTGGATTTCTTTCATAAGAACTTAGTGTATCTTATCATCATGAATTAGTGTTGGAACTGGTGTTGGAGTGTTTAGAGGAGAATATGGATGCTCATTATCTTCTATTTGACTAGACTTATCACCAAGCCAAGGAATGAAATTGTAGTCTTCATTTTGATTTTCCCAATTCCAAGAGTCATTTTTATCAAACTTGACAGCCCAACTATTATATTGCCTCTTGACCAGGCAGTATACCGTAAAAGTTAGCTAAATGGCTTCTATGATCATCAAGGTAGGAAGCTTGGAGAGACGGTTATCAGGCTCAGAAATCGATGATATTTGGAACTATAGACAATAGTTGGGCGGATTCAGACCAGGTTCCAATCAAGGTGCAATCAATATGAAGTGAAAAGGAAGGCCCATGAGGCTACATTTCAAATTTCAAGTCAATCGGAGTTCGTATACTCGAGTTATGGACAAATGAAGAATTTATATGGATCGATCTAGAACGATCCATAAAATAGCATAAATCGACGATGATCGATCAATATCTCAAAATCTATAAAGCTAATTCACTTGAAACTTTTAGAGCATAAATATATTGAAGAGTGGAGCACTCAAGAATGATCGCAGGTCAAAACTCTCAAGTTCATGAAATTACCGGTCGTTCTATATCGATTGTTCATAACGATCAGTGTATCTTGGCAAGTAATCCAAACACAATAGAGATCGATGAATATCTCACAAACTACAACTTAGAATGACACCATATTTTAGGAGCAAGGCCTAGAGGCATGTGGGACCCCCTCACAAATGATCGCACATCAATCAGCGGCTAAAATAATGATCGGTATAGCCATTACCTATCGTTCCAAAATGATGAATTATGACTACCGATCGTTATGGTTGGCCCTATGGACCTGGAGAACCCTCGACCGAAATCTTAGCGAAATATCTTGTCATCTCACCCTATAAATATAGTGGACTTGGCTCATTGCAAAGGACTTTTAGGCTGGTTCTCCTTCATCGCTTCTTATCTCTTCCTCCATTATTTTGCTAAGGCAAAAAACTACTGTACTTGTAATCTTACAGTATAAATAAAAGACTATTGGAGTGGACGTAGGCCGGAGTTTGCCGAACGACTATAAAACTTGCGTGTTCATTTGCTTTTCTATAATTTATTCTATGATCTGTGAATCTATATTTCTCTATTTGGATCTAAATATTGGATATTTGTGCTTTCACATACAATAGTGTGTTTGTGACCAAATTTGGTGCCAACATTTTGGTGCTTTCATTGAGAAGAACTTACACCCACGGATTTGAAAGCTAGGATCTTTGATTTGGAAGCTTAGATACTTAGATCTAGGAAGCATTGGCTAGGTAATCAACAAGGAGATAAATCACGGATAGGAGCCATCATGAAGGGAGTCAGGAGGCTTCCTCAGGAGCTAATCAAATCTCAATCTTCATTATCAGAGATGATATGGAAACGATGATGGATGTTATGCAGGAGATGATGCTAAAAAGACAGGAAGAGATGATGTAGAGTCTACTCCCACAAATTGGACAAGCTGGAGCGCAAAACTAAGGGACTAGAGTAGCTCAAGTCACTGAAAATCTGAATCACGGAGTTGGAGCAGCATGAGCTAAGGAAAACCAGAATCAGGACCGGGGAAACGAAGCTAATAGACGGCAGGATAGAGTAGTACAGCCGGGGGCAACCCTTGGCCGACACATAATGATCGGTACCGATCATTCCAGAATGATTGGCGTCGATCGATCTAGACTCATGGGCATGCCCCCGGGTTATGCTGGATCGATCCTAGGTGGGGTGTTGGACAATGCTGAGTAGTTTGGTGTCAATAAAAACTTAGATGCCCGTCTAGAAGAGGATAATCTGGGATTCCCTCACAGACTCAGGGGGGCAGGATGGAAATGATGATCGGAGACTACTTACGGATGTTGGAATAGCTGAAAATTGGAATCCAGGACTTGGAGCATAAACTAGCAGATTTGGATATGGTTTGGAACAACCGGGGGCAAACCCCGGTTAAGGAGAATGGACCGGCACTACTCCCCGGATCTATTTGACTTCGGATGGAATCATATAATGATGATGGAACAGGAGCAGCCATCATCCACCACAAATCGGAGCGAGCCCAGCTTAAGGGCATGGTTCGTCGTCTCTTGATTGGGATGGCATGAACTAAATAACTAAAAAACTCTACATTAAAATGGATAAATCACTTACACATGTATAAGATTGAGGACGGTCCCTAGGAATGCTCTGAGATGGCAATAAACCACCATAATTAATGAACTTAAAACACTTGGATCCGCACTACTACAATAAATAACACAGGTCGCGGTTGTGGCACCGACTGGAGAGACGGGGCAATAACTGCAAGGTGCAAGTCTCTTTGCCAGAGAGCGACATGATGGACTCATACATGGATTAAGTCTTCGATTGGGGATCGAGGTCGTAGAAGGATACTCCATGAATTATGTCCTCGCCGGAGAGTCGAGGCCAGAGAATAAAACCCAAAAGGTCGTCAGGTATGAATTATGCTTGGCAAGGAGTAGTTCACTTTGTCGGATAACGACAGGATCAGCCTACTCAAGTCGTCGAGGATGGATTATGCTCGGCAAGGGTCCGGGGAGACCACGATCGACCTAAGACTTAGGCTAAGACATCACTTAATGTTTAAGGACACTGAACCGGAGTACATGAAGTAATGCCGCTTCATCGGCGAGCGACTTGATCGGCTTACTCGGTCGTCGAGTATGGATTGTGCTCGGCAAGAACCCGAAGAGGTTACAAATTTAGGTATCAGCTTCGAACGGCTATGGATTTAGATATGTACCCAGAGCGGTCGCGGATTTGGATAACGATCCGATGAGATCGAGGACTTAGACAACGATCTGGTGAGATCGTGGATTTTGCTATTGGCTTAGGATGGATATAGATTTGCATAAAACGATTCAGAGAGATCGCAAGTTTGGTTAACGAATTTGGAATGGATTCGGAATTGAATATTGACTCAGAACAGTCAAGGATTTCGCTAACGATTTAGAGAGATCAAGGAATTGGATTGGCAACGGACTGGATTTGGATTGGAATATTCGGCTATCAATGGATTATGGATTTCGGATTCTGGATATATAGCAATTCAAAACACGCCTTCCCACCGCAAGGCATGTTTTAAGGGGCAAATGTTATACCACCTCTTGACCGGGCAGTATATCATAAAAGTTGGCTAAATGGCTTATGTGATCATCACGGCAGGAAGACCAAAGAGACGGTTCTCAGGCTCGAAAATCGATTATATTTGGAACTATGGACAACAGTTGGGAGGATTCGGACTAGGTCCCAATCAACGTGCAATAAATATAAAGTGACAAGGAGGGCCCCATGAGGCTACATTTCAAAATTTTAAGTCAATCAGAGTTTGTATGCTCGAATTATGGACAAATGAAGAATTTATATGAATCGATCTAGAACGATCCATAAAACAGCATAAATCGACGAAGATCGATCAAAATTTCAAAATCTACAAAGCCAATTCACTTGAAACTTTCAAAGCATCAATATATTAAAGAGTGGAGCCCTCGAGAACGATCGCAGGTCAAAACTCTCAAGTTCATGAAATTACTGATCGCTCTATACCAATCGTTCATAACGATCGGTATAGAACGACAAGCAATCCAAATACAATAGAGATCGATGAATATCTCACAAACTAGAACTCAAAATGACACTATATTTTAGGAGCAAGGTCTAGAGGTATGTGTGACCCCTCACAGACGATCGCATATCAATCAGAGACCAAAAATAACGATCGGTATAGCCATTACCGATCGTTCCAAAATGATGAATTATGACTACCGATCATTATGGTGGGCCCCTATGGACCTGGAGAGCCCTCGGTCGAAATCTTAGAAAAATATCTTATCATCTCACCCTATAAATACAGCGGACTTGGCTCATTGCAAAGGACTTTTGGTTTGGTTCTCCTTCATCACTTCTTATATCTTCCTCCATAGTTTTTCTAAGGCAAAAACAAATGTATAATCTTACAGTATAAATAAAAGATTATTGGAGTGGACGTAGGCCGGAGTTTGCCGAACCACTATAAAACTTGCGTGTTTATTTACTTTTCTATCATCTATTCTGCGATATATGAATCTATATTTCTTTGTTTGGATCTAAATATAGGATATTGGTGCTTTCACATACAATAGGGTAGTTGTGACCATATTTGGCACCAACATCGGCTAATAATAGTTTTCTTCTTCTTTGGAACATATAGCTTATAGCCTTTGGATTTTGCATCATATCCAACAAACGCAAGCTTCTCACTTTTATCATCCAATTTAATTCTTGTTTCATTTGGAATATGTACATAAGCAGTACAGCCAAAAACTCTTAGATGAGAAAGAATTTGCTTCTTTCCACTCCATTTCTCTATAATGTAGACTTTTGCAAACATCTTGTAGGACACCTATTGGATAGATAAACTGAACAAGCTATAGCTTCAGCCCAAAATTCTATAGGCATGTATTTACTCTTAAACATACTTCTTGTCATGTTAAGAATGATTCTAATCTTTCGTTCCACCACACCATTCTGCTGAGGTGATCTTGGAACAGTCAGGAATCTTCGAATGCCATGAGATTCACAAAAAACATCAAATTGCTTTGAAGTAAATTCACCACTATGATCATTCTCAAAGCCTTAATTGAATATTCACTTTCTTTTCTACCATCTCCTTGAATTTCTTGAGCATACCAAGAGCTTCTGACTTTTGTTTCAAAAAATACACCTAAGTCTGCTGACTATAGTCATCAACAAACAATAAAAAGTACTGGTTTTTACCAAATGAAGGTGGATTTATAGGACTGCAAATATCAACACGAACCAATTCAAAAGGCTTTGTAGCTCCTGCAAATGACTCCTTCAAGAAGCTATTTCTGAATTGTTTGCCGTAAAGACGCCCTTCACATAATTATCACAAATCATACACCATTTTCTCTTTTGTTAGTATCTTCAAGCTATAAAAATTTAAATGACCCATCCTTTTGTGCAAAAGCCAAGAATGATTTGATGAACAAGCTTTTAAACATTTAATAGAATCAATTTGGATTTGGAGAGAAAACATTCTATTCTTAGACATTTTTACTATGGCAATTAGACAGCCTTTAGAATCTCTCATCATCAAAGCACCATTCTTAAGCATAATATTATATCCTTTCTCCAAAAGCTGACCCAAACTTAATATGTTTGATTTAAGTGCAGACACATAATAGACTTGAGTAATGAATTGATGTGATTTATTTTTGGCTTGAATAAGAATATTACCTATTTCTTCAATCTCAACTTTTCTTCCATCTCCAAAAGAAATATTTCCTTTAAAAGTTTCATCAATAGATATAAAAAGATTCTTCTTGCCTGTCATATGAGTACTTGCACCAGTATCTAAATACCATGCCACTTGATCCTTTTCTGCACCTCCATCACATGAGACTAACAAAGTGTCTCCTTCATTCTCTACACTTATAGCACAATAAGCCTTTTCTTCTTTGACACTTGAATTTCTGCATTCAAATGCATAATGGCCATATTTTTACAATTGTAACATTGTATGTTAGTGTTACATTCTGACGCAAAATGACCATACTTTTCACAATTGTAGCATTGCACATCAGCTTTTGGATCTCCTCTTTGGACTAATTCTCTTTATCACGTCCTCTTGATGAGTTTTTGTTTGATCTCTCATCATTGCTAGAGTTTTGATCGGATATTCCTCTTCCTTTGTAATTACCACGCACGCGGAACCACTTCTACCTCCACCTCTTCCTCTCCTAAAATTTTCATTCCCTTCATTTTTTCCATTTAGAGTCAACTTTGAGAGAAGCGCTTGAGCCTATGGTTGCTTCTCAGTCATCCTTTCTTTACGAGCTTGCAACAATCCCAACAATTCATCAACGGTCATGGAGTCTAGATCTTTTTATTCTTCGATGGCATAACAGTATAATCAAATTTGGAGTATAGAAACCACAGAATTTTTTCAACTACACGAACATCATCTAATTTTCACCATATCGTCTCATTTGATTGACAACCGCCAATACTCGGGTGAAGTAGTTTGAAATTGATTCAGAATTTTTTACCTTGAGATTTTCAAACCCCCCTCTCAAGGTTTGCAAATGTACTTTAATCACTTTGTCTTTTCCTTTAAATGAATTTTAAAGAATCTCTCATGCCTCCTTTGCACTGGATATATTAGATTTTTCTCAAACATACTCTCATCCAAGCATGCTTGGATAAGAGCAAGTGCTTGCTAGTCTTTCATCTTTGCCTTTTGCAAAGCATCTCTGTGTAGTTGCCAATGTTGCCTCATTTTTTGGCTGATCAAATCCCTTCTCAACAATGTCCCATGCATCATGTGATCCCAGCAAATTTTTAATTCGGATGCACCAATTAGCATAATCCTCTTTGGTGAACTTTGGAAAATGAAAAGGAAACATGTCTTCATTCATCATTTTTCTTTTTACTACTCACTTTTTTCCTCTCTCGTACAGGCTCTGATACCACTTTGTTAAAGACGAGAGGAATATAATTTTGGAGGAGAGGTAGATAAATAACCTTTTATTTCATTATCATATTCCAAACGTAGACTTCTTGCATTCTGTGTATAATAGGAAAACTCTCATTTGAAGCTTTTAAAATTACCGAAATACTCTTTTGATAGTTTAGTCAAAATTAAAAGAATAAAAAAAATAATGTTTCCATTTGTCATTCCACTCTATCACATCTTCATAACCATCCTCATCTCCTTTTTTGTTGAGATCAAGCTAAACAATCTTATTCACAAAAATCAATGACAACCCAAAATCAATGGCAACTCACCTTAGAAGTTAAAGTCTTTTTTGTTATTTTCTACCCACGCCTCTTACTTGTTCTAATAACTTCAGTGATTCCATAAACAACACTTTCTTCTCTCACTTCCAATCAAAATTCAATCTTCCACATTATAACTTTACATCTGCATGGATTTCAGTCCCAATTGTTCTTCTTGTAACCTCAATCTAATACATTTTTTGTTTCTTTTATCTTAAACTACTAAATTCTGGGCTTTTGGATGGGCATGTACAAACTATTTTGCAGTAAAAACAGTTGACGCATGTTTTTTTTATACATGTTTAACGGACGTGTCGTATGTACTGGTATTTATAGTGCATTGATTAGCACTTTGAAAAAGTCACGACTTTCTAGATATATGTTACTTCATGAATAGACATAGACCTTTTCCATAACAAAAGGTCTTTTAAAATACCAATAGACACGGCTAAATTTGAGTTTAAATTTCTGCAAGTATTATGTTAAACAAAATCTCTCTTCTACCGCTGCTGTTTCTGCTGTCTGATTTATGGAAAAATTAGTTATTTTAATTTTTAACCAAACGCAATGGCACCGGATATACTTCAATTTATTTGTTTGTTTACTTACCTATTTATTTATTTTTAACATTACAAAGCCCACAATGGGCAATTATTAAACTAAACAATAAGCCTTTAAAGAAAAATGTGAAGGGATCTGGGTTGGGCCACAAATGGTAACCCTTACCTAAAGAAACTGGAACTTGGACGTACATTTTTGCATAACAAGTGAAAAATAAATCAAATAAACACACTAGATCTGTATAACATTAGAAAAGGCAAAAGAACACATTAATATGTAAACACATCAAATGCACATGCAAGTAGCAGAAGGGAAAAAGAAAAGAAACAAACACACAGAATCTATCTATCATTAAAAAAAAAAAACCTGTACAATTTCTACTTGCTTTCTCCATTATTGAATTATTATTATTTTTCCCTTCTTTTCTACACAAATCTTTGGTCCCCATGAAATATCGCTCGTTAATTATTCAGGTCTTCATCTTCTGTTATTCTTTCTTTATCTTTTTCCATTTCCATGTCCTTTCCCTTTGCTGTAACTTCACTGCTAATGCATGAAATGATTGCTTCCACATTTTCACTTTCTACCTGTATGTCTTCTGTTCCTTTTGCTTCAAGCCAGTCCATTGCATAATGTTGATTGTACAACTTCACTCCCACAATCAAAATAAACACTGTCCAAAACAGTTAAAAGATGAGAATCTTTTATGTTACAATGTTCTTAATATCAATATCATTTATGTTATATTTGATAAATAATACAGAATTTACTGCGTTATGTTGTATGTAATGGTCATGCCAACACTTGTAAAATTGTGTACATGATAGAAAATATGAATTACCAGTCCAAACACGAGCATCTGTAGATGAAATATTCCAGATGAAAACGAATACAGATGCAGCAACTGCTTTCTTTTGCGTACAGGACTTCCATGCATCTCCAAATCTTTCTATCCAAAATTTACCTTCAACAATAATCAAACATATATACTTTTTAAAAAAGGTTTTTTACAAACTGGTTTGTTGCATGAAGTAACTTAGTCATTCAAGTGTGCTTTAGAAAGTAATTTTGTCCATTTTTGAGAAAGAAAAGGGCATGTTCATTTTCATATTGTTAAATTTACCATAACGAGCCAGTTGAATTGAGTAGGAGG
Source organism: Allium fistulosum (assembly GCA_030737815.1). Taxonomy (NCBI): domain Eukaryota; kingdom Viridiplantae; phylum Streptophyta; class Magnoliopsida; order Asparagales; family Amaryllidaceae; genus Allium; species Allium fistulosum. The sequence continues at coordinate 1,030,193,302 of CM060905.1, forward strand.
ATAGCACTTTTGGTATAGTGAAAACTCCAAAAAACGCTGCAGTAATTCAAACAAGTTAATTCAGTAATTTAATCAAATGACAAATTTACATTTCACTGCAAAAGACATAAAGATTACAAAGCCCAGAAACATACAGAGTTTGCATAAGGTCCACATAGTAATGGAATTTCCACATCTGGCCATCACGAACAAAATCACTGCCAACTGCCATGTACATACAAATTACAGAAATTTCACATTATAGAACCGATTAAAGACAGCTAAAAAGGTGTAAATATCAATGAATAAGGGTGCATGGTAAAAACAAATTCAAAAGTAAAAGAGGAGCAGCAGTACCTTTATGGTAGTCTGAGGACCTCCAGAAAATAGAGCCTTGATGTTAACTAGTACTTCATTTATGTATGGAAGTAATATTCTCAATATACAGATTACATCTTCTTCTCTAATTATGTATTTTGCTTCATTCTCTTTTTCATATTCTACTCCTCCCCTGTTTCAAGTCAGAACGTGTTAATTTTACAGAATTTGTTTTCCTATTTTTGGAATTTTCTTCCTAATCTAGAAACCAACCATTAGTTAAATTATACATTTTTGCCTATTATTAATGATTATACTTAAATTGTAATGAACACATTAATTTATTATTGAACTGATCTGAACCATCATAGACCGGTCAATTCAGAATATAATTTTCCACTTTCTAAGATACAAAATCCATCCAAATATGCAATGTGATTAAATGTACTACACTTAATTATTTGAAGAAATATCAAGTGAATATGACTTTACCTTGTAAGAATGGATCTGTAGAAGAAAATCAAAGCCAAATAAACAAGACCCGCATAAGAAATTGCTGAAATAATGCTGCAAAATTGAAAGAAGACCAAAAAAAAAATCAACAATTATGCTTTTCTATTTCTAGTTATTATTTTAATGTAAAATTGAGAAAGGTAATACCTGAAGTTAAGATCTTTAGCATATGAAGAAGAAAGCAGCATAAATGTACCAAACCCAAAAACAAAACAAGATTTTGACACATCTCTCCACATTACCAAATCAACTACAAAAATTCATCAATGTCATGATCTCATCTAAGCACAATAATCAAAATGCAAAAATGTAGTAGTTTACCAATATTCTGCATTCTGTTTCCAGAACTATACTCTTCTTCCATCCTCTCTTCTTCAAGTACCCCTAAAAACAAATCCACATTATATTAATAGTAATAAATGAAACAATTATAAAATGTACTAGCTTACTCAAATCAGGCTCGATTTCTTCATGATATATCACAAGTTCAAGATCACGAATTGGTTGAATAGGCAAATCGATTTCCTTATCATCGAAATTATTGATAACCCCTTCAATCTCAATTTCATCGTCATCAACCTCCTCATCTTTAACGACTTCATGGCAAATTTTTGGAGAATTTGATAAATCCGAAGCTGCTTTCAGTAATACTGGAGACTTGGAATTGGTTTCGGGTGGCTTCCAGGTCCTTCTAGACTTGTCTTTCTCCACATTGCTATCGCTTTGGTTTCTTCTGAGTTTTTTTGGGGGTTTTGGTTCTTGGTCTGTTTTTAGTTTTGGTGGTGAATTGAGAAGGACGCCATTGTTGTTGTTTCTCGCTCTTCTTCTTGCTCCTGGCTGCATTATTTTTCTTTCTGGATTTGATTTGGTTTGCTAGTGAAGTGGTAATGTTAAGGACATGAGCATGGATAAGATTTTTGCTTTTTGTATCAGTCACTGTAATATACTTTCGATGAAATTGCACAAGCATGTGGTCGTAGCCCAGTAAAAGCTACATAAGGTCCTTGGTATAGATATAAATTACTTTGTTAATCTCTGTCGCAAGGTTCTAATAATGTATAAATTATTGAAATATCTCCGAGTAAAATAAGAATACATGATTTCATATTTCATGTTATTTCACTTTTTACTGTCCAAAGAGTATTAATTATTCGAAGTAGTGCAATAAGTGGAAAGTATAAGAACTGTGTTTGTCATAGAGTGAACTAAATTATGAGGTTAGGTCACTTAATTATATTAAGCTTAATTAGCACACATCACATCTCGCAAATGGCTACATGCTCTAGTTTTGTCCACATCCTACCGACGGCTTAAATTCATTTGCTTGTGTACTTTTAACCTTTTTACTTGTTAAGACACATACAACCTCTCTGTATTATATTCTACCGTTATTGTACTAACGAACACATTAACCAAATATGACTCCTTCATGCATATAATTTTTACACAACTCAAAATAGCGATATGATATCATAGTAAGTATTCAAACCTTTGACTTTTCAACTGGAATAACCAGCAAGTGTATGCCAACTTTTTAAGTAATTGTGTATGACTGAATCACGTGTCCATTTTCTGGTCGCATGCACTTTTTATATGTCTAGATCTCCTTTAATTTTATCAGAACGTTGATATTAATAGTGTAAAATGTATGATATCAGCATGCAGACTAGCATAATTTACTCGCAATAATTAAAATATTACTGAAGATGAGTGTAGTTTAAGTAAAGCACATGGCGATGTTGGATCGGTAACACTATCGCTGACAATGCAGAATTTTATTAATAAACGACCGTAAAAAATGGTAATGTGTGTATATCCGTTAAACATATAAGATGACAAATTATTTTGACTCGTGAAAATGTTTTGCTGAATACTAGGCACCGTTTTGGACAACTTATTTTAACAGCAAAGATATACCCTAATTCAACAATTATTTAATATTATTATAATTAGTGGAAACCTATAACTCATCTTATATTGAGTCCAATTGTAACGTCTATCTATACAAGTTAAGAACTTAAAACCGTAATTTCTACCATTTCTAAAAGTAGTTGGTGCGTTAATCGGAAATAACAACAAAAACATAAAACATAAAACATAAACATACCAAAATATACGCGTTACATTTTCTATATTTACTGGTTTAATTATTTCCTTTGTCACTTTTGTTTTGTTTTTAAATTATTTTTCTTTTACCTTTTATTTTGTTTGTATGTTTACTTAACATATTAATAAAAATACATATATGTTGGTGTTTCCAGTTTTTAACCTTTCATCTTCTCTCTCTCCTCTTCTTATCTTTATTGTTTTGTTTTATTCAAATATTTCAACATGATATTAGAGCAATATTCAACTCTTATTGATGATTTAATGGTTTTTGTGGATTCAGTTTTATGTTGCAAAATTGAGGAAGTTCAATTAGGATTTGGTGTTTCAAAAGTGCAAAGTGGTTATGAGTGTAGGATCGATTTCACCCTAGAGGGGGGTGAATAGGGTGATGCTATCAATTATAAAATTTTTTGCGGAAGTATATAAAATAATTTCAACACAGATAACATCAAAATAACAGCAGCACAGATAATAGCAGAATATAAAAGGCAGACAATAGAACACACAGATTTACCCAGCTTGGGCAAAACTCTGCCTACGTATTACCCCCAAGGTTTCTACTAGAAATTAAGTAGTCAGACACTTACACACGTAAACTCGCGATACCCGCTATCGACTAATCTTAACTCTACGCTCAAAACTTTGCCACAACTCAGCTACTGAGTTGCGAATTCTCAAACTACGCCACGTAGTTTGTCCTCGGTCACACGACTAGTAAATTACCAAAGTTTAAAAGAAATACAGAATTAAAGCAATTTAAATAACTCAAAACCCTAATTTTTAAATATTAAGCCCAATAGAAATGTCGGCCCAAAATAAAAGATAATTCCCTTTTTCCTTTAATATTATTTCGGCCTGTATCTTCTCTTGTCTGTGATAATTCGTTGCTCTCTTCGTTTCTCTTTTCCTGTGCTCGAAAATTAGGGCTTTTGGAGAATTGAAGTCGCTGATTGATTGTAAGTCGATTACAATGGCTTTTACTCTGATTTGCGTCGGCAATCGACCATCTCTTCACTTTGCTCACGGCTCCTTCAATTTGAGTCGAGTTTATCTGTTGCAAAAATTGGTACGTTCGTTCCTTTTTTGATTTATACTATACTCGACTTTGATTCGAGTTGAATGATTGTTCTTTGTTGCTTGAACTTGAATTCTTTTTACGGCCGATGATGATAGGGTTTATATAGGATTCTAATTCCTATATTTTCGTTAAGATATACTAATTTGAATTTGTCAATTATTTTAGCTTTGGCCATTGATCTTCGTTTGGATGGTTGAGATTATTACTGACTTGTTCCAATTCGTATATATTTTGATTTCTTGTTTCTCACGGATTGATTTCTTTCGTGGCCACCACGGCTTCGATTTCTGACTTGTTCGACTTCCTTGGTCATTACGGCTTGATTTTTAGTTGACATCGGCCACTTTGATTTTGTTAAAATGCTTTTTTGTTGCCTCTGGTTTTACTGTTGTATTTTGAACTACGGCTTGACATTGACTTTGTTCAATTGCTCACGCCTTTGACTTGAATTTTGATATTACCTGACTTCGACTTTGATAAAACTGTTAATTGCAAAGAAACGTTCGACATTGCATATGTATATATCTTGTTTGCATTATCCACGGTTTTATATGTGTACATCAGTGTCATCTCTTTGATCTTGTCTGGTCTATATGCATTGTTGTCACATTGGTTTGTTCCTTTGAGTCTATGCTGATGAAATTTGAATGTTTTGATTGATTACATGTTCACTTTGTTGAGTAATGGCTTGACCATATGCATATTGCTGCAACTTTGTACATGCTTCGATTTGAGCTTGCATTGTTTATTCGAGCTGTTGTTTCATGTGCAGTTTGTAATTTGTCGAGCATCATTTATATACATACATATATATATATGCTTCATTATTATTTTACTGGTGCATGTTGTATTTGGTCTTAGTTGTCAATGTGTACATGTTGTTCTCTGATTACTATGGTCTGTGCCTTTGTGTGAAGCTTGACTAAGTTGTTGCTTTTGATTCATTTGAACCATAGCCGTAGTGTCATTGCATTTTTCTTTGAGTGTTGGTTCAAGTGTAATTATGTTGTGGTCATTGCAATCAAGTCTTGATTGATCACTGGTTGCTCTTTGTAATTGTAGTCTTGACCATTTTCCTGAACTTGCACCTGTGTTGAATCCAGCTTAAAGCTCGGGTTTGACCTTGTGCTTATTTGTTGTGACTTTATTTGTATATCACTTGAGTTGAACCCGGCTATTAGGTTAGACCTTGTGCTCACCTGTCCCTGTAATTTTATCAAGTGTACATTGGTGTGCACGGCCTTGTGGCATGTACAGTGATACACTATGCATGTCACAAGTTGTTCGTGTTTGATGAATTCAAAATTAAATGATGACGAACAACCCAAATAACTGAGGCAAATAATATTTTCAAAAAATCATTTTATTTTACACTGCAAAAATATTTCCTTTTCAATTTTACTGCGTCGGTGTATATTTTTGCAAATAACTCAAATGTTGGATTCAATCTGGAATAGAGTTGAAGATAAAGTATGAGTGAATGAGTGATATGTAGTGAGGTGCATATGTAAATGATAATTGTAATGTGATTGAATTTGTATTGTAATTGAAATTGTATATATATAGTGAGAGCTCAAATCTGTACTATTCAAAATTGTAATAAAACATTTGTTTGAATAAAATATCCGTTTGAATTTAAATTCTGTGTTATTTATTTTATTCAGCAAATATTTATTAATTATGTGAAAAATAAAATAGTACATTAACAAATATATTTAAATGAATATATATATATATGTTTATTATCATCAAACAAAAATCATATACTCGCATATTCAACAATGAGTTAGTATGCTTGATAACTACAATAAAATTCAATTAAATCTAAAACTTAGCGTCTTCTTTTCTTTTCAACATTTTATATTGTGTGACCATTTTTTCAATGTTCTTATATATTGACTTGATTAACATGGGAGAAGAAACAGAAAAACTAAACTCTATTTCAAATATACATCTTATAAGATTATTCTTCGCGTTCTTCTCATCATATTATCTTCTAAATACTTCTCATAATACATATCAAACTTGGTTAAAGTTTCCGTGTATATTCATGTTCTCTGGTTTTCAATGATAGTATGTTAAACCTTGAAGAGCGAAAGAGGTCATCAATTGCACCGTAGTTGTGCCGAATTTTGATTTTAAGGCAGTGGTCCATTCACAATATAACAATGTCCCGTGGATTACTTTTTATTAATCTTTCATCAATTTTCAACAATTTGAGAGTGAAATTAAACCTATCTTTTATGAGGATTATGGTATTAGGTTTTTGGAGAAAATAGTGGACAATTATGGTAGATGATGCATTTGGAGAAGAAAAGCAAAGATTTAAAGCAAAATTAAACTAAATCACAATAAGAAGAATTGTAAGGTAATGCTAAGGTATGGCCCATTGCAAAACTCATTGACATGCAGAAGAACACACTAGAGCATCATACTAATAGAAATAAGTATGTGCCATAGGGGAAATTATATAAATAGTGATATAAACTAACTTTGTAAATAATCTTTTCTTTTTTGAAATAAGGTAATCTTTCTATGTTATTTTATTTTATGTGTTGTTATATTGAGATAGAAATAATGAATTAAATACATTAAATATATAAGTAGAAAATCCTTAAAAGAAGTATTTTATTGATTGTAGTTACGATGTGTTTGCAACCATGAGTATTGAATTGATATCTAAATATTTACTCCTTAGATGTTCCTAGTCAAGATGTATCAAGAAAAAGATATCGATATATTTGTTGAGACTAGTTTATATAAATATTTTCATATGATGGCGTCGGGTGGTGAATTACTCATGACCATTAGGAGCACTAAGGGGTTACGTACTTATGGTTGTTTGAAATAATCACATAACAATTTGACGAGTGTTCTTTATAGGTTAATACAACTAAGTCAAAACCAAAGATCTCATGGTAATAACATACGGTAGTCTTCAGATTAGAGGGTACTATCGTTCTTAATTAGCTAGGCTTTACATTGATTATGCTTAACACATTGCATGACGACCATGTTATGACCATAGTTGGGTATACGTTGAACTACTTGAAGTAAAACATTAACCAAGAGAGTATTTGTCATCTTCATTATAAATGTTAGCATTAAAATCATTAGTAGTCAATTTAAAGTCAAAATCTCTAGTCACGTAAATCGGTTAATTAAAAAACGTTATTGGATTGAACCAAGGACTTTAAAGTGGTCAATGTAACACAATACGGACATTAATAGAGTTTTTGACCTTAGACAAAACTCTAGAAATCAAAGTTATACGTGATGATGAAAAGAAGACGTCTACAAAATGTCATTACCAAAGTGTAGCTTAAAATAGATTTGAAACGGATTTCCCCTAAATGATATGTAAATGATTGAACTTGTGTCCGATTGTATTTTAGCAATGTCCGTACAGGCTTCGGTGTTTAATTTGTTTGAATATTGACTAACAATTGAGTTCACACCTTAGAGTTAAACAACCGAGTTATTAGTTATTTCCAAATTTGACCAATGTAAAATTAATTTATAAATGTTATAAATTAATAATAAAATTAAATATAAATGTTTATTGAGTTTTAATGTCATTTTAATTATTTATTTGATGAAGTCTAAAAATTATTTAAAACGACATACAAAAGTTGTGCGTTGATTAAATCAACGAAGGCTTTGGAAAATTAAATAAAATATTTGACTTAAATATTAAATCATTTAGAGTCTAAAATATGGGAGCCCAAATGCCCATATATGGTCGGCCATAGCATGAAGACGAGGAGGGGAATTGGTCTCCTAATGTTTGAGAGAAAGGGGCAAGATATCTATGATCTAGTTGGTCACAAATAGCCACCCCTTCTCATTATCCCCACATACTGAACATACTTAACCCTAGCCTCCATGATAGACATTGGTGAAGCAAAGGAGAAGGTGTTGCATCCTATAGCTAAGGAGGAAGAACAAGGTGTTCGAGGTGGAAATAACCAATAATCTAAGTGTTCGATGATTGCAAGATCACAAGGAGGGGGTAACTTCTTTATTTAAATATATTCAAATACATATATAAGTTAATATTTGCTTATCATCATCATTGTATAATTCAACGGGTAAAAAATTCAAAAATTAATAATAATTTATAGTTAAATGGAGCATTAAACAATGTATGTTACAAAATAAGTGTTTTACTATTTAACTTTCAAATTTTTAAGGTTTTAATAAATTAAAAAAAATTCATTCATAGATTGATATTGACTTTCTCAGAATAAAAGAAATTATTTTTTATACATACATATGTGTGTTGCTGTGTAACGACGGTTGGACCAAGCTGCACATCTCCAGCACGTGACATACACATATGAGTTGACACACACTTTGTTTAACAAAAGGAATCCCCAATGCTATAGGCCTACCAATCCATATTTATCCACCACTTCTCCAAGTTATTTAGCGATTTGAGACTATTCAAATTTTAAACCGTTGTTCCTCCTTGTCACATGCAAGACAACCCTAACAATTTTTCTCTATGACTCGTATCCCCTTGAAGTACTTTTGAGAGAATTATTTGTGTACATGGCCCAGTTTGCACCTTTGGCTCTTATACTACTTGTGTACGAAGGTCGAACCAAGCTCTTCATCTCTCACACATGGCGTACGCATATGAGTAGACACATACTTTATATTAACGAAAGGAATCCCAATGTTATGGGCCTACCAACCCCACTTCTCCAAGTTATTTAATGATGTTGGACTATTCCAATTCCAAATCGTTGTTCCTCCTTGTCACATGCGAAACAACTCCAACATACACACACTACACTCGCATGCGCATACACACATATATATGTATGTATGTATCTATATGTGTATGCACAAAAATTAAAATAAAGGTTTGTTTTTACTTTCAACTTTTAGCTAAAAGGGTAGATTTTTTAGTATTTTAAAAAGGTCAAAACAATTTTAAATTTCAAATATATAAAATATTCAAACACATTATATATATATATCTCAATCTGCATGGATTTTAAAAATTCTTTCAATGCTCACAGGTTTTGAAATATTCTTAATTTTATTTTGAAATATTCAAATCATTTTAAAATTCAAAATTATAAATTAATACACACACATATTTATAAATAAAATAATAAATCTTTTTATGTATATACTTTATTAAATCTGAATAATTTATTTTAAATATATATACATAGATTTATATATTTTATATAAGCCGAATCATATATATTATTTAAATAATATTATATTACGTCTATTTATATATAAAATATTGATTAAAAAAGTTGGTTGAATTAAAAAAATTATTTTACTTTGTATTAGATTAAATATAAGTTTTAAATATTTGTGTATACATATACTTATAACATCATTGTAAACCTCTTTTCCTAATTGATTTATTAGTTGTAAGCCAGAACAGTTAATTATATGGCATATGCTCACTATGTTACTCATAGGTTAAATCATACTTATTGTAATTATAATGTTAGTGTTGTAAATACTAACATATAATAAAATATAATAAATTTTTATTAAATTAAATTAACAACAAAATATAATTATTAAATCTTAAACATATTTGAAATTTAATATACAATTTAATAATAAATAAAACATGCTACAAACCCTTTTATTACACATTATTAAATAAGATTTAGTATAAATTTGTTATTCATATAAACACAAAATAAGATCTTATGCAAATCGTTAAAAGCTTTTTTTCAAAATTCAGATTTTACCCCATTGCGAATGCACCTGATCCAATAACTGTATTAGAACTCGCATTGTGTTTATTTAAATAATTAGCTAAACTTTAATGCATCCTTTTGGAAAAACCAATTATATAGGTGTTTAAGGAGAAGGCGTGTAAATTAAGAAGAAAGTTATTCTAATTAAGGAACGTTCTTATGAATGGAAATCCTCTCGGTCTCCTACCATATACCTAGCCTGTCGAAGTGGTCTGTTCCAAGGGTATGCCCTTATAGAAGGCTTAGAAGTGTTTTAAGACTTAGGTTGATTCAAATAAGCGTACTTGAATGTTATAAAATAAAATTTAAAAAATATTACATAATTTTAATATATCAAATAATTTTTAAAAATTTAATTTAAATAAAAATAAAAGTTATTTTATAATTAATTAAAATTTTTAATTAATGAAATGCATATATATGTATATGTATATATAACTTAATGTATTATAAATGTTAATATGTGTGTGTGGGGAACTCTCTTGTAGAGGGGAACTCCACAACAATGGTTAGAAAGATGGGATGAACTTTTCAATTTTGTGCTCTTACGTTTAAACAGTTACATCACGTCCATGGGAATCTCTAAGAACTATGGGATATAACTGAAAACGCTATCCATACCTCAATAGAAAAGAAATGTTTGTAGTCCAAATGTACCAATTTTAAGTTCAGTAGAAAAGCAATCTTTGGTATTTTTGAAGGCAATTTCATTAGATCTAGGTGAAACAAAGACTTGGATTTTGAAATGGATCTGAGTTTAAGGCATGTAATGATCACCAACGAACATGACATTAATTGCAGCCCAAATACAAAGTGAAAACCGTAAACCTTGGTTTATAATTTTGACCACGATTTAGATCTGGTAATTAGATATGCAAATCGATATCAGTTAAGGGTAGAGAAAATAACCAAAATCAAGTTTCATAAGTATCTATCTTCGATGTATCTACCATTTCCCAGTCACAATGCGGGCTCGATTTCAGACCTAGGAATCGGTGACTCGAGCATAAATCATGGTTTTAAAAGGTGGTTTTGGGTAGGCAAGAAAAAAGCAACAGGAGAAAAAGCAGCATCAAAGGACCACCATGACAAAACTTGGAGAAAGAGTCACTGATGGATGAAGAATTGGTTTGACGTGTTTTTTTGCAACTACGATAACCGCCGCCAATGCCATCATCTGGAAGAAGGTACATTTGTTTTCTCTATTGGCGAATTGGGCCTTCATAACAATTGAACAGGACTCAAACTGCTATAACATTGGATCCATGTGTTTTTTACCAGAAAGACAACAAAGGTTTTGCACGAGTATGCACTAAGTTTCCTGCATAAAATGTTTATTGAATATGTGTAGCTATTTGTATTAGTTGTTAGATATTGTCATATGTATAACCAGGTGAAAATACCCCAACAAGAGTTGAATAGTATGTAGTGGTGTAGTTTGTATTGTAATATATTTTTAAAAATAAAGAAAGAGCTCATTTTCAAAAAAAAAGGTATGCATAATGTATATATTATATGTATAAGGAAAATGGGAGGTTAAAAAGGTAAAAACTCAAGAGACTTAAGAGGGTATATATTTGAATTATATAAAGACATGTGATGTGTAACGACCCGTAATTTTCGATGATTTAAATTAGTTAATTTAATTAGATTTTTGATATTTAGTATGGAAAGAAATAAATTTTGTAATTTAATAATGAAATGAATACTAAAATGAACTGTAACAATGGTAATTAAAACTAATTATTAACAGTTGAAATGAAATTCCAATAATGTAAATTGTATACTTGGTTATAAAATTGAATATAAGAAACAAGTGTAAATATTTAATTATTGTATGAAATAGATAGTTGACGGTAATTGAATAAAATCGATATTATATAAGAATTGTAACATTTGTTTGTGAACAATGAATTCATAAGTGTAATTAAAAGTTATGGTAATGATTATTATAAGTTACCTATTTATTTGATCTGTTAAAATTAACTTTGGAATCAATTGCTGTAAATCTAATTTAATATTACGTTAATGTAAATTATGGTAATAATTGGGAATAATGTTAATTTTATCCATAATATGACAATTGGTTGAATAATAAGAATGAAAATCAAGATTTAATCAAATTTTGGAATATAAATTGTAACAATTGGATTTATTGCAATTTAATGAAATTAAATATTGTGTTAATGTAAATAAAGATGATATTGGAAATATTAATGTAATAAGATATCAACTAATGTTAATTCAATAAGATGAAACCAATGTAAATTCTACCTCATAATATGATAATAGATTTAATGAAAGAATAAAACCAAGATGAATGAATTAATTGGGGATTTAAATTTTAATTAATGAGTAAAACTGACAAAATTCAATATAATTGAAATATAGTAATTAATACAAATAAAAATGGAGATTGGGGATATTAATGTAATGAAATATAGAACAAATATTAACTATGATTATTTGAGTAATAATTGATTGAGTATAAAGATTGAAACCAAATAAAAACAATTTATTGGAATTAAATTATAATTAATAGAATTAATGGCAGTTGTAAATCAAACACTGTAAATTTTGAACTAGTCAATAATGAATTGATATAGAGATTTGTTTTAGAGGATTATAAATTACTAAGTGATTTAAGGTGATAGAAATTGTGAATTTAAGGCCCGTTTAACTCTTTAGCAAATTTTAAACGAATTTCAACCGATTAAAACAGCAATAGCAATTAACAACGATTAAATCGTTATTTTGACGATAAATAAAAATTACAAAATCCCGGGTTGTTACAATTAAGGCTTTACATTTTCCACCTTAACATGTAATAGTCCCAGTAGTCTATCCAGTATTAGCATACTCCCAAAATGGGAGCTACCCTCGATACTCCACAGGTTACGGGAGAAATCACAAATCGTAGTAAAGCTCGATATGGTAGGTGACACGGCACACAAGGCAATGCCAGGGTAGATATACCAATTACGCATCCGGACTGGTGGTGATGCATAGCAGCCACTACCGCCCACCTCGAACAACACTTTCAAATCAAGGGTGTGCACCAAAACAATCACAAGTAATAGAATGGTATCGAAGAAGTGTGTCCGATCAGAGGTGCTACCTCCTTGGCCCATCGATCACTACTGTTTTAGCCACCTTATGCCAACTCACGGGAGTTGGGTCCATGTATATACCTTAGGATCGTCGCCACCATCCTACTTCATTCTGGAAACTCCACCGCGTACACAGTTGTCAAAGTGGTTTTCGGTATCGACAGAGAGTATGTCCATATCCGATCTCGGTCTCTTTAACAACCAATCGTTATTATAACCCGTGGTTATAATTTAAAAACAGTTTATACTTCAAAATTGAATATCATTTCAAATCCAAATCTTTATCAAAATAAAGATCAAATCATTTCCAAACCATTTATATATCAAAATATCATATCTTTCCAAAACTTCATTTCAAATCATTTCAATATATCAAAATATCATATCTTTTCAAAACTTCATTTCAAATCATTTTAATATATCAAAATATCTTATCTTTCCAAAGCTTCATTTCAAATCATTTTAATATATCAAAATATCTTATCTTTCCAAAGCTTCATTTCAAATCATTTTAATATATCAAAATATCTTATCTTAAACACCCCTCTAAATTCAAAGATAACATTCATTCATTTACAATTCAAACCACCTTTTAATTGATTCATATTTCAATTAAATTACTTCATTTAAACCTTTTAAAAGTGTAATTATTATTCTTTCAATTCACGTATTCAATTCCAAAGTTTCAAATCATTCTGAGTTCGTTTACCAAGTCAAAAACCATAATTATTAAAATTTCAGCCTTTCACAGCATTTTAAAAAAAACTGTTATAAGTTATATTTGAAAATTTTAATTCAGCAAAGACAACATTTAAAACTGCTGTTAAAACTCAGTTTTAGTTAAATTTTAGTTCAAAAAAGAAAAGACAGCATTTCTAAAAATGCTGCGACAGCTCAGATTTCAAAATAAAGGTTTTATATGATTTCAGCAAAGAGTGTAGACCACTACAGCATTTCCAGAAAATGTTGTAATAGACCTGAGTTCAATTTAGCCCATAAGTTCAACTATAGCAACTAAAGCATTACAGAAATGCTATAATAGCCCTTTCTACCTAGTTTTAGTTCAATTCAGAAACCATAGCATTCCTGAATGCTATTAAAAGTGAATTCCAGATTTTAGTGTATTTCCAGCAAATAAATAACTTCATTTTAAACTCTTTAAACATTTTAAAAATCATAATTTAACATTAAAATGTTCATTAACATATCATTAAACATATTGATTTTTATAAAACCAATTTCTTATAAATAAATCCAAATTTCAATAATTCCACTTATTAGTTCAAGTGTATAATTTCCTTTTCTTCACTTTCAACAAATAAACTTAACACTTCAAATTTAAATTACCATTTCACAAATTTAACTAAATTTCCAATTTGTTTTATTTAATTAATTTAAACCTTTAATTAAAACCAAATTTACATTTCCCAGTCAAGTTATATTTTAAAATTACAATTTAAACATTCATTTATTTAACCACTTAAATTCATAGAAAAATCAATAATACTTTAATAAATCACTTAAATTCAAATTTAAATCAAATTATCATATTTACCATTTTTCAAATATAATTAAAGTTCCATTTTTATTCATATAAGTTAAATATCATTTTTAACCAAAATTCCAAATTCCAAACTTAAGTTATATTTCAATAATCCAATTTAACCCATTAATTACAATTTTAACTTACAAAAATCACAATTTCTTTATTTTAAAACATTTCAAAATGTATTTAAATCAAATTTCATAAATTTATATTTTTAAAATACTTAAAAATATCCAAAACACTTTATAAAATAACCATGGGCTTGTATATAGTTTTCTAAACTAGGTCAAGTGATACAGATATGTATCATTTCAATCCGCAGTTTAAAAAGAAAAATCCGAGTTCTATCATTTCAAACCTGCAATCCCAAGTTAAATAAAATAAATATAAATCATTCAGGCCTATCATTTTAGCCCATAACGATTTTTCCCTATTCTAAAGTCTGTTTGGGTATGTATCATTTCAACCCATAGTGAATCTAATCTACATGGAACTTGGAGTGTGATAAAGAGATATAAATGAACAGAATAGCATAATATAACAGTAACAGATAAGATGACAGGTAAATTCACAATTTAACATCATATATAAATGATCACAGGCAGTTATAACATCACATAATAGTTCTAGACATTCAAATGGTGTCAATTCACATCTGTATAAGTATAAATGTATGGTGAGATTTACTCACCTTTTTAAAGCTGAAGACAACAATTCAAACACAAAGATCAAACTCCGTAAAACACAAGAGGCACGACAAAGCACGATCCAAACTTGAGTGATAGGAGAGCTAAGATTTCGACTTATGTACACAAACAAATACAAAATACATAAGTATATTTAATACAAAAGATTAGATGAAATAAACAATGAAATGATTGAGATAAGATGGCATAACCTTGCTCTATCTTATGCAAGTGGTGATGGAGGTGGTGATGGGGTTAGCAATAGGAGGTAGCGGCCGAGACTATTCATGAAGGAAACAAAGAAATAAAAAGAAGAAAGAAAAAAAAAGAGGAAGAAGAAGCCATGGATATTTAGATCTATAAATTTTTTTCTCTTAGGAAATAAAATGAGAATGAGATGTGAGATGAGAATATTTGTACGTGATTTGTAAAAGTAATAGGCGGTTAGGGTTATGGAAAAAACGTCTACGAGAATAAATGGTAAGAAAATAATAAAGGGGATTTAATTCCTATTTAATAAAAGAAACGTATGCAAAGATCTTTAAATCAGAAGAGTCAAACGAGGAAGGAAATTTTGGGAAATATTTTGTGCGAAATTTGATGGGAGTAATACATGGCTAGGCAAATGGTAAATGGCTAAATCAATAAAGAGGCAAGGCAATTTAAGGTAGGAGTTTTAATGGTTTGGGAAATAAAAAGGCAACAAATAACTTGATGTATTTATTAAATTTTTTTCCTTTGTTTGCATGCAACGAAAAGAGGAGTTTGAGGAACAATACGTACGTGAATTATGAGAAGAATTCATGGTTAATGAATGTGGGAAGTAATTGGCTATGCAAATGGAAAGGCAAGGGAAAAGAAAAAGGCAACAAATAAACAAACAAGTAACCTATATCTCTTGCAATTTCTAAGCTATTATTAAAAAGAAAACCAATCAAATGAATATATTCAAAGTTTATACAAAAAAATAATAATAATAAAAGTTAGGGAAATAAACACAGGAAAAAAAATATAAATAAATAAAATATAGAAATCATTTAAATCCAAACCCAAATCAATATATCATTTATTCCTAAATGCAAATGAAAAAGACAGTGTTTAAACGATGAAACGTATGCCTCTTAAATTTCTCCAAGCCATATATTTTCATACATTTCTTTCTAGAAATGAAATGTGAAGTAAATGTGTATGTGAATTATGAAGTGGTGGGGATGGCAAGAAAAGATTTGAACGACTAAAGAGGAGTAAATGATAGGAAAGCAAAAAGGCTAGGAATATAAAAGGCAACAAATAAGGAGAAATAAACCCACATATATATAAAATTCTTAAATGCAATTGAAAAGAGGATATTTTGAGATGTTTGTACATGATTAATAAGAGCAATTCACGGCTATAAATGATGAATGGCTAGGGTAAGTAATAAAGAGGGTAGGTAAATAAAAGGCAAGCAAAAAAAAATGTAACGCATGTCTCCTTGATTTTTTCCAGGCCATTTATGAAAAAATTATACACACAAGTAAAATCTAATAAATAATGTTTAGAAAATAAATAAATAAATAAATAAATAAGAATAACATAGAAAATAAAAATATAGAAATGAACAGAGAAAAATAGAAATTGAAATACAGAAAATAACTGCGTGTAAAACGCTGTAATTTATCTAATTTAAAAGGTATAACTCAGAATTTAACGAAACGAAAAGCAAAACAGATATCATAAATATATTCTGCTTCAAAGAAAAAGATTAAAATTTAAGAATTCATTTTTTTTTTAAATTTGAACTGAAAATTCAAATTTTGACCAAAATAAAAAAAATTCAATAATTGTTTATTTATTGCATTTGTAAAATAAATTACAACAAATTCAAAACTTACATTGGAAAAAATCACTTTTAAATGATTTAAAAGTCAAAATTTCATTAAAAATGTTCACAAGATTATGGGTTGTTACAACCAATGACTTGCTAGACACCAGCTTCCCAACGGCACTCCTCGATCGTCGATCAAACGACGATCCACCGTCGGATCGTCAAAACTTCATATGGACGATCGAAATCAATTCGCTGATTTCTAGACAAACGATGATTCGATTTGGGAAACTAATTGCACCAGTGGATTACGCTCGTCGAGAGCTTCGAAATGGTATATAATTTGTTAGGGTTTGAACGAGTTTGAATTTTTTAAATTGATTTGAAATTGGATTTTAAGGTTTCGTAATTTGAATTGGTTTCTGCCTTTGAGGAAGGAGATGGGCAGATAGAATTGTACGTACAAATATGAGAAAAATAAGAGGCTACTAGGGTTAGAATAGGACAATTTATATCAACCAAGACCGATAAGAAAATAAACACATAACGAATCGGTACGAACGACAATAATGACCCGAAAAGCCCGTTCTGCCACCGAAACAAAAAATGGGTCAACTCATATAACAAAATAGATGTTTTCGATGTTTCTAAACTCAATGGGACAGGTTTCAGGTCCTAATTCCATCGTATAAAGAAGTTAGCTTAAAATTATCTTATTTCAAATTGATTTCAATTAAATTAATTAAATTGATTTTTTGCGCGTTTCAAGTCCGTACGATCAAATGACAAATCTGATCGCTACGAAACTTGAAATCCTACAATAATTCACAGTTATGGATTGGATGAAACTAGTTTCGCCAAAATCCGAGATTGTGGCCTAATTGGCTATTTTCACATTAATTAAATAAATTATAAATAAATAAATTAAATCACTTTTTAGTTCAACTTTTATAAACTAACAATTTTCACCATTTTTGATTACTTAGACATCTACAATAATTTAAAACAAATTTACATGTCAATTCAGTGTTAATTTATTACACTAGTTATGGTGTCAAATTTCAACTGAAATTAAATCCAATTTAATAAAATTTAATTTCAAATAAATTGATTTAATTTGATTTCTTTCTTTTTATTGAATCAGTTATTACTCTAAGGACATAGTTAACATTTGTTTATATCTTATAACACTAATATTCAACAATTATCATCTTTTAACATATTAGTTGCAATATTTCAATTATTTTGAATCTTTGTCGATTTTCACATTAATTATAGTTTAAAATCCCAATAAATTAATTTATCTTGGTTTCACTCCTTTTTAGTAAACCAATTATTACCTTGTGAATATAATTAACATTTCTATACATTTTATTGCATTCACACTTTCAGTTATCATCTTAACTTATGTTAACGTAATATTTAATTATATTTAATTTCAATTGGTTTCCAATTTAATTTAGAAGATTAAATAAATCGATAACAAATGACAATCGTTGCCTTTTCTTAATTTAATAACATTTGTAAGTTTGTTATCTACACACAAATGTCATAACTACTACCACGACACTACTTTTATCAATTGCAGTTAATTACATACTATTTCATTGATTAATACAACCTTTAAATTATCAATTATTCCTTTAATCCAATTATCAATTAGTACATATTATTATAATTAATTTACAATCCATAACCAATTATAACTTTTTAATCATTTCAATTAACTGGAATTTCATTTAAGTAGTTATCAATTACCTGAAATTAATAATATTACATTGTATTCTAGTTATATTTCATTAATAAATCATAAATTTTTATTTCTTCCAACATTACATCATAAAACTTTATTAAATTAACTATTTTTAATTATCGAAAAAAATTCGGGCCGTTACAATCGTTGCCTGGAAATACATTTGGGGATTTCTGTAACTTGGATAAGAAATATAAAACTGAAATTATTGTTTTTTAAAATCTGTGATTTGTTCATGTTCAAGTGTTTCTAATATATTGGATACTATTAACATTACCGTATTTCGTCAGCAAAAGATAATACTGTGGATGACTGCAGCATCCATATCACTTTACTTTTGGCCTCCAAATACAGGATGTTACAAGTAGAACCAAGAGTGAGAATAATTTACACATGTTCTTTTTGCCAACAATATATCACACTAGCATTCATGAAGTAAAGTATTGGCTAAAAGTCCAATATTATCCATATTCAACTCGATCATTCCATAAATGAAGTTAGTTTTTCAATAATAACATTTATTTTTAACTACTCTACTCTGGCTAAGAATTTTGAATTTGAGTTTGTTTTGGTGACCGCAATGCTAACCTCATACAATTGAAAGATGAATTCTCTATTGAATAATTCTTCTCTTCTGTTGCTTCACCTTAGACCCTACTATAGTCGTTCGATGAATCAACATGTAATGATTTAACTATAATAAAAGTGGAGTATTCCCATTGAATTTCCATGGTATTCTCAAGTAGTGGCCAGTTGGTCACAAATAGCCACCCCTTCTCATTATCCCCACATACTGAACATACTTAACCTTAGCCTCCATGATAGACATTGGTGAAGCAAAGGAGAAGGTGTTGCATCCTATAGCTAAGGAGGAAGAACAAGGTGTTCGAGGTGGAAATAACCAATAATCTAAGTGTTCGATGATTGCAAGATCATAAGGAGGGGGTAACTTCTTTATTTAAATATATTCAAATACATATATAAGTTAATATTTGCTTATCATCATCATTGTATAATTCAACGGGTAAAAAATTCAAAAATTAATAATAATTTATAGTTAAATGGAGCATTAAACAATGTATGTTACAAAATAAGTGTTTTACTATTTAACTTTCAAATTTTTAAGGTTTTAATAAATTTAAAAAAAATTCATTCATAGATTGATCTTGGCTTTCTCAGAATAAAAGAAATTATTTTTTATACATACATATGTGTGTTGCTGTGTAACGACGGTTGGACCAAGCTGCACATCTCCAGCACGTGACATACACATATGAGTTGACACACACTTTGTTTAACAAAAGGAATCCCCAATGCTATAGGCCTACCAATCCATATTTATCCACCACTTCTCCAAGTTATTTAGCGATGTGAGACTATTCAAATTTTAAACCGTTGTTCCTCCTTGTCACATGCGAGACAACCCTAACAATTTTTCTCTATGACTCGTATCCCCTTGAAGTACTTTTGAGAGAATTATTTGTCTACATGGCCCAGTTTGCACCTTCGGCTCTTATACTACTTGTGTACGAAGGTCGAACCAAGCTCTTCATCTCTCACACATGGCGTACGCATATGAGTAAACACATACTTTATATTAACGAAAGGAATCCCAATGTTATGGGCCTACCAACCCCACTTCTCCAAGTTATTTAATGATGTTGGACTATTCCAATTCCAAATCGTTGTTCCTCCTTGTCACATGCGAAACAACTCCAACATACACACACTACACTCGCGTGCGCATACACACATATATATGTATATATGTATCTATATGTGTATGCACAAAAATTAAAATAAAGGTTTGTTTTTACTTTCAACTTTTAGCTAAAAGGGTAGATTTTTTAGTATTTTAAAAAGGTCAAAACAATTTTAAATTTCAAACATATAAAATATTCAAACATATTATATATATATCTCAATCTGCATGGATTTTAAAAATTCTTTCAATGCTCACAGGTTTTGAAATATTCTTAATTTTATTTTGAAATATTCAAATCATTTTAAAATTCAAAATTATAAATTAATACACACACATATTTATAAATAAAATAATAAATCTTTTTATGTATATACTTTATTAAATCTGAATAATTTATTTTAAATATATATACACAGATTTATATATTTTATATAAGCCGAATCATATATATTATTTAAATAATATTATATTACGTCTATTTATATATAAAATATTGATTAAAAAAGTTGGTTGAATTAAAAAAATTATTTTACTTTGTATTAGATTAAATATAAGTTTTAAATATTTGTGTATACATATACTTATAACATCATTGTAAACCTCTTTTCCTAATTGATTTATTAGTTGTAAGCCAAAATAGTTAATTATATGGCATATGCTCACTATGTTACTCATAGGTTAAATCATACTTATTGTAATTATAATGTTAGTGTTGTAAATACTAACATATAATAAAATATAATAAAATTTTATTAAATTAAATTAACAAAAAAATATAATTATTAAATCGTAAACATATTTGAAATTTAATATACAATTTAATAATAAATAAAACATGCCACAAACCCTTTTATTACAGATTATTAAATAAGATTTAGTATAAATTTGTTATTCATATAAACACAAAATAAGATCTTAGGCAAATCGTTAAAAGCTTTTTTTCAAAATTCAGATTTTACCCCATTACGAATGCACCTGATCCAATAACTGTATTAGAACTCGCATTGTGTTTATTTAAATAATTAGCTAAACTTTAATGCATCCTTTTGGAAAAACCAATTATATAGGTGTTTAAGGAGAAGGCGTGTAAATTAAGAAGAAATTTATTCTAATTAAGGAACGTTCTTATGAATGGAAATCCTCTCGGTCTCCTACCATATACCTAGCCTGTCGAAGTGGTCTGTTCCAAGGGTATGCCCTTATAGAAGGCTTAGAAGTGTTTTAAGACTTAGGTTGATTCAAATAAGCGTACTTGAATGTTATGAAATAAAATTTAAAAAATATTACATAATTTTAATATATCAAATAATTTTTAAAAATTTAATTTAAATAAAAATAAAAGTTATTTTATAATTAATTAAAATTTTTAATTAATGAAATGCATATATATGTATATGTATATATAACTTAATGTATTATAAATGTTAATATGTGTGTGTGGGGAACTCTCTTGTAGAGGGGAACTCCACAACAATGGTTAGAAAGATGGGATGAACTATTCAATTTTGTGCTCTTACGTTTAAACAGTTACATCACGTCCATGGGAATCTCTAAGAACTATGGGATATAACTGAAAACGCTATCCATACCTCAATAGAAAAGAAATGTTTGTAGTCCAAATGTACCAATTTTAAGTTCAGTAGAAAAGCAATCTTTGGTATTTTTGAAGGCAATTTCATTAGATCTAGGTGAAACAAAGACTTGGATTTTGAAATGGATCTGAGTTTAAGGCATGTAATGATCACCAACGAACATGACATTAATTGCAGCCCAAATACAAAGTGAAAACCGTAAACCTTGGTTTATAATTTTGACCACGATTTAGATCTGGTAATTAGATATGCAAATCGATATCAGTTAAGGGTAGAGAAAATAACCAAAATCAAGTTTCATAAGTATCTATCTTCGATGTATCTACCATTGCCCAGTCACAATGCGGGCTCGATTTCAGACCTAGGAATCGGTGACTCGAGCATAAATCATGGTTTTAAAAGGTGGTTTTGGGTAGGCAAGAAAAAAGCAACAGGAGAAAAAGCAGCATCAAAGGACCACCATGACAAAACTTGGAGAAAGAGTTACTGATGGATGAAGAATTGGTTTGACGTGTTTTTTTGCAACTACGATAACCGCCGCCAATGCCATCATCTGGAAGAAGGTACATTTGTTTTCTCTATTGGCGAATTGGGCCTTCATAACAATTGAACAGGACTCAAACTGCTATAACATTGGATCCATGTGTTTTTTACCAGAAAGACAACAAAGGTTTTGCACGAGTATGCACTAAGTTTCCTGCATAAAATGTTTATTGAATATGTGTAGCTATTTGTATTAATTGTTAGATATTGTCATATGTATAACCAGGTGAAAATACCCCAACAAGAGTTGAATAGTATGTAGTGGTGTAGTTTGTATTGTAATATATTTTTAAAAATAAAGAAGGAGCTCATTTTCAAAAAAAAAGTATGCATAATGTATATATTATATGTATAAGGAAAACGGGAGGTTAAAAAGGTAAAAACTCAAGAGACTTAAGAGGGTATATATTTGAATTATATAAAGGCATGTGATGTGTAACGGCCCGTAATTTTCGATGATTTAAATTAGTTAATTTAATTTGATTTTTGAAATTTAATATGGAAAGAAATAAATTTTGTAATTTAATAATGAAATGAATACTAAAATGAACTGTAACAATGGTAATTAAAACTAATTATTAACAGTTGAAATGAAATTCCAATAATGTAAATTGTATACTTGGTTATAAAATTGAATATAAGAAACAAGTGTAAATATTTAATTATTGTATGAAATAGATAGTTGACGGTAATTGAATAAAATCGGTATTATATAAGAATTGTAACATTTGTTTGTGAACAATGAATTCATAAGTGTAATTAAAAGTTATGGTAATGATTATTATAAGTTACCTATTTATTTGATCTGTTAAAATTAACTTTGGAATCAATTGCTGTAAATCTAATTTAATATTACGTTAACGTAAATTATGGTAATAATTGGGAATAATGTTAATTTTATCCATAATATGACAATTGGTTGAATAATAAGAATGAAAATCAAGATTTAATCAAATTTTGGAATATAAATTGTAACAATTGGATTTATTGCAATTTAATGAAATTAAATATTGTGTTAATGTAAATAAAGATGATATTGGAAATATTAATGTAATAAGATATCAACTAATGTTAATTCAATAAGATGAAACCAATGTAAATTCTACCTCATAATATGATAATAGATTTAATGAAAGAATAAAACCAAGATGAATGAATTAATTGGGGATTTAAATTTTAATTAATGAGTAAAACTGACAATATTCAATATAATTGAAATATAGTAATTAATACAAATAAAAATGGAGATTGGGGATATTAATGTAATGAAATATAGAACAAATATTAACTATGATTATTTGAGTAATAATTGATTGAGTATAAAGATTGAAACCAAATAAAAACAATTTATTGGAATTAAATTATAATTAATAGAATTAATGGCAGTTGTAAATCAAACACTGTAAATTTTGAACTAGTCAATAATGAATTGATAAAGAGATTTGTTTTAGAGGATTATAAATTACTAAGTGATTTAAGGTGATAGAAATTGTGAATTATAAATTTGAATTGAAATTTGATTTAATTAATTTAGTATTAATTTATCTAATTAATGTGAAAATAGCAATTTTGACCACTAACTCGGATTTCGACGAAACCAGTATCATCGGATCCATAATAGTGAATTATAATAAGATTTCAAGTTTCGTAGCGATCGGGCTTGTTGTTTGATCGTATGGGCTCGAAACGCCTAGAAATCAATTTAATTGAAATCAATTTGAAATAAGTTGATTTTGGTATAACTTCTTCATACGATGGAATTAGGACTTGAAACATGTTCCACTGAGTTTAAAATATTTGAACACATCTATTTTGATATATGGGATTACCCATTTTCGTTCCGGAGACAGAACGAGCTTTTTGGGTCATTTATCGTTCAACATGTAAATAAATCGTATCCATTCATTCTATTTCTCTGATCTGCCTATAAATACCTCGTTATAAACCCTAGCCACTACTCATTCTCTTTTGTCAGTACGTACATTCTTTCTCAACTCCTCCTTTCCAATGACAAACAAACAAATTCTCCATTCAATTTCAAAATCAAATTCAAATCAAAATTTCAAACTCCACAAACTATATCGAATTATATATTGATTTGAAGCTCTCAATGAGCGTAATCCACTGGTTCAATTTATTTTTCTATCGGATTCACCGTTTGTCCAGAAATTGAGGATGAACCTCGGCCATTCGTTTTAGGGTTTTGACGATACAACAGTGGATCGTCGTCCGATCGACGATCGGGAGGCGGCGTTGGGAAGATGGAGTCGAGCAGGTCCTTATTGTAACGACCCAGAATTTTGAACAAATTAAATTGAAAATATTTAATTTATTTTAAATATTTGGACGGTAATTTAATTTGAATCCCGAATGTAACTTTGAATTTGGCGATTAAATTATAAAATTTAATCTATTGAAACTGGATAAAAATTTGAATCTTCAATTTTAAGCTGAAGAAAAATATTTCAAAAGCTTTTAAAATTCATAATGATAATACTGAAGACAATAGAAGCTTCGGAATCAAAGTTGAAATTGATTTGATCAGTTTTGAAATTACATCGTTTAAATTGAATTTAAAAATAGCCGTCCGAGGCACAGTCTCGGAATTCGACGAAACCAGTTCCATTGGGTCTGGAATATTGAATTATTGCCGGGTTTCAAATTTCGTATTTTTCGGAGTTGTTACGTGAACACACGGCACAAAAACGCGTCGAAATAGAGTCGTATTCAATTTAAATTTAAATTTGGTAAAAATATCAGTTAACATCACCACGTTTTTTTTCCTTTGAGCACGCCGAGAAATACGCCAGAAATCACGATAAAAAAATTGTGATACCCATACTTGTTCATTTTTAAACATTCCTCTCGTTCAAACAAAAAAAAAAATCAATCAAACGAAATAAAAAAAAATGGCAGAGCAGCAAATTTCGAAATAGAGTAATCACGTAATCCCTCTTCTCTCCCGATTCTCGTTCAAACGACGAGCTTCGCGAGTAGGAGCAGGCGCTCGAGGCCACGGCGACGCGAAGCACGGGGGACATGCGAGCGACTTCGAGGCTCGTGAATGCAAATAGGAGCAGGACGATGCGAGGGCTCGCGTATAGGGGAGAGTAGGCGCGCGCGATCGATTCGCGTTGGCTGCAGCATTCAGGCGCGTGGGCGCAGCAGCGTGGAGGCGTTCGCCTTGGCACCGCAATTTGGGGGGAATGTCGCGATGAACTCGAGCGGTGGTGCTCGTGAATTTTGGGGGTAGATCAGATCGGCGAGGCTATTCATAGTCGGTCGTTGGGTTTTTAGGGCAGAGGTGATGATGGCTCGTCTGGGCTCGGGTCGCGATGGCGGCAACAAGGTGGCTTCGTTCGACGTTGGGTAGTCGGAGTGGTCGTGGGTTTGTCTTCTTGAGACAGTGAGGTATATTTAAAATTTGAAATTAATTTGTTTATTTATTTTAAAAAATAAAAAAAGGGATAAACAGAAAGAAAATAATATGTTACGGTGAGGTAAATTATTTTATTAGATTTGTAAAATTGATGCATATAAATTTATATCTTCACAGTAACTATATATATATGAATTTTTAATGAGGTTTGAAAGTTATATAAAAATCAGATTTCTATTTAAATATATATATGTAATAAAAGAAAAATATATATCTAGGGGATATTTACAGTTAGGTATAAAAATTTATTTTGCTTTTGATTTACAGTAAAAATAAAAATATGTAGATAGGGTACTTAAAGAAATATATTAAATGAAAATTGATTATTCAATTTAATTCGAATATTAATAGATTTTGTAAATTGTTTATACAAGGTTAAAAATCAAGAAAACAGACTGGAATGGAAATGGATGGCAAATTAAAAGCTAAGATGAGATTTTTCTCACTCAAATTGAATGTGGAATTTTTGCAGTTATTGACTGTTTGATTGCTATTGGATGTGATATTAGATATAATAGGATATATCTATATATAGCAATATATACATATTGGCATATGTATATATTGGATTGATGATTTCCCGCCTCGTATAGCGGATGAGACCCTATTGCGCCGTTAGTAAGCGGATATTTTTATAAAACCCATATACCGCGATATTCCACCTCGAAGTGGAATTGGTATTGTGCTAACGTCTTTGGATGCAGGGAAACAGGTTGGAGGGATCCAACTGGACCCCTCACATTGATTGAATTTATTTCTACTGTGATGTGATAATCTGTGAATGATTATTGATGTTATTGAATTGATGTCTGGAAATTATTTGAAAGCTAAAATTTAGCTGAATGGATGTTTGATATCATTGGATTCCAAAAATAAACGAAATTGAATTTTTGAAATCAAAATAGAAATTTCTAAGTGAATTAATTTTAGAAATTGAATAAATTTTGAAGAAAGGAATTTTTAAAGTATAAAAAGTTAATTTTTTATAATTTTATCGAATTAATTCCAGAATCAAGTGAAAATGTTAAATAGATGGATTTCGTAAAATAGTGATTAAAATTTGAAGAATTTAATTTAAGAATTTGGATTTTTAAATAGATTGAAAGAAACGATTGAAATTTATTTCCTTAAAAAGGAATTTATTAAAAGAAGATAAGTTGGAAATCCAACTAGAAATTTAATTGGTAAATTGAAATAAATTGGGAAATCAATGTAAAATGATTTCAATTTGAAGAATCCATTTTAAAACAGAATATTGGATAATTTGAGAAAAAATGAGGAATTTACTTAGTAGTGATAAATAAATTTTTAAATCAATATCGAAATTGATTTGGGATTGGAGTTTTTATAAATAAAATTGGAATTTATAAAAGTTGTTTATAAATCCGAAATCACTTATTTTGATAAGTAAAAATATAGAAGTTGATAAAAAGAAGATTTATAAGTCGAGGTTGTTATTAAAATAGAAATAGAATTTATAACCGTGTTTATAAATTCGAAATCGATTGAATTTGATAAGTAAAAATATAGAAGTTGATAAAAAGAAGATTTATAAGTCGAGGTTGTTATTAAAATAGAAATAGAATTTATAACCGTGTTTATAAATTCGAAATCGATTGAATTTGATAAGTGAATTATAGAAGGTTATTAAAGAAGATATATTCGCGATTTTGGATAGCGAATTTTTATTGAAATAAAAAAATGTGTAGAAATGATTGAAATTGGGTTAAGTGAATTATATTCACGATTTTGGACAGTGAATATATTGTTAAGTAAAATAGATATGGTTTTGGGAAAATGATATTAAAAATGAAGTTAAACATTTTAACGATGTTTTAAAATGATTAAATATCGAAATCATAGATTTCAACATTCATTGTTGAAATAGACGTTTTCGAGAAATATAAGGAAATGGTGGACTATAACACTGTTGTTATAGTAAATGATTTCCGAAAGGAAATGTTTTTATATAGTATTGGGATTTATATATCTATCTAAATTTCGAATCCCTATACTAGTGATTTTGAGTCGTCGTAACGATGTTTTACGTAACATTCGTTTTGACTCAAATAAATGTTATTATAGTAAATGATTTCCTTAAAGAATGAAATATATACTTAATATTGATTTAAGTATATCGAATATTTTCCAAGTGTTGAAAATAAATAGATTTGTGAAATACTTATTATTAAATAAGTATGGGAATGTTTTCCAAAATGAAATGAAACGTTTTTGAGATTTTATCTTCTTAAAGATAAATTGAAATTGAATATTGAAATCGATTTGAAAATCGAATATTAGTAGATATTTTGAAAATATAAATTCACTATGGAATTTATAAAAGAAAGGGAAGTTGTTTAAAGATAAATATTGATTTATTTTTGAAGTGTGGAAATTATTATATCTAGTAAAGATATTTTTGAAGATGAAATAATTTGGAAAATTATTTGGAATCTGATGATGTTGCGCATCTTTATTGATAGTTAAATAACCGACTATCAATAATTACCCTGAATGGTATTTGTTGTGAATTGGATGAATTTGAATGCCACACTTATTTTTGAATAATCGCTCACTATTCGGGTTAACCGGGAAAGGACCATGGGGTCGTATAACCCACTCCGAATATGTGATACGTCGTTATGAATTGCATTCGAAGACCGGTGTTGAAGACCAGATATTTTTGAAAACGGAAGGATTACCATCGAGTTACTCTACATCGGCTGATCTCCGGTTTAGAGGTTTTATCACCCTTAGTGACGGGAAGTCCTGACGTGATTGAAAATTATCCGGATGTGCAAGGGCTTCGTGAGAAGTGCCTTCGGTTCTGTTCGATCCCGGAACAGACTTGTATGGATTGTGTGTCTGACGTTACAATTTGAGGTATAAAGCTGATTTCTTTCAAATACATTTCTGTTGGTGGAGGAGAATTTATTCTCTTAGCTTAACACCCTTCTCTGAGACGTAGGAGCTCAGAGGTTATGTAGTTGAAATTTATCAGCGATATATCCCAATTTGGTAACGTGGCATACTGAGTGTTGCTGTGAAATGATCAGTGTTTGATCATTTGCGATATGATCATTTGTTTGATCTTATATCTTTGTGATCATAGGTTGATCATTTTGTTTGACCCGAAGCATGGCTTTGTAGAAAGCGTAGCTTTGTGGACGAGACTTCGTCGAGCCTCACACCCCGGAAATGGTCGAAACAGGAAGGATGCGGCAAGGTTCTAGGGAGTAGCACCCCTTAGTGTATGTCATTCCTTCTGGATAGAGGTGGTATCATGGTATGGAGCCCAGATACTTAACCTATGTGGTTGCTGCATTTTTACTATGTGGTTTGTTGGAAATCGGGGATCCTCGGGAAGATCGGTTACGATCGGGGGATGACATACGCGTGTCAGTAGTTACCTACTTTTGCAGAGGTAACCCGGCCTTGTGTTGGCAGAGATCTAACCGTAATGTTAGGTTATTTCTCGGATCGTCCATTCCAGGGACGTACCCATCGTGGAAAAGGAAGTTCCTTGGCCTGACCATTTGTTGGAAATCCAAACTCCAATACGAACTTTGTACGGTATTAGTTGTAGAACCTGCCATTTACGTACGGTGGTCACCACTGTTTAGATGGTAGCTATAGTAGGCATACGATACTGGTCGTATGCTGGCTAAGATTAATATTCTACTTTCGAAATGTTTTCTACACTATGCACTAATAATAATATAAAAAAGAATTTGATTTTTGCGTAGTAAGCATCTTTGACTATCATAAGAAGAAATCTCCTCCAAGTTTGCGTTTGCATTGTGTGTGTGGCGGGAGGTCTTATGGTAGTTTCATTTTCCAAAAGCATTTCGAATTGACTTTAAAATTATTTTGTTGTTATAAAGAATAACTGTTTTACGATCTCACACCAGTCACCATGACTGACTCGGAGTTTATTGTTCCCTTCTAAACTCTGGGTGCCCACAAATTTTCCACACGGGCAGCCTAGAGTTATGTTATCAGGATATTCTGGATTTTCTGGAGCTTTGGAGATAAGCTGGATGATGAGACGTAGTATTTGTATCTGATATTATTTATTCCATTGTGTATTCTGTATGAGGACAAGTTATATAACTGTCCATTGCTGTATATTGACTCTGATGATTGATGTATGTATAAACTGATATAGTTCTTTGTTTTAAAAGACTAATGATTATCTATTATATATTGTTCCGCTGCGATATGTGAGATTCTGATATTGTTTTTCTGTTCTGATGTTGTTCTGTTGTTCTTCTCTCTTTCTTCTGCTTTCTTCTTCTTCTACCTTTTTCTTCTTTTTAAAACCCTCACTATTGGAGTTTTCGGCACTCGATTTCTCGACAGTCGATAAAGTGAGTATCGATGTCGAATTTTCGAAAGTCGAAAAATTCGGTACGTGACAGAGTGGTATCAGAGCATATGGTTAAGCGACAACCCTGCTCTGTTGGGTGTTACTCATTAGAGATAGAGTCAGTAGTACTCTTGAATGAGTTGAGTGTAATAATAGATATGAGCGCGTATTTGTTAGTGAATATAAAAATGTTTTATATTGTGTTTGCTTATCCGTTGAGATGTTTGTGAATTTTGGTCGGTATATGGGACGCCATATTATCGATAGGGATTTCTAAACACTTAAACGAGGCAAGACGACATAGTATTGTTTTAAAATAGGGTGAATGAAAAATTTTTGCCCAAAACTATTTTTGTATAGAAAAGAAATAATTTTCTATGAATTACTATAGTATATGGTTGCATGGTTGTTAGAGGTGATAATATTAATATATTATCATTGAAATTAAACAAGAAATTGAAATCCTAACTCCAAAGTTAAGAAATAAATCCATATACAAATGAAATTTAAGAATGTAAATTATAAATGTAATTTGTAATTTGAAACGGAATTCCAGAGAGGTTTTTGGAAATGTTTTGAAAAGGAGTTTGAAAAATTTGGAGATTTGGAAAGTTTAAATCCTTTTTGGAGTTGAAAATGAATTTTAAAAGTTTGAAAAGTATTTTGGAGGGATAAAAGCTCTAAACTCTTTTCGGTCGCTGGAAAATAATTCCGATTGGTGATCGCGACATCATCGGTGTTCATTTTTGGGTTTCCAAAAGAGGAATTGCTGCCAAATTGTTTTAAATGGAAGTTGTTTGAAAATTTGGATTTTGTTTTAGAAAATTCAAAAGATAAATTTGAATTGTTTTCAAAAATAGTTTTGAAAGGGTTGAAAAGACTCTGGAATTGAGTATTGAATTATGAGAGTAAAATTGTGAATGAATGAATAAGTTTGCAATTGCAAGTAAATGAAAATGAAATTGAAAGTTGAAATTCATTTCGAATTCGTAAGCAAATGAATTGAATTGAATAATTGTAAATGAAAGATGAATTAAAATTCGTATGGAAATTGGAAATCCAGTTTAAAGATAAGTAGATTTAACCGAAGTAGAATTAAAATAAATTGAATAGATATCAATTTGAATTAGTAAATGAAACTAATCTATAATAGTGCAGTTGAATAAAAGATAGCTGATGATAAATTCAATATTCAAAAGTAAATTGAATCCAAATTAGATTGGAATTGCGAATTGAATTCAAATGTAAAATTGAATGAAAATAGATATGTAACTTCAATAGTGAAGTAGAAATGTATAAGTAGTTTATATTGAAAATTTTGTAATAGAATTTGCAAAATGGTTTGAATGTGTAACTAGATATTATGGCTAGTAGGACATACAGGTGTATAAAAGGAATTGGAATTTTAATTTTGAAGAGAATTTGAATTTCTTGAAAAAGGTATGTATTTAAATTTGAATATGAGATTTGATGACTTATTTCTCTAGCCGCTTGGCTTTTTCTTTTTCTTTTTGAAATCTGAGAGTCCGTAGGGACATTTTGTAGTCGTGCCGTATTAGCCGCGCAAAGGAGACGCTGGCGAAATTTTTCGAAAATTTCGAGTGTTAGAAATTTTTTGAGAAAATTTTGAATATTTAAATTTGAATTTGAATTTTGAAGAAAAACAATATTGTTTGAAACTTTAATTGGAGTTGGAAAGCTAGTAGAAATGATAACGAATCTTTAGTAGAAGATTTGTTTTGAAAATTTGATAAAACTATTGAATTGTGAAAAATGATAGACGAGTTAAGGACACCATTTTTCCTAACTTGTAATTTCGAGGACGAAATTCTTTTAAGGGGGGAAGTTTGTAACGACCCAGAATTTTGAACAAATTAAATTGAAAATATTTAATTTATTTTAAATATTTGGACGGTAATTTAATTTGAATCCCGAATATAACTTTGAATTTGGCGATTAAATTATAAAATTTAATCTATTGAAACTGGATAAAAATTTGAATCTTCAATTTTAAGCTGAAGAAAAATATTTCAAAAGCTTTTAAAATTCATAATGATAATACTGAAGACAATAGAAGCTTCGGAATCAAAGTTGAAATTGATTTGATCAGTTTTGAAATTACATCGTTTAAATTGAATTTAAAAATAGTCGTTCGAGGCACAGTCTCGGAATTCGACGAAACCAGTTCCATTGGGTCCAGAATATTGAATTATTGCCGGGTTTCAAATTTCGTATTTTTCGGAGTTGTTACGTGAACACACGGCACAAAAATGCGTCGAAATAGAGTCGTATTCAATTTAAATTTAAATTTAAATTTGGTAAAAATATCAGTTAACATCACCACGTTTTTTTTCCTCTGAGCACGCCGAGAAATACGCCAGAAATCACGATAAAAAAATTGTGATACCCATACTTGTTCAGTTTTAAATATTCCTCTCGTTCAAACGAAAAAAAAAATCAATCAAACGAAACAAAAAAAAATGGCAGAGCAGCAAATTTCGAAATAGAGTAATCACGTAATCCCTCTTCTCTCCCAATTCTCGTTCAAACGACGAGCTTCGCGAGTAGGAGCAGGCGCTCGAGGCCACGGCGACGCGAAGCACGGGGGACACGAGAGCGACTTCGAGGCTCGCGAATGCAAATAGGAGCAGGACGATGCGAGGGCTCGCGTATAGGGGAGAGTAGGCGCGCGCGATCGATTCGCGTTGGCTGCAGCATTCAGGCGCGTGGGCGCAGCAGCGTGGAGGCGTTCGCCTTGGCACCGCGATTTGGGGGGAATGTCGCGATGAACTCGAGCGGTGGTGCTCGTGAATTTTGGGGGTAGATCAGATCGGCGAGGCTATTCATAGTCGGTCGTTGGGGTTTTTAGGGCAGAGGTGATGATGGCTCGCCTGGGCTCGGGTCGCGATGGCGGCAACAAGGTGGCTTCGTTCGACGTTGGGTAGTCGGAGTGGTCGTGGGTTTGTCTTCTTGAGACAGTGAGGTATATTTAAAATTTGAGATTAATTTGTTTATTTATTTTAGAAAATAAAAAAAGGGATAAACAGAAAGAAAATAATATGTTACAGTGAGGTAAATTATTTTATTAGATTTGTAAAATTGATGCATATAAATTTATATCTTCACAGTAAGTATATATATATATATATGAATTTTTAATGAGGTTTGAAAGTTATATAAAAATCAGATTTCTATTTAAATATATATATGTAATAAAAGAAAAATATATATCTAGGGGATATTTACAGTTAGGTATAAAAATTTATTTTGCTTTTGATTTACAGTAAAAATAAAAATATGTAGATAGGGTACTTAAAGAAATATATTAAATGAAAATTGATTATTCAATTTAATTTGAATATTAATAGATTTTGTAAATTGTTTATACAAGGTTAAAAATCAAGAAAACAGACTGGAATGGAAATGGATGGCAAATTAAAAGCTAAGGTGAGATTTTTCTCACTCAAATTGAATGTGGAATTTTTGCAGTTATTGACTGTTTGATTGCTATTGGATGTGATATTAGATATAATAGGATATATCTATATATAGCAATATATACATATTGGCATATGTATATATTGGATTGATGATTTCCCGCCTCGTATAGCGGATGAGACCCTATTGCGCCGTTAGTAAGCGGATATTTTTATAAAACCCATATACCGCGATATTCCACCTCGAAGTGGAATTGGTATTGTGCTAACGTCTTTGGATGCAGGGAAACAGGTTGGAGGGATCCAACTGGACCCCTCACATTGATTGAATTTATTTCTACTGTGATGTGATAATCTGTGAATGATTATTGATGTTATTGAATTGATGTCTGGAAATTGTTTGAAAGCTAAAATTTAGCTGAATGGATGTTTGATATCATTGGATTCCAAAAATAAACGAAATTGAATTTTTGAAATCAAAATAGAAATTTCTAAGTGAATTAATTTTAGAAATTGAATAAATTTTGAAGAAAGAAATTTTTAAAGTATAAAAAGTTAATTTTTTATAATTTTATCGAATTAATTCCAGAATCAAGTGAAAATGTTAAATAGATGGATTTCGTAAAATAGTGATTAAAATTTGAAGAATTTAATTTAAGAATTTGGATTTTTAAATAGATTGAAAGAAACGATTGAAATTTATTTCCTTAAAAAGGAATTTATTAAAAGAAGATAAGTTGGAAATCCAACTAGAAATTTAATTGGTAAATTGAAATAAATTGGGAAATCAATGTAAAATGATTTCAATTTGAAGAATCCATTTTAAAACAGAATATTGGATAATTTGAGAAAAAATGAGGAATTTACTTAGTATTGATAAATAAATTTTTAAATCAATATCGAAATTGATTTGGGATTGGAGTTTTTATAAATAAAATTGGAATTTATAAAAGTTGTTTATAAATCCGAAATCACTTATTTTGATAAGTAAAAATATAGAAGTTGATAAAAAGAAGATTTATAAGTCGAGGTTGTTATTAAAATAGAAATAGAATTTATAACCGTGTTTATAAATTCGAAATCGATTGAATTTGATAAGTAAAAATATAGAAGTTGATAAAAAGAAGATTTATAAGTCGAGGTTGTTATTAAAATAGAAATAGAATTTATAACCGTGTTTATAAATTCGAAATCGATTGAATTTGATAAGTGAATTATAGAAGGTTATTAAAGAAGATATATTCGCGATTTTGGATAGCGAATTTTTATTGAAATAAAAAAATGTGTAGAAATGATTGAAATTGGTTAAGTGAATTATATTCACGATTTTGGACAGTGAATATATTGTTAAGTAAAATAGATATGGTTTTGGGAAAATGATATTAAAAATGAAGTTAAACATTTTAACGATGTTTTAAAATGATTAAATATCGAAATCATAGATTTCAACATTCACTGTTGAAATAGACGTTTTCGAGAAATATAAGGAAATGGTGGACTATAACACTGTTGTTATAGTAAATGATTTCCGAAAGGAAATGTTTTTATATAGTATTGGGATTTATATATCTATCTAAATTCCGAATCCCTATACTAGTGATTTTGAGTCGTCGTAACGATGTTTTACGTAACATTCGTTTTGACTCAAATAAATGTTATTATAGTAAATGATTTCCTTAAAGAATGAAATATATACTTAATATTGATTTAAGTATATCGAATATTTTCCAAGTGTTGAAAATAAATAGATTTGTGAAATACTTATTATTAAATAAGTATGGGAATGTTTTCCAAAATGAAATGAAACGTTTTTGAGATTTTATCTTCTTAAAGATAAATTGAAATTGAATATTGAAATCGATTTGAAAATCGAATATTAGTAGATATTTTGAAAATATAAATTCACTATGGAATTTATAAAAGAAAGGGAAGTTGTTTAAAAATAAATATTGATTTATTTTTGAAGTGTGGAAATTATTATATCTAGTAAAGATATTTTTGAAGATGAAATAATTTGGAAAATTATTTGGAATCTGATGATGTTGCGCATCTTTATTGATAGTTAAATAACCGACTATCAATAATTACCCTGAATGGTATTTGTTGTGAATTGGATGAATTTGAATGCCACACTTATTTTTGAATAATCGCTCACTATTCGGGTTAACCGGGAAAGGACCATGGGGTCGTATAACCCACTCCGAATATGTGATACGTCGTTATGAATTGCATTCGAAGATCGGTGTTGAAGACCGGATATTTTTGAAAACGGAAGGATTACCGTCGAGTTACTCTACATCGGCTGATCTCCGGTTTAGAGGTTTTATCACCCTTAGTGACGGGAAGTCCTGACGTGATTGAAAATTATCCGGATGTGCAAGGGCTTCGTGAGAAGTGCCTTCGGTTATGTTCGATCCCGGAACAGACTTGTATGGATTGTGTGTCTGACGTTACAATTTGAGGTATAAAGCTGATTTCTTTCAAATACATTTCTGTTGGTGGCGGAGAATTTATTCTCTTAGCTTAACACCCTTCTCTGAGACGTACGAGCTTAGAGGTTATGTAGTTGAAATTTATCAGCGATATATCCCAATTTGGTAACGTGGCATACTGAGTGTTGCTGTGAAATGATCAGTGTTTGATCATTTGCGATATGATCATTTGTTTGATCTTATATCTTTGTGATCATAGGTTGATCATTTTGTTTGACCCGAAGCATGGCTTTGTAGAAAGCGTAGCTTTGTGGACGAGACTTCGTCGAGCCTCACACCCCGGAAATGGTCGAAACAGGAAGGATGCGGCAAGGTTCTAGGGAGTAGCGCCCCTTAGTGTATGTCATTCCTTCTGGATAGAGGTGGTATCATGGTATGGAGCCCAGATACTTAACCTATGTGGTTGCTGCATTTTTACTATGTGGTTTGTTGGAAATCGGGGATCCTCGGGAAGATCGGTTACGATCGGGGGATGACATACGCGTGTCAGTAGTTACCTACTTTTGCAGAGGTAACCCGGCCTTGTGTTGGCAGAGATCTAACCGTAATGTTAGGTTATTTCTCGGGTCGTCCATTCCAGGGACGTACCCATCGTGGAAAAGGAAGTTCCTTGGCCTGACCATTTGTTGGAAATCCAAACTCCAATACGAACTTTGTACGGTATTAGTTGTAGAACCTGCCATTTACGTACGGTGGTCACCACTGTTTAGATGGTAGCTATAGTAGGCATACGATACTGGTCGTATGCTGGCTAAGATTAATATTCTACTTTCAAAATGTTTTCTACACTATGCACTAATAATAATATCAAAAAGAATTTGATTTTTGCGTAGTAAGCATCTTTGACTATCATAAGAAGAAATCTCCTCCAAGTCTGCGTTTGCATTGTGTGTGTGGCGGGAGGTCTTATGGTAGTTTCATTTTCCAAAAGCATTTCGAATTGACTTTAAAATTATTTTGTTGTTATAAAGAATAACTGTTTTACGATCTCACACCAGTCACCATGACTGACTCGGAGTTTATTGTTCCCTTCTAAACTCTGGGTGCCCACAAATTTTCCACACGGGCAGCCTAGAGTTATGTTATCAGGATATTCTGGATATTCTGGAGCTTTGGAGATAAGCTGGATGACGAGACGTAGTATTTGTATCTGATATTATTTATTCCACTGTGTATTCTGTATGAGGACAAGTTATATAACTGTCCATTACTGTATATTGACTCTGATGATTGATGTATGTATAAACTGATATAGTTCTTTGTTTTAAAAGACTAATGATTATCTATTATATATTGTTCCGCTGCGATATGTGAGATTCTGATATTGTTTTTCTGTTCTGATGTTGTTCTGTTGTTCTTCTCTCTTTCTTCTGCTTTCTTCTTCTTCTACCTTTTTCTTCTTTTTAAAACCCTCACTATTGGAGTTTCCGGCACTCGATTTCTCGGCAGTCGATAAAGTGAGTATCGATGTCGAATTTTCGAAAGTCAAAAAATTCGGTACGTGACACTTATGGTGTCGTTTGTTTGCGTCGCGGGTTCACGAGTTCGCCTAGAATCAATGATTTGGGCCGTAGTTCATCACGGCGGCGGAAGAACTACGTGGGGTCGGAGCGTTCTGGGTTGTAGCCGTGGATGCGCCGGACCTAGGCGAACGTGATGATGGCCTCCGATCACTGCATCACTGGTCGAGGCGGCGACAAAAATTGAGAGAAACGGCAGTAGCTTCGCGATGTACATGTTCGAGCGACAGAAGGGTTTTGCGTGACATGGCTGAGAGAGAGAGGGCAACTCCTTTGATTATTTTACTTTATTTTAAATTTAATAATTCAATTATTCTAAATTACATATCTTTTGCATGCAAACACCAATTCATGCGCAATTTGTTCCAATGGGATCGTATCGAAATTCCGGACATTTTGACGCTAGTTTGGACGAATTCTGAGACTGTTTGAATTTGGGCTCTAAATTGAATTTAAATTCGATTTAAATTCAAAAGGTGAGCGTTTTAACCCACTCACAACTTGTAAAATTTCTTATGTTAGTTAAATTAATTTTTGATGTGATTAGAAATTTATCTATGGTTATTTGATATTTAAATCGTCATTCCAGATAATTTGAATTTATTTGAATTAAATTGTCATTTAATTTATTATTGAATTTAAATTGCCAGTTAATCACCTGTAATTGATAACCTGTTATCTATTGATGTTTAGTGATTGATTTGGATGATTGTTATGAATGTTTGATTGTTTGTATTGGATGAATGTGTGTTGTATTTTATATTGTTATAACTGCAAGTTCCCTATGGGTTGAAATGATACATTACCTGAATGATCTATAGATTAGGGAAATATCGTTATGGGTTGAAATGATAGACTCGAGTGATTTTATGGATTTTGTTACTAAATTCGGGATTGTGGTTGGAAATGATATATAACCGTAAAATTTTAAATTGCGGATTGAAATGATAAATATCTGTATCACTTGACCCTAGGGAAGAGAATTATATACGGACGCCGGATTGGTTAAATTAAATGATTTTAAAATCCTTAATTTTCGAATTTAATTAAATGATATTTTGAAATAAATTTGATGTATATAAATGGAAGTATTATTGGAAAATCAAGTTTTGTGTTGAAATGTGAATTGGTTTAAAAGGAATTGCTTTAAGAAATTAAATTGGAAGTTTCAAGTTAAACTTTTAAGTATAAATGAAATTCTATCGAAATTAAGTTATTGAAGTTGTTTGAAAATAACTTTGAAATATTTTGAAATTGGAGTAATCCGAATTGAAATTTGAACATGGATTGAAACGATATGAAATTTAATAGTTTATTTAAATGTTAAATTGAAAGGTTTGGAATTTGGTTTGTTGACTTGGAAATTGAAAATGGTCCAAATGCGTTGAAATGAAATGAATAGTTAAATTTGATATAAATTCCAATTTCATGTTTTAATATAAACTGTTTTAAAAATATATTATTTCAAAATTTCTAATTATTAAGATTTTAAAGTATTAAACTATTTTAACCTGTATTAATTACATTAAATCATTTTAACCTATTTTAAACCATTTAATTTATTTAAACTAATTAACCTGTTTTAACTTAGTTTAAATCTAATTAATCTATTTTAATTATATATAATCTATTTTAAATATATATTAACTATTTATAACTATTTAAAACTATTTTCTTCTAAATTCCAAACCAAGTAAAATGGATGGGTTTATATTCAAATTCTCGATTTTTTTAGGCGAATATGGTTAATGATGTTAATACCTAAGTTGGGAATTAAATAACAATTTGGTTTAATATGATATTTTGAAATGAGAGTTTAGCTTATTTTGAAAAATATGACTTTTGAAAGGAAATATAATTTCGAACTATGATTTCAAATGCGATATGATTTCAAAGGTGAATATGATTTTGAAAGTAAGTAATGATTTCGAAAATGATATGATTTGGATTGAATATGATATTTTGATATCAATTATGAAATGATTTTGGAAATGTAAAAGAACCATCCGGTGTGTAATAAGCGATTGGTTATTAAAGAGACCTGGATCGGATATTGTCATACTCTCTGCCAATACCGAAAACCACTTTGACAACTGTGTATGCGGTAGAGATTCCAGAATGAAGTAGGATGGTTGGCGATGATTCTATATGAGGTATATTCGTGGACCTGACTCCCATGAGTTAGCTTAAGGTGGCTAAAACAGGAGCAATTAACAGGCCAAGTGAGGCCATTCCTCCGATCGGGCACACTCCTTCGATACTATATTCTGACTTTGCGACTGATTTGGTGGCCAGCATTGATTTTGATTTGGGAGTGTGTTTCGAGGTGGGCGGTAGTAGCTGCTATGCGTTACCACCAGTCCGGAAGTGTAATTGGTATATCTACCCTAGAATTGCCTAGTTTTGCCGTGTCACCTACACTAGCGCGCCTTCTACGAGTTTGTTTTATGTAGTACCTATGGGGTATCCTCTGGCGGCCCCAGTTTAGGGGGAGTTACGGTACTATATAGATTATTGGCATTATAAAATGTATTAAGGGGAAATGGGTAACACCTTAACGCTATTTTAATAGTTTATCTTACTTTAGACATATTATAATAGTGTATTGTACTATATAGTAGATAGTTTAACGGATCCTTAGGCGATGTGAATCCCGAACATCTCTTAAGTTACTGCACTCACATTAGACACTGGATAGGAGATGTCAAACCCCGTAAACATCTCTGATGCCGTTCCACTCATAGTTATTTACCGTTGATTTAACTTACATAAGATCTTTTAGTTCTGACTCAAGTGTTTTGTCTTTTCAATTCGCTCGGGTCAGCTTGAGCATTTCAGGATTTGAAGACCTTTTTCTGGAGGACGAAGACGAAGATTTGTACTATTATTACTTATTCTATTATTCTACTGCATCATACTGTTCCGCTGCATTATTTATTTCTCTCTGATATGTGTAACTCTGATTTTGTATTGTATAAGTATAATCAAATGTTTTGTATACAGCTTCATAAACTGTTATTTGATTATTATATTTTGTCATTCCGCTGCGAGATTCTGTTTTGGTTTTTTTCTTTCTCTTCCTTTTCTTATTCATCCTAATAACAATCCGCCCTTCTGTATGGTTTGAGTCGGCATGTATGTCTGCTTAAAACGTACAAAAAGGCGGGATGTTACATGATATCATGAGTTATCACTATAAGTGAAAGAGCTAGTTTATGATGTCGATTAGCCAAGGACTACTCTCGGTTGTAGATTCAGAAACTATAACGTTGTCAGTATTACGAGAGCTATCCCCCTCTCTTGAACTTTCAACTGTCACAACCATCTTCGAAGAGGCCTTTGAGGCTATATAATGGGAATAACTCTTGAATATTATGTTTGAAGGAAGTAGACCGCATGTCTTCAAGTTACTTTCTATTAGCACTCGCTGACGCTACCTGTCTCTCTCCAGGAGACTCAGAATATTATGATAACGTGTCGTATAATGTTACATATTAGAAGTTCTTTTGGGTCTTCCTAAATAACACAGAAATATCAAAATTAAAAATAAGTTCACAGCAAACAAACCAAATTAATCGAATGAGAAATTAACTTGCTAGCTTTTGAAAAAGAAGTCATGATCCGAGGGTTATTGGCCATAACAAAGAGCCATTTCTTTACTACAATCTTACTAAACAGACTGCTTCTTTTTTATTTGTAAAAAATATTGACTTATAGAAGTACATATTTCAGATACAACATACAGGGTGTACCTTCAAATATCTCAAGGAGCATTGCACAAATACATAAAAGTTGCAATTGTACCGCATACATATAACAAAGAACTATCCGTACATAATCCAAGTCTAACATTACGACTCTCTGCTGCAAAATTGGGATAAGTTTTGTCGAAATGCTTCCATGCTTCTCCATCGGTTGGATGTGTCAACGTACCTTCTTCCTCTATTCTCACATTATGCCATCTCATATGAGGTGCAGTTACAAAGATGCGTATAATTTTTGAAGCCTAGGGTGATGGGAAAATAATGCATACGTGTAACCACCCGCCTTTTTGGACAGTTTAAATCGACGATAAACCACACACGTCAATCTCAAACCATACGAAAGGGCAGATTGTTATTGGGGTAAATAAGAAAAACCAGAGAAAGAAAAAAAACAAATACAGAATCTCGAAATGGAATGAAAAAATATAATAATCAAATAACAGTTCATGAAGTTGTTTTAAGTATACATTTGATTATTCTTTACAACATAAACATCAGAGTTACATAAACATAAATAAATAAATAAATGCAGCGGAACAACATGATGTAGTGGAATAGATATAATAAATAATAATAGTGCAAATCTTCGTCTTCGTCCTTCAGAAATAAGGTCTTCAACCCTGAAATGCTCAGGCTGACCCAAGCGAATTGAAAAGACAAAACACTCAAGTCAGAACTAAAAGATCTTATGTAAGTTAAATCAACGGTAAATATGAGTATGACGGCGTCAAAGATGTTTAGGGGGTTTGACATCTCATGTCCAGTGTCTAACGTAAGTGCAATAACTTAAGAGATGATCGGGATTCACATCTCCTAAGGATCCGCTAAACTATCTACTATGTAGTACAATACGCTATTATAATATGCTTACAGTAAAGTAAAAGTATTAAAATAGCGTTAAGGCGTTACCCATATCCCCCTTAACACATTTTATATATTCCCATAGTCTATACAGTACTGTACGCTCCTCCGTAAACTGGAGGTTTACCCAGAGGGCACTCCATAAGTATGGTACAAAACAAACTCGTAGAAAGCGCGATAGGGCATGCAACACGACACTCGAGGCAAGCCATGGTAG
Source organism: Allium fistulosum (assembly GCA_030737815.1). Taxonomy (NCBI): domain Eukaryota; kingdom Viridiplantae; phylum Streptophyta; class Magnoliopsida; order Asparagales; family Amaryllidaceae; genus Allium; species Allium fistulosum. The sequence continues at coordinate 1,030,235,881 of CM060905.1, forward strand.
ATATACCAATTCCATATCCAAACCGGTGGTAACGCATAACAGCTACTACCGCCCACCTCGGAACACACTCCCAAATCAAAATCAAGGGTGGCCACCAAATCAATCACAAAGTCAGAATATAGTATCGAAGAAGTGTGTCCGATCGGAGGAATGAACTCACTTCGCCCGGCGTAGCTCCTGATTTTAGCCACATCAAGCTGACTCACGGGAGTTAGGGTCACGAAAATACCTCATACATAATTGTTCGCCAAACCATCCTACTTCATTTCTAGCATCTCCACCACGTACACAGTTGTTAAAGTGGTTTTCGGCATTGGTAAAGAATATGAGAATATCCGATCCCGGTCTCTTTAACAACCAAACGCTTATTTCACACCGGATGGTTCTTTTACATTTCAAAAAGTCAATTTACAATTGATATCAAAATATCATATTCTCAAACCATATCATTTTCAAATCATATTCACTTTCAAAAATCACATTCACTTCCAAAATCATATTTACTCAAATATGTCGTTTCATAAAAGGTATCAATTTCAAATTCCAACTTAGGTTGTATCATCATCAAGGATTTAAGTATAAATACTTCAACTTTACACAGTCTGAAATTTTAGAAAATAGTTTAGATAGTCATAAATAGTTTTAATAGTTAAAAATAGATTAAATAGGTTTTATTAGGTTTAAAATGTTTTAAATAGATTATTATAGATTAAATTGATTTAAATTATATTAAGTAGATTTTTAAATAGATTAAATATATTTAAAATAGATTTAAAATAGATTAAATAGATTTAAATTATATTAAATAGATTAAAATAGATTAAATAAATTTAATTGGTTTAAAATAGGTAAAAATAGATTTAATTGGGTTAAATAGGTTATAATAGATTAAATAAATTAAAATAGTTTTAAATTGATAAAATTTGTTTAAATTAATTTAAAATAGAATTCAAAGTTATATCCAAACATTTTCAATAACTCAATTTCAAATAAATTCATTTATATTTGACACTTCAACTTTGAAAATCCAATTTAAATCCTTTGAACAATTTATTAAATCAATTCCAATTTCAACATTTACACTTGGATTTTCGAAAATAATTTAGTTTATATAAATCAATTTCTAATTCAAAATACCAGTTAACTAAATTCAAAATTTCAAAGATTCGAAAATCATTTAATTTAACCAATCCGGTGTCCGCATATAATTTTCTATCATAGGGTCAAGTGATACAGATATTTATCATTTCAATCCGCAATTTAAAATTTTACGGTTATATATATCATTTCAGACCGCAATCTCGAATTTAAATAAAATCCATAAAATCGCTCGAGTCTATCATTTCAACCCATAATGATTTTTTCCTAATCTATAGATCATTCGGGTATGTATCATTTCAACCCATAGGGAAATTGCAGTGTTATAACAATATAAAAATACAACATCCAGTCATCTAATATCAACAATCAAACATCCATCATAATCATCATCCAAATCAGCCAATAAACATCAATAGATAACTAAAGATCAATAACAGGTATTAAATTGACAATTTAAATTCAATATTAAACTAAACGGTGATTAAATGCAATAAAAGCCAAATTTAACTAGAATGACAAATTAAACATACCAAACATCAATTAAATAAATTTCAAATCACATCATAAATTTTATTTAACTAACAAAAGATGGTTTAGTATTTGGGAGTGGGTTAAAACACTCACCTTTGATATTTAGAATGCAAAAATCAAAACAAAGACGCCTTTTACAATAATCTCCAAACTCAGCCAACCATATTTCATGTCGTCAGGAATTCCAATACGCGAGGAAACCGTATGTGAATTGGAGTTTGTATGTGGATGATATTCAAGTTATACGAAATATTAATAAAATAGTACATATACACAAATTTAATATATATATATATATAAAATAAAACATTGATTGACTCACGTTGCCAAATGCTTAGGAGAAGGATTGGAAAAACACTAAAGGCTTAGGCACTCATATGTATTATTTTTGTTTAAAGCATGCAGAAGGTATGAATGTAGGAAGAAAGAGACAAAAAATTGAGAATGGGAAGAAATAAATATGGAGGAGCAACATAGTTTGTGAAAGGAGGTGACAAAAGAATATAAAAATACAGTAAGCTTTTCAAAGAAACGATGTGGTTATGCGTTTAATAAATATGAACATGAACAGGCTAGCATGAATGATGCATGTGCATTAAATATGAATTGTTAATAGTCACTAATGAGTTAATTTATAAAAATGTTAACACTAAATAGAATATGAGCATTTGGAAGCTTATAAATGAAGAATAGCAAGTTTGAATAGGTTAATGTGCATGAAAATGTGAGTATTTAATGCATTAGAAACGAAAGTTAATGGACGAATTAGTGCAGACAGAAGTTATGAAAAAGAATGAACACTAAAAGTTGCAACGTGTAAAAATAAATGCTTAGATGCAAATATAAGAGGTATATAAGAATTAGGCCGAACAAAAGTAGGTAAGAGAATGTACAGCTAATAATAAAAATGAAAAATGAATAGACTGAGAATAAATGAAAATTTTATGAAATAAAGAGAGAGTTTTTGTTTTTTTCCACTTAATATGAATAGTTGAAATGTGAAAGTGAACAAGGCAGAGAAAAGAAAAAAAATGAATGAGATAATAGTTATCAAAAGCAATAAAATTTGAAACGTGAGTATGAATTCATGATGAACATCACCTTTCATACTTCAAAATGAATATAATGGCACATTAATTTAGTATGGAAACGTATTTCAATTCAATTAATTTCGTTGACCTTAAATCAACTCAAATTATGCCCATTTAAAAGTTTTATTAACATACAATAAATAAAATTTGAACACACCAATTAAGATAATGGGGACCACCGCTACATAAAATAAAAGATGAACCATGATTTCAAATTCAAATTCGGCGTTTTTCTCGGCGTACAATCACGAACTTAAAATATTTAATTTATTCTAAATTTTACGATTAACATTAGAATCGCCTTTATACTACCAAAGGCTGCTATTTAACGACCGTAAAATGTTGTTTCAAAATTCAATTTTTTTCTCTTTTTATAAAATTATACTTACTTTAAAAACAACAACGTTCATTTTGTTTTCATTAAAACATCATTTTTATTTTAACAATAACATACGTTTCTTTCGTTAAATCATTAATTACAATTAATGTTTACTTTAACTCTTTTAAATTGAAAGATTCCAAATCAACATACTTGTAATTAATATCAAAACTACACTTTAAAACAGAACATTTCTTTCATTAAACGCCATTAATTTAAATTAAATTCTCTTTCCCTTTTATTGGAAGATTCCAAATCAAATTAACTGCAATAAATTTCAACATCAAAATTTAAAACGGAACTGAATTAATGGAAAGATAATTAAAACAATTGAATTCTTTTTATAGTAATTAAATATATTTACAAAATTGTTGTTTACACATAAGAGTTATAAATTAACTTGCTTAAATAGTTATCAATAACATACAAACAACAAAACTAGATTTATATTCTAATTATTTTCTCATTACTAAATCAAAATTTTTAATTTCTCATAATATTTAAATTCTAAAATCTTATCAAATTTAATAGTTTTAATTATCAAAATTTATGGGTTGTTACATTATTACATCAGTTACCGTATCCAATTTCAACTGTAATTAAATCCAATTAATTATAATTTAATTCCAATAAATAATTGATTTAATTTGATTTCAATCCCTTTTATTCAACCAATTATTATTTTATGGACAAGGTTACATTGGTTAATATTTTATTACATTATTATTCTTATTTTATCATTTTTACCATATTAGTCACAATAATTCAATTACATTGAAATTTATGTAAATTTTCACATTAATTATAATATAAAATCCTAATTAATTTATTTAACTTTGTTTCACTCTTTTTTATTAGATCAATTATTGCCCTGTTAATATAATTAATCTTTCTATACCTTTCATTACATTCACAATTTGCAGTTATTGTCTTAACTCACATTAATGTAACATTTAATGACATTCAACTGCAATTGGTTTAAATAAATTGGTAACAAATAACAATTGTCACCATTTCTATATTTAATAACATTTGTAAGTTTATTATTTACAAATAATTGTTATAACTACTACTACCCCACTACTATTATCAATTACAATTAATTACACCTTATTTCATTAGTTAATCAACATTTGAATTATCAATTACTCTTTTAATCCAATTATCCATTAAAACATACATTACTATAATCTATTTACAACCTATATCAGTTATAACTCTTTAATTCTTTTAATTAATTGGAATTACATTTAAAGCAGTTATCAGTTACCTTAAATTAATACTATTTCACTTTATTTCAGTTGTATTCTTATTATTAAATCATAAATTTTTATTTCTTCCAACATTAAATTACAAAACTTTATTAAATTAACTAATTTTAATTATCAATAATTACAGGTCGTTACAATACGTTTGTATAAAACTTCATTTCCCTTTTTTTTCTTGGTTTGTACCTTTCCTCGTTACATATTCTACACTTCCTAAGAGTGATGTCCTCTTTTCAAAACAACATGCAGCCATTTAAACATGTATCTATTTTTTGATAAGGTAAACCAAAAGCCGACATAAGTTTTTTTAACTTCATAGTGATTTTCACACATTAAATTATCGGACGACATATGTCTTTTTGCCGCTTGTACAACGGCTGTAAATCTGACTTCGGTGATGTTGTATTTTGACTTCATCGTAATGTATTCTGTGGTTACTGATAGCTGAGTGCCGCTTTTACAACCATACCAAAGAGGTTTCTTAGCAGCATCTAGTAAATCATAAAAAAAATTTGCTTCAATATTTGGTTCTTCTGCATTTACATCATCGTCGTCAACTTCAACCATAGGGAACATTGATCGTGTTGCATCTTCAATCATATTTTTTATACGGTTCGTCATAACAATTTCATTACCAGTAATCTCTAATTCAAACTCTGCAGAAGTATGTGCTACAACTTCTCCATGACGATCCCAAACATAATACTCCGGTAAAAAACCTTTTTTGCACAAATAGGCTTTCATAATATCGGGTAATAAATACTTTAAATGTTTACACCTATTACACGACCAAAGAATTTCTACATCGTTTCCGTTATTACTTAAAGCGAATTCAACAAATACGTTTATACCATTATAAAAATCTTCTTTTATTGAGTCTCTCAATCACCTTCTTTGATACATCCATCTCCTTCGATCAACAAATTAATCGATCATTTTTCTTGTTTGAAAAAATATGCCACAAACTCAAAAATAAATATTGGTCATTTTACGAATTGACATTTTATTTTTCAATGTATCGATACATAAACTTATTGTGACGACCCGGAATTTCGAGCAATATCAATTTAATAATTTATGTTAAATATTAAATTGATTTGATATATTTTTGAATTATAAACTTGAATTGATATTTTCTTCTGATAAATATCATATTGGTGAGTTATATCTTTTAAAAACTAATAAATGATTTTTCTGTTTATAACGGATATACTGGTATATATCGTAGACAGGTAAGTTCTGTTTTAATTTTAATTGATAAATTTTGTTTTCAAATTTCTTATATATATATTCTAGAGATTTGGAAATTATTATTTATTTTGGGATGACTTTTCAAAGCCATTTAATAAATATATATATGGTTTTAAATATTCAGATAAATGGTTAAATTGTTTTAAGCTTATTCTAATTTGGTTCAGATTTATATTTATTTATAAAAGAATTTCATTTTTCTTTACAAAAGTGTAACTTGTTAATTTTAGTTTTTAAATATATATATGAGTTTTAATTAAATTTGTCAAATGTTACTTTGGATATATTGTGAAATAAATAATTTCTTTTGTTTGATCTTTTTAAAATTTGATAAACGAACTTTTATAATATTAATAAAAATATAATTTCTTTTATGAATCGTTTCAAATTTATAAATGTGTAATTTATTTTTATGATATAAATAAATAAAAATATAAAATATTCATAGAAATACAATACAATAGTACAAATAACAAATATACATATTGAAAATAACAAGTTAACAACGATACAATTGAAACAACTACATGAGATAAATTTTATCGTTTTGTAAATAAATCAAACGAATGCTAAATAAACAAACAATATGTTGGAACAACAACAAAGCGAATAACAAAATGAATACACATTAAACAAATATATATTTTTACCATCAAACAACATATCAAAAACAATACTAGAATAGCATAACATTTACACTACAATTTAAAATGTAAAGCAAGCTTATATATGTGTTCGAACCTGCCTACAGATCTAAGAGCAACAAAAAGAATCAAAAGAAAGCAAAAAAAAGTTTATAATATTTGTAGCTTGTAAGTTAAGCCAGTCAAGCATAAGGAAATGAGATAAGTATACAAATGAAACATCAAAGTACAAATAGCATTAAATGCTAGTAAGGCCAATATCTTCTCTAGTACATAAGCTCACGATTTCAGCCTCCATCCTTTTAAAAATCTCTGAAATTTGTACAAACGTGGATATTGTTTTGCATAAGAAAGATGATGTTACCTGTAGCTTGTTATAACATCAACCTGTAAGCTATTTTTCTCTTATCACCTTTCCATTTCTTTCGAGCAAAGTGAAAACTGAAATGAAGCTTCCATTTTAAAAACCTAAACAACATTCTACCCTCAAGCAACTACAACTACACCAGCAAAATGATTTGGCCAGGAGATTTAAAGTGGAAACATTTTCCAGTTTTCCAGTTTCAAAATGAGTTCAAAACATATGGATGCAGTGTTCTGTTCTTCTCTCATATTTGGTGAGTAACACTTTATTTTAAATTTTTAACTTAAGATAATAAGGCATGTTTTCTCTGTGATGATGTATATTCTGTATGTATATGTCTATGCAAAAACTATGTGCATCTGTTTTCTGTAATACTTGTTATCTGTGTTCATGCTTTGGTAAATATGAAAAACCCACCTCCATCTCATGATCTAACAGTTGTTTGAACTTAATATGTAAATAGAAACAGTTGGTTTGGTTGACACCTAAGCGTTAAAAATATGTTAAAGCTAAAACAACCTATAACTACCTCTGGTAACTCAAGAAAACTGAGTTTAACTTTAAATATGTTAAAACAAATTCTCTGGTTTTAAGGGTTCAGTAGTATAGGGTGAAACTTCATACCCAATCATGTTTTTTTAAAACAAGTTTTAAGATTTTTAAGGCCAAGGGTGAAGAGCAGTTGTAGTTTCACTGTTTTGCACGTTTGGGGTTGCCGGGGTCGATGTAGATGACTGGTGATGTCGTGGTTCGGTCGAGGGGTAGAGGAGCGACCAGGGGTTCAGGGAAAATTGTCGTGGTGGTCGATAGGTGAAAGTGGGGGCGGCGAGGAGCGTTTAAAAACTGGTGACCTAGTTTTGAGTGGTTTTGGGTTCTCGTCTCGTACAATGTCAGGGTTCGATCGAGCGTAGCGTGTTTTTGGGATTTTGTAGAGGGGAAGTAGATGAAGCTACGGCCGGATTTTGGTGGCCTCTAGTGGTCGGTGTTGCATGAACGAGGCGCTGCCAGGCTTTGATATTGGGTTGTGGTGTTTTCGTCCAGGTTTGATCGAGAGACTCGATCTCGATTTCGAGTCAGAGATGTCGATCGGAGGGCTGGTATAAGGGGTCGTGGTGGTCGCCGATAGGTGTAGATGGTCGTGGTCGACCAGAGGTAGCTGATGGAAGCGTGCACGTGCACAGGCGAGATGTTGTGGGTGGCTGTGTTTCGTTGCTATTGACAGGGAAATTTGAACTCGAGAACTACTCGAGAAATTATGGGCTTGGCACGGGGAATTCATGATTTGTCTCGAAGTAAATTTAGGAACTCGAGTTGTTGTTTTACAAAAATTAACAGTGCCCAGTTTTGCCGGGTATGTACTCGTGGAAAACTTGATTTTTGCTCGGGTGTTTTCGCGTTTTACTCGAAGCAAAACCTGAGAGACTTGGGTATGATTGTTTAAGTTAAACAGTACTCAGATTTTTACACAGTATTTAAATTTGTTAGATTAAACTTAAATCAAGGTAAATCTGAATTTAATTAAGCGTTGAATCCAGTTTTAAAATAAAAGAAAAGTTTAAATTTTAAATACTTTTGATAAATTTAATTAATTTAAGGTGTTTGATTTAAAATCACTTACAACTAAGATCGTTTTAAAATTGTAATTTAAAGATTCTTTTAAAGGTTTGTTGTATAAAAAGGATTAAAAATTTAATTAGAGTTCGTTTAAACTTGACTTTTAAATAAGAGTTCGGAAAAAAAAATGAAAAAAAATAAATGTTTTAAACATTTAAAGGTGAAATTTAATCGAAAAGGAAACGAGTTACTTTAAGAAATTAAGATGAAATTTAAACTTGTTAACTATCTAAAGAATTAGAATGATAGTGGAAATTTGTAATGATTTAATGGGAAATGGAAGTTAAATAGATGAATGAAGGTTAAAGATGAATTAAGTAATTAATTTGTAATTACAAGTTAAAGAATTAAATCGAAGATTTAATATTGAAATAAGTAATTGATATGTTATTAAAATCATAGATTAGATTTTAATCAAATTTTTTTTTAAATAGTGAATTAAACTTATTACTGATTAATATAAGATAATTATTTTAGTATATAAATTAATAGATGTTAAAGAAAACGGTTAACTGATTATTTATAATGAATCAATATAATTGATTATTAATCGATAATTAGATTGATAAATTGAAATCAACATTGTAACTGTCAAATATAACTAATTGATGGGAAGTAATTAAGAAAATGAATTACTCATTTCGATTTATTGAGTAAATTTAATTTATTTGGGTTAATTAATTTATTTTAATTAACTTGGATTTAATAGTTGATGATTTGAAGATATAATTACTTAGGGAAGTAATTGATGTTTAATTACAGAGTGTAATTAATAAAATGATGTTGTTAATAAAGAAATTGAGTATAATTACTTTGTATAATTAATCAAAGGATTAATTAGAGATAATAAATTATTGGGCAATTAATGAAGTATTAAAGGAGTTAATTACTAGATTGGGATTAATCAAAGGTGATTAATATTTTTGGTTCAAATTAAAGATTTAATTACTTTGATGTAATTAATTAAACTGGAAATGAAATTTGAGGGTATTAATTTCTATAATTAATATTGGAATTTAAAATGGATTTAATTTGAGAATAATAAATGAAGAAATTTATTAATAATTAATTGAGTAATGTAATTAACTTTAGTTAATTAAGAAATGAAGTAATGTAAGGTTAATTTCTATATTTGGATCAAGTAATTAATCTGTGGGAATAATCTAAAGATAATTACTTAAATGTAATTAAAGAAAATTTATCAGGGATGATTAATTAAATAAATAACGGGATGATGATTAATTAATTGATTGATAATTAATTAATAGAAATATAAGTAGGTTTGATAATGATGTGATGATTAATTTAATTAACTTTAAATTAATTAAGAATAAGGTAATTGATTTAATTCATTTTAAATTAATTATCAATAGTGTGATTTATTATCCTTGCTTATGTATGATGATTGATATTGATATCCCATTGATTGATTGTGATCTCAGATATGAGATGAGTAATATTGTTGTGATATGGATGCTTTGTTTGAAGTGTGATGATATTGATTATCCATTTATGCTGATATGTGATTATCCATCTGTGATATTGTGTTTTATCTATCTGTGTTGATATAGATAATTAAATTGAATTGTTTTAAACTTTTAAAACAACTTGGCCTTAAAAGACACGTTTTGGATTTCGATGAGACCGGGATCGGGTTTCCGTATACCGGGATTCCAGGTCTGGAGACCCGAATACCACATCGATCCAAAATAACGTTAGGTCGTGAAATTCAAATGGAGCAAGTGAAGACTCGAGGTATAAGAACTATACGTCAGTATAACTCTGTGGGTGATTCCGTAATGAGTTTGACGAAGATAGTACTTATAGATTCGAGATGGTGATTCAGAATGCAAGGGTTATTGTCGTTAACTCTGAGGGTGATTCCAATACGAGTGTAACGAGATAATGCCTTCGGTTTCGTTCGAACCCGGAACGAACTTGAATGGATCGAATGCTTTCAGAACATCGTCAGGCGGACGATGAGCATTCTAAGGGATGAATTCTATAAAGGTAATCGTGACCTCAAGCCTCATCAACTGGGAATGGCTAAAACAGGGGAGGTGCAGCAAGGCTTCGTGGGTAGCCCCCACTTGAGAGTAAGGTTTACCCCTGTCTAGATGTCCCTATTTATTTCGGTTTAGTGTACGGTTGGTCGCGCCAACTGTGGGGTGATCTTATTTGGAACTGTCCAGTAAGGGATGGGTCCGGCCTTGTGTTGCAGGGGAGCGGGCGTACTCCTCGGTACGGTGATCTAGGCCACGTACTGTGACGGGCGGTACCCCAGTAGCCCATCCATTGTATGGAATCCAAAATCCAATAAGTGCCATCGGATTTGATTGTAAACCTAGTATGCTGGAATTTAATGAATGTAACAATTTCGGCTATTTCTTATTTATTTGAAAACCCTAGACACTATTATAATATCACTGAATTTCCTATCAAATGTTTTGGTTAGCGTAAGGTAAAAACTTTTCCATGTTTATGTGTGGGGAGTCTTACGTGATACCTTTGTTTTTCAAATGGTTTTCAAAGTTAAACAATTTTAACCTGTTACTCATACCAGACCCATGTCTGACCCGAAGTTTATTTCTGTTTTTCATAAACTCTCGGGTACCCAAATTTTTACGGGTAGTCAAGGGATTCAGGTTTAGCTTTGACGAAGTCTGGAGGAGCAATGGAGCAGGAGGCTTCAGCGTGTAGATATATAGTGATTCCGCTGTGATTAGAGTTTATTCTATATTCCGCTGTGTTGTATCTCTGTGTGAGTTGTATTAACTAGACAGGTGTTTATAACTGTCTAGTATGTGATGTACTATCTGTGTAACTCTGATATATATGATACTATGTATTAATTTATGTGATATATTATATTTTATTCGTTCCGCTGTTGAGATTCTGTTGTTGTTTCTTCTTCTTCTCTTTCTTTCTACTTTCTCACCTCTTTCTTTTCTTCAAAACGATACGATTTCCTGGGCGTAGGAGGTCGGGTCGTGACACTTATACGCGTCAATTTTACCCCACTTAAGAATACAATATAGAAATATTGGTTTATGGTTGTCATTTTTCCTAGTCAGTTATCCTACTTCCCATTACAAACACAGTAAACACTTACATTTCGTACATTATTTTGTTTTAAATGTTTCAACAAAAGTTCGGCAGCACTTCCCCTTTGTTTCTTGCATTGTACACAAATGCGTGTACACAGAAAATAAAAAAGAAAAGTGATGACGAAATTTTATGAACCGTTTGAAAAGAAATAATGTACGAAATGTAATTGTTTACTGTGTTTATAACTTGCCCAATACTGGGACAAATCCAACAAGTATTGTACCAGATGAATATAAATATCTGTTTTGTGATAAGAACGATTATTTATATAACGATCATGTACAACACTTGTCGGATGGGACAAAAAACTCTCTAATGGACGTAATAAAAAAGTAGTTTATAAAAACAAATATTTACTAATTTTATATATTTTAAAAAAATATTACTTTACCACATTTATTCCGCGTATTTTATCGAATAAGATTGCTTCAATATTGTTGTCATTTTCCAATGCAGTCAATTTTTTTTTAGATTCATGCATTCATTGTTATACAAGCCAAGATGTTTAAAAGCAATGGACATGGATGATTCTAACTCCGACTGAAGTAAAATGTATCTCTGTTTTTTGATAAGTAACTTATTTTCGAGTTCTATGGCTTATTTCAATTAACACAAGGCAATGGTAGTAATAACACATATATAATGGTTTACACATACACACAAAATCACAAATTATACGTACCTTTTAAAATTTCACGATAACATATGAAATAGGTATACCATAGGATACTATAAATCATTATTAGGCTATTAGAAACAATTAAAATTATTAATTAGCTCTAAAACTTATGCAAATCTAGATTTATGGTAAAAATTAGATTTTTCGCGAAAATAAGATATTATACCCGAGATTGAAAGCAATAGAGTGTGATTAGACAGCCGTGGAGGATCCGAAAATCTGAATTTTGGAGATTGGAAGCTTGAAATTGGGATTTGGGGGTTCTAATTTTATTTTTTTCGTTTAGTGAAGTGGGGAAGAAAGGTCTTGGCTGAGACTTGATAATCGCGAATTTTCGAAGGTTTCCAACGACGGACGACGGTCCATCGGAAGCCGTCGGAAAATGGTCGTCGGAAACCGTCACAAGCTTCTGTCGGTATATCAGCCTTTTCTAATAGTGAGGGATCCTTTTGGTACCTGCAAAATTTGGATAATATAAATTGGGCTTAGATAAAAACTCATTAATGGTGGACTTGGCAAACTCAATGTTGTAATAGTCTCCCACTATATAGAATATCTTTATACAAGAAAATGTCAATGTACATAGGGACTTTCAGCTCGAACTAGTATAAACACTCGGTGTTACTTTCAGCACTTTTATTTCATCATATTTACAGCATTTAGTCACACTTTAACCTGATACTTATTTACTTCAGCTCTATCATTAAAATTTCGAACCAAACTTCCAACTACAAAAGATTTTGTGCTTTAAGCTTAACCTTGAACTTTGGAGTGTTGGCGTTTGATGAAAAATCAAACCAACAATGAAGAAAAATTAAACATAATGATTAACTAGTAAAATTAACAAACATTTATTTCTTAGCGTAGAAAAGGATAACTAGTATAAATTAACATAAATACTAAGTTGGTTATGAATAGAAAAACGTTCACTTAATGCAAACACATAGGAATACACACTAGATTTATTTGTTGACACTGAACAATGTTAAATACATATTGGTAGAGGTAGGTGTATATCGGTTTAATTTGACTTTGAGTTGTTGCACCGCATCAAACGGTTATGTAAAAATACAAATCACATGACTAATTTTCAATATGATTTTGTTTCAGATTGATTTAATATACAGTACGGTTCGATTTTTATCTGGTCTTATTTTAACATCTATCACATATGCTTAAACACTTTAATTGATTATAAAACAAATAAATACGATTATAGTATACACGAGTAGAAGTAGATGAAAATAAAGTGTTACTCTTTATAACTGTCTATATAACATTGGTTAAGAACGCTTTTACAATGAACAATGTTAAAGGAAATCTACGTCAATTCGGTTCGAACTCATCGAATCGAATAAGTGATATTGTTCCATTCAATATGAATAGTTCAACCGTTCACGGGGGAGCAACGCCAAAAGAAAGTTGGAAAAATTCCAGTATTTTCTTTTATGCGAACAGGCGGAGACGGCGTTAGGCACTTGGGCAATGAAACTGAAAGCAAGCTGAACAAGTAAATGGTAAAAAGAGGATGATGTATCCATCGGATCTGGTGAGTAGTAAAACCGATTAGCTTTGGGATTGGGTAATAATGCCACATGTTGACTGCTGGCTGCAGAACCGTTAAATAACTATTGCATAGTTTATCATATGACAGATCCAACGTTACATTGATTTTTCTTCCTAATCACACTTTCTTTGAATTTAGAGCCGTTTGCTTTCGTCCTAGGCACGCCACAAATTACTGTATCTTTGCTGCTCAATTATTCTTTTCTTTACCAAAGTGAAGCGCAGTTTCTTCAATTTTTTTACAAAATTTGACAGTGTACTATGCTGCAGAAAATTAAAAAAAATACAGCCGTATGTTGAATGAAAAAGTATGAATTTTTATGATTTGTATTCCATGTTGTTACTGAGCACATCAGAACTTGGGGTTGATATCAATGTGTGTACGAGAAATTCTATTGAAACACATTGTAGACACAATTGTTAACACAATGAATCTCAGCTATTATGCTGCCTCTGATTTCTACATGTAAAGACAAAAAAAATTGGATGGTCGATATTTGTTGTGTCGGGTTTTGCGTTTAATTTTGCATCTCAATAATCGCCATCTATATGTGTGTCTTGTATCCGTAGCACAGCCCCCTTATTTAACACCATCATAAGCCCCCTGATATCTGATCCATATTTATATTTAGATAATTAATGGATTATTTAAATATAAATATGTGATTGATATCAAGGGGTGTATCTGTATATATATGACCAAATATTCTTTTTGGTTCAATACTTACTCTATTCGATTTAATTACAACTTATATCTAAAATTTCAGCATTTCAATAAGCAATTTGCAAATAACTTGCTATATAGTTTTTATCAACAATTTGTTCATGTGTGTTGATAAGGGGATTATGATATTTTATTCCTAATAACGTTTTATAAATAATATCATCAAAATATAATATTCTATTCTCTAATAACAAAGTTTTCAGAGTCACCATATTAGGCGTCTAGGGCAATTTATTGTCGATTGGCGGTTTCTTGTCATTTGCGGTGAAAATCTACGACTATGAATCATTGTAGAGTGGTTTTTCAATTGTCAACAACTAAACCCTACATTTGTTTGCTATAATTTTTCAATCCAATGAAGTAACAGAAGAGATGATGGTACTAAACATATCATTTTTATTTAAATTGTCATGCTATGTGTAAGTATCCTTAACAACACACTTTTTTTATTTACATTCCCTTTTTACATGGTAAATAATTACTTTCTAGTCGATAACCACTTTTAATAGTGATAAAACTAAGGTTTTAATCATGCATGCATACTAATCAATGTATATATTTATAGTTAAAAATGTTTGTCAAAAGGTCCATATCTATTTGCGTCAAAAATTGGATAAATAGACGATCACCAAATTCCTCATCAGTCATCATTATTTCTACGCTTGTTTTCATTCACTAGCTTCCTCATCATATCAACTGAAAACTTCGATTCTATCAAAACGACTGGATGGTGATCATCATGGGCTGTCTGCGTGCTTGGCTCCACAAATGGTCTCAGTTAGTTCCATGATATCTGAGTTCTCCTGTCTCAGAGAGACCGTTTGTTCAATTGATCGGTTCCTACGTTATCTACATGATAGGTCAACAACAACCATTCGAACTCCACCATTCTGGCCTTCGACTGCAGGACCATCATCTACATCAACATCATCTTGTGAATCAACACAAGCATTATCATTCACAACTTCGATGATATGGCCGTGTTAATGAGATTTTTCATCTCACAACGCCAGATTTCTAATAGGGTAATTAAATTACTGATTACCGTATTAGTTGTGAATCAACAAATTTAAGTAATATTAAATTTGCTTTTAACGTAGTAATTATGTTGCGGTATGCTTACACAATCATGAAAAACACTTTAATTGTTTGTTAAAATGCCTAGGGTAGTTTTAGTACCCAAACTTAGCAAAATAAAAGTTAAACAAAACCTACTAAAAATAGAAAGTAATAATTGCAGTAAAGTAAAGGACATAGAAATTTACGTGGTTCAGATTTTAGAAAAATCTTACGCCCACGGGTCAAATCCTTAATTATTTTTCTTCTTTCTCGTACAATGCTTAAATGGCAGAAAGAGTACAAGAATACAAGATAAATTTTCAATGAGTTCATTAAAAGTCCATTTTCCTGTTACGGTATTTTACTATTTATAGCATTATGAAGTCTCGTGGATCGTCAACTTCTTTTTCCTGCCTTTCTTCTCCATCGCCGAACTATTCCATGTATCATCCACCCTTCCTTTAGGCGATTTTCCCTCGGATTGCTGGGATGGCTAGAAGAATTTGGTGGTGAAAATTATGCGGGAAAATTTGAATTCGAGGCGGGAGTTTTGAAATTTGAAGCTTAGGCAGAAGATTTGAATTTAGATCTGTTTTCCAAACTATCCCTTGTGTTCAGCTTGTTGGATGCACTCCTGTTACTCGGTGCGCCCTAGGTTGATTCGATCCTTTGGAATTACGATGCTGCCCTTCCATCCGTGTAGATGACTTTTTGTAAGCGCGATGTAGCCACCTCAAGCTTACTGACGGTTTAAGAAAATTGTAGCGCGGTTTTTTTAAGTTGAGCTCATGCGATTGTCCTTCCTAAAATGAGGATGCAACCATTGGAGCAATTGGCGTCACTGTCAATTCCGAAAATTGAGCATAGTCCATATGTAGGGTCCAGGGGGCTCTTCTTGATGCGCAATCTTTTGGGGGCATATGAGCTATTGTTTTCGGAGTGTCGTGCAGCCTATTAGGAGAATATGTTGCTATCCTAAAATTGTGATGCGGTTCTTTGAAAGAAGAGAATAAGTTGCTATTCCAAAATTGTGATGCAGTTCTTTGAAGGAGGAGAATATATTGCTATTTCAAAATTGTGACGCAGTTCTATGAAGGAAGACAATATGTTGGTCCTCTAGAATTACGGCGTAGTTCTTTAAAGGAGGAGAGTATATTGTTGTTCTAGAATTGCGGCATAGTACTTTGAAAGAGAAGAATATGTTGTTGTTCTAGAATTGTGGCGCGGTTCTTTGAAGAAGGAGTATGTGTTGCTTGTTAATGTCTTGGCAATATATTCTTTTGGTTTAAATTTATAATTATTTGCTTGTGTAGCCTCGTCCTTTTGTTCGCATCTCCCATTGTCACAATTTCGTCTGATATGTGCAGTTTCTTCATGTGGTTTCAATGTAGGGCCTACCTGAACATGTTGTAGGAGAAAATGAGCCCCCAAGTTTGCGCTAATGCATGTTAGCATGAACTTGTAGTATCCATACCCATTTCCTTTTGTTTTTGTCTTATCATTCACTTCACATTTAATGTTTATTTGCACGTGTCCTACGTTGATCGGCTACTATTTTGTCCGTTATGAATCGCCTTTTAAGGAAATTTTTCTTGTTTTTTGTATGTGTGCATTTGTCATTATTACGATCGAAAAGTTGTTAGCATTGTATCGTTTGGACTCTACGACCCATATTTCCATAACCGTAGTTTATATGAATTCCTCATTTTTCTCATTTGATCTTTTTACTCATTTCAGTAACTTAGAGAGAACTTCTTCTTGTGCAATTTCTTTATTTTGAAATTGCTCTTCCTTGCTCGATCATCATTCCATAACTTGTAAGTTGGAAGTTTTCTCACCTTTTTTTATTTAGGTTGATTTGATTGATTAATGATAATGGGGATTAGTTTATTTACTTTCTTTGCTAGTCTTTTATCGATATAAGATGCTTTTTTCCACCCTTGACTCATTATTTTATCTTGTCTTCCCATCATTTTTTATCTTCCTTTTTCCTTATTTAGTTACCTATGGCTTCCGATGACTTTCCATCTTTATCGGGACAACTTCCGATCTCTTTTCTTGGTATGTTATCGGCGATCCATTAAGGAAATCGGGCACAAGGGATCCTTGACCACTTTGGGCTGCATGGTTATACAACTAGAGTCCCAACTCCTCCTGATCGCATACACATGCTCCCAGAGGGTTTTACGTCTATTACAGCGGAGCACATCCATGATGGCTTCCACTCCTTCCCCATCCTCTTATAAGGGAAGGTTGGTATATGTCAATTTATCGTCCATTCATTTATCCCCGGTTTATTACCATCTACTAAGGCCACTGTTATCTTTTATGCCGAACACTTGACCGTGCCTACTTGTCGAGAGTTGTTATTAGTATATTCAGTTAAGAAAATGCTGCATCAAGATGTAAATCATTCTATTATGTTTAGGCCCCGATGTCCATTTTCTCTATATCTTCTCGCAAAACTCCATAATGGACCAATCAATTCTTCTGTCTTTAACCGTGATAATTTTATTTCATCCTTTCGGTGTCCTGGTGCTAGTCTTGCTCCACTTTTTCCTTGAACTAATGATTATTATTATTCTTACGTAGCGCTAATTTACAATCACCTTCTTCTTCTCCTTTTTAGTTAAATTCCTTGTGACCTCTCCGTGGCAGAGCGAGATTCATTCGTGGTATGTAGAGCTAGGATTTTTGGTTTGAGTAGGGAGGACCAAAAATGTTCAAATATTTTTTACAGAGGCCTTAATGCATAAATACAACTTCTTGACCACCCAACATCGTTTTTCTCGCTCAACGTTTATTTATGAATTAATTAAACCTGCTCTAGTTGGTATGTTTAACACTATCACGAATACACTATCACGTTTGTGGTATGTCATGTCAGTTGTTTTTAAAAAAACAGAATATAGCTATATATGTATGTATGTGTGTGTATGAATAGGTATCACGATCCTCTATTAGACCAAGATACTATCCCCGCTAGTATCCATAAATCAACATCCTATCAAGATCCATCACGCTCACTGTTGGAACCTGCCTTCTTCGATTTTAATGCGACAACTATATATTTCAATCTACATACTATACTGTCAAATATTCTTGCAGGAATCTACAAAAGAAGCTATTATCATATCATCTACAAGATTAAAGTTCTCAAAATTCTATTTAAGATATCTATGTACAATCTCTGATATGATGATGAAACACACACACACAAATATATTTTTGAAAATCATGTTTTAAAATAAAATATCTTTTATTATTTAAAAGATATAAAAAAAAGTATTTTCAAAATTATATATTATCTCAAGTTCAAAGGTGCTAAAATAAAGGAAGGAACAAAACAGTACAAAATTAGACGTTTGTATATTATTTCAGACGTCTGATATCAATATCAGACGTCTAAAAATAATATAACAGACGTCTGAACTCTATGCTTTGAGTGCCTCTATTTTTATATGAAATAGACGTCTGTCAATTTAATAACAGACGTCTGTCATCCTAGACAGACGTCTGAATTAAAAGACAGACGTCTAAATTGACTGTTTTTGTCTTTCTTTTATTTTTTGAATTTCAAAATTTATTCAGACATCTGTCACTTTTATCTCAGACATCTGAACTTGACGAACTGAAGCATCTCTTCATGAAATATCAAAATCTGAAGAGTTGTCTTCTTCACCAAGAGTTGCACTTCTTCAAATAGTTGCAACTATTAAATTAAGACTATTCAATACTATAAATAGAGATGTAAATTCACTATTTCAATCACCAATTCTTTCTATCTATTCTGATCTTATATTGTTATAATATCAAGTGATTTTCATTTCTCTACTTCCTATCTTTTGCACATTCAAATCATCATATCAAGAAGATTATAGGAAGGGTGTACTACATTGACTATATTCGTGTTATTCAAAGAACACACAAGTCAAGAAACAATTTACCAAATTGTATTTGAAGTCCTATTCGGTTGCTTAGGCGGAAAAGTCCTATTCGGTTGCTTAGGCGGAAAAGTCCTGTTCAGTTGCTCAGGCGGAAAAGTCCTATTCAGTTGCTCAGGCGGTGTAATACCTGTTCCTCCGGGTTAAGTGAGGGTTATTCGAGAAATTCCAGAAGCAGTCTGGGACTGGACGTAGAACGAGAAGTTCGAACCAGTATAAAAATCCCTGGTGTCATTTTTATTATTGCCATTTACTATTATTTATAATTCCGCACTTGCTAGTCGTAGTTTAACTATATTATCGATCCATATAGACTTTCATTTGGTATCAGAGCAAGGTCATCACATAACTATAACATAGTTATCTGATATTTTTTTAATATGGACAATAACACTAGCAACAGTTTCACTGAGGGACAAGCCACTACACGACCACCATTGTTTAACGGATTAAATTATAGTTATTGGTCAACTAGAATGAGAATTTTTATGCAAGCAAGTGGATTTGAAACCTGGAATATCATTCAAACTGAATATCATATTCCTACTACAGAGTATGCTACATGGTCTAATACCCAAAAACTAGATGCTACTGCAAATGCAAAAGCAATGAACATGTTATTTTGTGCTTTAGACAAAAATGAATTCAATCGAGTCAGTATCTGTAAAACTGGATATGAAATTTGGAATACTCTTAAGGTTACACACGAAGGAACAAATAAAGTAAAACAAAGCAAGATCTCTATGCTTAAAAACCAATTTCAAAATTTTAGGATGAAACAAGGAGAAAGTATTAGTGAAATGTACTCTAGATTCCAGGATATTTATCACTCACTTTTAGCTTTAGAAGTCACTTTTACTGAATCTGATGTTGTATCAAAAATCCTTAACTCTTTAACTGATGAATGGGAACGAAAAGTCTTAGCTATCGAGGAAGCTAATGATATTTCAACCATAAAAACAAAAGAGTTAATAGGAAATCTAATGTCCTATGAAGTAAATTTACAGGCAAGACGAGCACAAGCACAGGACAAGAAAACTATCGCTTTTCAAGCAGAAAAAGAAGACTCTGAATCAGAAGATGATATGGCATTTATAGCTAAGAATTTCAAAAAGTTTTTAAAATTCAAAAAGGGTAATAAATTTGGAAATAACAAGGGCCACATAAAGAAAGATTGTCCTGATCGGAAGAAAGAGAATAATCTTAAAAAGGACAAATATAAAAAGAAACAAGCCTTCTCAGTTACATGGGATGATACAGAATCTTCTTCATCAGACAGTGATAATGACAGTGATTCAGAACAAGCCAACGTTTGTTTTATGGCAACAAATGATGATGTAAGTGATCTAACTTTTGACGATTTAATAGAAATAAACTCTGAATTGTTAGATAAACTTAGAATCCTAAAGAGTAAATATAAAGATGCTTTAGGAAAATTAAATAGAACTGAAATAGAAACTGACATGTTAAAAGATGAAAAGAAAATATTAGAGGAAGAGTTAGTAAAATCTCAAGAATCTTATGTTAATATAACATCTCAATTCACTGATTTAAGCAATGAAATAGAAAGACAGAAATATGAGAATGTTAAATTAGCAAAAGAGAATTATGATTTAAACTCTAATATTAAAACACTTGATATAGAAGTATCAAATCTTAAAACAAAACTGGAAAATATTTCTAAAAATGTTTCTAAATTTAACAGTGGAAGAGAGAGTCTCTCTAAAATAATTGAGAATTCTCAAACTTGTTCAAATAAAAAGGGGTTAGGATATAAAAAACCAATTTCTAAAAATAATGGTTCTTTATATACTAATTTTAAGAAAAAGGAATCTATATCTACTCAAAAAACTTCTTCAAAAATTATTCATCCAAAATCAATTATGATTTGGGTTCCAAAAACTAATAATAATTTGATTAGGAAAAACTACATTAAATCTTTTATTATGTCTGTACATAAGAATGAAAATTTTATTTTTAAAGGGAACTCTAAACCCAACTGGGTTTGGCTTCCTAATATTTAACCCTTAGGACCCTATAGAGGAAGTGGGTACCAATAGAATTTTAATATTTTTTGCAGGTACCGATTAAGAAAAGAGGAAAATGGATTCTTGACAGTGGTTGCTCAAAACACATGACAGGCAACAAAAATATGTTAACTAACATTATCTACTCAGATGGAGGATCTGTCACTTTTGGAGATAATTCAAAAGGTTACATCATCGGCAAAGGCGATGTGAGCAATGACGGTACATCTAAATTACCTCTTATTACAAATGTGTTATTAGTTAAAAATTTAAAACATAACTTACTAAGTATTAGTCAATTATGTGATAAAGGTTTTAACATAGTATTTTCTGAAAATAAATGCAATATTTTTTATCATAACAAAAATATTATTTTCGAAGGAGTAAGAGATCATAATATTTATATTTTAAATATGAAAATAAATCATAATACAAATATGTGCTTATTAGTCAAAGAAAATGATCCTTGGCTATGGCATAAAAGATTTTGTCATATAAATTTCAAAGCTATTAATAAATTATCCAAAAATAATTTGGTAAAAGGGTTACCTAAAATGAATTTTAAGGTAAATAGCATTTGTGATGCTTGTCAACTAGGAAAGCTAACTAAATCTACTTTTAAATCCAAGAAGATCATCTCAACTTTGCAACCTCTTGAATTGTTGCATCTAGACTTATTTGGACCAACTCAGATTCAATCTATTAATCACAATAGATATGTCTTTGTAATAGTTGATGACTTCTCTAGATATACTTGGACTTTATTTATGAAAAACAAAAGTGATACTTTTGAAAATTTCAAAATCTTTGCTAAACGTATTCAAAATATTAAAAATCTAAAAATTAAAAATAGTAGAAGTGATCATGGAGGAGAATTTGAAAATGAAATGTTTGAGAAGTTTTGTAATAAGAAAGGAATATTTCATAACTTTTCATTTCCAAGAACGCCTCAACAAAATGGAGTTGTTGAATGTAAAAATAGAACACTTCAAGAATGTGCTAGGACTTTATTGAATGGAACCACTCTTCCAAAACAATTTTGGGCAGAAGCCGTTGCTACTGCTTGTTATGTCCTAAATCGTGTATCTATTCGACCTTTAACTAAACATACTCCATATGAACTCTTCATCGGTAGAAAACCTAATATATCTTACTTTAAAATTTTTGGTTCTAAATGTTTTGCTTTAAATACAAAAGATCAATTAGGTAAGTTTGATCCAAAATCGGATGAATGTATATTCATTGGATATTCAGAATGAAGCAAAGCATATAGAATCTATAATATAAGAACTAAATCTATTGAAGAAACACTTCATGTATCATTTGATGAAAATTTCAAAATTAAAACAAATGATGATGAAGACATTGTAATAAATTCAAATTCTACTTTTGACAACAATACACCTGACAATATCACTTTTATAAATCAAATTGAAACTGAATTAAAATCTCCACCAAGAATTTTAAAAGATCATCCAATTCAAAATATAATAGGAGAAATTGATGAAAGAGTTAAAACAAGAAATCAACTAAATCAAATGGGTCATATAGCGTTTCTTTCTAATATAGAACCTAAAAATATTAAGGAAGCCTCAACTGATGACTATTGGATTATTGCGATGCAAGAAGAACTAAACCAATTCGAAAGAAATGACGTTTGGGATTTAGTTCCACGACCAAATGATCAAACAGTTATTGGCACTAAATGGGTTTTTAAAAATAAAGCTGATGAAAATGGTAATATCACTAGAAATAAAGCTAGATTAGTTGCTCAAGGATATAATCAGGAAGAAGGAATTGACTATGAAGAAACATTTGCTCCTGTCACAAGATTAGAAGCAATACGAATTCTATTAGCCTATGCTTGCTTTCATGATTTCAATTTATATCAAATGGATGTTAAAAGTGCTTTTTTAAATGGATTTATTAAAGAAAATGTTTATGTTGAACAACCTCCCTTGTTTATACACGAAAAATTTCCAGAACATGTTTATAAACTTAAAAAGGCTTTATACGGTTTGAAACAAGCACCTCGTGCTTGGTATGATCGTTTAAAAAGTTATTTAATCAATTCTGGTTTTGAAATTGGAAAGGTTGATCAAACTCTTTTTATTAAGAAAAAGAAACATGATATCTTAATTGTTCAAATTTATGTGGATGATATTATTTTTGGATCAACTAATGATAAATTATGTCAAGAATTTTCTAAAATAATGACAAATGAATTTGAAATGTCTCATATGGGAGAATTAACATATTTTCTTGGACTTCAAATTAAACAAGTTAATAATGGTATTTTTATAAATCAAGAAAAATATTGTAATAATTTAATCAAACGCTTTGGTATGGAAAATACTTCTGCCAAACCAACTCCTATGAGTACAACCATACATCTTGAAAAAGATGAAAATGGCAAGAGTGTAGACCAAAAATTATATCGAAGTATGATTGGATCTTTATTATATTTAACCGCTAGTAGACCTGATATAATGATGAGTGTTTGTTTGTGTGCACGATTTCAAGCCGATCCTAAAGAATCACATATTAGAGCAGTGAAACGTATTTTACGTTATCTCAACAAAACCAAAGATTTTGGACTATTTTATCCGAAAGAATGTCCTTTTGAATTAGTATCATATAGTGATGCTGATTTTGGAGGAAGTCGGACGGATAGAAAAAGTACAAGTGGGACTTGTCACTTCATTGGACGGTCTCTAGTATCTTGGTTCAGTAAGAAACAAAATTGCGTATCACTTTCTACTTGTGAAGCAGAATATATATCTGCAGCTTTAGCATGTGCTCAAGTAATTTATATGCAACAAACTCTTCAAGATTTTGGTTTTAACTTATCCAAATCTACAATCTTCTGTGATAACTCTAGTGCAATTAATTTATCTAAAAATCCGGTAAATCATTCACGGACAAAACATATTGATATTCGTCATCATTTTCTTCATGATAATATTGAAAAAGATATAATCAATCTAGAATTCGTATCTTCGGAAAATCAATTAGCAGATATTTTTTACCAAACCATTAAATGAAAACACTTTTGTAAAATTGAGACGAGAACTTGGAATTATCTCTCTCAAAAATTTATGAAGTTTACTTCAACTATTCTGTTTTTTAACTTGTTTCTATCCACACATATTGTTTCTGGTTAACATTAAATTTTTTCTTCTTTTAATCTTAACCATTTATTTTTTTAGCCTTCAGTTTTCTATAAATTCCTTCTTTCCGAAGAAAATTGTCATTCAGCTTATCTATTTTTTTTAAAAAGGTGAAAGCAAAAATTCAAATATGCTTTTTAACTTTGCATTATTCATATATACCATGGCTGGTTCATCCTCAGATGAGCCTTCCTATTCATCTGAATATTCGTCAATTAATTTTGAAACACCTAGTTCTGGGTCTTCCGAACTTCCGACTCCAACTCCAGCTTATATTCCGATATGTCCACCACAAAGTCATCATACGGGGTATACGCCGGAAAATAAACGCACACGAAGAAATTTATTTCCATCTCCAACTACTAAGGAAAAGATAGATGACTTACATCACTATCAGAGGGAAACACTTAATCTTCAGCGAGAAATGTATTTTGAGCAAAAGAGTCATGGAAGACGACTCAGTTTTCTTGAACGGTGTGCTGCAAAAATATGTGGTTCATCTCCGATCAACACAAATGCACATATTCTTTCACCTCAACGTCCTCATGTTTCCCCCAAATTCATGGGATCGACAGCCTCAATGGTCTCCCATTAAACAGTCTGATGAACAAAATCAACACGAATCATCCAAAGGGAAGTCTCCGAAGTCTCCAAAAACTCCAAAGACTCCTAAGTAGAAAATATATATATGATTGTATGTTGATTTGGTTATTCATATTTGCTTTGTTTTTATCAAAATAAATAAATAAATAAATATTTTTTCTTTCCTTTAAACTTAGCAAAATCATTCATCATCAGACATACAGACGTCTACTACTTTCAACAGACGTCTGTAAAACACCTACTTTTACTGTTTTCAGCCACACAGACGTCTGAATCATTTATAACAGACGTCTAAATTAAGTTTAATTTTTCTGGTATAAAATTAGCCGTCTGTTTAAAAATAACAGACGTCTGTTCTCCAATATAGACATCTAAACATAAAATTTTCAGACGTCTGAATTTAGTTCAAAATGTTTTTTACTCTCTGTTTCAATTTAAACCTTCTGAGCCATCTGTAAATATTTTTTAGACGTATGTCATATGTCTTAGCCATCTGTTATAAATATTTAGACGTCTAATCTTCTCGTCTTCAAATCTACTCTACAGAACCTCAGACGTCTGTATATTTTTAGACGTCTGAAACCCTGTTAAGAAGAAAACTATTTAAATTATACCAACGGTTTATTTTTTTCTTCACGTCTATTTTCTCTCAAACTCAAAACCCTAGCCTTCTTCAAATTAAATAAATGGCGCCCAAATCAAAGAAACAAAAAGGAGATTCTTCTCAACAACCTCCTCATATTCTCCCTTCGGAAGATCAAATTGCAGCTTGGTTATACCACGAACCCCGAAGTATGGCTCGTTACAAGCATTTATCTTCTCTACCATCATTTCATGGTATTTTTCATAATCTTGATCATTTTCCTACGTACAAACTTCGGCTCTATACTGATAGATCTCAGATTACTAGTCTCATTGATTTCAAAGACAATCAAGTCAACATTTGTAGACTTAGTATCCTACTATTTCTTGCAAATGTTAACAATCCAAAAATTAGACTTCATCGAGATAAAGGAACGCTTTGGACAAGCGTATTCGGCAACATTCTACAAATAACTCCTGCTGACATTCGACGAATTTTAAAATGTAGCTCGGATGCGGTCGATATAGATGATTTTAAGTTAGAAGGAGAAGAACTTAAACAATTAGAATATTATCTTTTTGAACCAGAAAAGTCCACAGATAGATCAAATCATCTTCGTCCTCGACCTCGATTATTGCTTAGAATGCTAATAAAAACAATTTTTCCGCGGCAAGGAAGCCATGAGGTAATCTATGATGATGAAGATAAGGCGCTTCAATCAATATTTTCTAATACTCAAATCAATTGGGCACAATATTTTTATGATGCATTTCGTACTTATCATGACTCGAAGAAGCGTTCTATTATCTATGCTCCTTATATTACTCGAATTCTATCTAACTTGTCTATTCAAAGTCCGTCAATTGAATTTGAAAAGATCAAGGTATCCAACATTCGCTTCTTTAGTTTGATGGGATTACCGGAATCTCCTCCGACATTTCCAACATATAATGATTACAAAGCGGAACAACTAGCCTTACAAAAAGAAAAGGGAAAATCAAAAGTAGGCAGTTCCGGACATGATGGAGATAAAGGAGATACTGAACAAGAAAGGGATGATGAAGATGAAAGGGAAGATGATGAAGGAGAAGACGAAGCTTTTGAGCAAGCTTTTATCCAAAATTCAATCCCGGAATCTTACGAGATTGAACTAATTTCTGGTTCTTCACGCACTTATACTAAAAGTGAAAAACTCAAATCCGACATCACTATCTCTAAAAATCAAAAGAAAATTTCTCAACAAATAGCACAAGGCTTTTCTTCCATCAATTCTAGATTCGATGATTTAGATGCCAAAGTCGAAGAGAATGCACAAGAATTGAAAACTATCAAGACAATTCTTCGTCAATTATGGAAAAAGTCTCATGGATCGTCTCCTCCTTCTTCTCCAACTTGGGGAGAATGGTGAATGAAGATGGTTTTCTTTTGGTTTGTCTTTTGGTTCAAACAAATTTTCTCTCATAAATTTTTTTTTATGTTTAAAACTACTAAGTTGATTGTATAATTTTATCTGTCTTTCTTAGTCAACTGTGTTGGGTAAACAAATGTTGTGTCTTAAACATTGATTTGTTATTATCATGCTTGGTTTGTTTACATCTCTTAATAATTGTGTTATTCACAGCTTTATTAATTCTTTTTATCTAAACACCCCCAACAATTCTTTTTGTTAATGACAAAGGGGGAGAAATAATAACATTTCTGCTATATAATATGGTCATATTGACAGGGGGAGCAAAAAGGTATGATTATACTAACCGTTGAATTATATAGTTGTCATCATCAAAAAGGGGGAGAATGTTGGAACCTGCCTTCTTCGATTTTAATGCGACAACTATATATTTCAATCTATATACTATAATGTCAAATATTCTTGCAGGAATCTACAAAAGAAGCTATTATCATATCATCTACAAGATTAAAGTTCTCAAAATTCTATTTAAGATATCTATGTACAATCTCTGATATGATGATGAAACACACACACACAAATATATTTTTGAAAATCATGTTTTAAAATAAAATATCTTTTATTATTTAAAAGATATAAAAAAAAAAGTATTTTCAAAATTATATATTATCTCAAGTTCAAAGGTGCTAAAATAAAGGAAGGAACAAAACAGTACAAAATTAGACGTCTGTATATTATTTCAGACGTCTGATATCAATATCAGACGTCTAAAAATAATATAACAGACGTCTGAACTCTATGCTTTGAGTGCCTCTATTTTTATATGAAATAGACGTCTGTCAATTTAATAACAGACGTCTGTCATCCTAGACAGACGTATGAATTAAAAGACAGACGTCTAAATTGACTGTTTTTGTCTTTCTTTTATTTTTTGAATTTCAAAATTTATTCAGACATCTGTCACTTTTATCTCAGACATCTGAACTTGACGAACTGAAGCATCTCTTCATGAAATATCAAAATATGAAGAGTTGTCTTCTTCACCAAGAGTTGCACTTCTTCAAATAGTTGCAACTATTAAATTAAGACTATTCAATACTATAAATAGAGATGTAAATTCACTATTTCAATCACCAATTCTTTCTATCTATTCTGATCTTATATTGTTATAATATCAAGTGATTTTCATTTCTCTACTTCCTATCTTTTGCACATTCAAATCATCATATCAAGAAGATTATAGGAATGGTGTACTACATTGACTATATTCGTGTTATTCAAAGAACACACAAGTCAAGAAACAATTTACCAAATTGTATTGAAGTCCTATTCGGTTGCTTAGGCGGAAAAGTCCTATTCGGTTGCTCAGGCGGTGTAATACCTGTTCCTCCGGGTTAAGTGAGGGTTATTCGAGAAATTCCAGAAGCAGTCTGGGACTGGACGTAGAACGAGAAGTTCGAACCAGTATAAAAATCCATGGTGTCATTTTTATTATTGCCATTTACTATTATTTATAATTCCGCACTTGCTAGTCGTAGTTTAACTATATTATCGATCCATATAGACTTTCACTCACCGTATCACATTTTCGTCGCCGTGCATACCGAGAAACTCCCGCAGTGCCTAATGAAAACTTTTCAATAGTTTAGCCATACTATAAGTTTCATTTTTGGGGATTTTCGGCTTGTTTGCTTTATGGTTGTAGACTAAGCTCTACGAGCTATAAGTATAGTGGACTCAACGCCATCGGTTTTGTACTCAACCTCATGGACTACCCCATGCATGTTGAAAGACTTCTCTAAATATGTTAGCTAGCCTTGCCTCCTAACAAATGAATTAGCAAAGAAATGTTGGCGATGCATGACCTAACGTGGACCGTACACTAATAGGCAGTGTAGCTCATTAGGTGTAACCCTAGTCTTTCCCAATGACCGCTAAGGATTGATGGTGTTCTCGACCTATGTGTAGCTGCTTCTCCTTAATTTAGTACTAACATGTACTGACTTAGGGTCATTCTTTGCTCACCATCCG
Organism: Allium fistulosum; assembly: GCA_030737815.1. Taxonomy (NCBI): domain Eukaryota; kingdom Viridiplantae; phylum Streptophyta; class Magnoliopsida; order Asparagales; family Amaryllidaceae; genus Allium; species Allium fistulosum. The sequence goes on from CM060905.1 coordinate 1,030,265,026, forward strand.
ATTTAGATTGCCAATTGAAATCAAAGAAATACCACCTTTTCCTATTTTTGAAGCAAACTCCCTTTTCTATTGGGGTATTCGTTTATTTATATGAAAGCATATACTCTCCACGGGTCCTATAGTTACATATGTCTCACATTAGTATAATGTATATACAACCAATGGTAGCCCCTTATGGGGGCATGCTTCTATTGTGTAACACTACCGACCTCATATTCTAACCTATTTTAATGATATTTAGTAATTCACAACCATCATAAATGCATACTTGACGCTACATATGTGTGTGCATTCATTCATACTTGCTTAATTTTTATGTGTAATGATCCTTATTTTGAGTAATATTATTTAGAACATTTAATTAGTTGAATTAAATATATAATAGTTAAGGGATTGAGAATTGTTAATTAATAAGGGGTCGCGCCTTAATGAATGTATGAGCAAAAGAAATTTTAAAATAAGTAAGTAGGAGGAACGTGTTGAGGGTAAAATGGGAACATCCTTCATTCTAATACCCTAAACCCTTCCATTCTTCATTCCTTATTCATTTTAACATTCACAAACAAAACTAAAACCCTATTGAGCTCGGCCAACCACCATTAAGGAGATTCATGAAGAAGAAAAGCTAGGATTCAAGTAGAAAGCTTAAGCAAATCAATCAAAGGGAAAATCTCAACCTTCTTAACACAAAGCCAAGGTGAATAATTGATTTACATCTCACTTTTGATAACGATCTCGGTTTCAAGGATCGATACGAACTATTTTGCAAGCACTATGCCATGTTATGTTTGTTTAAATGGACATACATGTTTGTTGATGATTTATATTGTTTCATATAGATTTTATGATAAGTTTAGATTGGAAAACCTATTAAATGACATCCATACGAGTTGAGTTTTTGATATATAGTGGGTTTAACTTTTCATAATTTTCTAAGTAATTATGGATTTATTATGAATTTCTATAAGAGAAAATAGTTAATATTGGGCGTAAATTATTTAAGGCAATTATATAATGATTACGGGCCTGAAATTTATATATGTTAGAAAACGTATTAAAAGGGAATTAGTACGATATTTGGGGAATTTTCCTAAGTATTTTACTATGGTTATAAAATTATTTAAGTTAAAGGACTTAAATGTTTTACATGTTTTGTTAAGGAGGAGGGCTTAATTGTTAAAATGTTTTAATTGTAAATTTTGAATTCGGTGGCCTTTTTAAAAAAGAATTTTGATAAAGAGTGGGAAACCAATCATATTTTGATAAATTGGTCAAGTTAGGTAGAAAGGAATTACTTTGAAATGCAATAAACCAGTTTTGTTTTGAATTACAACTTTGCCGCTACCTTAGCTTGCTTCCGTTACCATGCCCAATTAGACCTTTAGCACCTATTCGAAACCAATGCACTTGATATTAAGTAATTGGTATGTAGTGTATTGGATAAAGGACAAAAGAATGATGATGTCAAAGGCATGCTTCCGAAGGGGTTAAAGCCACTCTAACTAGCTTTCGAAGCAATCGACTTACCTTTATTTAAAAAGAGGTTTTCGAACAAGTTGCCGCTTGCCTTTGTTTTAGAAAAGAGCTTTCGAAAGAGTTGCCGCTTACTTTTGTTTTAAAAGAAGCTTTTGAATGGATAGCCACTTTTGAACCTATTCAATACCCATGCTGTTGTATTCATACCTTCGAATTAGTTAAGGTCGCTTTTCCTTATTGCCTTAAAAGAATGTTTTCGAAATGGGTGCTTTCGCCTTTTAACTTTGAAGCTACTTTCTCAATTCTTTTGAAAGGGTCGTATAGCCGTTTTCAAATGGTTTCGGAGGCAATGGTTTTGAAATGGAGGGTTTCGAAGCTATCTTCTTTCTTTTACTTGGGATTAATGCTTTCGATAGTAGTGCTTTCGACTATGTTCTTTGTGACCCTTTAGTTATATCAAAGGTTAAACCCAATGGTTTTGAAATGAATAATTCTAAATGGTTTCGAAGCACTATTTCCACAAACCCTTGAACCCAATGCTTTCAAAATGTAATTATAAGTGTTTCGAAGCGGAAGTCCCTAATGCTTTCGAAAGGTATATTTTAAGTGTTCCGAAAGATTTGCTTTTAATTGTTTTGAAAAGAAGGTTTCCAATGCTTTCGAAAGACAAGTTTAAATGGTTTCGAAAGGGGTTGTCTAAGGTTTTATATTATGGTTTTAAAAGGGATGCTTTCAATTATTTTGAAAGGGATTGTTTAAAAGTTTTAAGCAAAGGTTTCGAAGGTATTGTTTTGGCCTTATAGCCTAAAGTTTTCTAAGTTAAAGGAGGCTTTGACTTATTTGAAGGGATAGGTAATCCCATTGATTAGATTTCATCAACATTGTTTTGTGTAAAGTATATATCATGACATAAGTATTTTGAGTAAAGTAAAGAGCATGATTTCCTTGTTTTATAAAGATATGATTCCAACGGTAAATCATTTGTAAAGATTGTTTACAAGGAAATGAAATTTGAATAGGGTAGTTAATCATAAGTATATGACTCAGATATTAGAAGACCAGATGAGACTGGTATGGGGTTGCACCCTATACTTTAGCTACTAGCCCCTAGCTAATATAAGTCCGAAATTCCATTGTGTAAGGCTTTGTCGTAGATGGGACTAAAGTAATGTTACACACATAAGGGAATATACAGAGTAAAGAGAAGTTGTTGATGAGCCCGCAAAACCATCAGGATCAGTTGACCTTAAAAGAAGATAGTTAAGGGCATATAGCCCAGTATAGTGTCCATTAGAAGTTAAAATGTTTATTATGTATGGTAGGTCCGAGTTAGCTAGTGATTAATAGTTTGCCAGATAAAACTATAGTGTGCACAGATAGTCCATTGATTATCTGATATATATATATATATGCATTTATGTTATTGCTGTTATTGTTATAACCAGTTTGATTGTAGGTTTTGATTTGCAAAAGATATGAATTTAAAAGTATATTAGTGAGGGGAAATCCGTTTCGCTAAGCGGCATGGTCTCACTTAATATTAGAAAACTGATTTTTAATAGTATTATTCACACCAGGCTTTATGTTTGACTCGAAGTTTATGTTTTTTCCTTAAACTTTCGGTGCTCAAAATTAATTTGAGTAGATTGAGAGTTAAGGACTTTTCAATTTTAGCAGGTTGGATGAATAAGCTTCCAAAGACGTATATGAGACAAAGCTTGCTATATAGTAGCTATTTAGTATTATTTCCGCTTTGATGCATTTATGATTGATATGTCTGTCTAGTACTCTGATCATCCAAGGGGGCATCTTTATATGTCGTTCTTGGCATAATTTGTAATAATTATATTTTATCAAAACTTGGGAATCGTTTTAGGATTATGTAACTGAATATGAAATATGGATTCAAATTATAATCATAAAAGCTAGTTTTGAAAACTGCGTTGATTTTATTTCATATTCATGTACTTTTGATATTATGGATACCATTAACATTACCTTATTTTGTCACCAGAAGTTAACACCATAGATGATCGCAGCATCTGTAGCGCTTAGCTTCAAGCCTCAAAGTAGGGGATGTTATAACTTGGTATTAGAGCATAGTTTAGAAAACCTAAAAAAAATTAAACTTAAAATGATTTTTGAAACATAATCCTAAGGAATTAGAGAAAACATTGGGGTATGGATAACGTTATAGCAACATACTTGTATTTGCTATATATAAGTATACGCTTTATCTCTATTTCTCCCATCTCTCTTAGGCTACTCTTATGTATCTTATAGAGGTTCAAATGTAGATTTTAAGGAAGTAAGATATGGATGCTACGAATGGAAGAGATAATATTGGTGAAGGAAGTACCATAACCAATTGAAATTCCAAACCAAACACTAGAAGGAATCCAGGTCGGGCACAAACTGCTATGTGGGCCTTGAAGCACTGCAAGTTGAAATGAGAGCTATGTATCAGTTCTTCGTCAACATGATGTGAGTTAGAGCTATTGTGGGATTAGTTGGAAGAAATGCTGGAGAAGGAAATCAGGGAGCTCCGGTGGTCAATAACTATATGGTACCAAGCAGAGATTATGCTAGGCTTAGAGGGAAGCCAATTATCAGGATTGAGGATGCGATTAAAGTGGAGAATTGATTGCTTCATTGTGAAAGGATCTTTGGTGATTTGGGACTCAACGATGAGCAGAAAAGGATATTGGTATCCAGACAGTTGCAAGGAGTAGCACTGTACTGATGGAACAGTGTTACTATGGGAGTAAAAGAAGAGCCCATGACTTGGGCATAATTCAGAAGGAGGTTTGAGGAAAGATTCATGTCGGAGATTGTCAAGTCAACTCTGCTCAGGAAGTTTGCTGAGTTGGTGCGGGGAGACATGACTGTGCTAGAGTATGCTACTAGATTTGAGTAGCTATCAAGATACAGATGCGCTACGGTTGATATGGTTATCAAAAGGGACGAGAAGTTCATCCGCAGATTGATACCGAGCTTGCTAAAGCAACTTTACCACATATTAAGGATCCGTGCGATGTAGTTGTTAAGATGGCTTTGAGGCATAAGGAGATGCTTTCTCTCTTCAATGATAACAAAACAGTGGAAACACAAGGTGGGCAGAACCAGAAGAGAAAAAGTTTCCATAAGAAAGGCGCTAAGAAAGGAGGAGCAGCCAAGAAAGAGAAGGCCAATGTAGTCTGCTACAAGTGTGATAAGAAGGGACACTATGCTCATGAATGTCGGATAGGCACAACAAAGAAGGTTGCTGACAAGAAAGGAGTATGATGCTTTAACTGTGATCAGATTGTACATTATAAGAACCAATGCAAGGAACCAGCCAAGGATGGAAAGGGCGAAGTGTTTGCATTGGAACTAGCTACCTCAAGACCAACAACAGAGGAGAAAAGAAAAGATGTATTGGGAGGTACGCTTTTGATTCATAGTATGCCGGTTAGGGTACTATTTGATATTAGTGCATCGCATTCTTTTATATCTCATAGTTTGGTAGAAAACCTTAACCTAGAAACCTTATATCTAGTTACTTCCTTAAGGGTTGCGAATTCGATAGGAGGGCGACCCTTGTGATGGGATGTAACCACTTAGAGTTTGAGTTGTTAGGTCACATATTTTCTTGCAGTTTGCATTTATTTGATTTCATAGGGTTCGGAATTATTTTGGGTATGGATTGGTTAAGTAAGTAAGATGCTGGGATATTTTTCCATAATAGGAAAATATCACTTAGACACCCTAGTTGTAGTGATCAGATTATATACTCCGTAGAAACCCTATTTTGAGGTTAATTCTTTATTGGGTGTTATGGAGTCAGAAGATGAGTTGAACCGAGTTTTCGTCGTTAGAGAATTCGCAGGTATCTTTGAGCCCATGATAGAATCACCTTCGAAACAAGCCATTGAGTTTTGAATAGATTTAGTACCATTAGCAGAACCTGATAGTAGACCGCCAAGTAGAATGACACCTACCGAGATGAAGTAGTTAAAGGTGCAGTTGGTGGACCTAGAAAGTAAGAATTTTATCAGACCAAGCAGTTCGCCTTAGGGAGCAGTCGTAGTGTTTGCAAAGAAACCGTATGGATCGTTGAGGTTGTGTATCGATTATCGTAAACTGAATGAGAAGACGATAAAGAACTGATATTCGTCACTTAGGATTGACGATTGGTTTGATCAGTTGAGTGGAGCCATAGTATTTTCCCAGTTGGATTTGGCAATGGGGTTCCATCAACTTAGAGTAGTAGAGGATAGTATTCATTTGACGGTGTTTAGGACCAGATATGGATCATACAAATGGTTAGTGGTGCCGTTCGGGTTAACTAACGCTCCAGCATTCTTCATGGACTTGATGAACAAAATCTTCCGAGAACATTTGGACAGATTCATTTTAGTATTCATAGATGACATTTTGATATACTCTAAGGATGAAAGAGAGCATGAAGTTCATCTTACGACAGTGCTTGAGACGCTGAGCCAACATCAGCTGGAATCGAAATTTTTGAAGTGTCACTTTTGGAAGAAGGAAGTGAAGTTTCTTGGTTATGCAGTCTTAGAGAAAGGGTTGTCAGTAGATCCAGCTAAGATCGTGATAGTTAATAATGGGAAAAGACCCAAGACGGTGACATAGATAAAGAGTTTTCTTGGGTTAGCTGGCAGGAGATTCATTAAGGGTTTCTCACGGATAGCCACACAGATGACTAAGCTAACTTGAAAGGATGTGAAGTTTGCCTGGACTAATAAATGTGAGGAGGCATTCCAGAAACTGAAGCACTTATTGACTAATGCACCCGAGTTAGTTGTTCCAGAGGGGAATCATGACTTAGTAGTATACACAGATGCATGTGGAAGATGATTAGGAGTTGTGTTAATGCAGAGGGGTAAAGTGATTGCATATGCTTCTCGACAGCTTAGACCACATTAGATTAGATATCCAACTCATGATGTGGGATTAGCTGTGGTAATTTTTGCATCGAAGGTGTGGAGACACTACCTGTTGGGAGAAAGATTCAAGTTATTTATGGATCATAAGTCACCGAGATATTTATTCTCTCATAAGGAGGTGAATATGAGACAACAGAGGTGGTTACAGTTTTTAGCCGCTTATGACTTTGGTATTGAGTACACACCGAGAAAGGCAATAAGATTATAGATGCACTTAGCAAAAAATATCAGAATATAGCATTGGCAATGGTAGCCGAGTGAAAAGATTTAAAAGCATTGACTGCATGTGGAGTACAATGGAGATCTGAGGCTAGTTCTAGTCGAAGAACTGCTAGGTTATCATGTTTAGAAGTTTGACCGATGATGATAGAAAGGATTAGGAAACTTGTGTATAGAGTAGAGTTACTGAATAGTTTGGCAGGAGTTCACAATGTTTTTCATATTTCTTATCTAAGGAAGTGTATCTGAGATCCAAAGACTACTATTAGATGATGTAGTAGTGAAACAGGATATGACTATAGTTAGAAAACTAGTTCGTATAGCTACGAGAGATGAGAAGAGACTAAGGAACAAGATAGTCAGATTAGTCAAAGTCCAATGGGTGACGACGGGAGAATCTGTAATTGGAAACGAGAGTAGGATTAGAGATACTTATCCTAACTTGTTTCATGGTATGTTTTATCTTTGTATTTGAATGTCGTGAGTACCTTATCGTGATTTCGACGACGATATTCTTTAAGGAGGGGAGTTTGTAACGACCCTAATTTTGAGTAACATTATTTAGAATATTTAATTGAATGAATAAAATAAAATAATGTTAATAGTTAACGGATTGATATTTATTAACTAATAGAAGGGGCCATGCTTTAATGAATGTATAAGCAAAATAAATTTTAAAATAAGCAAGTAGGAGGAATATGGTGATGGTAAAATTGGAACATCCTTCATTATAATACCCTAAACCCTTCCATTCTTCATTCCTTTTTCATTTTAACATTCAAAAACAAAACCAAAACCCTATTATTGAGCTCGACCGGCCACCATTAAGGAGATTCAAGAAGAAGAAAGGCTAGGATTCAAGTAGAAAGCTTAAGCAAATCAATCAAAGGCAAAATCTCAACCTTCTTAACACAAAGCCAAGGTGAATAATTGATTTATATCTCACTTTTGATAATGATCTTGGTTTTAAGGATTGATCCAAACTATTTTGTAAGTAATATGCCATGTTATGTTCTTTTATATGGATATATATGTTTGTTGATGATTCATATTGTTTCGTATAGATTTTATGATAAGTTTAGATTGGAAAACCTATTAAATGACATCCATATAAGTTGTGTTTTTGATATATGATCAAAAACGCTATTTTAGAAGTGGATTTCAAGTTTCATAATTTTCTAAGTAATTGTTGATTTATTATGAATTTTCAATAAGTGAAAATAGTTAATATTGGGCTTAAATTATTTAAGGCAGTTATATAATGATTTCGGGACTGAAATTTCTATATGTTAGAAAACATATTAAAAGTGAATTAGCATGATTCTTGAGGAATTTTTCTAAGTATTTTACTATTCTTATAAAATTATTTAAGTTAGGGGACTTAAATTTTTTACATGTTTTGTTAAGGAGGAGGGCTTAATAGTTAAATGTTTTTTAATTGTAAATTTTTAATCGGCAGCCTTTTTAGATAAGAATTTTGATAAAGAGTGGGCAACCAATCATATGTTGATAAATTGGGAAGGTTAGGTAAAAAGGAATTACTTTGAAAGGCAATAAACCAGTTTTTTTGAATTACAACTTCGCCACTACCTTAGCTTGCTTCCGTCACCATGCCCGGATAGACCTTTCGCACCAATTTGAAACCAATGCACTTGATATCAAGCAATTGGTAAGTAGTGTATTGGAGAAAGGCGGAAGGAATGATGGTGTCGAAGACATGCTTCCGAAGGGGTTGAAGCCACTCTAACTAGCTTTCGAAGCAATCAACTTACCTTTGTTTAAAAAGAGGCTTTCGAACAAGTTGTTGCTTGCCTTTGTTTTAGAAAGGAGCTTTCGAAAGAGTTGTCACTTATTGTTATTTTAAAAGAAGTTTTTGAATAGATAGCCGCTTTTGAATCTATTCGATACCCATGCTGCTGCATTCGTACCTTTCGAATTAATTAAGGCCGATTTTCCTTATAACCTTAAAACAATGTATTCGAAAGGGGTGCTTTCGCCTTTTAACTTTGAAGCCGTCATCTCAATTCTTTCGAAAGGGTCGTATAACCATTTTCAGAATGTTATGGAGGCAATTGTTTTGACAGGGTGGATTTTGAAACTATCCTTTTTCTTTTACTTGGGATTAATGCTTTCGAAAGTAATGGTTTTGACTTTGTTCTTTATGACCCTTTAGTTATATCAAAGGTTAAACCCAATGGTTTCGAAAGGAATAATTCTAAATGGTTTCGAAGCAATGTTTCCATAAACCCTTACTTGAACCCAATGTTTTCGAAAGGTAAGTTATAAGGGTTTCGAAGGGGAAGTCCCCAATGCTTTCAAAAGGTAAATTTTAAGTGTTCTAAAAGATTTGCCTTTAAGTATTTTGAAAAGAAGGTTTCCAATGCTTTCGAAAGACAAGTTTAAATGGTTTCGAAAGGGGATCTATAAGGTTTTATATAATGGTTTCAAAATGGACCCTTTAGATTATTTTGGAAGGGATTGTTTAAAGGTTTTAAGCAAGGGTTTCGAAGGTATTGTTTTGGCCTTATAGTCTAAAGATTTCTAAGTTAAAAAGAGGCTTTAACTTATTTGAAGGGATAGGTAATCCCATCAAGTAGATTTCATCAACATTGTTTTGGTAAAGCATATATCATGGCATAAGTATTTTGAGTAAAGCAAAGAGCATGATTTCATTTTTTTTATAAACATATGATTTCAAGGGTAAATCATTTGTAAAGATTTTGTACAAGGAAATGAAATTTGAATGGAGTAGGTTACCCTAAGCATATGACTCGGATATTAAAGACTAGATGGGAGTGCTATGGGGTCATGCCTTATACTTTAGCTAATAGCCCCCAGCTAATGTAAGTCCAAAATTCCAATGTATAAGGCTTTGTCACCGATGGGACTAAAATAATGTTATACACATAAGGAAATATACAGAGTAAAGATCGGTTGTTGGTGAGCCCGCAAAACCATTAGAATCAGTTGACCCCATAAGATGATAGTTAAGGGCAGATAGGCCAGTGTTGTGTCTAACAGAAGTTAAAATGTTTACTATGTCTGGTAGGCCCGAGTCGGCTAGTGGTTAATAGTTAGCCAGATAAAACTATAGTGCGGACAGATCGTCCATTGATTACCTGATTTATTTGCATTTCTTTTATTGCTATTATTATTATAATTAGTTTGATTGTAGGTTTTGATTTGCAAAAGATATAATTTTAAAGGATATTAATTAAGGGAAACCCATTCCCTAAGCGGCGTGGTCTCACTTAATATCAAAAAACCGAGATGTAATAGAATAATGCACACCAGGTTTTATGTCTCAGGGGAAATCCGTTCCGCTAAGCTGCATGGTCTTAGTTAATATCAGAAAATGGGGATGCAATAGAATTATTCACACTAGACTTTATGTCTGACTCGAAGTTTATGTTTTCCCTTTAAACTCTTGGGTGCTCAAACTTAAATTTGAGTAGATTGAGAGTTAAGGACTTTTCAGGTTTAGCAGGTTGGACGAATAAGCTTCCGAAGATGTGCATGAGAAAAAGCTAGCTATGTAGGAGCTGTTTAGTATTATTTTCGTAGTGATGCATTTATGACTGATATGTCTATCTAGTACTTTGATCATCCAAGGGGGCATCTTCATTTGTCGCTCTTGGCATAATTTGGAATAATTATATTTGATCAAAACCTAGGAATCATTTTGGGATTATGTAACTGAATATGAAATATGGATTTGAATTGTAATTAGAAAACCTGTATTTGAAATCTGTGTTGGTTTTATTTCATATTCATGTGATTATGATATTATGGATACCATTAACATTATCATATTTTATCATTGGAAGTTAATACTATAGATGACTGCAGCATCTGTAGCGTTTAGCTTTGGGCTTCAAAGTAGAGGATGTTAAATTATGCCTCCGATGTTCAACTATTAATAATATTCTTTAAAATTTTCAAACATTGCTATTCAATAAATCTTACATAACTTACTTTAGTTTTTTTCTTGTCATTACTATCATTTGTTATCCATTTCCAATTTATTGACTTAATTGTCGTTTGTATTTCCCATTCGTTTGACATTATTGGATGAAATCTCATGTTTCCTTTTTAACTAACATCTCTCTTTAATTGCATATTTAGACTTATTACTACCACGTTCGTTTAATTGTATCTTCTTTGTTTACTATTTGTTTCCTGCACCATTCTAAATTCCATACTTTAGGTTTCCCTTTTCAATTGTTGTTACTGTTCTTACTTACATTACTTTAGTTATACTTAAGGATTTTTATACCTTAATACATTAGAATTGCTTCTTTTCCTAAAGAAATTGTTAATCCTATAATTCTATGTAAATTACTTAAAAGAGTTATGTGTGAAATAACAAGAAATGATCTTTTATTATTTTACTGGAATAGACAGTACAAAATACGGTGATCCCCTTATTTTGTACATCTCTTCGTTTTTTTACACTCCTTGTTATTTCAACCAATACACTTTTATTTGTATATTTAGATAATTTATAGAAATTCACATTGTTACACAATTCATTCCAATGTATTAAAATATTGTCCAATCCCAATTTAATTTACAATCCATTCTAATTTATGTTCAACAATCTATATAAACTAACCAAATCAAGAATCCCAATATGATTTCATTAACAAGTTATTTATAGATCTAGGAAGTATTTAAACCCCTAACTTTCCAAACCAAATGTATACAATATCTATCAAGCTTAAGATTTTCCATAACATATAGACATATTTTCCATAGTCAATACACGTATACAATTAATTATCTCATTCGTGATTTATATCAATTTCTTACACGTATAAAATTTAATATCCAAATCGTGATTTACATGTAGGCATAAATGAAATTGATTTTCAATGATATAAATCCAATATTATTACCAAAATTGTAATTTCCTACTCACCTTGCTTTAGCTTTCAAATTCTCCAGATCTAGATCCTTTCCCTTTGTATTTGAATCCCTATTACTTTAAATCCAAAATATAAAAATGGTACAAACCTATTAGAATTACAGATCAAGGGAAATGATTGAATTTAATTTAGATTTAAGTTTAAGATTCACGATTTACCTTTGTTTCTGTGTTCATAATCGTCTTATTCTTCTCTACTTATATTATTATATATATAATAGTCTTTACTAATTTTAGAATTCTAGAAATTATAGAGGAAAGAGTGTGGCAGAGCTCTGCTCTATGACCTAGAAAATATGACAAGAGAAGTGAGAAACTAGGTCTTTATTTATAGGCTCTAGAATCAATCATATCCATTAGTAAAAGATTTGTTAAATCCGGGCCGTTAAGCCATAATTTACTACCGAGGTTACATCTGAATCGGTCGACCACCATTGCCCTACGACCAACCGCTATCAGTCGACCGTGAGGGACCTAGAGTCGACCGTTTGTGTGTATTTGTAGTGAATTATTTTCGTTCCCTGATTTGTTTAGTTTCATTACATTTTGAAACCGATTGCACTAACTTGTTTCCACTTATATATATTCTCTGAAATTTGATTTAACATTAACTTTTCTAAATGTTTAAGCTTCCATTAACGTTACTAATTATCATTAATTAACTTTTATTACCATAATTACATATATAATTATTTCCGATTCAAAAATTTCAAAGCTAATAACTTTTTCGTTTGAACTCTAGTCAAAAAATTTATATATGAAAATTGATCAGAAAATAACACGAATCCAATGGCATAAGTTTTGTAGCCAAATAATGAAGTTTGCAAAAATTATATTTTTCAACATTATTATTTATTTATTCAATTTATTTTTAATTAATTGTCATAAAATCATGGGGTGTTATAGCTCCACCTTGACTTTGTGCTTGTCCTACCTTCTCTTTCTCCTCAATACCAATAGTCTAAAGCATGGCCATTTCAACTATCATCTGATAAGTGGCACCTATGGGGATTTGGGTCTAATACAGCTCTCTAATTGGAGAATTTTGGCCATTAACAAACTTCATAGCCTTCTTCGGAGGAGTATCAACCAGACTCATTTCAAACTTAACCAATTTCATGAACTTATAAATATACTCCTTCACTGTAGAGTCTTTTGCCTTAGTTGAATAAACTTCTCCAACTGCAAACTTACCTCAGCTTTGGACATGAACCATGACTTAAAGCAAGCTCTAAATTCAACCTAAGTAATCCATTTCTCTTTATTCTCTTCGACTACAATGGTCCACCAATCCGGTGCCTCCCCGTTTAAATACCATACAGCTATCTCCACTTGATCTGGTCTTCCCATCCAAGCCCTAGAAATGTACAGCCACAGTCGTTAATCCAAGCCTTTGTTCATACAAATACTTTAACTTCCGTATACACCCATCCTCTCATATTCTAGAAGTTTCTACACATATTGAGGAAGTCTAGTGGGCGAGGTGCTGCTTCAGCGAGCAGAGCAATGGGGCTTTTGATGAAGCTTGTTGAGGAATGGGAACTTGCCTTACATGCCTTAGGTACTGCTTGAACCATTCTGGCATACCTTGAATGGTGGATATTTCTTATATGGAGGGGTTCCCAGCCTCCGAGCTATAGTTTTCAGCTATAATCAACTATGTGTATGTTTGAGCTTTTAGTTACAACTTCCTAAGAGAATATTATTTGCTGAAATAAAATTTTGCCTATTGTATTTGTTATGTTCATAAAAGTATGTGCATATATAATAAGATTTTGAAAAATACTTTTAAAAATAACAAATATGCACTCTTGTATACCTATTCCCATTGATCGGGTAACCCTGCTCTGATACCAAATGCAACAATCCTCTCTGAAATAGGCCTAAATTTGGTCCAATAAAAGCTCATCGAACCTTAGACCCATTCCAAAGTTGGCCGTCAGTTAGTAAAATTGATACAATGAATAATAAAATGAGTTTTTGATCTATGCTTTCATAATTTCACAACGGAAGTGATAAAATATAATAATAGAAATGAGTTCCCATTTCATAAAATCAAACTCAAAAATACATCTCAAAATATCCATAATACAATGTCTCAAAATAAACCTCAATATGTCTAAAACTGGGCACATTAGAATATATTAAAAACATAAATAAATAGATAAACTACCAAAAATCTTCACCATCTCCTTCGCCTTCTTCATCAGCATCATGTTCACCCTAACTCATGCTTTTTAATGAGGAGGGAGTCAGAGCAACAGTGTCAAGTGAATAAAAATCCCAAGTCTTACCATAAGAGTATTTGTGCAGTATCATTTAGATAAGTAATGTCTCTTACTCATCCTATACTATATCCTACCAAATATAGCTCCAACTGTAAGCCTAAAGGCTCTTCCACCCAATTGCATAACTTTAACAAGGGTGCAACGCACTACCGTCAATTATGCCCCAACGATGTGAGAGAAAGTACCCAAGCCATTTTATTCCTCTTTAATGGGACTTAAGCAGAGACTATTTAATACATATACCCTAGGAAGATCCTTGCCATTTATTATTTAAACCGAAGGCGGACCCCTTCCTGGTACTCCCTAACTGACATCTCAAGAAATCTCACCAGACTACTTAATACTTCTTTTACGGGAAGAAGCAGACCCTACAATACCCATTTAATACTTCAACCCGAAGCTTACCCCTATCAAATATTTCTCACTACTGCACCTATAGGACAATCCACACCATTTAACACTTCTTGAGTGGGAAGGAGGCGGACCCTACAACAACTACTTAATACCTCCAACCTAGAAGGCAACCCTTACTGGGATGTCCATTGTATGATCCATAATCCAAACTGTGATATCTAACATTAGTCTAACTATTCGTAGGTATTGGTAGCTAGATTAGCTGGGCAGACTTACCCTACAGAATTGGTGCTAACCTCGCATCCATCGTAGGTACTTATTATAAGTGATGTCTGACATCAGTCACAAAGTCACACTACTGGTAACTGGATTAACTGGGCAGACTCCTATGTGCTTTTGGCTGACCTCGCATCCCTATAACTTAGCCATATTTCCGCTTTCCTAACATACTGCCATATATATATATATACATATATAAAATCTCACCACATTTACAACTTAAGGCCATATAAGGAAAACCCTTCATTATTTCCGTAGTTAAATAGCTAATATCCTTAGCAAGACCAAATGGACTTTTATATATATTCAGTAATAAAGTAATACAAAACTTATTTTACATTAATATAGTAGAATCACGCCTCTATTTCAAGGAAATGAAACTTACAATTTAAACCATTTACACTCTATTCAACATTAATATATTTAGAAAACAAAAATATAGGTATTCTAAAATCCTTTACATTTGAATCCAACTGATTTTGAATTGTAGAATTGAAGAAGAAGACTGAAGAGTTTCGCTAGCATTCCAAATATTTTGCAAATAAAAGTGAGGGGGCTAGCCTTCTATTTATAGTGGTTAGGATGCGCCTGAACCGTATGATTTAAGTCGGTTTAAATAATAAAATCAAAGCTGTTTGTGGCTTAAACTAACCTTAGCCGACACTCACTAGCCGGTCAAGGTAAGAGGGTCGATCAGTCCTTTATTTTGGAACGTGAATGTTGTTGTCGTTTGTTTTAATTATTTCTTTCCCATTTTAGCCTACTGCCATTAATGTTTTCCTTAAATGTTAAGATCCTCTTAACATTAAATTATTTATTACCTTTTTAATTTTAACTTTTAATGTTATTTAATTTTTAAATTTAAATTCATTCGAATTATTTTAAATCTGAAAACATTAAACATCAATAACTTTTCTGTTTGAACTCTGATCGTGAAACTTTATATATGAAAGTTGATCAAAAAATCACCATGAACACGATGTATAACTTTCATAGCTAAATTTCGACTTTTTTGAAAATTCTATTTTTAGCCATATTATTAATTAATTCTTATTAGTTTTACGGAGTATTACATCTTTGGTTCGAAGATCAAAACAGTGTCAATTCCTCGGTCGAGGTCTTAAGCTCCTTCGAAGACTCGAATGCAGATAAGGGTTCCTGGGATGTGTCCCGTGTTGACACTGGCCTTGACACCAGTGCCTTGAATATCGATAAAGTAAACACATGAACTCTTGTTCTTGACATTTTAGTAGCCTCTTTTTGGGAAGTCTATAACTACGTTTTTTAGTGTGGTTGTACATGTTATCTTTTGGATGTGGTTGGTTGATTGTGATTTGGTTTATGTGCTTATCTCTAACAATGAACTACCACGCTTATTCGTTTTAAGTGTATGCTATGTGCTTTGTTTTGAAGTGTTTTGGTCCTCTTTGTTGGTTATGGTTTTTCATTTATTTATTTTTTTCTTTTTAGGAAGGAATGGTAAATGTTGATAAGTCTCTTTTATTAAAGCCTCATGAGGGTAGTAGATTGTTTTTAAATTCGGTGGAATAGGTTAACAAAATGGATAAACATGTTTTGGAGATGTTAATAGAAAGTTTGGTTTTTGTTTAGGGGAAAGAAGCCGAGCTAGAAAATTCCACCACAGGGCAAATGAGAGAGTCCTAAGATTTGGTATTCAGGATTGCTAAAGTGATTCAAGAAAGGGATGCACTTTGCAAGTTGGTACTGTATCGATGGGGTCCGTGCTAAGAAATGAGCCACTACTGCTAGTGCATCGATCCTCAATTGACTGGGTTTTAAAATAGGATTAGTCGTGAGTTAGGGTAGTGTCCTTTTATGTATTTTCGACCTTTTTATTAAATAAAATATTTCATATGTTATATGTACACATCTTCTTTTTCTTGTTCATTAGTTCATTAATTCTCTACTTTCTTACTTTTTATTCGTAAGTTGTACTTGACTTCCAAATTAATGTCCATTGATTGGATTTTTATGAAGGTGATTGTCCTTAACGTGTTCTTTGCAGTTCTTATCTTAGGGAACTGGTTTCTTCAAAAGTTAATGATAATTGAGAGACTCGTTTAATTTGCTTGATGCCGCTAATGCTGATATTGTTAAAGGAAAGAGTCAAGCCATTGATGAAGTCCTAAAAGAACCGTGTTTAGAATATAAGGGGCAAACTTGTCAACTCGAAGAATCTAAGTAGGCAACCATTAGGCAATACGATTGCATTATTAAGAAATGCTTGTCGATAGAAGGATTAGAAGAGAAGCTTAAGCCAGCTCAGGATCGCATCATCGAATTGGAAAATTTATTAAAAGATGCAAAGAACTGTTACAGGGTTATTTACGAAAATGAGATCAAAAAGCTTAAAAAAGAAAATGATGAATTTTCTCAATAGGTCTTCCTTCCTTCAAGTATGGATGTGGATGAAGCTTTTCAATGGAAGAGTCAATTTATGGCACACTATCAAAATAAAGTTGATGAGTTGAAAGCTGTTTACGATAAACAACTCCAAGATCTGACCAGGGGTGTGTAGGTAGAGAAACGTTCCTTCGCTTATGATTTGTTTGGCCCATTTTCAAAGAAGACTAAAAATATAAAAGTGAAGATCTTGGATGATTTTGAATGTACGTGTCGTACTGCGATCGAGAATCATCTTGAAGAGCGGATATTGCATTCAGACACTATCATACAGACTCTAGCAAAATCTTCCCCCCGTCCAACTTTAATTGTGTCAGCACGGTCTGGTTTGATCAGGAAACTTAAAGAGGAAAAGGTTATGCGTGTCATGGTAGAGATATCTTCACAATGTGTTTTCACATCTTCACGCACTTTATGCTAACCTTAGACTTAAGCTTTCTTTATAATTGAGCTGACTATATGATTTGTGATCGTGTTGTTGGTAATAAATAGGCAGAAGCCAACTATGATCCTCATAGCACTTTTGGTAACACTTAATGTCGCTTGTAGGTAGTAATTATTGGCCCTACACATCTCTACTAGCCCTCTAACATTGGAAGAGATACTACTTAATGTCATGTGTTGGCTGCTCGAAGGCAAGCCTGTGCTCAGAGACATCTCCATGATAGAAGAATTATCATTAGTGATCCTTCTAATTCGAATTCGGATTCCCTGTGTAATTCATATTGTAATAGTCATTGATTAGATGGATGTAATTTCTATAGGATTAAGCTGAAGCATTAATATCCTATATTCTTAACATGTCATATACGTGTATGGGTGCGTAAAAGAGTAGATGTAAATCCAGATAGGTTATAACTTCTGTTTTTACCTTGGGGGTTCTGTGTCGTTGTCCTTTTTTGTGACGGACTTCTTTGTCTAGCTCCTTCCATCTATGCCATTTCCCCCTTTCTTTCCTTCTTTATTTTTTTATGCATGTCATGCATTTGGCATGATCCGCTTCGTTAACGATGTAGACTAGTTGTGTTTTGACTGAGAAGTCAGATCATGTATTTACAACCCTTTTTTGATCATGTGCATTTCTTTAATAGCTGGTTCGGGCCATCTAATATCCCTACTTCTAGCGTATTATTTGGCTGACAAGCCGAGCATCGAAGCTAAAACTCATATAATTTGCAACTACATGAAAAGCAAATTTTATAAATGGATTTTTATACTAGTTCGGGCCATCTATTATCCTTACATCTAGTTAACTCTTTTATTGCTCAAAATGATCATTAATGATCTTTTACACATCAAAAAGGTTTAAAAAAGGGAAAAGTATCTCAAACATAATATGTCTGAGGTGCTCAGAGTTCCAGGTTCTTGAAACCAAATTTCCATCGGGTCTGGAGAGACGATATGCTCCGTTTGGCATAGCTTCTGCGATAACCAATGGTCCTTCCCAATTAGGGCCTAGCACCTCCTTTGTAGGATCCTTTGCATTAGTTATTACTTTTCTTAATACTAGGTCTCCCTTATAGCACTTTCATTCCTTAATATGTGAGTTATATGTTTTCTCCATTCGGTGTCCATAGATAGCAAACTAACTGCAATTACATCCCTTCTTTCTTGAATATGGTTCAAAATGGATTTTTTTTAGTGTGTATTCCTTTCCACCACGTATGATAGTTGCCAATGTGATGGTATGTCTACTGCGACTGGAGCATGACTTCATATCTATATGTGAGAGAAAATAGGGTGTGCTTCTATGGGATCTTGTTGATGTCCCATATGCCCATAAAGTTAGAGGTAGCACTTCCACCCATCTGGGTTTAGTTTTAACTAACCTTTTCTTCAGTAGCATCTTTATTTTTTTGTTGGCACTTCAAATTGTCCATTAGCCCGAGGAAGAGAAACAGAGGAATTTGTTTTACGATTCCGTTCCTTTCACACAGATCAGTGAATTCCTTACTTTCAAACTGTTTCCCATTTTCTGACACTGTTTTACAAGAAATTCCAAATCTACTAATAATATTTCTAGCCGCAAAGGCGATCACTTTCTTTTCCATGATTGTTGCATGGGGGTTATCTTCTACCCATTTAGTGAAATAGTCCACCGCCACCACGGTGTACTTTGCCCCTCCTTTAGACATGTGGAGAGGTCCTATTAGGTTGATTCCCCATACATCAAATGACCACGGAATGGCTATTGGGGTTAGCTCATGAGAAGGAAGTCTTGGAATACTCATTAATCTTTGACAATCACACCTTTGCACAAACTTTCGTGAATCTGCCAATGTTATTGGCCAAAAGTATCTTTGCTAGCCTTTTCCCTCTTGAGTGGGGGTTATCCTTTAGACATGCTGGGGTGGGGAACTTTATGAGCATATCCTTTTGTAAGATGACTGCACCTAGCTCTATTAGCGCAAGTCTCCCTAGGATGTCATTATACGGAGACTGCTGATTGATGATTAGAAAGCTTGCATAAAAGGACTTCTGAAGAGGTGAAGTTCCAACTGTCGTGAGCAGTCATGCTATAACTATTAGGATTTTTGCCGTGTTATTAAAACCATAGATTGGCTCAGGGCTTGGTTTCAAAATTTCTCTCGGCAACTCCATTTTATCAAAAGCTATTTTGAAGATAAAATTGGTAGAATTGCCCGAATTTATATATCTTTTTTCGTCGTGCAGTTTGAGATTTGCACGGTTACTACGAGAGGGTCTTGGTGAGGGATTATCACTCCAGCTGAGTCTGAAGAGGTGAAAGTGACGTCTACTCTTGCCCTCTACTTGATGTGATATATAATTCGATGTTATTTGTGGGCCTCTCGCATATACCTCTCTTTCACCTTTTTACTCTGTCCTGCTATATGTGGTCCTCCATGGATGGATTCAATAAGGTTGGTCGGGTTTCCTTCCAAACCTTCATTAGGGTCAGGGGTTTGGTTCTACGCCTGGGTGATGGAATCATCTTTCGCATAAGTTCCCATATAGCTTATTTGGATTAGTCTTTCTGTAACCACCCGATTGTAGAGGTAATTGATAATAAGTATTTAATAAAAATAATAATTATAATAAATGATATGAATTTTATATAAAGATACAGATTCCATGTTTTATTTAGTCCTACTGACATATGAAAATGTGAACTGATTAGTTTGGATATAATGATAAATTAAAATTTTGTAAAATAAAAATGATGTAATTTATGAGAAAGTAATTTTGTGAAAGAAATAATTTTGGAATTGGGCTTGTATAGAGTTGTTTATAAATTAGAGAAAGAAAGAAAGAAAGAAGCAGAATTTTTATATTAACTTATTTATATTTTTTCAAAGACCAACCCAAATAACCCAAACTTTAAACTAAGATCCTAACTCTTTAAGTATCCAGAAATTTCTTTTTCTGGATCCATCTTCTCCAAATATAAATACGAAACTAACATATTTATTGGGGGACTTTAGAAAACTAACCATCCCAAAGCTCACGCAAATACTCCAGGGTACAATCAGCTTTCTCACAAAATTTCATTTTCTCCACTCTTAAATTCTAGAATAAATTTTATGAATTAAAGAAAAATCAGCAAAATTGGATATTGGTATCTCCATTCTTATATGCGACTATGGGAAGCTGTGCTCTGTGCGTAAGCGCGAAAATAGAGTAAGAAGAGGACGTGTCTGCTACACAAGGGAGCAACTTTTAAAACTCAGACCGGCGTTACTAGTTTGCATTCCAATTTAGCTTGGTTTCACTAGAGGATTGAGCAACGGGTTACGACTTGTGCCAACATGGGGTCGCCAAATTCCTTGTACGCATTTATTGATAATCACTATAGTGAATTTTGATGGTTCTAATGCATTCATGGTTTTTCTACTTTGTGGTGATGTTTAAATTGACACTGAGTATTGTGCATGTGAAAATTTTATCTGATAGCCACTTACATATATGTAAAGCAAGTAATATGTTGTATTTAAAATTAGGTGTGTGCGCATTTGATAAATATGGTAGGTGAAAGTGAACAATTACGTGAGAGAGAATGTATTTAGTAACGATATACATATATTTAAAATGAAATTTATACTTATACATACATACATATCACTACTAAAAAAGACTATATTCCGACAGCACGTAGCAACGGCTTACGACGGCTAATTTCCAACGGTCGGAAATACGCGAATTACAGGCCCAGCCGAGCCTTCTTCTTCCTCATTTTGCAGTACGAATTTTTTTATCAAAAACCCCCAAATCCCTCCTACAAGCTTTCAATCTCCAATTTCGAGCTTCTGGATCCTCCACGGCTGCCTAAGCAAACTCTATTGTTCTCAATCTCTGGTATAATATCTTAATTTGGACAAAAATCTAATTTTTGCCCTAAATCTAGATTTGCATAAGATGATGAGCTAATTAGTGATTGCAATTGTTTCCAATTGCGTAGTAATGGTTTATAGCATTCCATGGTATACCTATTTCATATGTTATCGTGAAATTTTAAAGAGTATGTATAATTTGTGATTGTGTGTGTATATAGTTAGTAAAACTGTATTTTTTCGTAAAATGCGCACATTTAATTAACTAATGTCCCTTAGAGAGTTTTTGGCCCCGTTTGACGAGTATTGTACATGATCGTTATATAAATTGTCGTTTTTTTTTTCAAAAAACGACCATTTATATTCATCTGGTACAATGTTTGTTGGATTTGCCCCTGTATTGGACAAGTTATGAACACAGTAAGTATTTACATTTTGTATACTACTTCGTCTCAAACGGTTCATAAAATTTCGGCCTAACTTTTCTTTTTTGTTTCCTGCGTACACGCATTTGTGTACAATGCAGGGAAATGCTTCTGAAATTTTGTTGAATCGTTTGAGACGAAGTAATATACGAAAAATGTAAATGTTTACTGTGTTTGTAATGGGAAGTAGGTAGGATGCCTGACCATGGAAAAAAAATCTTTTTGTACAAAATTTTGTATCGGTATGTTAAAAAATAAAATGTGTCATATTTGAAAATATTTTTTAATTTGTGAAATAGTTCGTTAAATTCAAATATTATACGACCATGAAAATAATCTTTTTCGAATTTGTATTCTTGAAAATAAATATTAAATTTTGAACTTGTGACTCATTTTCTCAAATAGGAGAAATGATTGATTATTTTGTTGATCGGAGGAGATGGATGTACCAAAGAAAAGGACTGAGAGGCTCAATAAAAGAAGATTTTTATAATGGTATAAACGTATTTGTTGAATTCGCTTTAAGTAATAACGGAAACGATCCAGAAATTCGTTGTCCGTGTAGTAGGTGTAGACATTTGTTACCAGATATTGTGAAAGTTCATTTGTGCCAAAACGGTTTCGTACCCGAGTATTATTTTTGGGATCGGCATGCAGAAGTTGTAGCAAATACTTCTGTAGAGTCTGAAAGTGTCGTTAACGAAGTAGTTACGACGACCCGTATAGAAAATATGATCGAAGATGCAGCACAATCAATGTTTCCTATGGTTGAAGTTGACGACGATGATGGAAATGTTGAAGAACCAAATATTGAAGCAAAAAGAATTTATGATTTACTAGATGCTGCTAAGAAACCTATTTGGGATGGTTGTAAAAGCGGCACTCAGCTGTCAGTAATCGCAGAATACATTGCAATGAAGTCAAAATACAACATCACTGAAGCTGGGTTTACGGCTGTTGTACAAGCTGCAAAAAGACATATGCCGCCCGATAATCTAATGTGTGAAAATCACTATGAAGTTAAAAAACTTATGTCGGATTTTGGTTTACCTTATCAAACAATAGATACATGTTTAAAAGGCTGCATGTTGTTTTGGAAAGAAGACGTGAACCTTAGAAATTGTAAAATTTGTAATCAGGAGAGATACAAACCAAGAAAAAAGAAGGGGAAGGAAGTTCTGTACAAGCGTATGCATTACTTACCCATCACTACAAGGCTTCAAAGATTATATGCATCTTCTGTAACTGCATCTAATATGAGATGGCATAGTGTGAGAACGGAGGAAGAGGGTACGTTGACACATCCGGCCGATGGAGAAGCATTGAAGCATTTCGATAAAACGTATCCAAATTTTGCAGCGGAGAGTCGAAATGTTAGATTAAGATTATGTACGGATGGTTTTTTGCCATTTTCTCAATTTGGTTCTAAATATTCATCCTGGCCCATTATCGTCACACCGTATAATTTACCTCCATGGATATGTATGAAAACGCAATATATGTCTCTTACTGTTGTTGTTCCTGGCCCCGACGATCCGACACAAGGAATCGATGTATATTTACAACCGTTGATTGAGGAGTTAAAAATACTGTGGAACGAATGAGTAGAAACATACGATGTGTCCAAGAAGAAAAATTTTCGTATGTTTGCTTCTTTGTTGTGGACTATAAGTGATTTTCCTGCCTATGCAATGCTTTCAGGATGGAGTACATCCGATCGTCTAGCTTGTCCTTATTGTATGGAAGAAACACAGACATTTTCTTTACCGAATGGTAAGAAAATTTCATGGTTTGACTGCCATCGATGTTTTCTCCATGTAAATCATCCCTTCAGAGGAGACAAGAAAAACCTTTTAGCTAATAGAGTAGAAACCAGACAACCATCGACGATATGGTTAAGCGAAGACATATATGAACTTGTTATGGACTATCCAAAGATATATGAAACTGTAGTGCAAACAGAAATTGAAGGCAAATCGATTGTTCATAACTGGTGCAAACAAACTATTTTTTGGGAGTTGCCGTATTGGAAACATCTTCTGCTTCGTCATAATATAGACATGATGCACAATGAGAAAAATGTATTTGATAATGTTTTTAACACAATTTTGAATGTGAAAGGGAAGACGAAGGATGATTTGAAATCAAGACGCGATATAGAAGAATTATGCAAACGTCCTGAGCTTCATATGAAACCAAATGATAGTAAAAACTCAAAGCATGTTACGAATTAGATAATAATCAAGTTAAAGTTGTGTTAAAATGGGTGGAAGGGTTAAGATTTCCTAATGGGATATCATCAAATCTTCGTAGATGTGTTGACTTTAAAAACGGTAGATTGAGCGGAATGAAAAGCCACGACTGTCACATAATGATGGAAAAATTATTTCTCATTATGTTCAAAGAACTACTGCCGTTAAAAGTTTGGAAGGTAGTAACGGAGCTTAGTATGTTTTACAAAGAGCTTTGTTCGACTACTTTAAAAGTGCAACGTTTACGTAAACTTGAATTAATTATTCCTATATTGCTCTGCAAATTAGAGAAAATATTTCCACCAGGTTTTTTTAATGTAATGGAACATTTACCTGTTCATCTCCCATCTGAAGCACGACTTCGAGGTCCTGTCCAATATGGATGGATGTATCCATTTGAGAGGTTTGTAATATGTTATCACGTAATTTAATTGCATTTGAAAGATGAAGTTAATGTAAATTAATTTTGCATAGATATCTAAATCATCTGAAGAAAAAAGTGAGGCAAAAAGCACGAGTTGAAGGTTCGATATGTAAATCTTACATCGAAGAAGAAGCTTCGTTCTTTTTCTCTCACTATTTCAGTGACCATGTGAATATATCATTTGAAAGTGTTCCTCGTAATGACGAAGGCGACGAACAAGAGTCCTCTCAAGCAATGTTATCTATTTTTAGACAACATGGTCGGCCTTCTATAAAATGTGTAGAAATATGGCTAGACGATAGAGATCTTCATGTAGCACACACTTATATTCTTTTAAATTGTGCCGAGGTTGCACCATTTGTTAGGTAATCTGAAATAATAATTTGTGTTTTGTTCTTTTCTATAATACATTCGCGTGTATAACCTAATGTAATAATTTGTTTATATATACAGTGTTTATGAACGTGAACATCCGAATGGAGATCTCAGTAAAGAATTTTCCGGTTGGTTTTCAAATTACGTCTATGAGCCGAGAAATTGTGTTGTTGATGAAGGGTTGAAACATCTTGCGATGGGACCAAAAAGAGTGGTCAAGACATATCCAATATATTTCGTTAATGGATATAAATTTAACACCAAAGAATACGGTACAGAAAAATTAACGAATAATATTGGTGTATTTGTTAAAGGTAGTGACGATCCAGAAAATAACATAAATGATTTTTATGGCGTTCTAACACAAATTTTGCAACCAACATATTTCTCACGACCCGCGGAGGAGGTGTTTCTATTTAGATGCAATTGGTTTAGCAATGTTCCAGGTTTTGGAATTAATGTGCATAAGGATTATAATCTTATCGAAATAAAGCATACATCGCACTATCACAAGTACGATCCTTTTGTACTAGCCAAACAAGCATTGCAAATTTATTATGCTCCTTATCCGCCTCTAAAAAGAGATAAAGCAGATTGTCTGCAGTTTTTAAAACAAAGGCCATATTTACATTCGATGGGAAGAATATTCCAAACGAACAAGCTTATCAGGCAAATCTTGAGGAAAATAACGAAATAATAATTACAGACGATCATACAGATTTTGGTCCTTTGATCGATGAATCAAATGTTTTGGTAGAAGCGTTTGACAGTGCAGAGGAAAATATCGTAGAAAACGAGACCGGATTTGAATCAGAAGACGATGATAATTGATAAAAATCTGAATCTGATTTTTTTGCAATTGATGTAACTATGTTGAATTCTTGATGTATTATGAAATTGATGTAACTATGAAACCAAATCTGTACGTTTACCATTGTTTACATGTTTTATGTCATTTCCATTTGTCATTTATTTAGCAATTTTTATTAAAAATGCAATGTAATCTGCTTATCGTCGGAACATGAGACCCATTATGAATCAGGTATAACACACTTCCAATTCTATTTCCATTTCAGTCATTAATTTAGCAATTTATACCATTGATGTCATTTACGTATGAAATATATTTCATTATCATGTTATTATTCTCTTTTGAAATGATGTGTATATATGTTACAGGTTTATCGTAATGTCATTTAGAGGTAGGAGCTCTTCTCGATCTTCAGGAGGCGATGGCAGTGGTCCATCGCAAGCATCACAGCGTCCTGTAGTTTCTTTAGTACCTAGAGCAGAGGGGTAAGAATTAAATTTTATTCGGCATCTTATTTTTTTTTATATACGTACGTACTTATCTGTATCATATTTAAAAACAGGTGGTTTGACCTACTTCCCTCGAAGGTTGTGTTGGATGTTTCTAGAGCTTCTTACCGGAGTAGGATGAGTGCGTGTTGGCCGAAGTGGGATAACATCCCTCCCCACATAGTAGAGTGTATTTGGCAGGATGTCCTAGTAAGTATATTCTTCTGTTTTCCATTTTTAATTCGTTTTTATCATTTTTTTTACTGTTTATCGTTTACAGTTTAATATTCTTTTTGCTTTTTATCGTGAAACACAGGCTGAGATAAACATTCAGACAGATGATATGCAGTTGGCACGAGAATATTGGATGAAGAAGATGCGTAAAAACTATA
This sequence comes from Allium fistulosum, assembly GCA_030737815.1. Classification (NCBI taxonomy): domain Eukaryota; kingdom Viridiplantae; phylum Streptophyta; class Magnoliopsida; order Asparagales; family Amaryllidaceae; genus Allium; species Allium fistulosum. The sequence continues at coordinate 1,030,291,398 of CM060905.1, forward strand.
GGGACTCGATATCCGAAATCAAGAAATTAGGTAAGAAACCACGTTGGATGGGGGAGAGCGTATGGCAAACATGGTTGGGATACTAGAAAACTGACGAGGCGAAGGCAAGTATACTAATTTTTTTAAAATTATTTGATTGGTAGTAAATATCAATAAATACATGATCAATAAATAATGTATCAAATTTTGAATGTACAGGCAGAGTCGGAAAGAAACTTTGCAAACAGAAATAAAAATCCCTCATCGCGGAGGGTCGAAGTCATTTCAGCAGTATCGGCAGGAGTTGGTAAATTTACTAAATGCAAATTGTAAATAGTTTGTGCTATATAATTTTAAATGTACAATAATTGTATGTAAAAATCAATTTCATGAAGCTGAGGCGCATGGTCCCGTGGGCTATATGGACGTGTTTACTCGTACGCATGCCGTCGAGCATGTAAATCCGGACGGGACAGTTTCGTGTACATGGCACGACGATAAATCCAGCAAGAGCCATGTAAGCATATTTCATTTTATGCAGTATTAGTAATTGTTCTACTTGTTAAAATATAATGAATAAGATATGATGATATTAATTTGTTAATGCAGGAAAAGTTTGTGGAGCAGCGCCAGAAACTCCTTGCTGATACGGGTCGAGATCAGCTAACGACGGATGAGGAGGATGCTATTTTTGAGTCAGTTATGGATCCATCGGAGCATGGCAGACGATACGGATTTGGCAATCAAGTGGTAAGTAAATAATATATTGGGTATCATATAAGTTTTCAAATTCAGTACATTGGTTTTGAGTCACTTCGTTATGAAAGCATTATGCATTACCAAAATATATTAATTCGTTACTTGAATGTCATTTCAAAAAATAACAACGAAAAAGACATGTTATTTAATTTAGTTTGCCTGATATATGCCGTACACATGCATAAATTTGTCACATTTACTGTTAAAGAGATCAAAAGTAGTGATATCTCGTAATGTAACGTACTATTATTTTTGTTAATATATGGTTGAATCAAAGTTTAAAAACGGCCAAAAGAAGTTAAGAACATATTTTCAAATGTATACATTATACATAAGTAATGGTTAGAACTTCATTAACGAGTAAATTATTGTAGCTTTGATTTTATTGCATTAAATAACAGGAAGAAATTCAATGCGGCAAAATGGTAATGGACAGAGTTTTGAAATAGAGTGACTTTGTCATAAAAGCCTTAGGTGCTTCTAACGACATATTTATATTTATTTATTAGCGACTAATGTAACATGTGGATTCATTTTTGAAAATACTCGAGTAACATATGATTTTTGAATGGAAATATATAAACTGAACGAGTACTTGTACATTTGTTTTGAAATAAAATAATACAAGGATAAAATTATTTTGCATCGACATAAATTATTTTATTGCTAATTTTTTCTTCATTTTAGGACTAGTATCTTGATTAACAAGTATAAATGAACATACAAATATGAAGTACAAATACTTTACTAGAGTAGATTACATATGGCTGCAATAATTTGTAAATAAAGGCCTTTAGTGTTTCAGGTATCAAAATGGTGGTTTATGCTATAGGAACTACATCAATTAATGTTTTTTTCCCACCATCTAATATGTGTAAATTCTAAGTTCAAATGATGAGTAATTTGTTAAAATACAAAACAATGTTTTGTAATGGTTGATATTTGTCCAATACATTGTTAGCCTCATTCAGTCTACAGTTTCATGGTTTAGTCGCATGGCCCTCCTTAACCAATTTACAGACCATTTTTTGAAATTAGTCATTTCCTTTCAAAATAGTTATCCCTTTGCTGGGTGACACAACTGTTCGTATCTATAAATTGGCCAACCTCCCTCTCATTTGAGCGATAGAAAACAGAGTAATTTCAAATTTATTGCACTCATCCTTCCCTATAGTTACTTTACTTATGCTAAAATTTTCCAAAGTTATAGTATTTCAAAATATAAATCAACAATCTTGTCACTATAGTTATTTGGTGTTACCACAATCTAAGATGTTATCAACATGCACATACACTTACATAAACATGCATAAACTAAATTAAATAACATTATCACACTGCTAATCATTCACATACCTGCACATACACTTACAGAGATCACACAGCTAAATTAAATATTTATTACAGGCCAGCAGTCAGAGACGGGGTAGGCAGACTAGAGCTCAGATCGATCTAGCAGAGATCGAAGATTTGCGAGCTAGAGTGGCGCAGCTGAAGGAGCAGAATCGTCGGCAGGCCATAGAGACCACATAGTTGCTAGACCAACGTATCGCCGAGTACATGCAGCAGTATGGTGGCCGCTTCCCTTCCTCTGCTGGCTCTGGTTCTGGAGGAGACTGATTGATTGCTTTGGTCGGTATGTTTTTTTTTCTGTTTTGTATGATTTGGTAGATGGTGGAGGTAGTTGTTGATTTATGTACTATGTTATGATACACTTAGCTGTTTTGTTGTAAAATTATGTATTTTGACTTAATTTTATGTTTTTTTGTTTGTTTGATGAATTGTGTATATTTCGGTTTTTGATATTTGGTTGGAATATTATATATTGGATTCTGCAGTATTGGTGGAATAATGTTTGTATGGGAAATGTGGATGGAAGGCTATATTGCAGCAGAAATATAAAAACAATGCAGCAGATTTCCGACGGCTTTCAGGTTATATTTTTCCAACGACTTCCGACCGCTTTCAGATCAATTTTTCCAACGGTTTCCGATGGCTTCCGACAAGTGTCAGAATCCGTCGGAAGCTGTCGGAAATACGAACAGCGAGATGTGTCGAAAGCCGTCGGAAACACTGCACCCCGACGCCTTATTTTCCTACGGCATTTTCCGACGGCTTCCGGCGGCCTCCGACGGTTTTCGGCCGTCGAAAAATGCCTTTTTCCTTGTAGTGTATATATATATTAAAAATTTAATCAACCAAGTAAATAAACAATGGAAGTCTGAGTATGGGAGCTTGTGTACATGAGATTGAATGCATAACCAAGTTCTTTAGTAGATTGCGTACTATATAGGAATATGAATGGCTATGTTATATATATAATTATATGTGTGCATGCGTACTTGGTAGCAGTATTTTAAAGACTGTGCCGGACTACGGTTCAACCGCGAATAACCGCAGACCGTTTGAGTTAAAGGCCCGGAGTCGAGTTGAGCCGCGCACAAGCACGAACCGTTGGTCGAACCCAAAACCAGGGTTGAACCACTGCAAATAACCCAGGTTTGACCATTCTTTCTTTGACTCATACTTTTTTTGCCACATCCATTTTTGCGTTGTTGAAGCCTGCATCCAAAAGGAAAAAAAATGTCGAGCAAACCCTAACCAGCACTCGTCGTCGCAACCACCTGCTTGCCACTGCAACCAGATACTCGCCGCCTCAAACCCCAACATTTGACGCCTGCAGCCCCTAGCTTTAGCAACCGCTCTGACACCATATCCACTTTTGATTTGGGTTCATTCGTGACAGTAGAACCCATAGCTTTTCATTCAATTCGGGTATAGCTAGTTCTGATTTAGTTAATTTATTTGGCATTATAGGTTTAGCAACTATTGAATTTGAAACTGTAAATTGAACTAATATATGTAAGTTCAATTTGGTATAAGAAAGGGATTGTCATATTAATCTTTTTACAGTACTGTTTCTTTGATAGCTCATTTACAACAATGTCTTGATAGAAAAAAAAATCAAAAAAACAATACATTTTTTGATCTGTTGAGTGTGAGAATTGTTATTTTCCGTTGTAGTATGTTTGTGAAATTATTAACTAATATGTTGAATTGTGGAATCGTTATGCATTATAATTGATATAGGTGAATTTATGATATGTTGGACTTTTATTACTAATTAAGATATGTTGTGCACTTGTGATATGTTCTGCAATTATGATATACTAATTTGTAAACAATATATAATAAATTTGAAAGATAATTTACAATTGTGATATGTCTGTTTGGATTTTTATTTTAATATTTTTGTATATATCTTATATTTAAATGTGATTTATTTTTTAAAAAAATTCACGGTTCTGACGGTTCGACCGGTTGAACCATCAAAACCTTAAATCTTGAGTCATCGCGGTTTGAGTCACGGCACGGTCATGAAAACTATGCTTAGTAGTGCGTATGTTCATTGTCTTTTCCCATGCATTTTCATGAACAGGCAAATATTTATAATATGCATAATATATTGAAATAAACATACATACTGGTCATACTTAAATCAATTACAAACTTATATATATGTTTGTTATATATACATGTATCAAGCCCAATGTTTCTGTTGCATAATTTTTGCATGTGCATTGCAAGGAACGAAGAAGCACTTGCTATTAACCCATAATTCGCTGAGTGCTATGGGAATACAGCAAATGCATGGAAGGTATTAGGGTTGCCTAACAAGCCCAATGTTTCGGTTTTTGTAGTTGTCCAGTTTGGAGTTTGGACTTGGTTCACTGTCAGCTTCATCAAGTTAGTTTAATTAGAGAGCAAGACAAACTTAAAAGTCTAAATCTTAGCCTGTAAATTAGATGTGTTGAACTAAAGCTTAACCTAGTTCACCCAGAGACTAGCTTGAGTACTATAACTTGTAAGTCTAGCTATGAATTATGTTTAGGAAACTTAGGCAGTGTTTGTTTTGTTGTTTTTAGTTTTGGATTTTCGTGCGTACAAAAATGCACATGACGTGTGTATATTGCTGAAAACGACCAATTTAGAAAACGAAGTTAACATACGAAATAGAAAACAACTTTTTTTTTATATTTTACGTGTTTTGGGAAATAACACAAGCACATGAAACAATCCATTTTTCCATCGCCCCTCTATCACCTTCGTCCTCCCATCCGTCTTCCTTTCGTCGTCTCTTCATTCTTCTCATATTTGAGATACATATTGAAAACTAAAAACACAAAGTTCATTTTTAAACAAAACACTACCTTAGACTTTGAAGTTTAGAATTGTATAGAGATGTCACGGCAATAACAAACGTGTATTCCCAGTTAAAGTGGACTTTCAGTAATATATAATGGATCAAAGATTCCATGACTAATTCCTTGAAACACATATGAAAATATTATAAAGGTTAATAAATAGTTGAAGAAAGTTTAAAAATATATTATTGTATATTATTTTAGTACCGACCCATATTATATTACATTTTATTTGGTTATAGAAAACTTTTATTATATTCTTGCATAAAGATTATATGTGTATTTTTGATATTGTTTAACTATTTTCCATTTCTAGATGATGGGAAATTTGAATAAACGGTTTAATGATACCATCTGTTATGAGACTTTCGGTAACACTTTCCAGTTATTCATTGGACTTGTCATATAGAATTATTTAGTGTCATTGAGTGCTGTTTATAAGCATTGAATTGTTATCCGAGTAATACGCGGTGGTATAAGGCACCGTTATGTTTTCGTTTGATTAGTCTTTGTAAGTAAATATCACTCATATGGGGATATGCTCATGTGTGTGTGGTGATACTCGCTGCGGTGGGTATATTTTAGTCATGGATTGACTTATAGCCGTGTGTCAGCCAGTGTTAAGAGCTGTGGTATACCATAGTCATGTGTTGACTAATACAGAGCCGTGTGTCGGCCTATGTTTAGAGCTACGAGTAGATATAGGTTATGAGTACTATATGTCATCCACATTGGGCCCGGCTCCCATTATATTAAGAGAGTGAACCAAATTAGCCAATATCCACCCTGGCGGCCTGATCGTTGGGCCGCATTCCAAATCCGTGACACAGTTGTTGTTATAATATTCGATGTGCATCGTGGGATTGGAGTTGGTTCCCTCTTGTGTCGCATAGGCCATCAGTTAGGTACTATAGGGGCACATGTCGGTAGTCGTGGCCGAAGAGGCTATATGTTGTCGAGCCTATGGTCGATAATTGTCACGATATCGAGCGATGAAAGGTAATGGTAACCGATGACTGTCGGAGTCGTGTCATGTGGACCACATGTGGCTCCTTAAGCAAGCAGACATGCTATTAATCTTCTGTCTGGTTCCCGTATATGTATGTGCAGTAGTGCCTTGGCATATTTGTCCATATCCTATGATGAGTTGGCTATACTAGAGACTGGATGAGTTTAAAGTGTAGTCAGCCCCCGTTATATCCATACTGTTTGATGATTTGATATTTTGAGACAGCCTTTATTATTGATCGCGATTTGGACTGTGTTGGATTATCTTTGTAGTTTGTATAATATTGGATATTATTTGAATAATTAGACAAGCTATCTCACATTATCTATTGATTTATGATTTTATTGATATTATATTAAGGCATTGATATGTGTTAGTCCTATTCACTTGGTAATTTCATTTTATATGTGATGAGGTTACATTGTATGTCTTGTTGGTTTCTATTGATTTGTTTATATGGGTGATAACATCTTTGGATATCAGTTATAATTATTTTATATGGATTTGAAATTTTTGAGTAATGTGATGCCTTGATAATTACTTATATATATATATATATGTATATGTATATATATTGACACATACACATACACTTCGACATTGTATGATGTTTGAGAATCTTTGAGAGTTATATTATATTATTCTTCTTCCATGTTTATATTGTATCTCCTTATTTAGGACCTTTGATTAGACATAGTCTGATCCGTGTGTTATTTTATAATAGTCGGGTCAGTCTGAGACATTTCAGGTATAAGGACGACATGAACAAAATTTATTTTATTAAGCAGACTTATATTAGGCTTATTGTATAATATTTAAGTGACATTGTTTCATTGTATATTCATGATATTGAGTTGTATATTGATTGTCATTTACATTATAGTGAATCGGACATCATTTAAGATGAGTTGTACCTTTATTGTATCATTTATTATATATTATATGTTATCACTGCATTTGACTCTGTATTCTCTATGACCTACTATTTATTGAGTATTGTTCTATCCTGGAGGCACACTGCTTATTGCTTTGTACTGATACCGTGTATGCACAGATGAGTTATTTATTTGATGTTTTCATACGCACCGGTGTTAGTCCAAGAGAATATTAATGTGTGTACCCCGTATAGCCCGTTTTATCTAATAGTATTACTATGATGATATGGATATAGAGGTAGGGTGTTACACTTTCTATTTTGTTTTTTAGGAGGTGGCAATTGTAGGTATGATGCCTATTGACTCGACAGAATCTGCAATGGGGGAGTTTGTTTTTGATGTGGTGACAAAGGTTTGTTTAGTTTTGCGGCTAAGTGCTTATGTTCTTGTAGTGGGAGAGTAGAGGAATTTCCTGTTTGCGTTGTTCAGGGTTTCTTAGAAATTGTTGGGATGTGGGTTTGGTTATGACTTCATTCAATATTTTTTAGAGGATACCCTCCTTTTATTGCCAAAATGTTAGTGAGATTTTTCATCTCACAACACTAGGTTTCTAGCATGGTAATTAAATTACCGATTACCCTATTAGTTGTGAACCAACAAATTTAAGTAATATTTAATTTGTCAATAACGTAGTAATTATGTTACGCGTGTTACACAATTATGAAGAAACACCTTAGCTATTTATTAAAATGCCTAGGGTGGTTTTAGTACACAAACATAGCAAAATAAAGTTAAACGGAACCTTCTAAAAATAGAAAGTAATAATTGCAGTAAAGTAAATGACACAGAAATTTATGTTGTTCAAATTTCATAAATTCCTACGTCCGTGAGTCAAATCTTTTATTACCTTTCTTCTTCCTCGTACAATGCTTTTAAAGGCAGAAAATGTACAAGAGTACAAGGTAAATTTTCGATGAATTCATCAAAAGTCATTTTTTCTGCTATGGTACGTTTCTATTTATATATAGCATTACGAAGTCACATGGATCGTCAACTTCGTTTTCCTGCCTTTTGTTCTCCATCATCCAATTAGTCCATGTGTCATTCATCCTTCATTTAGGTGATTTTCTCTCTAATTGTTGAGGTGACTAGGAGAATTTGGCGGTGATAATTAGGCGGAAGAATTTTAATTTGAGGCGGGAGACTTGAAATTTGAATCTTTAGGCGAGAGTTTTGATTTTAGATGTGTTTTCTAGACCGTACCTTGCGTTCAGCTTGTTGGATGCCCTTTTGTTTCATGTGTAGCTTCGTCCTTTTGTTTGCATTTTCCATTGTCGCAATTTCATTTGATATGTGCATTTTTTCATTTGGTTGCAATGTAGGACCTACGTTGTATGTATTGTAGGAGAAATAGGTGTAACAGGCCGGTAATGTAACAATCTATTTTTTTAAAGAATTATTAAGAATAATTAATTAATTAATTAAGAGTAAAAAAATTGAAGTTGACCAAACGTAAGAATATGGCAATGAAACATACAATATTTTGTTCGTGACGATTTTTGGATAACTTTCATACATAGAGTTTCATAATCGGTGTTCAAATGGAAAAGTTATTAACGTTTAAAGATTTGAAATCGAAACTAATTCAAAATAAATGAAAGAAAATAAACCATTAAAGTAGTAACTCAATGTTAATAAAAATAACATTAATCGATCAACATCGGTATAGGACCAATCGATCCCTAGTGGACAACCGCCTCGTATTAACCGATTGACCAGTAGAATTGTGTCGACAAGGATTAGAGTAGGCATGAACTGGCCCGATTTTGTAATAATTAATCCAACGGTTATTGTGTATTCCACTGCCTATAAATAAGGACGTCACCTCCACCCCATTGTTTTTGTTTTAAAACCCTAGTTCAGCCAACAACTACAATAGTACGTTCAAAATTTCCTTTCTCTTCCAAAATTTATGTCTCCTCCAAATTGTAAACCAAAATAACAATAAAATTCAAAATAAAGTCAAATAAAAGAAAGGAAATCAAAAATAAAGAAGAAGAGGAGATTGAAGGCGAGTTAGAAAGGAAGTGAGCTTGAAGAGGTGAGTAGGTTGATTACTAAATGATGTTGTTTCATAAGTAATTGAATTGTTTATCTTTCTACTTGATCTGGAATTGTTTTTTTTATATTAAGATAATAGTTTCCATTAAAAGTCCATATTAAATAATTCAAGCTCATCTACGTATAAACGAAAAGGAAAAATGTGAATTTTATATATAGTAAAAATTAGATAAAGTAGACAAAATTAATTCCTTTTTTAAACCATATAAATGCTTATTTATAAAAAAACTGGACTAAATAAATAAAGCAAGTTAAATAACTTCATATTTACCTTGATTTGATCTTGAGATCTAAATATGTATAAAACTATTGTTGAAGACATATAGCTATTCTATATAAAATGGTGTAAATACATACATATTGTAAAGCTAATAGTATGAATTTACATGAACAAAATTATTAATTATATACAAAAATCAACATAAATTATAGAAGAAGTGACTGACGAAAAATCTGATTAGAGAAGGTATAGAATTAAGGGTACAACCAAGTTTAGGGTTAGCTGAAATAATTAACATATGATACAATCTACGTTATAATAAAAATTTACATTCTAGCATTAAATTCTACCAGTCATCGGCCGACCTCAGCCAATTGACAGGAAGCAGTCGACTACTAATGTACAAGCAGTCGACCAGTTATTGATGAATGGTGCAGATTGAACCTCGACATATGGCCTAGATTTAATATATAATAATACTAAGTATGGAAAATTATTTCCCTTTTCCTAGACTTTTGACTACCATAGAACTGAAGTAAACGTGTATGTGGGCAATTAGGCTTAGGTACTATTTATTATAAAGGTGGTTTGAAAGCGATGGTATGCTGAGCACTCGGCACAAACGGGAGGTTCCTCGGTGTAAGCATGCAAGTCAGTCTCAACCTTGTTTGTGGATGTCCGGGGCGTGCAATGTTATGGCACTAATTAAAGGTTCCTCGATGCAAGTGGACAAATTAGCCTAGACATTATTTGTGGATTATTGGCATAGTGCATAGTTAAGGCATAATGGAAGATTCCTTGGTGTACACGAGTAGATTGACCTAGACAATGTTTGTGGATGTCTACGCCGTGCGTAGGGGACGTTATCACTGAGGTTGTTGACAAAAAAGCATAGTTAGGTCCTAAGTCATCAAGATAGTAAGTTCGACACGAGCCTGGCATTGTGAGGTCCGCTCAATGCGTAAGCGTGATATAGGTAGTTTTTAATTGGATAATTCCAACCCAATAGTGATAGGAAATCATTCTTTGCGATCTATACTAGGAGTAGTCCTAGATATTATTGGTTGATATGTTGTTTGAACCTTTGGTACAAAGCCCTGCAAGACGTTTGGATGTAGGTGCAACTGTATTCCTTAAATTAAGATGACCAACCCTAGATAGATAATTCACATTCACAAAAATGACACCTTGGGTCATGTATGCTGTAAATAAAGTTAATTGCTTTTGAGCACCATTCACTAGTAATACAATACTTTCACCAGGCATTTTTCTAACCCACCCCTTTCTTTATTTTCCCAACCATAGGAGGACAAACCAGTAGGTGAATTGGCTAGATGCAGTACGTAGAGGAAGGAACTATACATTGAAGTTATATTATTCATTTTAGTTACTCTCTATGTACTATTTATCATTTTTATTTCTATTGGACCTTACGTAGTTGTTGCACTTAGAAGAAAGCATCAAAATACAATGTTGGCAATGATAGCAGAGTGGAAAGATTTGGAAGCGTTGTCGCCTTGCAGAGTGAGTGGAAATATAAGGCTGGGTCTAGTGGAGAATCTGTTATGTTATCTTGTTTAGAAGTTCGACCGGTAATGATCGAAAGGATTGCTTCTAAATAGAAGGAGGATCCAGTATTGGTCGAACGGATCAGAAAGTTAAGGGATGGAACGGAGAGCGATAACTTGAAGGATTTTAGCCTTGACCAGAATGGATGGTTGAGAAAGAAAGAAAGGTTGTGTGTTCCGAATGTGGGAGACATAAGGAAAGAAGTTTTGGATGAATGTCATCGTTCGAAGTTCACTATTTATCCAGGAGACTCGAGTGTTTTGTCTTTTCAATTCGCTCGGGTCAGCTTGAGCATTTCAGGGTTGAAGACCTTATTTCTGGAGGACGAAGACGAAGATTTTTTATTATTTATTATATTTATTCCATTGCATCATGTTGTTCCGCTGCATTTATTTATGTATTCATGTTTATGTAACTTTGATGTTTGTGTTGTAAATAATAATCAAATGTATTTTTTTTAAATAGCTTCATGAACTATTATTTGATTTTTATATTTTGTCATTCCGCTACGATATTCTGTATTTGTTTTATTTCTTTCTCATTTTCTTATTTACCCCATAACAATCTGCCCTTTTGAATGGTTTGAGTCTGGCATGTGTGTCTGCTTAAACGTCAAAAAAGGCAGGCCGTTACAAATCCCAAATATAGAACTCAAAGGAGTTCAAATTTCCAAAGATGTGATCGCCATATATATGATATCTCAAATGGCCAATAATGTAAAAGGGCGATACCCTTGGAAAATCACAAATAATCAATGAAATCATCTCAAAGATATAGCACATGCTTTTGGCCGAAGCCTACCAAGCACTGTTCTCTCAAAATAAGGCGCCATGTCTCGAAGACAAACGTCCCGAAGGACAAATACGTCGCAATGACAAACATCCTGAAGGACAAATACGTCGCAATGACAAACATCCCGAAGGACAAATACGTCGCATTGACAATCATCCCAAGATCAATGACCAAACGACATCTGAATTAACTGAAAATTGGTATGCACATAGTAGAAAACTTCAACTTTCAAATAAAATAAGAATCAATGAATTCCGACAGGAAATGAAAAAGATACGTTGTCTCAAACATAGACTCAGGTCATGCTTGCAACGGCTCAGAAAACGGAAATATGTACAGGTGAATTACAGTGCTCGTATTGATTTTCCAGAGCAAATTTGGAGCAACAAACAGATGAATTAAGCAATGAAATTTTACAGGCATATACACAAAGTAGATCAATTTATCTATGAACTGGAGTGAAACTCACTCTTTCTGTCTCGCTTATATTTTTATATAAGTGGGAATAAATTTATTTTATGCTGTTTGATGATTGTTTGGATGTTATGCAATAGTAGTTAGTAGTTGGATATATTCCTGCCTATTAGAGCAGATGAGACCCTATACGTTCCCGTGTAGTAGCGGATGATCCTTTGTATGTGCGTATATCTCGAAGCAGACATTGTACATATTTTTTTCATATGTATATTTGTTGCAGGTGACAGGTTGGAGGGATCCAACAAGATTCCTCACTATGGTTGATGTTTATTTACACATATGGTTATATATGTTGTATTATGTGATGTTTGATGTGATGGATGCCATGATTGCTATTATTGATGTGGATCCCCTTATTTAGCATTTTTGCAGCATTGGGCCATATTTTGGAATTCCAAAATATTAAAATGATGATTTCAAATTAAAAAGGATTTCAAAACGTTTTTGAAAATATGTATGTTTTATATATTTTTGAATGATTAAGGAAATGGATTTATTTTAAATAAATAAGAAGTTATAATTTTTATGTTATAAAAATTATGGCTTTGTGAAATATACTTAAATATGATTTTTAAAGTTATATAAGTTTTAATAATGATTTGTAAATTATTAAAAGGAGAAGTTTATTCAAATGGAATCAAAATATGATTTTTGAAATATGGAGTTAACTATTTTGTAAAATAAGTTAAATGAGAATTTCGAATTTATTATAAATGGTTTATGTATAAGATTTATAAAATTGATATTTTATAAACAAAAGTAATCGAATTATAGACGAGTTTTATAAGTGTTAAATTTAGTTATAAAGGGAATATTATAAGTAAATAAGATTTATGAGTTGAGGGAGTTATAAAAAGAATGAATTTTTAATAAGTGATTTATAAGTAAATTAGCTTATAATTGGATTTTAGCATATAATGAGATATAAATGGAATTGGTCAATAAAGGAATTTTAGAAATGGAAGTTTTTATAAAATAGAAGTGTGAATTATAAACATTGTTTTGTAACTGTGAAATCAATTTAATTTGATAAGGTAAATATGGATTTTTATTAAAGGAAAGATATTCACATTTTTAAAGTGGAAAAATCCTTAAAATGAAGTTTGAATGGTTGAAAATAAAGTAAAGTATGAATTCACTTATTATTTAAATAAGTATATGGAAATGTTTTCCATATAGTGAAATATTGAAATGGTTTGGAGAATATATCTTTGTAAAGATAATTTGAAGTAAATGATTTGGGAAAGTGATTTAATTAATAAAAGATTAATTAAAAGGGCCTAGAGATTGCTTATGGTCCTAGATATTTGTTGTTTGATTTGTGACGACCCATCTTTCTGACCCTTGAGAACGACACTTAATACATCCATGGTATTCATGTGTCGTTGCCCAAGTATCTGAAAGACGAGTTGTCATGTGGTAAAATATAAGAATAGAACAATAATCTCACAATGGAACAGATAAATATAACATAAAAATAAGATAGTACATAAGGTTACTCCCTAACATGGAGTTATCAGAGTTACAACAAAAGTACTACTATCAGTCTAGGTAGTTATAACAACCTGCCTTTAAATATACATACATAGAGCCAACATCTCATAACAGTGGAAATAAATAGCTAGATAGACAAGGAGCCTCCTGCTCGTCCACCATCTTCAAAAGAGCCCAAAGAAACCTGTCATTTCCAGACTACTCAAATATAAATGAGTACCCGAATGTTTAGGGAAAACAAAAAATTCGGGTCAGACAATAAGTCCGGTATGAGTAAACTCCAAATAAGAAAATAGAACACACAAAATAACTAGTGAGACCACGTCGCAAAAACGTAGAACGGGTTTTTCCCTTACAAGGACAAGATCCAAGTATAAAAGAATGGACACAAATAATTAAACATCGCGAAGAGCGCAAGATGCTTCCCGATGCAATTAAGAAAGAATAAATCCAAAGATTTGAATCAAAAATAAGGAAAAGGAATTTTTCCAACAATGACTGGGAGGGTGCGCCCCCCTTATTGAAAGTATACCTCTAGAAAATATACTTGAGAACTACGATGGCTCTCAGAAACCTCCAACCCGGACCCCGCCAACTTTACTGAGTATCCGAGTATTTCACATCTCTGTGCGCATACATCCGAAACCAATCTAGAGTAGATGTGATAATAACCTAATGGGATCAACCCCACATAGCTTGGCCCCTACTCGCTCTTTATTTAGTCATTTCCGATAAAGGATATCAATGCTCTAAATGAGCAACAAATCGTCTTAGATTGACGAAAGAAAAACAAAAGGAAGAAGGGTATCGAAATCGATAGTTAAGATATCAACTATCGAGGATAGCAAAATGATCGTATATGGAAATTAAATCTTATACTTTTTCAATGCTTGGAAAATATCCATATACTTATCTCATCGGTATAAGTATATTCACAAAACATTTGGGAGGATTTCACATTTCAAAAGCATACTTAGATGTGTTAAAAACAATTGTCTAGAAGTAATGCGAATGTTTTCCATTATAATTATAAAGATCATTTATGGAAATCAAATCTCCTACACTTGTCACGTTTCCGATATTCTCGACTTACTCTACCCATCGCCCAGAAACAAAGCCAGGAAAGTCAGGGCACTGGTTGCTCCTAGCCTTGCCTAGACACTTCGGTTCCGGATCTCATAGATAGAGGATCAATTTGCTCATCGGCTTTTAGTACCAATTATAGGACTACTTACTTTCCATAAATAAACCATTTAAATCATTATATAAATTTTGAAGCTCCTTTAAAATACTTTAAACAAAGATTTAAAACTTCCATTCAAATCATACCTTAAACCCATCATCTTTAAAGGAGAATATGACCAAGAGGGGTGAAGCTCCCTCCTAATCAAATGAGATAGCTAAAAGGGGTGTTACTTCCTTTTAACCAAAAAGTCACTAAATGTCAATCCTAAGTTAAAAGGTGGTGTAAGTTCCCTTTAACTAAACATCAAATTTATTGCTCATAAACTGGCCGAGCACAAATCAAACAACCAAAAAGGAATAATAACAGACTCATTATTATTAACAATTTACACTAATAATGGGTCTGTTATTATTCTTGTTTGGTTGTTTGATTTGTGCTCGGCCAGTTTATGAGCAATAACTTTGATGTTTAGTTAAAGGAAACTTATACCACCTTTTAACTTAGGATTGACATTTAGTGACTTTTTGGTTAAAAGAAAGTAACACCCCTTTTAGCTATCTCATTTGATTAGGAGGGAGCTTCACCCCTCTTGGTCGCATTCTCCTTTAAAGATGATGGGTTTAAGTTATGATTTGAATGGAAGTTTAAAATCTTTGTTTAAAGTATTTTAAAGGAGCTTCAAAATTTATATAATGATTTAAATGGTTTATTTATGGAAAGTAAGTAGTCCTATAATTGGCACTAAAAGCCGATGAGTAGATTGATCCTCTATCTGTGAGATCCGGAACCGAAGTGTCTAGGCAAGGCTAGGAGCAACCAGTGCCCTGACTTACTTGGCTTTGTTTCTGGGCGAGGGGTAGAGTAAGTCGAGAATATCGAAAACGTGACAAGTGTAGGAGATTTGATTTCCATAAATGATCTTTATAATTATAATGGAAAACATTCGCATTTCTTGTAGACAATTATTTTTGACCCATTTAAGTATGCTTTTGAAATATGAAATCCGCTTAATTGTTTTGTGAATATACTTATACCGATGAGATAAGTATATGGATATTTTCCAAGCATTGAAAGAGTATAAGATTTAATTTCCACATACGATCGTTTTGTTATCCCCGATAGTTGATATCTTAACTATCGATTTCGATACCCTTCTTCCTTTTGTTTTTGTTTCGTCAATCTAAGATGATTTGTTGCTCATTTAGAGCATTGATATCCTTTATCGGAAATGACTAAATAAAAAACGAGTGGGTGCCAAGCTATGTGGGGTTGCTCCCATTAGGGTATTGTCACATCTACTCTAGATTGGTTTCGGTTGTATGCGCACAGAGATGTGAAATACTCGGATACTCGGTAAGGTTGGCAGGTCCGGCTTGGAGGTTTCCAAGAGCCGTCGTAGTTCTCAAGTATATTTTCTAGAGGTATACTTTCGATAAGGGGGGCGCACCCTCCTAGTCATTGTTGGAAAAATTCCTTTTCCTTATTTTTGATTCAAATCTTTAGATTGATTCTTTCTTAATTGCATCGGGAAGCGTCTTGCGCTCTTCGCGATGTTTAATTATTTGTGTCCATTCTTTTATACTTGGATGTTGTCCTTGTACGGGAAAAACCCGTTCTGCGTTTTTGCGACATGGTCTCACTAGTTATTTTGTGTGTTATATTTTCTTATTTGGAGTTTACTCATACCGGACTTATTGTCTGACCCGAATTGTTTGTTTTCCCTAAACTTTCGGTTACTCATTTATATTTGAGTAGTCCGAAAATGACAGGTTTCTTTGGGCTCTTTTGAAAATGGTGGACGAGCAGGAGGCTCCTTTTCTATTAAGCTATTTATTTCCATTGTTATGAGATGTTGGCTCTATGTATGTATATTTAAAGGCAGGTTGTTATAACTACCTAGACAGATAGCAGTACTTTTGTTGTAACTCCGATAACTCCATGTTGGGGAGTAACCTTATGTACTGTCTTATTTTTATGTTATGTTTAATCGTTCCATTGTGAGATTATTGTTCCGTTCTTATATTTTACCCCATGACAACTCGTCTTTCAGATACTTAGGCAACGGCACATGAATACTATGGATGTATTAAGTGTCGTTCTCAAGGGTCAGAAAGGTGGGTCATGACTATCAAATAAATATTGGCCTATTTATCGTTGTTGGTGCAAAGAGACCGGGATCGGTTTATCCAAAAACCACTTCAGACCAACTTGTTTGCGACGATTGTGTAGGTTATTGATGGCAATGATAGTTAGGATTTTCATAGTGAAGGACTACTTGTTGATCGTTTGGGGTTAAAATCCTAATATGCATATAGTAGCAGTAGTCTCTTTGTTATGAAATATCCAATGCAAGGACTATTCGCTACTAATCCTAGGGATTTTCTGATAGGATGTGGTAGGAAAGTACCTTCGGTTTGTCCTGTTCCTGGACAACTTGTATGGATGGATGTCTGACTGTGCATTTTCTGAGATTACATACATTGGTTTTTACAAACATACATCAGTGGTGGCGAAGGAAATTTCTCTTAGCTTAACACCCTCCTTGAGACATACGAGCTCAAGGGTTGTATTATTGTGGAAGGCAATTAGTAGTCAACGGAAATGGCAATGTGGCATTCAAAAATGATGTGATATGTGATATGTGAAAGGTAATCGTTACCTCAGGCTTCATCAATCGGAAATGACTGAAACAGGGTTAGATGCAGCAGGGCTAAGTGGGTCATTCCCAATTAGGATATGATCATCCCCTTCTAGATATATTTCATGCCGCTATGACGTTCGGGATGTAAATTATTATGGATGTATGCTATGAAGCCCTTGGAAAGGTCGGTAACGACCGGGGGATGACATATTCGGTACTATCTAGTTATAGAGGTGGGCTGGTCTTGTGTTGGTAGAGGGAGATGTTCTGTGCCTCGGTACATTCTTCTAGAGATGTACTGTCGGAAGGTAATCCCTTCACCTGGTCATTTGTATGGAATCCATTCTCCACTACATGCCTGTCATTTTGTTTGTATTACCCACTTTAGGCTATATGCTGGAATTTAATCAATGTAACAATTTCAGCTACAATTAATACTATTTGTATAATAGACACTATTATTATAATAGGATTTGGTATGAAATGTTTTGGTTATCGTAAGATAAAAACTCGTCCATGTTTATGTGTGGGCGTGTCTTACGAGATACCTTTGTTTTGATAAAAGAATATTTGATAGATTTAAAAATAAAATTCAGGTGAGTGTGTTTTCTCATGCTAGTTTACCAGATTGATCCGGGTGTTCTTCCCTTTCAATGCTCGGGTCAGACCGATTATATTTACAAGTTCAGATTTTGTGCTTTTGGAGCTTCAATAGACGAGCTGGAGATCTTCATGTTGTATACATGTATATGTTTTTTTTCCGCTACTTTGTTATTCAATTGTAAGGACGGGTTATTATACCTATCCAGGCTGATGGTTAGTGATTGATTGTTGAACTCTGGTTGATGGATGTATGTATATGATATTACAGTTTCTCTTTTGTAAAGATTATTCATCTATATTATATGTTATTCCACTGCGATGTCAGATTCTGTATTGTTCTATTTGGTTTTCTTCTCTCTTTCTTCTCTTCTCTTCTTCTCTCTTCTTTCTTTCTCTTGATTATCCATCATTCAGTGCTTTTTGGGTCGGACATGTATGGTTTACTGTCGATTCAAAAGGTGCGGATTCGTGGGTCGTCACAAGTGGTATCAGAGCTTAGGTTTAGTATATTCCTAGGCTTTGATGTGTACTCAGTATAGATAGGGTCAGTAGCATCCTAGATAGGGTTTTAGTGTATTATGTATATGAGCGCGTATTTGTTAGTGATTACAAAATGTTTTATATTGTGTTGATGTATTGGTTGAGTGGCTTATGAATTCTGGTCGGCGTGTGGGACGCCATGTGATCGATAGGGATTTCTAAATACTTAAACAAGGCATATCGACATAGTATTGTTTTTAAATTGGGTAAATGAAATAATTTTACCTCTATTATATTTTATATATAAAGGAAACAATTTTTCAGAAAATATTATAGTGTATATAAATTGATTGTTTCGTTGTTTGGAAATGTAAATATATCTTTACTACTAATAATGAGAATTCATTCCACTAATTTACTTGGTGTCTTTTTGAAATACCAATACTACCCTTGGTCCTACTTCCATTTTACATCCATACAGCCTTCTCCGTTTACCGTTTTACATTACGCAAAATACCCCTTGCTCCAAAATAATCCGAGAAGCCATTAATCAGAAGCCTACGATTTTTTAAAATGCATCTCAAAGCCCTAATTTGTTCCTCAAATCGCCACCATGCATCTTCGTAATTGCGTCCATCTTGATCGTTGCTCTGCTCCGGCGTCTTCGGCAGCTCTTTCTTCATCGCATTTTTGCTATTTGCTACATCGACTTTGTTTCAAGCTATCGATCTTGGAAAATTGATTTTCAGATCGATCGAGTTTAGCTCATTCAATTTGTTTCCTACTGCTTTTGGTCTTCTCTACAGGTCCGCCTTTTGTTCTCGAGTTCCTGGTACTAATAGTTTTAAAATCTGCCATGTATGATTTTATAACCTACAAGTGTTTAAAAAGCCTAACTTAATTTTTAATTGTTCAATTCCTCTTCAAAGTGTAGTATAGCGAGAATATCAAGATCATTGATTAGTGGTAATTTTCTCTTTTCAAAATTTTCCATTGGAATAGTTGGTGTATATGAAACAATTATTGAATATTTCTTGCATTCATTAGTTAGATTTTCATGTGTATGTAATATATGATCCGTAATACAAAATGTGTATGAGTATGTAAGTGCTCCAAAGTTGAATAAAAAATGTCCTTTAGCTAAAATCAGTTAATGTATACATTAACTTCAGGATCTAAAATGGAGAATTGTAGGAAGTAATTCAACTGGAAAACCATTCAGGTGACTAATCTCTATAGTATAAGTGGATGACACAGTTTGTACTTGAGTAGTTATGTATATATACTTTATCTCATGTTGCAGTTAATTGAACAGTCATTTAAAAATAAGTCAACCAAAGATTATATATGGTACTAGCTAAAAGTTTGAAATGGGAAAAGCATGAACGGTTTGAAGTAAATTATGTAAGTTTAATAATTTTTGTATTGGTGAAAAGTATAGTTATTAAAGATCTGTAAAATGAATTTACAAGGGTCAACAGGTAAATCCATTTGTGCAAAATAGATAGAAATAGAACAACAAAATAGATAGAACCATTTAGTAGAGCAGAGGTAGGTACCAGTGAAACAGATTGTAACATGTACATTTAAATCATAAAAACTACATTGATTGACACCAGAAAATGCATAAGTTGAAAAGAAGAAGCAGTAAAGGTTAGAAATAACATTTGGTATAGGTGAGTTGTCGATTGATATGGCTTAATGCTTTCTTCCTCCTTCTTCTTCCATCTTTGTACCCAGCAGTCTTAGAAACAGTTTTTGAATAATCCTATGGCTCACAGATTATAGTTCCCTTTGTGTTTATATTTCTTCCTCTTGACTTGATGCATTTTTTCATCAAAGAAGACGAAAAAGGGAAAAAAACATAATCCTCACTGATTATGTTTTTCAGTGAAAAACAACCAAAAAAGGAAAGAAGACCACCGATTCTGCATCTGCTGGCAGTGGTGATTAATTCTCCATCTGCACCTGCTGCCACCGATTCTCTTTATTCGTTTTAATAAACGATCTACCTTATTGCAGATTTTTTTACTCTTATTTTCATTTGACAGTTCTGTATAATTTCTGTATGATTTGGTAATTCATAAACTCTAATTTGATCTACTTTTCGTTTCAATGGATATAAGTTAGACCAAACCGGTGGACATCGGGGATATTCTGCATTCAAATTTATCAAATTGTTTTCTCTCTTTATCTTCATAAAGGTATGCTATTTCCATTCATTTTTATCGAATTCTTAACTTGGTAATCAAACAATCGTTCGTTGTTTTCTAATTCAATAAGACCTAAATTTTACTATATACTGTCTTTTGTAAATAATATCGTATTGTTCAGTTAATTTTGGTTAACAGACAATAATTAAAAAAGCTCAGAATGATTTTCCAAAGGTTTAGTTTTGTTTCCATTCCCTGAATTTGTTAGTTTAATATATAATTTGTAAATTATTTCTGAAGAAATTTAGAGGTCAATCAAGTTATCGCAGAAGCAATTTAGAAATGATATAAATCTAGATGTGTGTTTAAAAAAATTAACTCAACTCATTGTGGTTTGTTTATCCAACTGTTATAGTTTAGGATCATTCAAAAAGAGCTTCAGGAGTTAAGTTTGTTAATCGACTTTATAACTCTGATTGTCAACGTTTAACCAAGTTTTAGTCAGAAGAATAATTTTCATAGATTATATATTTCCCTTTGAGGTAAATACATTAAAAAAGCACGGCGAGCGTACTTTTTTTTATCACCATTTAGAATGCACGGACGTTTTTTCTTCATGTTTGTGCTTCAGTTGTCCACTTATTTGGTTACTATAGTATTTTTTTTCTTATTATTGTAGTTCAAAGTTCTGTGTTTGTGGTTACATCAGAAATCTATGCAAAAATGACGTCCTTTATAGTTTACATAATGAACAAGAAAATGTTGAATATATACACAATAGAATATCGATTTTAAGATGCCCTATTACAGAATAAACAATGTTAGATTTATTACTGTCATATGCATGAATATATTTGTATATTTAATGGATCGTTGTCAAAACTAACAAAAATGTATATTTTAACTTGCATGCTTGGAGCTCATGGACATGATGTATGTTTACAAAGAAGAAGCTTATATATGGTTTTGTATATATTATGCTACACAGGTCCTTTCTTTGTATTGTTACATATTATCTTATTTACATATGTCGTATGATTATGCACGTAAGTTTACTTCCCAAAATATAAGAGTATGGCCATAAACTGTACACAATAGTCCCAACGTTTGCATGATAAATTGTCACCTCATGCTGTCACATCCACTAATATGATATAATTATATGACCATCTGATTTTCAGAACAAGGATGATGTCTTAGAATATGTTTGAATTTTCAGATCGTCGTATTTAGACAGTAAGATAAAGAAATGGGTATCATGTCTTCATTTAGAAGCAGTAAAATATATTTTTATTTTACTTTTTATCATTCTTCAACTATATGCCCCAGCCTTAAAAAGTATGTGCATTTACATTTAGAGCATCAAATATATTTTTTCTGCACTCAATGAATCCAAGCTATAATAAAAAGTTGTAATGGAGTTTGAAAATGCTTAGTTGCCTATACCAACCGTGTTTTCATTATTGAATGTGTGAAGATTTCATCAATAGTATCATCTTTAAATTCTGGGGTAACTGGTAAAACTGAGGGTTCGTTCGTTGATTTATGCATTTTTCCCTATGTATGACAACTATGACAATACTAGGGATATATATGGTTTATACAAACTACACGTTGGAAGGCCATGCTTTATTACACAAAAAATATTTAGTGATATTTATTTGAGCCATTTATTATATTTTACAGGAAAATGCAAATTGCTGAGGTTGTGATCCAATTGGCATTTTTGGGAAGAACACAAAAACAGTGTTTACTTTAGAAGGAGATGTGTCATCTTCCAACTTTGGTTTATGTTAATAGAAATGAAATTATATTTGCCATGAATATGAATGGTAAGCTTTCATTCTCAAGTTGTTTACTTTTCTTCCATTTGATTGATATTTGCTATTCCGAAAATGATCAAATAGTCAAAATTTTAACTTTGTTCACTCGATGTTTACCCTAGGATTTTGTTGTTCGTGAATTTTGTGCATAGCTTGATTTGCTCAATCGTTTAAGCACTAAACGATTTTTAAACACCATTTAATCAATTTTACATTTTTAAAAAAATATTTATCTTTAAGCGATTTTCAAATTGTCGTTTAGGGAATTCACATTTGAAAAAAAAATCTCATTTTCTCTTCTGCTTTCAAATTTGGTCTACTGTAGCTTGGAGCCTTGGAGAAGAAAATAAAAGCGTGAATCCTTCCCATTTTCTCCTCCATGGCCCCTACGGTAGATGCTCTTATGGAAATGAGGTGGGTTGATATTAATCATTAGAAAGTAGAAGACCAAGGCCATTGTCAAATTTTTAAAGACCGACGTAGCTATTCTCCTAGCTAATGGACATGAATGTAATGCTTTTGAAAGTGTATTTTTTTTAATTATTTTTTCCTTCTCTCATCTAATAAGACATTGGATCTTTTTACTAATAGACTGAAATATATACTACATAGTCATTATGAATCGGTAGGATGATAATATTAATCGAGTTATATGCATCTTTCGATTGCAATGTGCTTTGCGACTTCAGGCTGAGTTTAAGTTCGAACCATGTTTGTTAAATTGAAGTTTGAACAATGTTTCATTTAGCAAACGAGTCGTATATGTAAGCATATGGAGTAGTTCTTTTGTCGCCTTATCTTATTTATGATAGGCGAATCCTGATGTAAAAATATGTGGCTTACTATGACAACTAAGGATTACATGTAACCTTCATTTCTTTACTATTTTCATTTAATTATATGAAGGGTTAAATATCTTGATCATTCAATTTTGAAGCACCATACCATTCACACATTATTTTACTTTGGTTGCTATTAGTATTTTGATCTTTTAATCACAAATCTATGTTACAATAAACTAAATACTTTACATGGTAGGTATGCAATTTTTTTACTCATTTTGTGAACTGTCATTTTCATACACAATGTACAAGTAGATGTATGTTTAGTGAAAAATATACTACCGAGTTTCCTGTTAAAATACAAACTATACTCAAATGTTGAGTCCTACATTAAATGGTCACAATGAAGCATTTCTTTAAAAAAAATCGTTAACTGCTTAATTGCATGCACATAGTGCATATACACACCAACATCTTAATATATGTTAATCTGGTTCATCCTCAGACCAAAGCAGTAACACTCATGCTTTACTCTATTGGCCTAAACAATGGTTATTCGCAATAAAATATTGGTTTCATTTATGATGGTATTCCTACTAACTAATTAAATTTGGTTATAAAATTTCGCAAGTGAGGGATCGTAATGACTTCTCATAGGATGTTGCAAAAGTGCAGTTACAACCGGCTCAACCACAACCAAAAAATCGAGAAAAAAAGACTAAAAAATGAAAGTTTGATGAATTCGCCTTGCTCTACTGGTAGCATCTAACCAAATATATGTCTACCTGATTACTTCGTACATTTACTTCTTTTCTTAAGGTTATGTCTGAAACAATTTTATGTACAGTCTGTTTTCAATGTACTTGCATAGTTAACGAGAGCTGGTAGTTTTGTTAATCAGGTCAACGTAATGAGATTATTAATTTGCAGAGGTTCACAACCTTGACGCGTTAGAACAGTTACAGTTTACTGATGATGTACAGGTTATGTTTAGCGCTTTATACTGTATTTTTGCACAAAATACGCATTGCAAGAAAAAGAATATGCAATAGAGAAATCTCATAACAAAAACACAGATACAAACATTTGAATTTAGGATATTAGTTGCAATTCAATTTGAGCTAACAAGCTAAAATATTGATCTCAACACCTAAGGAGATCATTCTACCCAATGCTCTGAGACTACTGCATTCATAAGTTGTAACAAAAACAAAATATTTTGGAATAAACACTTTTAACACCCCACAATTGATACATATACCCAAAATATTCTGCTAAAACCATAATTTAATGGTTATGGTTTTCAAGCTCCCCCTTCCGATTCAGAATGTAAGATTGACTTCGCTTTGTTGTTAAAACATCAGGCATCACATCAAATGTTGATTTTTTCCGTTAAGATATTCTTTAGATGGGTCTAAGTCTAAATTAGTTCTTAGCTTACTTTGGGATGCTTTACCTGAAAGGAGTTTTTGCTCAAGAACATCTCTATGGTATCTCTGCTCAAGAGCATTTTTAACTTTTTGTTTATAACGATATATTTTTTGGATGTATAGAATAACAATTTATCACCTAGATAAAGCTTACAAGGTGCTAAGATGCTAACAGTACAAAAGGAAATGGATTAGAATGCAGAAAAAGATAAGATAAATGTACCTGAACAACAAAATTTTGCCTTTCACGGTCCAAAAACATGCTTAATGTCCAACTTACTCTGGACATGATTTTGTCTCTTACCATGTTGAAACTGAGTTGCTCTCTGGAAGTAAATCTATCCACTTCATTAAACTCTGATAATAACACAACCTTCAGGAAAATCACGTAGTTTATATATAAGGTCAGCAGATAAGTTAAGATTTATAGTATACATCACTAGCTGATTGATGGAATGTTTAAAATAATAAAATAACACTAACAGTTTGCAAAACAAATTCCACTAAAACAGCAAGCTAGGAAACAAATGTTTCTCCTTTTTTAGATGGGTTAAATTCCTCTTCTTAAAGAAGTTGCAACTGCTGACGTTATTGAGGTTTGCAGTGGAGTCAATGTTGTCGTTATGGTCATTGGATTTTCAAGAAAATAAGGGATGGCGATGAAAGATGTCATATTAAAGAATGTCTCTATCTACAAATTTCAAACCTTTGTTCTTGAAAAATATGATGCAAATTGTAAGGAGTGACACATAATTATAATAAATGCATTAATTTAAAATAATCATCTACAAAAAGCTTCTAAGCAGTAATGAAATTTCAAGAAAAACCAAGACCACGTACTAAACTCCATGAAAGCATGCTTAGAACTTACATACGTTAGAAAACCAAAAGTCAGAATAGATGAATTTATGGATAAGGAAATAAACACATGAAAACACAACTCCTATACAGATATAAATACTGTAATGAAATTTGTAAGTGCTTCGTTTTCGGTAGTATATAGTATTCTTATGAACTGTTTAAAAGTATGTAAGTTTACATTGTGAGCGTGACCTGGTTCATTGATTATATAGAAGAAGAAAAAAACTAAATATACAAATAAAAATAAAAACCTCCACGTTCCAAATAAAGAATAAAAAATAAACGGTGAAGTGACCATAACTAAGTGCAGGTCTAACCGGACGTGCATTTATTCTCGTATAAGTTAATAAAAGCTGTTTAAATAATCTAATAAAAGACAATAATTATAAAAGAATAAATTATATAAGCAAATGAATTATAAAGTATGGAATGATAATTAATATGATTTACAATTGTGAAATAATCTTATATATAAGAAATGAAACTACATGTGTATATTTATAAATGTGAGTTATAAGTAAAAAAGGATTTAAACTAAGAATTTGAGAATTTGAATCCCATTGATTTTGACAGTTGTTTTTCAAAGTTGAAGAGGTTATATTATTATAAATCTAAATAAGATAAATAAATTTGGAATGAATCTTATATAAGTGAAGTAAAATAGTGAAATTATATAAGTAAGAATTTATAAGTGTGATTTATAAATAAAAAAGGGATTTTAAAAGAATATAAAGCACTGAATTCACTACAGTTGCTAGAAAATGATAAGGGTGATGACTGCAGCATCATCAGTATCATTTTCAAGTTTCCATGTGATTGATTTGCTACCATTAGTAAATTGAAAATTGAAATTTTGTTTTCATAAACAAATTTGAATTTAAAAATCCAATTTTGAAATTGATAAATATAAGGGAAATGAATTTGGACTTATAATATGAAATAAATTTTTTAACTTAGGTAAAATTAAATAAATTGGAGTTAGTGAATTGAATTAAGTATATTGATGAATCAAATAAAAGTGAATATAAACCTCAGTTGCAAAGTGATTGTATAACCATGAATTGAAATTATAAAATGTGAATGGAAGCAAACTTAAGTGAATGTTCATGGAATTATAAATAAATAAGTTGTATAACTTATAAAATGAGAAAATGTAAGTAAAACCAAATATTAAAATGGTTAAACAATTTTGTTAAGCAAAACAAAATCTGAATTTGAATAGTGATATGAAATTTAACTCAAGTAAAGGAAAAGAAATAAGCTAATGAAATGAGTTAAATAAAATAGAATTTGAATTAAATTAGAAGTGAACTTAAGTTGTATAGTGAAAGTAAATGTAAGTGAGAATGAAATGAAACATAACTTAAGTGATGTTGAATTTGTTATCAAAATGAACTAATACAGCGAATTAATGAAATGAAGTAATTAAATGAATATAAACTTGGGTTATATAATGAAATTCAACTTTAGTTGTAAAATGAATTAGCAATTGAATTAATGAATGAATTGAATTGAACTAATTAAATAAATTAGTAAATAAAAAATGGATTGAATGTTAATCAATCGAATGTAAACGGATTGATATGGAATAATGGATGTAAGTGTTAATTCATTGAAAGCTAAAGAAATTGGGAATTGAATAATTGAATGAAAGTCAATTAGATATCAGCCAACTAGAATTAAAAGTGTTAAACCAAATTGAATGTAAACGAAGTAAATACAAATGTTTGAGTGTAAATTAAATAAATTTGGGTATGTTGGATACGCATTGGTTATTAGTTGGATGTTAGTTGATAGAATAGAAATTCATTAAATATTAATGAAATTAAATTAATGAATTTGGAAGCTAAATAATTGAATTCAAATTGGTGGTAAGTGAATCTAAATAGAATTGAACTTGATTTAGTCTGGAAGTGAACTAACTTGAATGTAAATTAGTGAATGTAAACTAATTGAATATGAATAAATAAATGTTAGTAAAATCCAATGTTAATGAACCAAATGTGAATAAATTGAAAACCAACTCAATGAATATTAATGAGAAATGAATGTATATTGATTTGGTTATGGATTCATTGGATAGATATTGATTTGTTGGATGTTAGTTGTTTGATGGTTGAATTTGTTTGCTTTTGATTGCATTTGCTATATTGGCATATATAGTTGTTGTATTAGTATATGTTGTATATTGATATTACTTTCCATATATACATGTACTTATTGTTTGTTGAATGTTTAGTAGGTGCGGATGGCGTATGCTTCGCATTTGTAGCTCACTTTCGCGCTATATTAGCCGTATATGCTCGCTAATAATATATAAGGTACATATCTCGGATTACATATCATACTTTTATATTTTTTCCCTACAGGATGCCTCTTCCTCGAAGATGAGATGTATATTTGTGATATATATATATATATATATATATATATATATATTGTGATTTTTTCGGATCGAACCGCGCAAAGGAGACTCTGGCGAATTTTTTGGAAAAATTGGTAAAAAATTTGATGACTAAAAGTTTTGGTTTCTGAGTTAAAAGTTAAACGATATTAGATAGTTTTGAAAAGATAACTATACATGAATTCGAAAAACTTATTAAAGTTTTATAAGAAGTTTAACTAATGGATTTTGGAAAAGTTAAAAGGTTTAAATAATGCTGGTAATCTAGTTTGAACGATTAGTTTTGAAAAGTTAATGGATTTTGTGGCTTTTTCTTACTTAGTAATTTCGAGCATGAAATTCTTTTAAGTAGGGTAGAATGTAACGACCCAGAATTTCAGTCATTCGATATTGGAATATTTAATTGATTTGGATAATTAAATTGGTTAATTTAATATTTGAAATTGCAGAAATAATTGGATTTTGAATTTAATAAGAAAGAAAATGATTTATATAGTTAATTTAAATTATATTTGAATTAGAATGGAGTTAAGGAACTTTTGAAATTGAATTAAAAGTAAATTTATAGAAATTAAAAATTTATCGATTTAATTAACGTGTAAAAATAGTCATTTTTGACACTGTCTCAGATTTCGACAAAATAAATTTCATTGGATCTGTAATGGTGAGTTATTATAGGATTTCAAATTTCGTGTCAATCGGACCTACGGTTGGGTCATGCGAAGCTGAAACGCGTAGAAATTTATATAAGTAAATTTAATTAAAATAATTAGATTCGAAAACCTATCTTCCAAATACGATGGAATTGGCTCTCAATATATTTTCTGTTATGTTCAGAATAGAGGTAAAACATTATAAACGCCAGGTGGCACGCTTCGTTTGGAGTTCGGAATTTTTTTGGATGAATAGTGATATATATGCCTATAAATAGATGACCAATTCACAAAACCCTAACCAAAAAGTCAAACCATTTTCTTAGCCGCTTCTATTTGTTCGAACGGCCAGGAAATTCCCTCCTTTCCTCCTTAATAACTCACGATCCAGCCATTAATTCAAAAATCTTTCAACTGCAATATTGTAGAGCTCAATGAGGGCTATAAATCCAACGGTGATGATCAAAATCAAGGAAATGGATCGACGACAATCAGGGTTTGAACGGCGCGCGTTTCCGTACGTATTTCAAGGCGATGGTGCAACCGAGTTCAACGTGGTCAACGGTGTAGGTGGAGCTCGCGAAGGGCTTTAGCATGGAAGTCACTGACCGTCGTCTCGATCAACGATGCAGGCATGGCAAGCAAATGTTTAGGCGACACGTTGGGTTCAATCTCGGCCTGTAGAACACGAATGAAGAAGATGATTTAGACGTGGGTTAAGCTATTAATTATTTTGTAAATTAATTTAATTATATAATTAATTATTCAAATTTTATAAAATTCATATCTTTATCATACGAGCTCTGTTCACACGAAATAAATTGAGGGGTTCGTATTGAGGAGCACTACATTTTAGAATTGGTTTGGATTGATTTGGAGCTGCTAGGAGTTTTGGATAAAATTAAACGCTCGTCTAATTTTATTCCAAATAAAACGCTGCAATGTCTATTGGAAGCAAAGTAAGTACAACTCACTATCTCTGTATTGCTTATATTTTTATATAAGTGAGAATAAATTTATTTTATGTTGTTTGATGATTGTTTGGATGTTATACAATAGTATTTAGTAGTTGGATATATTCCTACATATTGGAGCAGATGAGACCCTATACGTTCCCATGTATAAGCGGATGACCCTTTGTACGCGCGTCTGCCCCGAAATAGACATTGTACATATTTTCTCATATGTATATTTGTTGCAGGTGACAGGTTGGAGGGATCCAACAGGATTCCTCACTATGGTTATATATGTTGTATTATGTGATGCTTGATGTGATGGATGTCATGATTGCTATTATTGATGTGGATCCACTTATTTAGCATTTTTGCAGCATTGGACCATATTTTGGAATTTTAAAATATTAAAATGATGATTTCAAATTAAATAGGATTTCAAAACATTTTTAAAAATATATATGTTTTATAAATTTTTGAATGGTTAAGGAAATGGATTTATTTTAAATAAATAATAAGTTATAATTTTTATGTTAGAAAAATTATGGCTATGTGAAATATACTTAAATAGGATTATTGAAGTTATATAAGTTTTAATAATGATTTGTAAATTATTAAAAGAAGAAGTTTATTTAAATGGAATCAAAATATGATTTTTGAAATATGGAGTTAATAATTTTGTAAAATAAGTTAAATAAGAATTTTGATTTTATTATAAATGGTTTATGTATAAGATTTATAAAATTGATATTCTATAAATAAAAGTAATGGAATTACAGACGAGTTTTATAAGTGTTAAAATGAAGTTATAAATGGAATATTATAAGTAAATAAGATTTATGAGTTGAGGGAGTTATAAAAAGAATGAATTTGTAATAAGAGATTTATAAGTAAATTAGTTTATAATTGGATTTTGGCATATAAATGAGATATAAATGGAATTGGTTGATAAAGGAATTTTAGAAATGGAAGTTTTTATAAAATAGAATTGTGAATTATAAACATTGTTTTGTAAATGTGAAATCAGTTTAATTTGATAAGCTAAATATGGATTTTTATTAAAGGAAATATATTTACGTTTTTAAAGTGGAAACATCCTTTAAATGAAGTTTGAATGGTTTGAAAATAAAGTAAAGTATGAATTCACTTATTATTTAAATAAGTATATGAAAATGTTTTTCAAATAGTGAAATATTGAAATGGTTTTGAGAATATATCTTTTTAAAGATAATTTAAAGTAAATGATTTGAGAAAGTGATTTAATTAGTAAAAGATTAATTAAAAGAGCCTAGAGATTACTTATGGTGTTAGATATTTGTTGTTTGATTTGATAGTTAAATAACCAACTATCAAATAAATATTGGCCTATTTATCGTTGTTGGTGCGAAGAGACCAGGATCGGTTTATCCGAAAACCACTTCAGACCAACTTATTTGCGACTATTGTGCAGATTATTGATGGCATTGATATTTAGGATTTTCATAGTGAAGGACAGCTTGTTGATCGTTTGGATTTAAAATCCCAATATGCATATAGTAGTAGTAGTCACTTTGTTATGAAATATCCAATGGAAGGACTATTCGGTACTAATCCTAGGGATTTCCCGATAGGATGTGGTAGGAAAGTACCTTCGGTTTGTCCTGTTCCTCGACAACTTGTATGGATAGATGTCTGACAGTACATTTTCTGAGATTACGTACATTGGTTTTTACAAACATACATCAGTGGTGGCGAAGAAGGAAACTTCTCTTAGGTTAACACCCTCCTTGAGACATACGAGCTCAAGAGTTGTATTTTTGTGGAAGGCAATTAGTAGTCAACGAAAATGGCAATGTGGCATTCAAAGATGATGTGATATGTGATATGTGAAAGGTAATCGTTACCTCAGGCCTCATCAACTGGAAATGACCAAAACAGGGTTAGATGCAGTAGGGCTAAGTGGGTCATTTCCAATTAGGATATGATCATCCCCTTCTCAATATATTTCTTTCCACTATGACGTTCGGGATGTAAATTATTGTGGATGTATGCTATGAGAGCCCTCGGAAAGGTCGGTAATGACTGGGGGATTACATATTTGGTACTATCTAATTATAGAGGTAGGTCGATCTTGTGTTGGTAGAGGGCAGATGTCTGTGCCTCGGTACATTCTTCTAGAGATGTACTGCCGGAAGGTAGTCTATTCACCTAGTCATTTGTATGAAATCCATTCTCCACTACGTGACTGCCATTTTGTTTGTTTTACCCACTTTGGGCTATATGCTGGAACTTAATCAATGTAACAATTTCGGCTATGATTAGTATTATTTGTATAACATACACTATTTTAATATAATAGGATTTGATATGAAATGTTTTGGTTATCGTAAAGTAAAAACCCGTCCGTGTTTATGTGTGGACGTGTCTTAAGAGATACCTTTGTTTTGATAAAAGAATGTTTGATAAATTTAAAAATAAAATTCAGTTGAGTGTGTTTTCTCATGCTAGTTTACCAGACTGATCCGGGCGTTCTTCCCTTTCAATGCTCGGGTCAGACCGATTATATTTACAGGTTCAGATTTTGTGCTTTTGGAGCTTCAGCAGACGAGCTGGAGATCTTCTTGTCGTATACACGTATATGTTTTTTTTCCGCTGCTTTGTTATTTAAATTATCAGCAATTGTAAGGACATGTTCTTATAACTGTCCAGGCTGATGATTGGTGATTGATTGTTGAACTCTGATTGATGGATGTATGTATACGATATTACAATTCTCTTTTGTAAAGATTATTCATCTATATTATATGTTATTCCGCTGCGATGTGAGATTCTGTATTGGTCTGTTTGGTTTTCTTCTTCTCTCTTTCTTCTCTTCTCTTCTTCTCTCTTCTTTCTTTCTCTTGACTTTATGTCATTCTGTACTTTTTGGGTCGGACATGTGTGGTTTATTGTCGATTCAAAGGGTACGTATTTGCGGGTCGTCACAGACATCATATCTTAAAATACTTCAAAACATTGCCTTTAAAAACCTTGGGAAAACCATCCATTTCAACCACTTTCAAAACCATCAGAAACACCACCTTTCGACTCCTTCAAAACACTTTGGGGAACCACCCCTTTGAAACCATTAACTTTTGAAAGCATCAAACCTTTGGAAACTCGAAGCTTTCAAAATCACTGGGGTTCAATTTAAAACATATGGAAAAACATCTTTCGAAACCATTTAAACCAACTCTTTCGAAACCTTTGGGTTATACTTCAATCAGAATAAAAAGGGTATATAAAATCATTTAGGTCGAAAGCCTACCTTTCGAAAGCTATTCCTAAGTAAAGAAGTGGTGGTGTCGAAACCATCCCTTCGAAAGCATTGGATAAGTGGTTAATTTTTTAAGACAAAGTATACTTTCCGAAGCCATTGACTTCGAAAGGTAGAAAGGAAGCAGCTAAGGGTTTCGACCCCTTCGGAAGCATTACTTAAAACAAACGAGTGCAACCCATTCGAAACCCTTCCTTTTAAAATATTTGACCCAGTCGAAAGGCAACTGAGTCGAAACCTAACCTTTCGAAAGTAAAGCAGGCACTACCTTTTATTTTAAAACAAGGCATACTCCAACCCCTTCGGAACCTAGCGTTTCGACTAAGTACCCATCGCCTTTATCCAATGCACTCCGTATGAAGTAGCTTGATACCATGTGCATTGGTTTCGAAACCAATGGCGGCAAAAGGTCTGGGTCGGAACCCCCTGTGCCGAAAGTGGCGGAACACACTAAAAACATGTTATTTTTGTTTTTAACTTAAAAGAGAAACTTTTAACTAACCTGTTATTGTTTGTCAAAATTTTATTGGTTGCTAAATACCTTGTTCAAAAGTGCTGCCAATATTTTTAGAATTAAACAACGATTTTACTTTGCAAAATACCCATTTTACTTAATTAAATATATAAAACATTTAAGTCCCATACCTTAAATAATTTTATATATTCATCAAAACACTTAGGAAAATTCTATAAAAATTCAAGAAAATCCTTTTCAATATGCTTTCTAACATATATAAATTTCAGACCCAAATAATTATTTATTTTGCCATAAATAATTTATAACCCAATAAATCCACATAAATTCAAAAAATTATGAAAATTGAAACACTTCTCTAAAATATTATTTCTGATCTACATTTAAATTTGCAAGGCAATTGAATGTCATTTAATAGGGTTTTCATGTCAAACATATCATTAAATATCAATATAAATATGCATAAATCAACACCAAGTATACATAAACATTTTGCTATTCTAAAACATGGCTAAATCATGTAAGATAAATTCGGGTTTCATCTTAAAATCGAAAGCATATAGAAAAGTGAGATATAGTCATTATTCACCTTAGCTTTGTGGTTAAAGATGTGAGATTTGATCTTGATTAAGTTGATTTGATTTTCCTCTCGAAAACTTTAGCTTTCTCTTCTCTCCTTCGCTAATGGTGGCCGACCTTGGTTTTGATGTCTTCGTTTGTGATAAGATGAAATGAAAGTGTGTTCATTTTCCCTAAGGGTTTAGGGTATTAGGAAATCACTTTTTCCTATTTTGCCATCTCCTATTTCCTAGCAATTAAGTCCATTTTTCTTCATTTATCTATTCATTAATATGGCACAGCTACCCTTAATTATATTCAAATCTCAATCTATTAATCATCATACATTATTATATTCAATTTGCTAATTAAATATCCTAAATAATGTTACT
Organism: Allium fistulosum; assembly: GCA_030737815.1. NCBI lineage: Eukaryota > Viridiplantae > Streptophyta > Magnoliopsida > Asparagales > Amaryllidaceae > Allium > Allium fistulosum. The sequence continues at coordinate 1,030,325,587 of CM060905.1, forward strand.
AAAAATATGGGGTGTTACACATACCCAACAAAATTTTACCTTATAGATTTGCATCACATCAGACATGTAACGACCCGCCTTTTCGACCCTCGAAAATCGACACTAATATGTCCTCGATTTTCACGTGTCGTAAATCCAATTGTTGGAAAAACAGATCGATCAAGGGTAAAAAGAAAAAAATAAAGACCGAACAGAATCTTACATGAATTGAATAATATATATTATTTCAATATATAATCTTTATAGCGGAAATTTTAAATACATAAATCAGAATCTATCTAAGATCATTTGGGATAATTATAAATCTCTGTCCATACCAGTGTTGAATACAAACATTAAATAAATGTAGTGGAGATGAAAATGGATAACCATCTACAGAGAAAACTCCAGCTCCTACTCCAAGCTCCTCCAAAATGTTCCAAGCTAGACCTGAACTACTTGGCTGTCGGGAAAAATAGGGCACCCAGAGTTTAAGAGAAAAGAAAATAAACTCCCAGTCGGTCATGGGACCGGTGTGAGAAAACTCAAAACATGGAATTTTTGAAAACAAAGGGTATCTCATAAGACCATGCCACACATAAACACGGATGGGTTTTTAGCTTATGATAACCAAACCATTTGCTACGCAAAATCAGAGATATTATTTTTAATGACATTCTTTGAAAACTCTTTTAAATAAATATATATAATCTTAGCCGAAATTGTTACATCAATTAAATTCTAGCATACTAGATTCTACAACTATAACTGTAAAGGCTCGTATTGAAGAATGGATTCCATATAATGATAAGGTAAGGGGCTACCTTCCGACGATACATCTTTAGAGGGATACACCTGAGGCTCCAACCTCTACCAACAGAGAACTAGCCTACCTTTATCGTTGATGGTATCGAATACGCCATCACCCTGGTCGTTCCCAACCTATCCATGGCCATGTCATAGACAATAAACCCAAAATATAGAGGGTAATGTAGAAAGGTGATGACTATATCCTAAGGGAGCGATCTACTTAGCCTTACTACATCTGCCCTCCTTTTGTCATTTTCGATGTGCGAGGTTTATGATAACATTTTACCGTTCATGGAACAAATCCTACTTTGAATGCCACATTGTAATTTCCAACAACAAACTAATTTATTTCCACAAAAGTACAACCTCTGAGCTCGTACATCTCAGAGAAGGGTATTAAGTGTAAGAGGGGTTACCTCCTACACCACCAAATAGATGTAAGTTTGTAAAGATCAATGCATGTGGTCTTAGAAATGCAATGTCATACATTCGTCCATACAAGTTGTCCAGAAACAGGACAAACCGAAGGTACTACCCCTACAACATCCTGTTGGGAATCATCCCCTAGGGTTAGTAGCAAGTGGTCCTTGCATGGAAGATTTCAAATCGAAGGAACCATTGCCACCATATATATGATAAGGGAATTACTCCTGAGGTTTGTAACAAGCAGTCCTAAATTATGAAGATCTTCATCTTCAAAATCATTGTCTTCAATATATTTACACTTTTGAATGTATATTGGTTCGAAGTGGTTTTCGGAAAATCCGACATTGGTTTCTCCGAACCAATTTATCGATAAAAGATGTTAAGTGTGTGGGTAATTATAATTTAATTTATCAGTATCTTTTTATCCAGATAAAATATCTTCTAGAAATCTACATCTTTAAAACATATTCTGTTTCGGTATATACGTGATAATTAAACTTCTTTTATCAAATCCTTTGGTTAATTAAAACCCCCTTTTAAATTTGGAAATACCAAACATTTTATCTTTAATTACTTAGGAAAAATATAATTCAAATCTTAATGAAGATTTCACATTTCCAAAACATATCTTTAATAGGTCAAAAATCATGTTATTTAAGACATTGTGTACTGTAAGCCAAACCAGTTAGTAATGAATAAAAGGAGTCCATAAATTTTAGAATGATTATACCTAATACTTTTCTATATTCAACTTGTACTATTTGTCGAAAAAGGGGGAAACCAACTTTTAAAATCATACGGATAGTACGAGTTCCCTCCTCGGAATTTAATACGGAGTTTAACTAGAATGTTTTCCTTAACAACCAAAATCCTATTTTAAATCTTGCTTAACTTTTGGAAAGTTCCAAATCTCTTTTTTATCTTAGGAAGATGTGGTCCGAGTAAATCAAATTTACTATTCCCTTCGTCGGGCCAGTCCGAATAGCCAGAGCGGAACCTAGACACCGGTTGTCCAAGCTTAGATCTAGAGACTATCCATATGTCATCCAAAAGGCGGTCTAGTTATTTGATCAACTCTAAACTCTTTAAAATACTTTATATTATTGTTTGAAAAACATTTGCAAAAGATTTGGGAAGAAAATCCCAAGTTTAAATCTTAATTTCAAAATTACCAAAAAGTGTGGCGAACAGTGTATTTAAAAGCTTCTTTGATCAAGACACTAACTTCATTCCATATATGTCCATTTTTATAACTCAAATCCCTTTTATAACATCTTAAAAAATTTATAAATTTATTTCATATTTTTAAATATTTAAAAATATCCATTTTAAGGATTTTGCCATTTTGGTTTCTTAACTGCTAAACGGCGATGTTTCAGGTCGCGAAATCGCGAACCGCCGAAACGCGATGGCTTAATTTTACTCCATTTTCCAGACTTTTTCAAATTTTTCGAAATGATATTTAATATTTATAAACCGTTTATAAATTATTTTAAATAGGTTTAACAATGCCATATGTACAATTTCATGTTATAAAGGAAAGTGATGTCTTGGTGTAAATTCGACATGTATTATACCTTGAATCATTTCCACATCAAACAAACATATCATCAACATCCAAAACATAATGATCGAACATAGAAAACATCCATATCAAACATATCATATCATCATATAATTTATAAACTTAATAGTAGAGTTTCTCGCCTTCATTGGTCTCTATATTTTCTAAATTTGACTATAGCTTCGCTACTATTTCACCAAAGCTTATGGAATCAACCCCGGTTCTCTTAGAAGCATGCGTCTTTTGCTAGACAAGGTGGATGCTCGGTCTTGAGTGGTGATGGAGGACGACCATGGGTTTAGAAGAACAAGATAAGGAGGTTGGACTTGTTTTTGAAGTGGATTGATAACACACACACACACATTCTCTTTGCCATAATTTTCACTATTGTTTCTCTAAGGTAAGTAGCCATTCAAATAGCTTGAGAGGAAGGAGAAGATGAAGAAGGTTGGTGTGTAAATTATGAGAGAATGGCTGGTATTTATAGGAAGAAAATGTGTAAAATATCTAAATGATTCAATTGCTATTCTACCCTTCGCCCACAACCCTCCTCTCCCAACATGTACAGCCTTGACTTCCTCCCCCATACCCCCCATGTACTCTCTCCATATGGTGTGTAAGTGTGTAAGGTGATGGGAAGATTTGTATTGTTTTGGTACAAAATATTTTCATATTTTTCTTTATATATATATATATATGTATATGTATGTATGTATGTATATGTATGTATGTATGCATGTGCATTTGGTATGTATATGTTAGGACATGCATGTGAATGTTATATATGCCCAAGATATATAAAGAACTTTGCAATCATTTTGAACAACTTCCGTTCGTTAAACCGTTGAAAATCTAAAAGCCGATTCTCGGTCACATTTTCACTCGTTAATTAAATTACATGTAAATATAAAAAAAATTTGAAAACAAATTCCTTATAATTATTAATTAATTAAAATGATCATATTTGAATTATAAAACCATATAAATTAATGTTAAACAAGTGTTTTCAAAAAGTGTTGTTATATCGATAAAGCGTTATGAATTTTCTTATTTTTCCAAATCAAGTATATATATTTATAAATTTTTTATAAATGATTGATCATCACTATATAATTAATTAAACGAATTATTATCGTTTTAAAATAATTATTTGATTATTTAAATTTAATTTAAAATTATAAAAAACTTGATGACATCCCTAATAATGTCATAAACATATTTTATTTTCAAAAACAAAATAAATAATTTTTATTTCATATTCTTGTTTAAATGGATAAATAAGTGTATATTTATGGTTCAAAACATTATAATTTATGTTATAAAATCTTATATTTGAATATTTCAAATATAAATATAATTTATCAAAGTGATAAATTTGCGGGTCATTACGGACCTCCCCTTTAAAGAATTTCGTCTTCGAAATTATACCTAACCAAAAACTCGGTAAATACATTATTTCAAATTTTAAATACAAACCCGTGTTATGCTCACTGATTATCTGTTTGCACTGTCTTACTCAATCCTAAATTTGAATATACCGCTTTGCTTCTAAATTAGTATTGATCCTTCGATTCTCTAGTGCGGACCTTGATCAGGCTTAGAAGCTTTTATTTCCTTGCATAGCTCTCAACTATGATAGAAAATGTAAACATCCGACTACAAACCCTCATCAATGTTTGCCATTGAGCATCGAGTGATAAATTCTTTTCGGATATCAAAGTCCTATATCCAAGTCTTAGGCCAAAATGTGCGACGAGTTAAGCCGCATATGATGCACATGCTCTTTTATCTTTTCTGAAATCTTTAAGACAATATTTTGCAAAATTTTGGTTTAAGTTCTTAAATATTTCATAATTATACAGTTAAACCTTACAAAGAAAACTCTCCTTTTGCAAAAATTTGTTTCCTTTATCAAGAATTCTCATTTACTTAAAGGATGGGAAAAGGTAAAGTGGGACAGATTCACTAAACTAAAAACTATATAATCATACCACCGGATACATAACATAAATATGTAGATGCCAAATTCCGACCTTAATATGTACTACATACTTGGGGCCATATCATACATAGTCATATAATACATAAACTACCTAATAGACTACAATACTAAAAAGGTCGTCATAAAGATACTAAAGAAGGAGCTCCCCAAAAACTACAAACAGAACATTGCTAATCGTCGGACTCTATGTCCGATGGACCATCTAGGTTTATGAAATCTGGTATCTCCTCTTCTTCTTCCGGCTCATCTTCGACGTCCTCGTCCTGATGCAACAACTCCCATCCTAGTGGGTGCCATGGTTGTCCTATCGGGATCTATGAAAGATTATTAGGCCCTGTTAATAACCCCCCCTCTGATCTCCTCTAATCCTAGATCCTCAATCTGCTCCGAGATCGGTGATCCTAGCTCTGGAGTGGGGGAGCCCATCTCCCAAATGACCTCCTCACCATCCTCCGATGGAATTTCATCCATCCAGCATCATATATGCCTGTCTCTTGGCTATCTAGCTCCTCCTGATCAAAATCCTCCTCAGTATTCTCCTCACTCAAGGGATCCTCTATCCACAAGTCTAGGTCCTCCGCCTCTGTCTCGTCATCTAAAATCATAATTATCTCCTCGTTCTCATCATCTGATATGACTAACGGATCATCCGATGCTCTATGCCTAACCCTAGTGGACTCTCCTACCTGAACATCCTCTTCTTCCTCGTCGCTAGTGATGGGCATTTCTAGAACCCCTAAATCATCATACTTTGCTAGGTCTTTCTTAAATCTCTTTCTTGCCTCCAAGCACTCTGCCTTAGTTGGTTTCTAAAACAAAACAAAAATCTTAGAACTAGATACTAAGCCCTATAACTTAGTAAATTTGCAAGATTCTTTACCTTACTTAAATTCTATTTCAGACAACTCTATGAAGATTTTAATTCCTTAACCAATACTTTATTAAGTCATTATAAATCATTTTGAAAATATTTGTTTCAAATTATTTCTATCTTCTTTAAAACTGTATTTTCTTTGTAACAAAAGATGAATTTGTTTGTTAAAACACTCCTTTTCCATAATAACCTTTATTTTGAATCAACTTTCCTTAGAATTCAAATTATATTATTTCAAAATATCATTTTCAAATCATTTCTCCTAAAAGATATTTTAATTTTATAAAAACTCTTTTATAAATATATACTTTCCATTATATAAAATCTACTCCTAAAATTAAAACTTCTACCAAATCATTTTAATTTTTTCAAAACTTTTCCAAAATGCCAGAATTTAAATTCTCATAAACCTCTTTATAAAATGCGTTTTACAAAACCAATTTATAAAATCACTTATTAAACACATACATAAAATAAATTTCTTTAATATTAAACTAACATTATTATTTATCGAACACCGCATAGTCAAATTGTGAAACTAAATTAACGAGGTGTTCATATTTAAACTTTTAAATCAAACAATCAATCCATTAATGATAATAACGAAATATTATCATTTCTTTAACAACCAAACACTACATAAGTAACTATATCTTTTGAAAGATATTCCTTTATATTCAAAATATAATCCTATGTAAAATTATTTCATTTACTAATTTTCCAAAACATAAATCATTTTCATATAGCATTAACAAATACGCATCCATATATAATACTTTCAAACTCATCCAAGGGTGTCACTTACCTTATCTCTAATGAGTTACTCATCCTAGGGTATTACTAACCATATCTCTGATGAAACTTTGCCCCTACCAGGCTTAGGTGTTTGCTAAACCAAAACTCTGATACCAAATGTGATGACCCGCCTTTTCAACCCTCGACGACACTAATACGTTCTCGGTATTCACGTATCGCAAATCCAAGTGTCGAAAAGATGGATCGATCAAGGGTAAAAAGAAAAAAATAAAGACTGAATAGATACTTACACGAATGGAATAACATATATTATTTCAATATATAATCTTTACAGCGGAAATTTTAAATACATACATCGGAGTCTATCCTAGCTCAGTCGGCACAGTTATAAATCTCTGTTCCTGCTAGTGATGAATACAAACAGTAAACAAATGCAGTGGAAATGGAAATGGATAACCATCCACAAAGGAAACTCCAGCTCCTGCACCAAGCTCCTTCAAAATGTTCCAAGCTATACCTGAACTACTTGGCTGCCCAGAAAAATATGGCACCTAAAGTTTCAGGGAAAAGAAAATAAACTCTAGGTCTCTCATGGAACTAGCGTGAGAAAACTCAAAACACAGATATTTTTGAAAACAAAGGGTATCTCATAAGAACGGGCTGCAAATAAATACGGATGAGTTTTTACCTTATGATAACCAATCCAATCGCTACACAAAATCAGAGATATTATTTTTAATGAAATTCTTTCAAAACTCTTTCAAATATATATATATATATATATATGTATGTATATATATATATATAATCTTAGCTGAAGTTGTACATTAATTAAATTCCAAGATACTAGATTCTACAACTAAAAACATAAAGGCTCGTATTGGAGATTGTATTCCACACAATAATAAGGTAAGGGACTACCTTCAGATAGTACATCTTTAGAGGGATGCACCTGAGGCTCCAACCTCTACTAACACAGAATCGTCCTACCTTTACGATAGATACTACCGAATATGCCATCACCTCGGTCGTTCCCGACCTACCCGTGGCCACATCATACCCAACAAACTTAAAATATAAAGGGTAATCTAAAAAGGTGATGACTATATCCTAATGTGACCGACCCACTTTACCCTGCCGTATCTACCATGTTTTTGTCATTCCCGATGTGCGAGGCTTAAGGTAATGTTTTACCTTTCACAGGACAAATCCTACTTTGAATGCCATATTGACATTTCTAACAACACACTAACTGATTTCCACAAAAGTACAACCTCTGAGCTCGTACGTCTCAGAGAAGAGTGTTAAGTGTAAGAGGGATTACCTCCTACACCACCAAACAGATGTAAGTTTGTAAAGATCAATGTACGTGGTCTTACAAGTGCAATGTCATACATTCGTCCATATAAGTTGTCCACGAACGGGACAAACCGAATGCACTTCTCTTACTACATCCTGTTGGGAATCACCCCTAGGATTAGTCGCGAGTGGTCCTTGCATTGAAGATTTCAAATAAAAAGAACCACTGCCACCATATATATGATAAGAGAATTAACCTAAAGGTATGTGACAGGCAGCCCTACATTATATCTGTCTTTAAAATCATAGTCTTTAACATATTTTCACTTTTGAACGTTTATTGGTTCGAGGTAGTTTTCGGATAGGAATCACCCAAATCCAACATCGGTTTCTTCGAACTAATTATCGATAAAAGATGTTAAGTATGTGGGTGATTTTTATTCAATTTATCAATATCTTGTATCCAGATAAAATATCTTCTAGAGATATACATCTTTAAAACATATTTTATTTCAGTATATACGGGATAATTAAACCTCTTTTATCAAATCCTTTGGTTAATTAAAACGCCTTTTTAACTTTGTAAATACCAAAATATTTCATCTTTAATTACTTAGGAAAAATACAATTCAAATCTTAAAGAAGATTTCGTATTTTCAAAATATATCTTTAATAGGTCAAAAACAGTGTTATTTATGACATAGTTTACTGTAACCCAAATCGGTTAGTATTGAATAAAAGGGATCCATAAATTTCAGACTGATTATACCCAATACCAATTTCTGTATTCAACTTGTACTATTCATGAATAACGGTGAAATCATCTATTAAATTCATACGGATAGTATGAGTTCCCTCCTTGGAATTTAATACGGAGTTTAACTAGAATGTTTTCCTCAACAACCAAAATCCTATTTTAATCTTGTTTAACTTTGGGAAAGTCCCTAATCTATCTTTTATATTAGGAACATGTTGTACGAGTAAATCAAATCTACTGTCCCCTTCATCGGGCTAGTCCGGATAGCTAGAGCGGAACCCAGACACTGATTGTCCAAGCTCGGGTCTAGAGACCATCTCTCTATCATCCATAAGGCGGTCAAGTTATTTGATCCACTCTAAACTCTTTAAAATACTTGATGTATTATATGAAAAACATTGCCTAAAGATTTTGAAAGAAAATCCCAAGTTTAAATCATAATTTTAAAAGTAACCCAAAGTGCTGCAAAAAGTGATGTGAATAGTATTTGTAAAAGGCTTCTTCGATCAAAATATTAACTTCATTCCACATATGCCCATCTTTATAACTCAAATTCCTTTTAAAACATTTTAACATATTTATAAAATTTATTTTTTTATTTTTAAAGATTTAAAAATATCCATTTTAATGATTTTACCATTTTGGTTTCCGAACTGCCAAACCACGATGTTTTTAAAAACTTGATTTGAACATAACTCAAATTATATTCAATGAAATCTTGATTTTTCTTCTTCATTTGAAAACTATATTCAGTATAGTCCAGAAAATTCTTATTGCAAAGAATTCCGATTAATATTCCATTCTACATGTCCGCTTAACTTTTTAGGTTGCGGAATCGCGAATTGTCGAAACGCGACGACTTATTTTTACTCCATTTTTCAAACTTTGCCGAAATTAGTTTTAATGTATATAAACCATTTATAAATCATTTTAAACTATTTTAAAGAGGTTTAACAATGCCATATATACCATTTCATTTTATAAAGGAAAGTGATTTCTTGGTGTAAATTCGACGTATATTATACCGTAAATCATTTCCACATTAAACAAACATATCATCAACATCCAAAACATGATGATCAAACATAGAAAACATCCATATCAAACATATCATATCACCATATAATCTATAAATTTAATAGTCGGGTTTCTCACCTTCATTGGTTTCTACATTTTTTCTAAATTTAACTATAACTTGGCTATTATTTCACCGAAGCTTATGGAATCAACCTTGGTTCCCTTAGAAGTGCATGGTCTATGCTAGAGAGGGCGGATGCTCGATATTGAGTGGTGATGAAAGGTGGCTGTGGGTTTAGAAGGAGAAGAGGAGTAAGGACTTGTTTTTGAAGTGGATTAACAATACACACACACATATATATATATATATAATTAAATAAATTTACTTTGGTAAAAATAAGGGACACATCCCTAAAATCAAACTTAATACACAAAACATTCTCCTCATAAAAAAGGTATAAATTACATCCATATTTTCAAATATTACAATTTTCTTCCCTACTATACCTCTCTTCTCCATTTCAGCAATATTGATTTCTTCATATATGGATGTTATTCTCACATCCATAATTAAAATTTGCACCCCATTAATTATTAAAGTGGATTGACAATACACACACACACACACACACATACACATATATATATATATGAAAGTGTATATGGATCGATAATATAGTTAAACTACGACTAGCAAGTGCGGAATTATAAATAATAGTAAATAGCAGTAATAAAAATGACACCAGGGATTTTTATACTGGTTCGAACTTCTCGTTCTACGTCCAGTCCCAGACTCCTTTTGGAATTTCTCTAACAACCCTCACTTAACCCGGAGGAACAGGTATTACACCGCCTGAGCAACCGAACAGGACTTTTCCGCCTAAGCAACCGAATAGGACTTCAAATACAATTAATAAATTGTTTCTTGACTTATGTGTTCTTGAGTAACATGTATATAGTCAATGTAGTACACCCTTCCTATAATCTTCTTGATATGATGATTTGAATGTGCAAAGATAGGAAGTAGAGAGTTGAAAATCACTTTGATATTATAACAATATAAGATCAGAATAGATAGAAAGAATTGGTGATTGAAATAGTGTATTTTTCATCTCTATTTATAGTATTGAATAGTTTTAATTTAATAGTTGCAATTTTTAGAAGAAGTGCAACTGTTGATGAAGAAGACAACTCTTCAGAATTTGATATTTTATGAAGAGATGCTTCAGTTCGTCAAGTTCAGATGTCTGAGAAAAAAGTGATAGATGTCTGAATAAAGTTTAAAATTCAAAAAATAGAAGAAACAAAAACTAGTCATTTTAGACGTCTGCCATTTAATTCAGACGTCTGTCTATGATGACAGACGTCTGTTATATAATTTACAGACGTCTATTTCATATGGAAATAGAAGCACTTTATACTGAGGGTTCAGACGTCTGTTATTTATCTTTAGACGTCTGACATTGATGTCAGACGTCTGAATTAAGATACAGACGTCTAAACCTGTACTGTTTTGTTCCTTCCTTTGTTTTAGCACTTTTGAACTTGAGATATTATATAATTTTGAAAATACCTTTTTATATCTTTAAATAATTAAAGATATTTATTATTTTAAAACATGATTTTCAAAAGTATATTTGTGTGTGTGTGTGTTTTATCATCATATCAGAGATTGTACAAGAATATTTAACTTAGAAATAATAAAATTTGAGAACTTGATCTTTGTTGATGATATGATAATAGCTTCTCTTGTAGATTCCTGCAAGAATATTTGACATTATAGTATATAGGTTGAGATATATAGTTGTCACATTAAAATCAAAGAAGGCAGGTTCCAACATTCTCCCCCTTTTGATGATGACAACTATATAATTCAACGGTTAGTATAACCATACCTTTTGCTCCCCCTGTCAATATGACCAATTTATATAGCAGAAATGTTATTATTTCTCCCCCTTTGTCATTAACAAAAAGAGTTGTAGGGGGTGTTAGATATCAAGAGATGACAAAACTGTGAATAACAAAATAGATAAGAAGTGTAGATAATACATAGTTGATCATCCAAGCATGTACCAAGATGATAAAAACAAATCAATTTTTAGGACAAAGCATTTGTTTAATCAAAACACAATGAACCAAATGTTTCAGAGAGATAGAAAGTTATACAAATAACAACATATAAGTTTTAAACACCACAAAAAGATACAGAATTTTATGAAATTGAAGTTTTTGGACCAAAAGACAAACCAAAAGAAATCATCTTCTTTCACCATTCTCCCCAAGTTGGAGAGGAAGGAGGAGAAGATCCATGAGAATTTTTCCACAATTGACGAAGAATTGTCTTGACATTTTTCAATTCTCGTGCATTCTCTTCGACTTTGGCATCTAAATGATCGAATCTAGAATTGATGGAAGAAAAACCTTGTGCAATTTGTTGAGAGATTTTCTTTTGATTTTTAGAGATGATGATGTCAGATTTGAGCTTTTCATTTTTTGTATATGTGCGTGAAGTTCCAGAAATTTGTTCAATCTCGTAATTTTCCGGGATTGAACTTTGGATAAAAGTTTGCTCAATAGCTTCGTCTTCTCCTTCTTCATCTTCCCCTTCATCTTCCCTTTCATCTCTATCATCCCCTTCTTTTTCAGTATCTCCTTCATCTCCATCGTGTCCGGAACTGCCTACTTTTGTTTTTCCTTTTTCTTTTTGTAGAGCTAGTTGTTCCGCTTTAAAATCAGGATATGTTGGAAATGTCGGAGGAGATTCCGGTAATCCCATCAAACTAAAGAAGCGAATATTGGATACCTTAATCTTTTCAAACTCTATTGCCGGACTTTGAATAGACAGGTCGGTTAGTATTCGAGTAATATAAGGGGCATAGACAATTGATCGCTTCTTCGAGTCGTGATAAGTACGAAATGCATCGTAAAAATATTGTGCCCAATTGATTTGTGAATTTGATAATAATGCTTGAAGCGCCTTATCTTCATCATCATAAATGATCTCATGGCTTCCTTGCCGGGGAAATATTGTTTTTATTAGCATTCTAAGCAATAATCGAGGTCGGGGACGAAGATGATTTGATCTATCTGTGGACTTTCCTGGTTCAAAAAGATGATATTCTATGTGTTTAAGATCCTCACCTTCTAACTTAAAATCATCTAAATCGACCCCATCCGAGCTACATTTTAAAATTCGTCCAATGTCAGCAGGAGTTATTTGTAGAATGTTTCCAAATACGCTTGTCCAAAGCGTTCCTTTATCTCTATGAAGCCTAATTTTGGGATTGTTGACATTTGCAAGAAATAATAGTATACTAAGTCTACAAATGTTCACTTGATTGTCTTTGAAATCAATAAGACTAGTGATCTGAGATCTATCAGTAAAGAGCCTAATTTTGTACGCAGGAAAATGATCGAGGTCATGAAAAATACCGTGAAATGATGGCAGAGAAGACAGATGTTTGTAACGAGCCATACTTCGGGGTTCATGGTAGAGCCAAGCGGCAATTTGATCTTCTGTAGGGAGAATATGAGGAGCCTGTTGAGAAGAATCCCCTTTTTGTTTCTTGTGTTTTGATTTGGGCGCTATTGTTTATTTTGAAGAAGGCTAGGGTTTTGAATTTTGATTTTGAGAAAATAGTCGAGTTGAAGAAGGGAAGCCGTTGGTTGGATTTATATTGTTTTCTGTCTAACAGGGTTTCAGACGTCTAAAAAATATACAGACGTCTGAAGTCCTGTAGATAAAGAACAATTAAGAGGAGTTTAGACGTCTAAAATTTTATAGCAGACGGCTAAAATGAAGGACAGACGTCTAAAAAATAGTGACAGATGGCTCAGATGGCTAAATTTGAAACAGAGAGTAAAAAACATTTTGAACTAAAATCAAACGTCTGAATATTTTATGATAGACGTCTATATTGGAGAACAAACGTCTGTTATTTTCATACAGACGGTTAGTTGTATAACAGAGAATTTGAAACTTTTTATGCTGAATTTAGACGTCTGTGATAAATACTCCAGACGTCTGTGTAAAAGTATAGACGTCTATATGTCTGATGTTGAGTGTTTTTGCTCTGTTTAATGATAAAAGAAATTCAAATGTTTATTTATTTTGAAGATAATAGAAAGTAAAAATGAGTAACCAAATCAACGTACAATCATATATATATTATCTACTTAGGAGTCTTCGGAGTTTTTGGAGACTTCGGAGACTTCCCTTTGGATGATTCGTGTTGATTGTGTTCATCAAACTGTTTAATGGGAGACCATTGAGGCTGATGATCCCACGAATTTGGAGAAACATGAGGACGTTGAGGTGAATGAATATGTGCATTTGTGTTGATCGGAGATGAACCACGTATTTTTGCAGCACAACGTTCAAGAAAACTGAGTCGTCTACCATGACTCTTTTGCTCAAAATACATTTCACGCTGAAGATTAAGTTTTTTCCTCTGATAGTGATGTAAGTCATCTATCTTTTCCTTAGTAGTTGGAGATGGAAATAAATTTCTTCACGTGCGTTTATTTTCTGGCGTATATCCCATATGATGACTTTGTGGAGGACATATCGGAATATAAGCTGGAGTTGGAGTTGGAAGTTCAGAAGACCCAGAACTAGGTGTTTCAAAATCAATTGACGAATATCCAGATGAATAGGAAGGCTCATCTGAAGATGAACCGGCCATGGTATAAATGAATAATGCAAAATTAAAAAACATAATTTATTTTCTGCTTTCACCTTTCTATCTGAAATAAGCTGAATGAAAGTTTTCTTCTGAATGAAAGAATTTATATATTAAACTGAAGGCTAAATTATGAATGGTTAAGATTAAAGAAGAATAATTTAATTTTAACCAGAAGAAAAATGTGGACAAGAAACAAGTTTATATTAACCTTTAAATAAAAACAGAAATGAGTTGAAGTAAACTTCATAAATTTTTAAATGAGATAATTCCAAGTTCTCGTCTCAATTTTACAAAAGTGTTTTCATTTAATGGTTTGGTAAAAATATCTGCTAATTGATTTTCCGAAGATACGAATTCTAGATTGATTATATCTTTTTCAATATTATCACGAAGAAAATGATGATTAATATCAATATGTTTTGTCCGTGAATGATTTACTGGATTTTTAGATAAATTAATAGCACTAGAATTATCACAGAAGATTGTAGATTTAGATAATTTAAAACCAAAATCTTGAAGAGTTTGTTGCATATAAATTACTTGAGCACATGCCAAAGCTGCAGATATATATTCTGCTTCACAAGTAGAAAGTGATACGCAATTTTGTTTCTTACTGAACCAAGATACTAGAGACCGTCCAATGAAGTGACAAGTCCCACTTGTACTTTTTCTATCCGTCTGACTTCCTCCAAAATCAGCATCACTATATGACACTAATTCAAAAGGACATTCTTTTGGATAAAATTGTCCAAAATCTTTGGTTTTGTTGAGATAACGTAAAATACGTTTCACTGCTCTAATGTGTGATTCTTTAGGATCGGCTTGAAATCGTGCACACAAACAAACGCTCATCATTATATCGGGTCTACTAGCGGTTAAATATAATAATGATCCAATCATACTTCGATATAATTTTTGGTCTACACTCTTGCCATTTTCATCTTTTTCAAGATGTACAGTTGTACTCATAGGAGTTGGTTTGGCAGAAGTATTTTCCATACCAAAGCGTTTGATTAAATTATTACAATATTTTTCTTGATTTATAAAAATGCCATTATTAACTTGTTTAATTTGAAGTCCAAGAAAATATATTAATTCTCCCATGTGAGACATCTCAAATTCATTTGTCATTATTTTAGAAAATTCTTGACATAATTTATCATTAGTTGATCCAAAAATAATATCATCTACATAAATTTGAACAATTAAAATATCATGTTTCTTTTTCTTAATAAAAAGAGTTTGATCAACCTTTCCAATTTCAAAACCAGAGTCGATTAAATAACTTTTTAAACGATCATACCAAGCACGAGGTGCTTGCTTTAAACCGTATAAAGCCTTTTTAAGTTTATAAACATGGTCTGGAAATTGTTCGTGTATAAACAAGGGAGGTTGTTCAACATAAACATTTTCTTTAATAAACCCATTTAAAAAAGCACTTTTAACATCCATTTGATATAATTTGAAATCATGAAAGCAAGCATAGGCTAATAGGATTCGTATTGCTTCTAATCTTGCGACAGGAGCAAACATTTCTTCATAGTCAATTCCTTCTTCCTGATTATATCCTTGTGCAACTAATCTAGCTTTATTTCTAGTGATATTACCATTTTCATCAGCTTTATTTTTAAAAACCCATTTAGTGCCAATATGTAACGTATCGGGTTTTGCCCGCTCGAAAATCAACATCCGTACTTCACATTGTACTAGAATGCCGCAGATTCGACCGTTCAAATCCGATTCGCCGGAGCTATAACACAATTAAGTAAATAACACAGCGGAAGAAAAGAATAATACATTGATATACAATATCTGATACAACAGAGTGATACAATGAATATCAATATACATCAGAGATATGATACAACAAATAGCAGCGGAAAAGAAAAGATAACAACAGCAGCGGAACAATACCAATAGAAGTGATAACTCCAAAATGATCTTCAGACAAGAATGAATCCACAACTCCAAGATAAGCAACTCCGATGAATGAACTAGCTCCAGATAATCTACTAAACCTGAATATCTGAAAAGAAACCCAACTCTAGACTGCTCGTGTGGAAAATTATGAGCACCCAGAGTTTAGGAAGGGAACAATAAACTCCGGGTCAGTCGTGGGACTGGTGTGAGCAACAAAAACAGTTTATCTTTAAAACAAACACAACAGAACTTTAAACATTGAAAATCGCAATGCTTTTAGAAAATGAAACTACCATAAGACCTCCCGCCACACACACAATGCAAACGCAGAATTGGAGGAGATTTCTTCTTATGATAGTCAAAGATGCTTACTACGCAAAATCATTGAATTATTATTATTAGTGCATAGTGAAGAAAATATTTCGAAAGTATAATATTAATCTTAGCCAGCATAGGTACCATTATACTATGCCTACTATAGCTACCATATTAGATGGCAGGTTCTACAACTAAAACCGTACAAGTTCCGTATTGGAGAAATGGATTTCCAACAAATGGTCAGGCTAAGGAACTTCTTTCCGCCACATGGGATCGCCTCTGGCGGGACGTCCCGAGAGACAAACTGCTCTCTGCCAACAAGGCCGGGTTACCCCTGTAACAGGTAACTCACGAATATGCCATCTCCCGGTCCTTTGGGACCTTTATCCGAGCGCTCGATATCCAACATCACACATCATAAAGAAAGTGTATCCACATGAGTAAGTATCTGGGCTCCATACCATGATACCACCCCTTTCCAGAAGGAAATGACATACCCTAAAGGGCGCGACCCTCATAACCTTGCCGCAACATTCCTGTTTCGACCATTTCGGGGTTGTGAGGCCCTGACGAAGTCTCGTCCACAAAGCTACGCTTTTTTTAAAAAGCCACGCTTTGGGTCAACAGATGATCAACCTATGATCACAAAGATAAATGATCAAACAAATGATCATATCACAAATGATCAAACACTGATCATCACACAGCTACACTCAGCATGCCACATTACCAAATTGGGAATATATCGCTGATAACCTTCAACTACATAACCTCTGAGCTCGTACGTCTCAGAGAAGGGTGTTAAGCTAAGAGAATAAATTCTCCGCCACCAACAGATATGTATTTGAAAGAAATCGGCTTTATATCTCAAAGTGTAATGTCAGACATGTATCCATACAAGTCTGTTCCGGGTTCGAACAGAACCGAAGGCACTTCTTACGAAGCCCTTGCAATTCCGGGTATTCACAATCCCGTCCGGACTTCCCATCACAAAGGGTGATAAAATCTCTATACCGGGGACCAGTCGATGCAGAGACATTCGACGAGTTGTCCTTTCGTTTTTGTAAATATCCGGTCTTCAACACCGGTCTTCAAATGCTATCCATATCGACGTATCATATATTCGGAACGGGTTATATGACACAAAGGTCCTCTCCCGGCTAAACCGAATAATGAGCGCAATATTTTAAAATCATATGGATATTGGGATTTCAATTAAGTCACAACTTAAACCCAAACTTTCTTTCAAATGGTTTAAACAAAATACCATTTTCAAATCTTTAAACAAAAAGATTCATTTTAACCACCTTCAACGGTTTAAACAATTTCCACACTTTAATCTTTTAAACAAAAGATTCATTCACAGATTTTCCAAATTAATTTCCCTTCCAATTTGATTAACTCGTTAAATCTCTAAAACAAAGATTTAACTTATAGCTTTCAAAACAATTCAATTTCAATGGTTTAAACAAATCATCATTTTAAATCTGTTAAAAATAACCAGATTTTATTCATAGCTTTCAAAAACAATTTCATTCATAGCTTGAAAAACCATTTTTCAATTCAAACTTGAAATTCCTTTAATTAAACTGGAATTTCATTTCTTATCTGAAAGCTTTTATCATTTAAAACAATCAGTTTTATTTTGGAAATCAAATTCATTCATACGAGTTAAAGTCTTTGGGTTAAATCCAAATTCTCAAAATTATACTTTTAAATGGTTCAAATTCAAATAAACACATTTATAACATTTTCAATCTCTAGTTTCAAATCATAGGATTCAACTTCCAACTTGAATTCAAATTTAAATCAAATTATTTAAATTTTCATAACTCGATTAAGTTATTCAAAATAACTTTTATCTTTGAAATTCCATTTCAAAAGTTTTTCACTTTAAACCCAAATTTCAAATTTCAAAATCAATTGAAATTAAAATTTCAATTTCAAGTACATCAAATTTAAATTATCTGTGACTTAACTGATTTCCACGTGAAATCCATATTTGTGTGTGTAAAGGTGTAGTCCAGGGGTTTCACACAATAGTGCAACACAATGAATCATCACAGATCAAAATACAGGATATAGTTGATAAGCGGTATAAGAACAACGCTTATCGTTCATCCACAGATCACAGATAATATACAGATGAGTAAACCACAGATCACAACATAAATCAAGATGTATCACAAAGCATCATATATCAAGGATATCAAACAATCAAATCATCCAATAGAATCCAAACGTCCATAAGTAAGATCAATTAATATCTGATTAAAATTAATTTATACCAGATTAATTACTTATGAATAAACTACAAATCTTGGTTAATTAATATTAATTAATTACAAATCATTTTGATTAATTATCCTTTAAATCATTTATTAACTAACCATTAATAAATTATCCTTAAATTAATTATCCTTAATTAATCACATTGATTAATTAGCCCTTGATTTATTATCTTTCCTTAATCACCTTCGTTAACTTATAATTCCTTAATTAATTATCTTAATTAATTAATCCTTAATTAAAAATCATCCCTTAATTACTTCTACCGATTAATTAACCATCAATTACTAATTTAATTAAGCTTTAATTAAAGATTTAATTAACTTTAAGTCATTCTTTAATCACGTAAATACTTTAAAAGATAAATAATTTATCTTAATTAAATCACTCGATTATCATTAAAATCTTAAATTTATAAGCTTCATAATTAATCATCATTAACACATAAGTTAGTTCCAAAGTTAAGGTTAATTAAAAACAACATTCCATTTTAATTAACTTTTTAATCACATTATACTTTAAGAATTAATTTATAAATGATGATCACAAAATTAAATAACTTAAATTTCCTTTCAAATAAATTTATTTAAACCTTTGCTACCCTTTTTATTTTATTTTATAAAACTGTTTTTTTTCCTAACCTCCCAGACCCGAGTATTTTCAATGTTTCCCCGAGCTCGACCCGGAGCAACTCTGATGCAGCGCAACCTTTATTTGGCCAAGGCATAAGTCGTCTACGACTTAAGGAGGCGTTGATGAGTCGTCCACGACTCAACTGGACTACCAAAGGTGAAGATATAAGTCATCTACGACTTAAGGGCAAGGCTATGAGTCGTCCACGACTCATAGAGACAGGCATGAGTCGTCCACGAGATAAAACTAACACGGCAGATATAAGTCGTCTACGACTTAAGAGCAATGTTATGAGTCGTCCACGACTCATAGAGACAGGCATGAGTCGTCCACGACTCATAGAGACAGGCATGAATCGTATGAGACGTCTACGACTTAAGGAAGCGGTAATGAGTCGTCAAGGTATAAGTCGTAAGCGACTCAAGGAGGCGGTGATGAGTCATCCACGACTCAAGGGAGAAGCTGGTATGAGTCGTCCACGACTTAAGGAAGGTGAGGAGATAAGCCATCCACGACTCAAGGGAGAAGCTGGTATGAGTCGTCCACGACTTATCGAAACTGGAGGTATAAGTCGTCCACGCCTTAACACAAAGCAAGAAGACGGAGAAACGAGTTACGACTTAGTTGAGTCGCGTGAAGATGGATGCCGTTGTTTCTGATGCCGAGTTAATCTAGACCATTGATTCTTGAGTCGTAGAAGGCTGTTGTTGTGTTGCATTGTTAAGCCGCATCTGTTTTAAGTCGTCTGTTTGTAATAAGTCGTATCCTTGGCTGAGTCATAAGTCGGAGTATGTTGAGTCGTGTGTTGTTGTAGTTGTTATTTTGTACAGTTTGTTAAGTTGTTTTGTATAAGTCGTAAGTCATGTTGTAATTTGATGAGTCGTATACGACTTATGATGAGTCGTAGAGCGTAGCTATGAGTCGGAAACGACTTAGGAGTTGGAGAAATTTATGTTGTAAAATTGTTCGCCTATAAATAGGCCGTGAGTCTCATTTGTAAAAGGTTGTTGATTTTTGAATAAAATTCTCTTTTGTTAGCTTTGTGCTTTCAATTTCAATTGGTAGTCGAGTGTATCTCCTATCTCCACTTACGTCATTCGAGTGCGCTCGAATCATCGTTTGTTGAAGCCGATTCACGGTATCTTGTGCGCAAGATCAACGTCTGACGCAGCGGATAATTCAAAACAAATGTAGATCGGTGAAAGTAGCAGTCGATGGATTGATGTATGCTGAATTGCCCGAATTCGTTGATCCGAAGATACCGAACTCTAGCTATCTCGAACTCGTTGATCGCGCACGATACCAGGTTCAAAGATCTTCAATTCTTCAAGCGTTGATCAAGCGCACTTGATTCCGCGAATCGGCTTCTACAATCGTTGAATCGAGCGCACTCGATTAACCGAAAGAGGAGATAGGAGATTACACTCAACTACCAATTTGGAATGAAAGCACAAAGCAATCAAAAGAGAATTTTATTCAATATTCAACAACCTTTACAAAATGACCATACACGCCTATTTATAGGCTACAACTCAACACAGCAGAAAAGTTTCAAAAATTACAAGTACTTAGGTCGAAAACGACCTTCGACCTTGAATGTTGCGACCTAGTACAGACGCGTCCTAATCAAACAGGTTAAAAGACAAACGACTCACTTAGGTCGGCAACGACCTAATTTCATTATTCCACGACTTAACAAATGAACACATCTGATAAAGCGGCATAACAATCTACGGCTACAATCTTCCACGACCTAAGATCACACAGCATTCCAGATCGACGAGTTAGGGAAATCAATGGCATCCAGAGCTTTGCGACCTAAGAATGAACGGCATCCCTTCGTTTGCGACCTAACAGAAGCGGCTTCAGAAATTGTTTGCGACCTAAGCCTCCACGACCTAAGTCTTTGCGACCTAAGCCTTCTTGTTTGCGACCTAAGCCTCCACGACCTAAGTCTTTGCGACCTAAGCCTTCGCGACCTAATGACTTTGCGACCTAGGCCTTCGCGACCTAAGACTTTGCGACCTAGGCCTTCGCGACCTAAGACTTTGCGACCTAAGCCTCCGCGATCTAACTTAGCTCGTAACTCGTTAGGTCGAAGCACTTTTCCCTTCAGACTGTTAGGTCGTAGCATGTGATCTTTGAAACCGGTAGGTCGTTGGAGCGACCTAGAAGCCTCGTTAGGTCGTATGCGACCTAATACTTCACCACTTTGGACCCTGCTACTTTTCCCAGCATTACTTGCTCCCTCCTCTATCTCGCTAGGTTGTGAGCTGTTTTCCTGAGCATTGGTTCCGTTAGCTCGTAGCCCATCTTCCTTAGGTCGTGAGCGACCTAAGAACCCATTAGGTCGTGAGCGACCTAAGACTTCAATTTTGAACGACTTAGTTTCCAGTTTTGGATTGTTAGGTCGTGAGTGATCTAAGTCTTGTGAACTCTTAGCTTGCACTGCATCATCCTCCCCAGGTTGAGAAAAATTCGACCTCGAATTTGTAAATTCATCTCCATCAGTTCGTTCATCCCCATGATATGGTACGAGATGCTTAACATTGAACACGTCAGATGTATACACATCATCTGGTAGCTTCAGTTTATAAGCATTTTCATTGATTCGTTTCATAACTTCCACCGGACCAATTTTCCGTGCTTTCAATTTATTGTAAGCGCCTACTGGAAAACGATCTTTTGTTAATACTGCATAAACCAGATCACCTTCATTAAACTCCATATTTCGTCGTTTCAAATCTGCAGCTCGTTTATTTTTCTCATTTGCTTTCTCTAATCGTTCTTGAACGATTTTATGACACTTCGTCAGCCCTTCAACAAAATCAGCAGCTTTCTTAATTGTCCCCTTTGAATGTGGTATCACTGTTAAATCTAACGGTCCTTTCGGTAAGCTCGAGTAGACAATCTGGAATGGACTGAACCCAGTACTTCGATTCATAGCATGATTATGGGCAAACTCTGCCTGGCATAACTTCACATCCCAACTCCTCAGATTATCTTGAACAAGACACCTCAACAAGTTTCCCAATGATCTATTAACCACCTCTGTTTGTCCATCAGTTTGCGGATGATAAGCACTACTAAATTTCAGCTTCGTTCCCACCATCTTCCACAAACTTAACCAAAAATGACTCAAAAATCGAGTATCTCTATCCGACACAATAGATTCTGGCAGTCCATGAAGTCGATAGACCTCTTTGAAAAACAACTGAGCAACATGAACAGCATCTGCCGTTTTCTTACAAGCAATAAAATGTACCATTTTCGAAAATCTGTCAACCACCACATAAATGGAATCGTTACCACGCTGTGTCCTCGGTAATCCCAACACGAAGTCCATACTCACATCAACCCATGGTTTACTTGGTACAGGTAATGGCATATATAAACCAGCATTAGTCGCAGTTCCTTTCGAAACCTGACAAATATGACAACGCTCCACAAACCTCTCCACTTCTTTCCTCATCGATGGCCAAAAGTAGGATTGTGAAATTAATTGTAAGGTACGGTCTCTTCCAACATGCCCTTCTTCGTGTAACTCCTTGATAATCTTCATTCTCAGACTACCCTCTGGTATGCATAATCGACTTCCTTTAAAAAGAAAACCATCTACCATCAAAAACTCATCTGTCTTTCCCTTCTTAACTTTATCAACAAACTTCATGAAGTAAGGATCTTCAACAAATAATTCTGGCAACATTTCAAACCCCGTCACTTCAACTTTCAGCGTAGTCAACAAATGACTCCTCCTACTCAAAGCATCAGCCACACGATTTGTCACCCCTGACTTGTGTTTCACAACAAAAGTAAACTGTTGCAGGTATGCAATCCATGATGCATGTCTCGCTGAAATCTTGTCTTGCCCTTGCAAATGCTTCAATGCTTCGTGATCAGTATACAGAACAAACTCCTTCTGAAATAGATAATGTCTCCAGTGTTTGATGGATTGTACAACGGCATAGAATTCCACATCATACGTACTGTATCTCATTTTTGCTCCTGACAACTTCTCACTGAAATATGCAATTGGACGCCCCTTCTGACTCAACACCCCTCCAATCCCAACCTTGGATGCATCAGTATGTAGTTCAAACACCAACTGAAAATCAGGTAATACTAGAATTGGTGCAGACGTCAGCAATTCCTTGATCTTCCCAAAAGCACTCCCTGCTTCCTCTGTCCATGTAAACTGTTTACCTTTCATGCAATCTGTAACAGGTGCCATCACACTACTAAAGTGTGGAATAAATCTTCGATAAAATGAAGCCAACCCATGGAAACTACGTACTTCCGTTATCGTCTTGGGTTGCGGCCAATTTCTGATCGCCTCAACTTTACTTTGGTCAACCTGTATTCCTTTCTCTGAAACAACATACCCCAGAAATAAAACACTATGCGTCATGAACACGCATTTCTTCGTTGCAGCATAGAATTGTTCTTGTCGCAATACCATCAGCACTTCTCTAAGATGATTCAAATGTTCCTCTGGACTCCCACTGTAAATAAGAATATCATCGAAATACACCACCACAAATTTCCCAATGAACGGTCGAAAAATCTGATTCATCACCCTCATGAACGTACTTGGTGCATTGGATAAACCAAATGGCATAACCAACCATTCGTATAGACCCTCCCTGGTTTTAAAAGCAGTCTTCCACTCATCTCCTGGTCTGATACGAATTTGATGATATCCGCTCTTCAAATCAATCTTCGAAAAGATAGTAGCTCCGCTTATCTGATCCAACAAGTCATCCAACCTCGGCATTGGAAATCTATATCTCACAGTGATCTTATTCAATGCTCGACTGTCAGTGCACATCCTCCACGTCCCATCCTTCTTGGGTACCAATAAAGCTGGTACAGCACAAGGACTCAGACTCTCCTGCACACGCCCCTGCTCAAGCAATTCCTCTACCTGTCTCCGCAATTCTTCATGTTCCTTCGGACTCATTCGATAATGTGGTCTGTGTGGCAATACAGCACCTGGAACAAGATCTATCTGATGTTGTATGTCCCTCAACGGTGGTAACTCCGTTGGTAACTCCTCTGGAAATACATCGTCAAATTCTTTCAAGATTGGTTTAACTTCTTCAGGAATTTCAACTTCTTCACTGCTCTCACGCCCAATCAACAAGAATACTTCCGGTTCTTCCTCAACCTCCTTAACAAACTCTTTCAAAGATAATAAAGTTTTCAGCTCTTCGATTTCTTCTGACTTACTTTCTTCTTGTGATCTCTTCTTCGGAACTAAAATAATCTTCGTGCCTTTAAACATAAAACTGTAGCTATTGGTCCGACCGTCATGTAGTACTGCTCGATCATATTGCCATGGTCTTCCCAATAATAAGTGGCATACATCCATCTCTACGACATCACACCATATTTCATCTCTGTATTTCTTCCCAATAGAGAATGGTACACGAACTCGTCTATCCACTTTCACTTCTCCTCCTTTTCTCAACCATGCTAACTTGTATGGACTCGGATGTTTCTCTGTCTTCAATTTCAACTTCGTCACAGCTTCGGTTGAAATAATATTATCACAGCTTCCTGCATCGATCACAAACTTACACACCTTCCCCAGAATAGTACATGTTGACTGAAAGATATTACTCCTCAACCAACTAGCTTCCTCCTGCTTCGGTGTTAAACACGATCTCCTCAGCATTAGGTTACAACCTTCGTCTCCTGACGCAATATCCTGCTCATCCTCCTCAGCTGGATTAGAACAATCTTCATCAACATCCTCATCGTCAACTTCTGCAATCATGGTTCTCTTCTTTGGCTTTGGACACTCACTGCTTTTATGACCCAATTCCTGACAATTGTAACATTTGAAACCATTGTTAACCCTTGTCTTCTCAGCCTCCTTCACCACTGGTCTACTGATAGGTTTAGAAACATTAGAATTTCCTCCAACACCCTTCGCTTGATTGTTAGAATTAGTAAACACACCACCTCCTCGTCTCCCTTGTTTTTCCCAAGCCAACGCTTTCTGATGTGCTTCCGCTACAGATCTTGGATCGAACATATTGACCATATCCTGAATCTGCATTCTCAATCCTCCAATGAACCTAGATGTCAGCTGCTCTTCTGTTTCCATAACATCATTCCTCGCAATGAGTTGATAAAATTCATCAGCATAGTCATTCACAGACTTCGTTCCTTGTCTCAAGTTCTGCAACCTCTGATACATAAGCGATTGATAATTATAAGGTAAGAATGTCGCTTTCATCAATTTCTTCATCTTTTCCCAAGATTCAATCTTTGACTTCCCCATACGTTCACGTGTAAGCTTGGTTTGCTGCCACCATGCCAAAGCTCTACCCCTCAGCCTCGTAGCAACCAACTTCACTCTACGATGTTCTGGTACTTCTTTGAAATCAAAAATCTCCTCAACATTAGCCACCCAATCTAGAAACTCCTCTGCTTGCATACCACCCTTGAATTCAGGAATTTCTGTCTTCATCCCCGATTCCCACCTGTGATCATACTCAGAATAGTTTCTTCCTTGACCTCTTCCTTGAATACTACCACCATCATACTCCTCTTCAAAATCAGATGCATAACGATGTCGATTCTGACCACCAACATCTCTACTACCATTACGCCTTCCACCATCATCCCTTCTATCGACATTCCTCCGTTCACGATCATTCACGTTCCTCCCACGCCCTTGATCATTTTCAATACTTCGGTCTTGATTAGAATGTGGCGAGACTCTACTACCCCCATGGTTAGATTCTGGTGAAACCCTTCTCCGATTTTGATTCATCTCCGTCATAAGCTTCTCTAATCGGCCAATTCCTTCATTAAGCTTCTCGCTAAAATTCTCATTGATTCTTTGCTCCATCTCATCAGCCTCTTCTCTTCGATATAAAGCTTCTACGTTTTGGTGGCGATTAGCTCTTCTTGGCGGCATATTTGAAAACTTCACAAATTCTAACACTTCAAATTCAAACACTTTTCGAACTTTGATCCAAAATGAAACGGATCGAAATCTTCCACTTTGTAGCAAATCTCGATGAACACGATGAACACGACTTCTCCAAATCACAAATCCAAACTTCAAACTTCAAAAGTAAGCACGACCCACTTCCTCAAATTCTCGGCCGTGATTGATAACTTCAAATCTTCGAATGAATAGGCTCCAAGTCTCGATCTAACTATGATTGGTTAGAACAGGCTCTGATACCAAAACTGACGCAGCGGATAATTCAAAACAAATGTAGATCGGTGAAAGTAGCAGTCGATGGATTGATGTATGCTGAATTGCCCGAATTCGTTGATCCGAAGATACCGAACTCTAGCTATCTCGAACTCGTTGATCGCGCACGATACCGGGTTCAAAGATCTTCAATTCTTCAAGCGTTGATCAAGCGCACTTGATTCCGCGAATCGGCTTCTACAATCGTTGAATCGAGCGCACTCGATTAACCGAAAGAGGAGATAGGAGATTACACTCAACTACCAATTTGGAATGAAAGCACAAAGCAATCAAAAGAGAATTTTATTCAATATTCAACAACCTTTACAAAATGACCATACACGCCTATTTATAGGCTACAACTCAACACAGCAGAAAAGTTTCAAAAATTACAAGTACTTAGGTCGAAAACGACCTTCGACCTTGAATGTTGCGACCTAGTACAGACGCGTCCTAATCAAACAGGTTAAAAGACAAACGACTCACTTAGGTCGGCAACGACCTAATTTCATTATTCCACGACTTAACAAATGAACACATCTGATAAAGCGGCATAACAATCTACGGCTACAATCTTCCGCGACCTAAGATCACACAGCATTCCAGATCGACGAGTTAGGGAAATCAATGGCATCCAGAGCTTTGCGACCTAAGAATGAACGGCATCCCTTCGTTTGCGACCTAACAGAAGCGGCTTCAGAAATTGTTTGCGACCTAAGCCTCCACGACCTAAGTCTTTGCGACCTAAGCCTTCTTGTTTGCGACCTAAGCCTCCACGACCTAAGTCTTTGCGACCTAAGCCTTCGCGACCTAATGACTTTGCGACCTAGGCCTTCGCGACCTAAGACTTTGCGACCTAGGCCTTCGCGACCTAAGACTTTGCGACCTAAGCCTCCACGATCTAACTTAGCTCGTAACTCGTTAGGTCGAAGCACTTTTCCCTTCAGACTGTTAGGTCGTAGCATGTGATCTTTGAAACCGGTAGGTCGTTGGAGCGACCTAGAAGCCTCGTTAGGTCGTATGCGACCTAATACTTCACCACTTTGGACCCTGCTACTTTTCCCAGCATTACTTGCTCCCTCCTCTATCTCGCTAGGTCGTGAGCTGTTTTCCTGAGCATTGGTTCCGTTAGCTCGTAGCCCATCTTCCTTAGGTCGTGAGCGACCTAAGAACCCATTAGGTCGTGAGCGACCTAAGACTTCAATTTTGAACGACTTAGTTTCCAGTTTTGGATTGTTAGGTCGTGAGTGATCTAAGTCTTGTGAACTCTTAGCTTGCGCTGCATCAACGTCGAAGAATCGTAGATCTCTTTCCCGGAATCTTCGGATCAACGAGTCAGAGATAGCTAGAATTCGGTATCTTCGGATCAACGAATTTGGGCATTTCAGTATCCATCAATCCACCGATTGCTATTTTCATCGATTGAAGATCGTCTAGAATTATCCGCTGCGTCAGTTTTGGTATCAGAGCTTGTTCTAACCAATCATAGTTAGATCGAGACTTGGAGCCTAATCATTTTGAAGAGTTTTGAAGTTTGAAGTTGTTTGGCCGAGAAGTTTGAAGTTGAGCCGTGAGCAAGTGAAGTTGTTCGCATTTGTTTGAAGATTGAAGTTCGGATTTGCATTGGAGGCCGAAACTTTGTCCATCATGTTCATCGCGATTTGCTACAAAGTGGAAGTTTTCGATCCGTTTCATTTTGGATCAAAGTCCGAATTGTGTTTGAATTTTGAAGTGTTGGAAGATTTTCAAGTATGCCGCCAAGAAGAGCTAATCGCCACCAAAACGTAGAAGCTTTGTATCGAAGAGAAGAAGCTG
This sequence comes from Allium fistulosum, assembly GCA_030737815.1. Lineage (NCBI taxonomy): Eukaryota > Viridiplantae > Streptophyta > Magnoliopsida > Asparagales > Amaryllidaceae > Allium > Allium fistulosum. Next base: position 1,030,353,947 of record CM060905.1, read on the forward strand.
ATGAGATGGAGCAAAGAATCAATGAGAATTTTAGTGAAAAGCTTAACGAAGGAATTGGCCGGTTAGAAAGGCTTATGACGGAGATGAATCAAAATCGGAGAAGGGTTTCACCAGAATCTAACCATGGGGGTAGCAGAGTCTCGCCACATTCCAATCGAGACAGAAGTGTTGAAAATGATCAAGGACGTGGAAGGAACGTGAATGATCGTGAACGGAGGAACGTTGATAGAAGGGATGAAGGTGGAAGGCGTAATGGTAGTAGAGATGTTGGTGGTCAGAATCGACATCGTTATGCATCTGATTTTGAAGAGGAGTATGATGGTGGTAGTATTCAAGGAAGAGGTCAAGGAAGAAACTATTCTGAGTATGATCACAAGTGGGAATCGGGGATGAAGACAGAAATTCCTGAATTCAAAGGTGGTATGCAAGCGGAGGAGTTTCTAGATTGGATAGCTAATGTTGAGGAGATTTTTGACTTCAAAGAAGTTCCAGAACATCGTAGAGTGAAGTTGGTTGCTACGAGGCTGAGGGGTAGAGCTTTGGCATGGTGGCAGCAAACCAAGCTTACACGAGAATGAATGGGAAAGTCAAAAGTTGAATCTTGGGAGAAGATGAAGAAATTGATGAAAGCAACGTTCTTACCTTACAATTATCAATCTTTGATGTATCAACGTTTGCAAAACTTGAGACAAGGGACGAAAACTGTGAATGACTATGCTGATGAATTCTATCAACTCATTGCAAGGAATGATATTATGGAAACAGAAGAGCAGCTGACATCTAGGTTCATTGGAGGATTGAGAATGCAGATTCAGGATATGGTTAATATGTTCGATCCAAGATCTGTGGCAGAAGCACATCAGAAAGCGTTGGCTTGGGAAAAACAAGGGAGACGAGGAAGTGGTGTGTTTACTAATTCTAACAATCAAGCGAAGGGTGTTGGAGGAAGTTCTAATGTTTCTAAACCTATCAGTAGACCAGTGGTGAAGGAGGTTGAGAAGACAAGGGTTAACAATGGTTTCAAATGTTACAATTGTCAGGAATTGGGTCATAAAAGCAGTGAGTGTCCAAAACCAAAGAAGAGAACCATGATTGTAGAGGTTGAAGATGAGGATGTTGATGAGGATTGTTCTAGTCCAGTTGAGGAGGATAAGCAGGATATTGCGTCAGGGGATGAAGGTTGTAACCTAATGCTGAGGAGATCGTGTTTAAACACCGAAGCAGGAGGAAGCTAGTTGGTTGAGGAGTAATATCTTTCAGTCAACATGTACTATTCTGGGGAAGGTGTGTAAGTTTGTGATTGACGAAGGAAGCTGTGATAATATTATTTCAACCGAAGCTGTGACAAAGTTGAAATTGAAGACAGAGAAACATCCGAGTCCATACAAGTTAGCATGGTTGAGAAAAGGAGGAGAAGTGAAAGTGGATAGACGAGTTCGTGTACCATTCTCTATTGGGAAGAAATACAAAGATGAAATATGGTGTGATGTAGTAGAGATGGATGTTTGCCACTTATTATTGGGAAGACCATGGCAATATGATCGAGCAGTACTACATGACGGTCGGACCAATAGCTACAGTTTTATGTTTAAAGGCACGAAGATTATCTTAGTTCCAAAGAAGAGATCACAAGAAGAAAGTAAGTCAGAAGAAATTGAAGAGCTGAAAACTTTATTGACTTTAAAGGAGTTTGTTAAAGAAGTTGAAGAAGAGCCGGAAGTATTCTTGTTGATTGGGCGTGAGAGCAGTGAAGAAGTTGAAATTCCAGAAGAAGTTAAACCAGTTTTGAAAGAATATGACGATGTATTTCCAGAGGAATTACCAACGGAGTTGCCACCGTTGAGGGATATACAACATCAGATAGATCTTGTTCCAGGTGTTGTATTGCCACACAGACCACATTATCGAATGAGTCCGAAGGAACATGAAGAATTGCGGAGGCAGGTAGAGGAATTGCTTGAGCAGGGACGTGTGCAGGAGAGTCTGAGTCCTTGTGCTGTACCAGCTTTATTGGTACCCAAAAAGGATGGAACGTGGAGGATGTGCACTGACAGTCGAGCATTGAATAAGATTACCGTGAGATATAGATTTCCAATGCCGAGGTTGGATGACTTGTTAGATCAAATAAGTGGAGCTAATATATTTTCGAAGATAGATTTGAAGAGCGGATATCATCAAATTCGTATCAGACCAGGAGATGAGTGGAAGACTGCTTTTAAAACCAAGGAGGGTCTATACGAATGGTTGGTCATGCCATTTGGTTTATCCAATGCACCAAGTACTTTCATGAGGGTGATGAATCAGATTTTTCGACCATTCATTGGGAAATTCGTGGTGGTGTATTTCGATGATATTCTAATTTACAATGGGAGTACAGAAGAACATTTGAATCATCTTAGAGAAGTGCTGATGGTACTGAGACAAGAACAATTTTATGCTGCTACGAAGAAGTGCGTGTTCATGACGCACAGTGTTTTATTTCTGGGGTATGTTGTTTCAGAGAAAGGAATACAGGTTGACCAAAGTAAAGTTGAGGCGATCAGAGATTGGCCACAGCCCAAGACGATAACGGAAGTTCGTAGTTTTCATGGGTTGGCTTCATTCTATCGAAGGTTTATACCACACTTTAGTAGTGTGATGGCACCTGTTACAGATTGCATGAAAGGTAAACAGTTTGCATGGACAGAGGAAGCAGGGAGTGCTTTTGGGAAGATCAAGGAATTGCTGACGTCTGCACCAATTCTAGTGCTACCTGATTTTCAGCTAGTGTTTGAACTGCACACTGATGCATCCAAGGTTGGGATTGGAGGGGTGTTGAGTCAGAAGGGGCGTCCTATTGCATATTTCAGTGAGAAGTTGTCAGGAGCGAAGATGCGATACAGTACATATGATGTGGAGTTCTACGCTGTTGTACAATCTATTAAACACTGGAGACACTATCTATTTCAGAAGGAGTTTGTTCTGTATACTGATCATGAAGCATTGAAGCATTTGCAAGGGCAAGACAAGATTTCAGCGAGACATGCATCGTGGATTGCATATCTGCAGCAGTTTACTTTTGTTGTTAAACACAAGTCAGGGGTGACAAACCGTGTGGCTGATGCTTTGAGTAGGAGGAGTCATTTGTTGACTACACTGAAGGTTGAAGTGACGGGGTTTGAAATGTTGCCAGACTTATATACTAATGATCCTTACTTTGCAAAATTTGTTGATAAAGTCAAGGAGGGAAAGACGGATGATTTCGTGATGGTAAATGGTTTTCTGTTCAAAGGGAATCGATTGTGCATACCGGAGGGTAGTTTGAGAATGAAAATTATCAAGGAATTACATGAAGAAGGGCATGTTGGAAGAGACCGTACCTTACAGTTAATTTCACAATCCTACTTTTGGCCATCGATGAGGAAAGAAGTGGAGAGGTTTGTTGAGAGATGTCATATCTGTCAAGTTTCGAAAGGAACTGCGACTAATGCGGGTTTATATATGCCATTACCGGTACCAACTAAACCATGGGTTGATGTGAGTATGGACTTCATGTTGGGATTACCAAGGACACAGCGTGGTAACGATTCCATATATGTGGTGGTGGACAGATTTTCGAAGATGGCACATTTTATTGCTTGTAAGAAGACGGCGGATGCTGTTCATGTTGCTCAGTTGTTTTTCAAGGAGGTCTATCGACTTCATGGATTGCCAGAATCTATTGTGTCGGATAGAGATACTCGTTTTCTGAGTCATTTTTGGCTAAGTTTGTGGAAAATGGTGGGAACGAAGCTGAAGTTTAGTAGTGCTTATCACCCACAAACGGATGGACAGACTGAGGTGGTCAACAGATCATTGGGAAACTTGTTGAGGTGTCTTGTTCAAGATAATCTGAAGAGTTGGGATGTGAAGTTATGCCAGGCAGAATTTGCTCATAATCATGCTATGAATCGAAGTACTGGGTTCAGTCCATTTCAGATAGTATATTCGAACTTACCAAAGGGACCGTTGGATTTAACGGTGATACCACACTCAAAGGGGACAATTAAGAAAGCTGCTGACTTTGTTGAAGGGCTGACGGAGTGTCATAAAATCGTTCAAGAACGATTAGAGAAAGCAAATGAGAAATATAAACAATCTGCAGATTTGAAACGAAGGAGTGTTGAATTTCATGAAGGTGATATGGTTTATGCAGTATTAACAAAAGATCGTTTTCCCGTGGGCGCATACAACAAGTTGAAAGCCAGAAAAATTGGTCCGGTGGAAGTTGTGAAACGAATCAATGAAAATGCTTATAAACTGAAGCTGCCAGATGATGTGTATACATCTGACGTATTCAATGTTAAACATCTTGTACCATATCATGGGGATGAGTTTGTTGGGGATGAAGAGTGTGCAAATTCGAGGTCGAATTTCTCTCAACCTGGGGAGGATGATGCAGCGCAACCTTTATTTGGCCAAGGCATAAGTCGTCTACGACTTAAGGAGGCGTTGATGAGTCATCCACGACTCAACTGGACTACCAAAGGTGAAGATATAAGTCGTCTACGACTTAAGGGCAAGGCTATGAGTCGTCCACGACTCATAGAGACAGGCATGAGTCGTCCACGAGATAAAACTAACACGGCAGATATAAGTCGTCTATGACTTAAGAGCAATGTTATGAGTCGTCCACGACTCATAGAGACAGGCATGAGTCGTCCACGACTCATAGAGACAGGCATGAATCGTATGAGACGTCTACGACTTAAGGTAGCGGTAATGAGTCGTCAAGGTATAAGTCGTAAGCGACTCAAGGAGGCGGTGATGAGTCGTCCACGACTCAAGGGAGAAGCTGGTATGAGTCGTCCACGACTTAAGGAAGGTGAGGAGATAAGCCATCCACGACTCAAGGGAGAAGCTGGTATGAGTCGTCCACGACTTATCGAAACTGGAGGTATAAGTCGTCCACGCCTTAACACAAAGCAAGAAGACGGAGAAACGAGTTACGACTTAGTTGAGTCGCGTGAAGATGGATGCCGTTGTTTCTGATGCCAAGTTAATCTAGACCATTGATTCTTGAGTCGTAGAAGGCTGTTGTTGTGTTGCATTGTTAAGCCGCATCTGTTTTAAGTCGTCTGTTTGTAATAAGTCGTATCCTTGGCTAAGTCATAAGTCGGAGTATGTTGAGTCGTGTGTTGTTGTAGTTGTTATTTTGTACAGTTTGTTAAGTTGTTTTGTATAAGTCGTAAGTCATGTTGTAATTTGATGAGTCGTATACGACTTATGATGAGTCGTAGAGCGTAGCTATGAGTCGGAAACGACTTAGGAGTTGGAGAAATTTATGTTGTAAAATTGTTCGCCTATAAATAGGCCGTGAGTCTCATTTGTAAAAGGTTGTTGATTTTTGAATAAAATTCTCTTTTGTTAGCTTTGTGCTTTCAATTTCAATTGGTAGTCGAGTGTATCTCCTATCTCCACTTACGTCATTCGAGTGCGCTCGAATCATCGTTTGTTGAAGCCGATTCACGGTATCTTGTGCGCAAGATCAACGTCGAAGAATCGTAGATCTCTTTCCCGGAATCTTCGGATCAACGAGTCAGAGATAGCTAGAATTCGGTATCTTCGGATCAACGAATTTGGGCATTTCAGTATCCATCAATCCACCGATTGCTATTTTCATCGATTGAAGATCGTCTAGAATTATCCGCTGTGTCAAACTCGCTCCATCATTTCCTTCGAGTCAACCCTTCCTTTTCTCGTGCTCGAACTCGAGACATTCTCTTCTTCCCCAAACCTGTAGAATTAACAGGCACGAACTATGTCGCGTGCACGTGCACCATCGCCGGAGCTACCTCCGCCCTCTGACGAACTCCCCGACACGTCGCTCCTCATCGAAGCTCCAAAATTCGATCACCAGAACAATCGTTCGAGCGCCAAAACAAAAACGAGCCATCAGATCCAAACTGCCCAAAACCGATCACCACATTGTCGTCTCGTCACCACTGCACATGCCACCGGAGTCGACCCAATTCCGACCACACGTCGACAACAACCCAAGCAACCATTTCCCGAAGTCTCGTGAAGCTCGATCACGAATAGGAATCGCTCTCGCCACACTCACAGACATGTCCAAAAGCTCATACAAAACCCTAATTCGATCCCATTCCTTGATTTAAGAAATAGAAAAAAATTCTTTGACAATTTTCTCAACATCAATGATGTTCGAACAAGCTTCGAACAAATTTTCATGATTTTAAATGGGTTCAAATGTTAGAAAATGGGAAAAATGCAATTTTCATTCAAATTCAAACTACTCTGTGAATTCAAAACTAAAAATCTCCGTTTTTCTTTTAAAAATCCTAATTTGCAAAGTAAATTCGAATTATCATCCTGAAAACAACAAATTCCCATGATGGGTTTTAGCATAGTTTTGAGAATTTCCCTGTCCTTTCTATTTTTTTCCAGTTAACATCAAATATTTTCCTTAACTTCATTTTAAAGTTTAATTTAAGACTAAACAACCAATTCTTGTTTGATAACTAGATCATAATAAAGATCAGAGAAAAAAAAATGGATTCGAACTAAGTTAAACTCTGAAATATGAAACAGAGGAGATGTATTCACATCAGACATGAACACAATAATATCATCATATACTCAGGGTCATATAGATATACACATGCAAGCTAGCATTATCACAAATATTTCACAAGCAACCATCATTAACTTGTTTAGATTTTTAAATATAGATGTTTACTCACCGTTTTGAAAAGGCAGAGGCTTGAAAATTTGTAACTTGATGAACTTGCATACTTTGGTTGTTATTTTCCAGAGAACAATAATTGGCTTGCAACTTAAAACCGATAACTTTAAAAATTTGAAACTTCAAACTGGAAATATGAAACTGGAATGGACTCAGAGATTCCTTTTGAAAAATACTTCATTTTCTTTACAAAAACTGAAATACTTTTGTTCAGGCTTTTGAAAAAAATTTGAAGGTGAAACTTTGTGACTAAAATGAACTCAGAGATTTCTTTTTGGAAGATGCTTCATTTTCTTTAAAACTAACATGTCTTGCTTTGTTTTAAATGAACGAGAATGGAAAGGCTTTGATATAAAATAAAACATGCAGATGCTAAGCTGTATTTGCTGGTACAAGATAATACATTTAGATCAGAGATTTTTTTTATTGTATGAAGGCTGAAATGGAAACATTGGGTACAAGTCATTTATTAGCAATGTCATACTTATCTTCTTTAATTTAATTCGTATAGTACTATATGTTATTTTGCCTCATTTCTTGCCTGCAAAGCTTCATTGGCTGGTGCAGATATTTCTTTTGCTTTGTATATCTAGTATATATCCTTTCATTTTGCAGGTACCTCTTGTGTGTATTTTTTTTATTTTGTTTGACTTCCTACATCTTGCCTGCGAATCTAGACAGTGCTAGTACAAATATTTTTATTTAACTTTGTTTTGACTTGTTGTTAAATTTTATCTAATGTGTTACTTTGTAATTTATAGCTTATCTTTTATTTAATTAACTCTATTCATAACTCAAATATTTATTTTACTTCTATCTTTGGTTTAAATATTATTATTAATTTTACTTTAATACCATTTGTCTTGAATTTCTATATATATATATATATTCATAAACTCAAATTATTATTAAACCATTTATTTACGATTTAAATTCAAATCAAATATATATTATATTATTTCAAATTTAGTCAGATATGTTCAAATACAGATATATATTCTCATATATACATATGTATACAATATTTTAATTTTAAATGATTTATACAAAATATATTTGGATTCGGGGAAACTCGCAATCCATTTATCGTTTATTTCACAAATTTAATTCAAAAAATCGAATTAATTATCAATTTAAATATTTATAAAATTCGGGGTCGTTACTACCACATGTAACTAAAATCACTTACTTAAATTTCTTTAAAAGTAAAGTTACTCACAGTTGTTTGAAGAAAGAACAGAGTTCTTTTGAACCAGACTTGAAACATTTGCAAGCTGAAGCTTTCCTAGGCTGAAGATTCTTTTCTCTTGATTTCCCTTGTTTGCCTTGATTTAATTTGTTTTGGTTTAAGTCTTATTTACTTCAGATTTTTAACTTAGTTTGATGGGAAAAACTGAGATGAAGCTTGTTTGTTTAAAGTGAAGTTGTAGTTCACTTCAGTTTTTTTCTTCTTAGTTTGAATGGACGAATCTAGGTAGAAGGTGATACATATAAAAAGAAGTTTACAGGTATAAAATATTGCTTTGTACAATAGTTTGGCAGGGCAATAACTGATTGATCATTCGGTCGTGGAACTAAATCCCAAACGTTATTTCTTTCGAATTGGTTTAGTTCTTCTTGCATCGCAATAATCCAATAATCATCAGTTGAGGCTTCCTTAATATTTTTAGGTTCTATATTAGAAAGAAAAGCTATATGACCCATTTGATTTAGTTGATTCCTTGTTTTAACTCTTTCATCAATTTCTCCTATTATATTTTGAATTGGATGATCTTTTAAAATTCTTGGTGGGGATTTTAATTCAGTTTCAATTTGATGTAAAGAAGAAGTATTGTCAGGTGTATTGTTGACACAATTGGAATTTGAATTTATTATAATGTCTTCATCATCATTTGTTTTAATTTTGAAATTTTTATCAAATGATACATGAAGTGTTTTTCAATAGATTTAGTTCTTTTATTAAAGATTATATATGCTTTGCTTCGTTCTGAATATCCGATGAATATACATTCATCCGATTTTGGATTAAATTTTCCTAATTGATCTTTCGTATTCAAGGCAAAACATTTCGAACCAAAAACTTCAAAGAAAGATATATTAGGTTTTCTACCGTTGAAGAGTTCATATGGAGTATGTTTAGTTAAAGGTCGAATAGAGACACGATTTAGGACATAACAAGCAGTAGCAACGGCTTCTGCCCAAAATTGTTTTGGAAGAGTGGTTCCATTCAATAAAGTCCTAGCACATTCTTGAAGTGTTCTATTTTTACGTTCAACAACTCCATTTTGTTGAGGCGTTCTTGGAAATGAAAAGTTATGAAATATTCCTTTCTTATTGCAAAATTTCTCAAACATTTCATTTTCAAATTCACCTCCATGATCACTTCTAATGTTTTTAATTTTTAGATTTTTAATATTTTGAATACGTTTAGCAAAGATTTTGAAATTTTCAAAAGTATCACTTTTGTTTTTCATAAAAAAGGTCCATGTATATCTAGAGAAATCATCAACTATTACAAAAACATATCTATTGTGATTAATAGATTGAGTCTGAGTTGGTCCAAATAAGTCTAGATGTAACAACTCAAGAGGTTGTAATGTTGAGATGATCTACTTAGATTTAAAAGAAGATTTAGTTAGCTTTCCTAGTTGACAAGCATCACAAATGTTATTTACCTTAAAATTCATTTTAGGTAAACCTTTTACTAAATTGTTTTTGGATAATTTATTAATAGCTTTGAAATTTATATGACAAAATCTTTTATGCCATAGCCAAGGATCATTTTCTTTGACTAATAAGCACATATTTGTATTATGATTTATTTTCATATCCAAAATATAAATATTACGATCTCTAACTCCTTCGAAAATAAGATTTTTGTTATGATAAAAAATATTGCATTTATTTTCAGAAAATACTATGTTAAAACCTTTATCACATAATTGACTAATACTTAGTAAGTTATGTTTTAAATTTTTAACTAATAAAACATTTGTAATAAGAGGTAAATTAGATGTACCGTCATTGCTCACATTGCCTTTGCCAATGATGTAAGCTTTGGAATTATCTCCAAAAGTGACAGATCCTCCATCTGAGTAGATAATGTTAGTTAACATATTTTTGTCGCTTGTCATGTGTTTTGAGCAACCACTGTCTAGAATCCATTGTCCTCTTTTCTTAATCGGTACCTGCAAAAAATATTGAAATTCTATTGGTACCCACTTCCTCTGTTAGGGTCCTAAGGGTTAAATCTTAGGAAGCCAAACCCAGTTGGGTTTAGAGTTCCCTTTAAAAATAAAATTTTCATTCTTATGAACAGACATAATGAAAGATTTAATGTAGTTATTCCTAATCAAGTTATTATTAGTTTTTGGAACCCAAATCATAATTGATTTTGGATGAATAACTTTTGAAGAAGATTTTTGAGCAGATATAGATTCCTTTTTCTTAAAATTAGTATATAAAGAACCATTATTTTTAGAATGCTTTTGTATTGGTTTTTTATATCCTAACCCCTTTTTATTTGAACAAGTTTGAGAATTCTCAATTATTTTAGAGAGACTCTCTCTTCCACTGTTAAATTTAGAAACGTTTTTAGAAATATTTTCTAGTTTTGTTTTAAGATTTGATACTTCTATATCAAGTGTTTTAATATTAGAGTTTAAATCATAATTCTCTTTTGCTAATTTAACATTCTCATATTTCTGTCTTTCTATTTCACTGCTTAAATCAGTGAATTGAGATGTTATATTAACATAAGATTCTTGAGATTTTACTAACTCTTCCTCTAATATTTTCTTTTCATCTTTTAACATGTCAATTTCTATTTCATTTCTATTTAATTTTCCTAAAGCATCTTTATATTTACTCTTTAGGATTCTAAGTTTATCTAACAATTCAGAGTTTATTTCTATTAAATCGTCAAAAGTTAGATCACTTACATAATCATTTGTTGCCATAAAACAAACGTTGGCTTGTTTTGAATCACTGTCATTATCACTATCTGATGAAGAAGATTCTGTATCATCCCATGTAACTGAGAAGGCTTGTTTCTTTTTATATTTTTCCTTTTTGAGATTATTTTCTTTCTTCCGATCAGAACAATCTTTCTTTATGTGGCCCTTCTTGTGACATTCGTAGCATTCAAGAGATGAGCTTGATGGCTTATTGAAACCCTTGTTATTTCCAAATTTATTACCCTTTTTGAATTTTAAAAACTTTTTGAAATTCTTAGCTATAAATGCCATATCGTCTTCTGATTCAGAGTCTTCTTTTTCTGCTTGAAAAGCGATAGTTTTCTTGTCCTGTGCTTGTGCTCGTCTTGCCTGTAAATTTACTTCATAAGACATTAGATTTCCTATTAACTCTTCTGTTTTTATGGTTGAAATATCATTAGCTTCCTCGATAGCTAAGACTTTTCGTTCTCATTCATCAGTTAAAGAGTTAAGGATTTTTGATACAACATCAGATTCAGTAAAAGTAACTTCTTAAGCTAATAGTGAGTGATAAATATCCTGGAATCTAGAGTACATTTCACTAATACTTTCTCCTTGTTTCATCCTAAAATTTTGAAATTGGTTTTTAAGCATAGAAATCTTGCTTTGTTTTACTTTATTTGTTCTTTCGTGTGTAACCTTAAGTGTATTCCAAATTTCATATCCAGTTTTACAAATACTGACTCGATTGAATTCATTTTTGTCTAAAGCGCAAAATAACATGTTCATTGCTTTTGCGTTTGCAGTAGCATCTAGTTTTTGGGTATTAGACCATGCAGCATACTCTGTAGTAGGAATATTATATTCAGTTTGAATGATATTCCAGGTTTCAAATCCACTTGCTTGCATAAAAATTCTCATTCTAGTTGACCAATAACTATAATTTAATCCGTTAAACAATGGTGGTCGTGTAGTGGCTTGTCCCTCAGTAAAACTGTTGCTAGTGTTATTGTTCATATTATTAAAAAAAATCAGATAACTGTGTTATAGTTATGTGATGACCTTGCTCTGATACCAAATGAAAGTGTATATGGATCGATAATATAGTTAAACTACGACTAGCAAGTGCGGAATTATAAATAATAGTAAATAGCAGTAATAAAAATGATACCAGGGATTTTTATACTGGTTCGAACTTCTCGTTCTACGTCCAGTCCCAGACTCCTTCTGGAATTTCTCTAACAACCCTCACTTAACCCGGAGGAACAGGTATTACACCGCCTGAGCAACCGAACAGGACTTTTCCGCCTAAGCAACCGAATAGGACTTCAAATACAATTAACAAATTGTTTCTTGACTTGTGTGTTCTTGAGTAACACGTATATAGTCAATGTAGTACACCCTTCCTATAATCTTCTTGATATGATGATTTGAATGTGCAAAGATAGGAAGTAGAGAGTTGAAAATCACTTTGATATTATAACAATATAAGATCAGAATAGATAGAAAGAATTGGTGATTGAAATAGTGGATTTTTCATCTCTATTTATAGTATTAAATAGTTTTAATTTAATAGTTGCAATTTTTAGAAGAAGTGCAACTGTTGATGAAGAAGACAACTCTTTAGAATTTGATATTTTATGAAGAGATGCTTCAGTTCGTCAAGTTCAGATGTCTGAGAAAAAAGTGACAGATGTCTGAATAAAATTTAAAATTCAAAAAATAAAAGAAACAAAAACTAGTCATTTTAGACGTCTGCCATTTAATTCAGACGTCCGTCTATGATGACAGACGTCTGTTATATAATTTACAGACGTCTATTTCATATGGAAATAGAAGCACTTTATACTGAGGGTTCAGACGTCTGTTATTTTATCTTTAGACGTCTGACATTGATGTCAGACGTCTGAATTAAGATACAGACGTCTAAACCTGTATTGTTTTGTTCCTTCCTTTGTTTTAGCACTTTTGAACTTGAGATATTATATAATTTTGAAAATACCTTTTTATATCTTTAAATAATTAAAGATATTTATTATTTTAAAACATGATTTTCAAAAGTATATTTGTGTGTGTGTGTGTGTTTTATCATCATATCAGAGATTGTACAAGAATATTTAACTTAGAAATAATAAAATTTGAGAACTTGATCTTTGTTGATGATATGATAATAGCTTCTCTTGTAGATTCCTGCAAGAATATTTGACATTATAGTATATAGGTTGAGATATATAGTTGTCACATTAAAATCAAAGAAGGCAGGTTCCAACAATATATATATATATATATACAATTATATATATATAATTAAATAAATTTACTTTGGTGAAAATAAGGGACACATCCCTAAAATCAAACTTAATACACAAAACATCCTCTTCATAAAAAGATATAAATTACATCCATATTTTCAAATATTACAATTTTCTTCTCTACTATACCTCTCTTCTCCATTGCAGTAATGTTGATTTCTTCATATATGGATGTTATTCTCACATCCATAATTAAAATTTGCACCCCATTAATTATCAATCTTTAAAATGCAATAACTTCTTGTAGAAACGACGGATTAACAAACCGTTTTCACCATTAAATCACAAATTTTATTATCTTTCTAACGAGTGGCATTGTGCATATGCAATAGTTGCAAACATTTCTGCAACTATATGCAATAATTGCAGACATGTTTGTAATTATACCATATAATTGCAGAAATGTCTGCAATTATATGCAATAGTTGCATTTATGCAACTATATGCAATAGTTGCAGATATGTCTGCAATTATATCATATAATTGCAGAAATGTCTGTTGCAGATTTAAAGAAAAATCGAAGATGTTCAAAATTTGCAGAGTTGTTTGCAAATATATGGAATAATTGCAACATTACTACAAATATGATTTTTTTGGTATCAACAATGGATCTCATTTTAAAGATCATAAATTTTTTTGATTTTTTGGTGAAAACGGTATGCTTATCCGATGTTCCTACATAAGGTTATACGCGTTTGAAATATTAAAAACGTAAAGGGTATTTGGGTCTTTGTGCGCGCGTGAATTTGAAAACATGGACTAGAAACTTATTTAAAAAACGGAGGGATGTTTTGTGTATTTTCAAACCTTACCAGGGATGTATGCCAAATGCACCCTTTACTTTGCCATAATTTTCAACATTATTTCTCTAAGGTGAGTAGCCATTAAAATAGCTTGAGAGGAAGGAGAAGATGACGAAGGTTGATGTGTAAAATTATGAGAGAATGAGTGGGTATTTATAGGAAGAAAATGTGTAAAACATCTAAATGGTACAATTACCATTCTACCCCTCTCCCACACCTCTCCTCTCCCCTCATGTACGGCCATGACTTCCTCCCCCCATACCCCCTCCCATGTGCTACCTCTATGTGTTGTGTAAGTATGTAAGGTGATGGGAAGTTTTGTTTTGTTTTGGTACAAAATATCTTGATATTTTTCCTTAAGTATGTATGTTTGTACGCACGTGTATTTGGTATGTACACATGTGTGTATGTATATGTTAGGAGATGCATGTGTATGTTATATATCTGAACAATACATATAAACAACGATGTAATCACTTTGAACAATTTCCGTTTGTTAAACTGTTGAAAATCTAAAAGTCGATTTTCGATCACATTTTCACATATTAATTATATTACACATAAATGTAAACAAAATTTAAAAATTAATTCATCGTTATTATTAATTAATTAAAATGATCACATTTGAATTATAAAACCATATAATTTAATATTAAACAAATGTTTACAAAAGTGTTGTTTTATCGATTAAGCATTATGAATTTTTTTATATTTTCAAATCAAGCATATATTTTTATAAAATTATTATAAATGATTTTTTATCACTATATAACTAATTAAAATGAATTATTATCATTTTAAAATAATTATTTGATTATTTAAACATAATTTAAATTACAGAAAAATTGATGACATCCCTAATGATGTCATAAATATATTTTATTTCCAAAATAAAATAAATAATTTTTATTTCAAATTTTTGCTTAAATGGATAAATAAGTGCATGTATCCAGTTCCATGCATGCTAATATTGAGGAAATCTTAGTTTTCCCGAAAATTGATTTTCATCGCTTTTCTGATGAAAATCCCAAATATCTATATTTTTTAATATACTTTTAAAACAAGTTTACCATCATTATTTATGGTACAAAAAAATATAATTTGCGTTATAAATCTTGTTTTTAAATATTTCAAATATAAATATGATTTATCGAAGTGATAAATTTACGGATCGTTATAAGACGCGTCAAACGTGTCTGAGCATCAATGAGGGGACCACTTCAATGCACCATTTAATTAGAAATGAACAGTTGGCTTCCGATGCATCCAATACCCTTGATATTTCCTAATGGTCAGCTCTTCCTCATCTTTATATTTCCTCTTTCCCCTCCCTTACTCTTCACCAAATCACAAATCTATTCCAAATCCAAAAATAGGACCGATTTTTGTAGATTCTACGTCATTTTTCTTGATAAATTTCTTTGAATTTGTGTTTACGTATTAATATCCATCTTCTTTATTTTTCTTGATTTTTCTTTTGATTATTTTCTAGAATGTTGATCCATGAATCTTTTTGTTGTTCTACCTGTCATATTGTAGACTAAACCTATGAAAAGAAGTTGCCTTTTGTTAATGTTTGCTTCGCCAACATCGATCTCGAAAAGGTCAGGTTGTCTATTAAGACAACGAAATCAGCAACGCCTTCAATACATAGAAGGACATCGACTACTACATCAGTAGGATAAAAAACAAGTTTGACAATCTCAAGCATGACCGGACCCTCTAAAACAGGCTATTGTAGATTGAAGGTGGGTTCTGAACTGCGAACAAGAATAGCGTTAGAGGAGAAAACGAGTGATGAGACATAATTGCTAGTAAGTATAAGGTATTCAAAGTTGTTTGTCTTCGAAATTCAAAGAAGTCGAATGTGATATTTGAAGGCTGCAACGAAACTCTCTCTTACAAGTTCCTACAAGTTTAGAGTTCCGGAGGCTCCACCGACTAATATCCAGTTCGACATCCAGCTTTAGCCAATTTTCTCATGGGCGATACCGTTGAGATCAGCGCTCGTACTCCTTGAGCTTCTACACATCTGCATCGCTCTACTACTACTTCCGTTTCTTGTAGACTCTAGCCGAGTGGAGCTTCTTCGCATGAGGCGGAGATGACACAAACCATTGGTGGATATACGGCTGTGCGACGGGAGGATGGTCCATTTTTCGAATGGAAAATCACCTACATTCTAGCTAATAAAAAGGCAGATTATAGGGTTGTCTATTTACTGATAGTACAGCCCGAGAAGCTTGGACGACTTATTATATATTATCTAACATGGAAATATAGAAGAGATATGTATTGTATTTATATTCCGAATTACTAGTATGTAATAAAAATTATCTTTTTTTATTTTTCTTTTCTAGTATTTCTAATCTATAAATAATAAAAAGCATTTAACTGTAGTATTTAACATAATTAAAACAAAATAAAACAACAGGAAAATCTGCTGAAGGAAAAACTTAGCATTCTTTTTGGAATGAAGGACGCGGCAATTATTTTTACGTTTCAAGGACGCAAGTTTTATTCTTTCGCCTGAAGGAAATTCTTTATAAAAAAATTAGATTGTTCTCAAATCTCGTTCTCAAACCACTAGTATAGGCGGCATTGCATCACAAGAACAGGCGACGGCGACGCAACCGCAGGCGAAGGCGGAGCTCGTTCATGCGAAGGCGGAGCTCGTTTGTCAGGCGAAGACGATGGACTGTAGGTGGTGGCGACTACTTTGAAGGTCTGCGGTAACTTGAGCCATGACTTTTATGGCCGATTTCAGATGAGCGGCGGTGGAGTGGAGGTTAAGGTTGCTGGTGATGGTAAAGGTAACGATGGCGATTAAATGGGTTGAAATGAACTAAGAAAAAATGCTATATAAACTTATCATTCTAATTCTATATGTATAATGCATAACTGAACGTTATATTCAGTATTGTTGTTGTTATAGTTTATGCATTTGTAATAGCATGATTGAATGTTCCTAATTTTCAAGAAGCTGAAGTAAATTTTATTTTAAAAATCTACAAAAGATGTGATTTTGATCAGCTAAAATTAATTATATGTTTCACAAGATGATAAAATATGCATAAAACATAATGCATCAGTTGTTTGTTTACTTGTTTATTGAGTTGTTTTATTTTGAATGTTACAGATATCATAAATAAAATGCTAGTGTACTTCATAACTAAAATGCTATATTAAACTATCATTTTAAATATTCTAAACATACTAGTGGACTTTGTAATTAAAATGCTACACTAAACTATTTTTTAATATCATAAATATGACAGTGAACTTCATAACTAAAATGTTACATTAAACTATAAATTTGCATATTATAAACATGATAATGGACTTGGTAATTAATATGCTATATTAAAATATCATTTTGAATATTTTAAACATGATAGTGGACTTCATAACTCAAATGCTATATTAAACTATCATTTTGCATATCATAAACATAGTGGTGAACTTTGTGATTAAAATGTTACATTAAAAATACATATGCTATATGCAATTATCATTTTGCATTTGGTAGTTCTCCTTAAGAATACTTATTTCATTTTGTATATTCTATTCATACTACTTCACTTTAAATATACTTATGCTAAATTCAAGTTCATTTTGCATATTTTTTCATTCTTATTCAATTGAAATATACTTATGCAATATCAAATCGTACTATATTTTAAAAGTATAAATGCTATATTAGTCTATCATTTAGCATATTAAACATAGTCTATTGTGTTTCAAATGTAGAAATGCTATATCTAAATATCATTCAACTTGTGATTAAAACTTTTTGACTTTCTTCTTCTGCTTCTCCATTTGTTTCTTACATCTAGATTTAGTGGCACTCGACTTCAATTTTCACGAAATTTCTAATTTACGTTTGGATTGGAATGTCGAATTATGTTTTTTTCAATTTTAGAATGTACGGTGGGAGCTTGGACGATGGCGGCGGCTTGGATGGCGGCGGCTACGGCAGGTTAGGGCTAGAGCGGCGACGACTACGGTAGGTTAAGGCTAGAACGGTGGCAGATGGCAGGCTTCAGACGATGGAGGAAACGGTTGAAGTTGGTTGAATAGAACGCGCTACTGTCCCTGGACCTAAATTTTAAAAGTTCCGTCCTAGATTTAAAAATTAGCATAAAGTTTTTCCTTTAAACCAATTTCCTCAATAAAACAATAACAAAATTAATTATTTATAACAAAACAACTAAAATACCTCTTTCGAAATGGTCCTCGTAACACACGAGCGCATTCATGTTTCCTGAACCACCCTTCTTTCATGCCCCTTTTGGATTCTGATTTCTTGTGTCAAATAAAAGCACCAAGTAACACAAAAAACTAAAACCATTTTTGTATGGACAAACCGACAAATGAGCGCATTTAGATGCGGATTTTAATGTACAGTGGATTGGAGCTAAGCGGAGGTGATGGTTGCATCTGTAACGGCAGGGAGTCCAACCAAAGCTGAAGCTGAGATGTCGTTATTTACAGTGCAAATACCGTGAAAGAAAATAATTGCAAATGACCATTTATTAGAGAAATTGCCGAACGTCAAAAGCAAGAAAACAATTATTGCTAACAATGTATCTTATGCAATGCAGACCTTGTTCATAAAATTTATTATGACTTTTAATTGCTGAATGTCAAAAGCTTCAAACGGTTTAAATATTTGCATTAGGCCACAATTATATTGCTTAAAGTAAAATGTCGTAACATTTGAGTTCAAAGGATTTAACATTTGACATTCAAAAATGTAGGATCCAACAATGTTAAGGAGAACAAGA
The DNA here is from genome assembly GCA_030737815.1 of Allium fistulosum. Lineage (NCBI taxonomy): Eukaryota > Viridiplantae > Streptophyta > Magnoliopsida > Asparagales > Amaryllidaceae > Allium > Allium fistulosum. The sequence continues at coordinate 1,030,372,508 of CM060905.1, forward strand.
GTAACATCAAATTCAAAATCATCAACTTAAATAAACAGATTTGAATATAAAAATAAGGATATGATTTAGTCTATCCGCTCACGATTCATAAATCTTAAAATAAACAAGAAGTTTACTTTGAAATAAAATTATTTTACTATTAATGATTATAAAAAACAAAAGTTAATAAATATGACGATAAAAAGTGGTTGTGAGCAATTAATGTGTATGTTGCGCACATAACATAAATTATTGATTTGATAAAATAAAAAATATCAACCATTCATTATATCAAAACATACAATACAAGCTGGGATAAATATTGAACAAAATATTTCTTCGATGATAACATCATATATCGTCCATTTCTTCAATTATTGATATTCTTTCATTTCTTGGTAGGACCATCTGAGATTTATCCATTAACAAGGTAACACTGAAGATAACTCATCAATCAATCCAAAAGAAAAATGCTAAGAACATAACATTTGAGTATTTAGGTCTTTTGAAATTTAAACAATTGGAACATGACTTTTTTCCCTTTCTTTCTTTTCGGTTTAAGTACTAACAAGCGGAGAAGTAGAATTTAAGGTAAGTCTTTTGATGAATGCCCGAAAATTCATAAATCCGTCTAAATCCGTATTCGAAAAACGGATAAACATCGAATATTTGAAGAAGCGGATACGGATGCGGATACAAAGTCATCCACATTCAAAAATTATTCGTTTGGATTTTATCAAGGTTATAATTTATATTGTATATATTTTAATAAAATGAAATATACGTATTTCTTGATTTATAGATTAATAGCTTATATTATACATATATAACGCATATTAACGGCTCAAAACTATTTATTATCATCGATTTTGTATAAAAAATTTATACTTTCTTTATCAATGGGATTGAAGGAAAAAAATATGTTAAACCAAACTTTGTTATTTAAGTTTTTTGATTTGTCGATCGTCGACGGATCGAATAATTATTCGATATCCATTTGTATTCGCAAATGCAGATATTTAAAAGTGGAAAATAGGCATAAGGACAAACTTTGAAAAAAAATTAGGTCGAAGGACAACAAGTTTCGTTTTTAGTCTGAAGGACAAACTTTGAAAAAAATTGGTTGAAAGACAATGCTAAATATAGTTAGCATTTTGTACAGTGTAAAACTGAATATAATGCTAGTTATAATAGCATTTTCTACACTGTAAAAACTGAATATAATGCTAGTTATAATTAGCATTGTCTTTCAAACTAATTTTCTTTCAAAGTTTGTCCTTCAGCCCAAAATAGAAACTTGGTGTCCTCAACCTAAATTTTTTCCAAAGTTTGTCCTTGTGTCTAATTCCCTCTATTTAAAAATTATTTTGGCTACACATACGAATAACACTATTCGCATTTGAAAATACCTAAACACGACGCATTCTATACTTGTTTTGCAATTCAGAGAACAAAAAAGAAAAAGAAAAACCCTTAGTTTTATAGTATTTACCATTCTCTTTTATGTATTATATAGCAGTATTACATGAATAAAATCAACACAAATCTAATAGCTTTTATGATTCATGATTATTATGTAATAACGATCAATTTACCAAATATATATATAGACACACACACGGTAAATTGATCGGCACATTATTACATACACATACAGATACTTGTACATGTCTTTATGTGTGCGCACACACTTATGTGTGCCCAAGAAACTTTGATATACATCCAACAACATTGCATTAATTGATACCGTTAAAGAATACCAACTCAAATGTCAATATATCTCAATTTTAGTTCTATAGTTCTTGGATTTAGTACTCAGATACATCAAATCAAAATGAGTAATCTATTTAAATTAAATATCACTATTGTTATTTAATTTTACACCTTCACCGTCTGTTAAAATTGGACGTTCTGATAAAGTCACACCACTGTTAAGAGAATAGAATAAAAAAATTAAAATATTAACGTGAATGCTTGCCTATAAACTACACTTATGTATGGATTGAACCATTGGACCCATAATTTGGACAAAACACCAGCTGTCATAATCCATTATCGGATTAGAGGAGCCCAATACTATATTGTCCATGCAAAATAACTTTATCCTTTACAACACAATATCATGGTGCCAAAGTTTTATTCAGTTATTTTACCCATTTCAATTAAAAACTCTTATATCTAAAACAATTAAGTTCAGTTTTTTTGCATTGTTCAGTCCTTTAACTTCAAATAACAACTGTAAAAGTTTTACACATGCAATCATTAAGGTTATTGAAAAAACATAAAATTCGTATACCGTCTATCGCACTTGGTATAACCACTTCGGTGCAATGGATGTTAAACAATTTGTATTATTATTTCTACATCTTCACCGCAACAATTAGATCTTCTAAGCTTGTATGCATGAAATTCTAAACTAACAATGCTAAATAACAAATAAACTAAATTGCCTTAGATATTAGACTTTATAATTGAGAAGTACACAAAATAATTTAATAACACTTGGAACTTACAACGTAAAAACTACTTTTAAGAGAAAAACTCTCTTCTACGCATCTTCGTCCTCTTCTACCTACGTTTTTTTCCCAAACATAAAAACCAATAACCTTTTACACTCCAAATCAAATACCTATATCACCATTGTTTCTATTGTTGATGCTCATTCTAGCAAGCATCAAACCAGTTTTGGAAAAAGAAAAAAAAAAGTATTATGCCAAATCTAAGAGGGAGAATTTGCCCCCCACTTGTCCCAACCATAGATCAACCTTTGGAAACCAAATATATAAAAAAAGTATACCATAAAGTATTCCAAACCAATTGAAGCAGTATGAAATGGAGAAACGGTAAAAGGATATTATTTATGAACAACAATTACACAATCTCTCCAAAATAAAATAAATATAGAAAAGCAAAATAGTAATACTTTTGCTTGTGACAAGACTCTAGAACACTTTCAATCAAAAATATTTTCTTCCAAGTGGGATTATAATTTAACAAAAGAAGTGAGGATCTATGTTTATTCCTGACTTCACCTTTGTCATCTAAGCTACCTTTGCAAGCATGTACATTTTTAGTCCAATCAAAACAAACCAAGTCACAACTATTAGCTAAACCTGTGTACTATGCTAACAATTCTTTTTCCACTGCACCAAACAAAAAGGGGTTTCTCTCCTACAACTCTCCAATTAAATACTTTATGTTGTAGCCATTTTACCAACAATTCTTGCATGATTTCATTCCACTTTGTCATTGTCATCTCGTTTGAGCTTATCATTTATATGGCTTTTATCGCTTGTCGAATTCGAACAAATTCTGGAGTTTTATTGTCATGGCGAGCTTCGATTTCTTTTTGCAATGTTATCCTCCACAAAGAAGCATCTTGATTTTATTTTGCTCTGTGCTGGTAAATTATAGCATGTACTATTATATCTCACAAGTGCTCAGAATGTAACAGCCTCTTACCTCTCGGGCCATCGGATTTCTGAAACAATAGACTCAGTTTGTTCTTGTCCTGCGTGCTTCAATGTTCCCTCAGAAAATAATCAATAACTTCTTGTTCTTGTTATTTTCAATTTTTATAGTATTGTCTCTGTTTCTCATTTAAAGTGCATTTCCTAGATAATCAACTTGTTGAAGAAAACTTACAAATTAGATAATTTCTCTTCTTGTGTGATCCAACGTCTGTTGAAGATAAACATTTTCTTGTTTGTTCCAGTAGAAAAAACTTGTTAGCACAATGTATAGGTTTTTTATTATTGCACCAAACAAAAGGAGGATTTACCTTCTACAAGTACAATATAAACATCGCAGTTATATTATTGACCAAAAAATGCTTCCAATTTTTGGTCTCATCAGCAAAACACACTTGTTTTATGTTTGATTTGTTTCTTGGAATTAATTTGATTCAAAAAGTTATGAATATTGTACTACTATAAAATTATTATTACCCGTACAATAAGAAAATTTCAATTTTCTCAGAGTTTTTCATAGAATCTTTCAAGGGTCGTACTTCACAAACCAGCATCCATCAATCTATTATTGCAGATGCATACCATGTGCCAGCTATTTATTATACACATGAATGAATGACAAAGTTGCTTACGCAATGAAGCATTATCATATGCTACTCTAAGCTGATCTACGTTGCCAGGAAAACATAGTAGACAAATATTTATGAAGAAATACAGCGATTTTAAGCATTATTAGTTGAGTTCGTTTAAGATCACATATGAATATCTTTTTCATGACCTTCATTGATTTTGTTTTTCATAATCCCACGATGTGGTACCTGGTTTGAATCAAATATCTCTAATAACGATACGATTCTTGAATTTCGATTAAAACTCAATTAAAAGAGCAATGAGAAAAAAACATTCGTCCTTAAAAAGGATGGTTTTGATGACAACAACCTTAGGACTTGTTATAAAATATAAATACTAACATTATAGTTTAGATATATATATGTATATGCAGGATATACATACATATATATACATACATACATACATATATATATACACACATATATATATATATATCATGCATATATATATATGTGTCATGCATATAAAACTCAATTAAAAGAGCAATGAGAAAAAAACATTATGTTAGTCCTTAAAAAGGATGGTTTTGATGACAACAACCTTAGGACTTGTTATAAAATATAAATACTAACATTATAGTTTAAATATAGATATATATATGTATATGCAGGATATAAACATGCAGGTACCAAGAATGAAGACTGTACAGTATAGAGATATAAGACTAATGAATTTAAAGATCAAAGATATTAAGATTGAAGACTCATGAGTATCAAGAAATCAAGAGTTCAAGATTTCAATAGTACAAGATAAGTATTGAGTCTAGAATTATGTTAAAACTTCTTGAAAGCACTTACATCTTTGTTCAAAATTTATTCGTGAAATGGAATCCACTTCGAGCCTGTTAAAGAGATGGAACCCTAGTGGGATGTAACCCACGACAATATCTGGTGGAACATATAGTGGTCCTATTTTGATATCCACTAATTTTATAAAAATATTTTTCAAAAATATATCTCTTATTTTAAATGTTTTCAAAACCTTCTTTTCAAAAAGACATCTCTCTTGTTTGAAATATTTTAGCCTCGAAACTATTTTTATTTTTAATATTTTGATTTCAAAATTGTCCTTGATTTTAAACCATCTCTTGTTTTAAATATTTAGCTTTAAAATATTTATATACTTAGATTTTAAATCACTTTATAAATTAAGTTTATATATATTAAAAATTACTTTCTAAACTCTTTTATATGTTTAAACTATATTAAAATATATTTACAATGTTTAGAAATCATTTTGACAAATTATAGAAACCAATTTTAATAAGAAAATCAAAATCATCAATTTTGCCTAGAGCATGTCGACATCCCTCAACCCCATGTCGGCATGGTGTCCGTTAAATTCAAAATTCAAATTTTCAAAAGAAGTGTCTATTCGTCGTATCATTTCACGAATAGATATGGATGTTGATTTCCTATAAATACCAGTAGTTCTAAACGAATTTTTAACCAGATTTCACTTGTTTTCTCTTCTCTTCATCTTCCATATTTATTCTAAAGAATTCCAAACTATACTCTGCCGAAATACCAAGTGAATCAAACTTGATTATCTCTTGTTTGATTCTCTGTCACTCTCTCCATAAGATCTCAGTGCTATTCAAAGTTATAAGATTATTTGTAAATCAAACTGTCGAGTAAAAGGTGCGGTTGAACCTTGAAATCAATTGGGTGTGATTGTTGCCCCGGAAATCGATTAGGTGATCTTGTGGCCTGGTAATCAAGAGAGTTTGCCCCGGACTCGAATACAGGAGGGTGTACCTCGTGGCCTTGAAATCGAGGGTGTAATCTGGAAGATTATTTTTGATAAGAAATCCGTACGTTTGTGCGGGACTGGATGTAGTGTAACTCCGAACCAGTATAAAATCCTGGTGTATTCTTTCATTTACTGCTTTTATTTATTATTTGCGTCTGTGTCTGATTCTGTGATTATATCTGTGTTTGTGAATTGCATTTGTTGGTGATTAAATTTACATAAGTTTCAAAAAGATTTAGAAAATCTACAAAACACTATTCACCCTCCCTCTAGTGTTATTCCAGCCTTAAGATCCGTAATCCGCATTTCTCACGCATTCAACCTATTTCAAGAAAATGTCAAAAATACTTGAATTAACAAATCAAAATTTTTTGTTTAAAAATAAAGACAAAAACTTAGGCCTTGGTTGGTTTGTCATTTTAGTTTAGAGTTTTCGTCCAAACAAAACAACGGACGACACATGTATTTTTTGAAAAACAAACAATTTGAAAAATGAAGTTAACAACATACAAAATTAAAAACAAATTTACTTTGTTTTTCGTGTTTTCAAAAATAACAAAAGCACAGAAAACGATCCATCTCTCCATCCCCATCGTCCCTCCATCATTGTCATGATGAAAAGTTTTAAATATTTTCCTCCGCTCTTCCATGTTTTATAATAAATTTTTAAAACACAAAATATAAAACTCGAAATGAAACCAAAGAGACTCTTACTGTTTTCAAACAAAAGGAAAAAAGAAATAAGCTTCAAGTTGAGACATAGAAGCTCAATTATCAAAATTAATCTTAAAAATATGAATTATGAGGATGGAAAGAATAATTAATGCTATTTAAACTCATATGTCATTTAAGATCCTAAATAGAGAAGATGTCTAACGCGCATGCGCGCATGCAAAATACACAGGATAAAGGTTTGCTGAATAACTACATCATAACCATATAGAAAAGACATTTGATGTAATCTTTATATCAAGTTAATCATTAATTCACAAGATCGGTAAAACAAAAAATTAATAACAAAACAAAAGAAAAAAATTATGTCAATCATATTAATTTTATTGTTGTAATATTAGTAGTTATATTGATCGAAATCCACGACTTCCTCCTATAAGACTAGAGAGAAGAAACCTCTGTTCTTCCACCCACTGCTACTGCTGCTGCAGCGGCATCCAAATCTAGTCTTTTTTTTAAGGTGAAAAGGTTCTCAACTATAAACAGCGATTTTCTATTTCAGTGTCTTCTACAAACATTTTCGATTAATATAACTATTGATATTCATGCATCATCACATTTCAAATAAATTGTGTTGGTGCCCTAGTATTGGTATCTCAGTCAAGTATGTACAAAAATAAAATTACTAAGACTGACATAATATATTTTTATGTTTTATTTTGTTTTTAGTTTTTTGTTTTACTGATCTGAGGAATCAATTATTAACTTGGTATAAAGATTACAACAAATGTCTTTTCTGCATGGAAAGAAGAATTGATTTAACATTTGAGCTTTACGGATTACGATTTGAATCACATATTAGAAACCTTGTCCAGTTTTTTTTCTCCTGATGACGAAGGAACCAAGCAAACACAGTTTGGAAAGCACTGAGCTGTGCATTCCGCATATGAATTGTGAGCCCCCACGCATCCACAAATCAACAATAGAATGGAATTGGCGTTTCCACAACACAAAACGCGCTGGGTGTGGGTGTTGATCCTCCACTGCCGTATGGTATAATATGGTGCACAAGCAACCCCACTAGAGTGATGGGTAAAAACTTGTCTAGTTTTATTCATGATTTTCAATAAAGAATTTTTTTTCAATAATTAAACTTGAATAATTTCAAAGGGTTATTGGATGATGATCCTCAATATTTATCTAAAATTGGGAAATTGTTGTGATGAAAGTGTCATTCCTCAACGATAACCTCAAAGATATAATTTATCTTGATACAAGTGTGCATAACATCGCAATTACTGTCATATAATAAATTACTCAAACGATATTTCTTCATAATCAGTACACTACCTAACACAATCAAACGCCCACAACAACAAAAACATCAAGTAGTTTTACCTCGACAAGCTCATTGTCCATTCTCTACACCAAGTCCATACAACACACCAGCATATCTCTCAGTGGACCCATTAAAGAAACTCTCCTTCAACTTCCTAAACGCACAAGCAGTCAACAAACTATCACTCCCTGCCTGATGACAAATCCCAACTCTCTCCAATTCAAGCAACTCTGCTAACTTATTCAACCCTCCATGCAAACTGTTACAGAACCTCATCAAATGCTTGATATCATAAACCCTAGGAAAGTAGGTCTGTATCAAATCAAAGAACCCTTCCTGTGTGTCTGGCAAACTATCGCAAGTCAAAATCTTCAACAGATAGCCAAAATCATAACCTGAATGGAAAGTAATCCACTGCACAGAATCATTTAGCACAACTCCACTGGTCATCAGAAGCTCCCCAAATTTCACGACATCAACGCCGTACTCGAGATTCCTCTCGAAATCGATACCGGAATCTCGCAATAGATCGATCGAATCAGTGGCATAGACGTCATACGAAGGGTCAAACTCTCGGAAGTTGAACTGGAACACGAAGCGGTGGTTCAGATTGGGGTCGGAGAAGGTGAGGCCTAACTGGATGGGTTTTAGGAGATCGACGTTGGATTTGAGGGTTTGGTAGTGGTAATCGGACGTGGTTTTGAAGGATCCAATAGGGCGAAGGATAACGCCGGGGAACTCCGTGTCCATGGCTATGTAGGGGTAATCTTCAATGATGTTGCGGATGAGTGCGAATGCGGATTCGAGATTCGATGACCAGACTTCACGGATCTCGATTGATTCGGGTTTAGGCAGGATGGAAAACATGAAGTGCTATTTCAATTTTGAATTCATAGAACCCTAGCTGGAAAGAGGTGAATACATTACCATGATTTATCGGGAAAACGGGGTGGGAACTGTAAACGTGGACGAGGAATATTAGTTAGTTGATTTGGTTGTGGTGATCCGCGAGTGAGATTGATTGGGTACCAAAGAGGTTACGTGGCACATTCTGATTGTTTTATGTGTTACATTGGGGTAAGTTTTGACCATTCTAATTCCCAACCTATAACATAATCACACATTTTTATTTTATTTTACAACAAAGTTATACTTAAGATGCCTTCGCGGACAAACGGCTAAAAGAAAGGGGGAACATTAGTGATTTTTTATGTCCGAAAATAAAATCTATTATCTATTACTTATATATAAAAGCAGGAACCACATATTGCTAAGGTGGCATAATTGTTCTTCCAGCATTTCAAAATACCGCAATCTTATTTCTTCATAACTTCCTTTTTACTGCTTCCATTTCGTTACCTCCCTACCGTTTCTTCTCTTCTTCCCCACGCTATAACAGTAATTTCCTACCACCAAATTCATGCAGTTATATCATTCAATCCAATTTACTTCGTCTACATTTCCTGAACCAACGCCTACATCCCCAATTTATTTCTCTACGTCCAACCCTAAACTTAAAATTGATAACAATCTTTCCCTCTTTCAACCTTCAACTACCTAGATTTGCTATGAAGTACATGTTATATGTCTAGTATACCAAAACAGAGAATAATCAATTATAAACTCGTCGCACAAGTTTATAACTCATATTTCCACTACACTGGAATTCTGTGTTAATTATTATAACAATATGATTGTTGTAAATAAATTACAACAACAGCGCTATACTATTTTGAATAAATAGTACAACCAAAATAAAGGATAGAATATAGAATTCTAACCGGAATATGTCTGAGGCTCGTCGTAACGATTTCCTTAAGAATTTTATTTCAAAATTCTCTCAAGATACAACAGACGTAATCTGCACGAGATTGTAATGAGTATGTCTACTCTGTGATATATATGGAATGTTGAGCAGTAGAGCAAAGAAGCAGAAGAAATTAGATTGGAATGGGATGAGAATGTGATCAGTATTCTCTCCTATTTATAATTTCGTCCGCATCCCTTCAAACAGTCGCGTCCGCTTGATGGGTCGCACCCGTTGCTGTTCATTACCAGCCTGCACATCTGCTTGTACCCGCTCGTACCGTTTCGCCCGCGCCTCTTCAGTCGGGTCGCACCCGCTCGCGCCGCATCTGTTTGCTTCTAACGGGTCGCACCCGCTACTGTTCGCGTCTATTCAACCCGCGTCCGCTTCCGAACAGATCCGCCTCTGTTCGTATGGCCTGCAACTGTCAGAAAGCCCATTCCAGTTTGCAGTAAAAATATGAGTATCATATTAGACCCGTACCCGGCCCGGCCCGGCCCGGTTCGGGTCGGTCGGTCGGACGGCGGCAGCGCGCGCGCGTGTGTGGTGGAGATGCATGATCTCCCTCCTCACAACGAAGCATACATTTGGGAGCCCCAGGCCCCCAACCTCCTCATGAGAAAGCTATATTTAAACCAATATAGCTATCACAATTTGGAGATGTGGGACTTTATATTTCATTCAACTTAAAGGAATTCCAACAATCCCCCATATGAATGATAATATACATATCCCCCACACAAAGCGAAATATCACAGAGTACATATGGAATAATGCTTTATCGTGGATAAGTAGATATTTCACTTTGAACTTTCCCTAGTTAAAACTTATCGGATCTACTTGGCTAATCGGTGAAATATTTCATCTTGAACCGTCAGCCTTTATTGTATATCCAGACAATAAGTTCTACGAAGCATTAATTCCCTTCTCATCCAATTTCTTGGTTGTGTTCATTTTGGTCCTGAACAGTACTTGGTTCTGCGAGTGTTTTTAGAGAATAAAAGCCTTTTAATATTCTCATAGAGCCGACCCAGTTCACACTTACATAGGTGATCGCAACCATTAAGAGTATCCTACATATACCCCACTTGTTATTTCCAAGATATGGTCATCATTAAAAAACATAGTTTTAACCTTTAAATACTTCTGTAGGCATGCATTTATATTGTGCACCATAGGAATGGAGTTGGACTATGTCCAAGCAAATGCATTACATCTTGAGTTATTCAGAACTGGTTTGCCTATTGATCCTAGTCCGTGGGATCTCCAGTCGCTAGAATAGGTTTCCGTATAAGATAACTCTTGGTGGTTTAGGCTTTTAAACCCATTCCCCTCGATGCGCAGTCAATTTTCTCTCTGGATAAACCTTTAGTAAACGGATCCGCTAGGTTATCATTTGTCCTCACATAATCAATGGAAATAGTTCCATTAGAGAGTAACTGCCTAACTGTGTTATGGCATCGTCGAATATGTCGTGACTTTCCATTATACACAAAGTTGTGCGCTCTGCTTAGCGCTGCTTGGTTATCGCAGTGTATGCATATGGCCGGTACAGGTTTAGGCCAGAATGGAATATCTTCCAAAAAATGACGAAGCCATTCTGCTTCTTCGCCTGCTTTATCTAAAGCGATGAACTCTGATTCCATAGTGGATCGAGCTATGCATGTTTGTTTGGTAGATTTCCATGACACTGCTGCCCCTGCTAGGGTAAATACATAACCACTTGTCGATTTTGATTCCTTTGAATCTACAATCCAGTTTGCATCACTATATCCTTCTAAGACGGCAGGATATTTTCCATAATGTAAGGAATAGTTAGCGGTATTTTTTAAATATCCAAGCACTCTCATTAGTGCTTTCCAGTGTTCCTTTCCTGGATTGTTTGTATACCTGCTCAGTCGGCTTACTGCATAAGCTATATCTGGTCTTGTGCAATTCATGAGATACATGAGACATCCTATTACACGAGAGTATTCCGGTTGCATTACACTCTCATTAGTGTTTTTATGCAGTACTTCTGATGGATTAAAAGGTGTTTTCACTCCTTTAATTCCATAGTCTTGGAATTTTTCAATCACTTTGTCTACATAGTGTGACTGAGATAATTCAATTCCATCAGGAGTTCTTATTATTTTGATTCCCAAAATAACGTCTGCAACTCCAAAATCTTTCATATCGAAATTGCTAGTTAACATCTTCTTTATGGTCTCTATTATCTGAGTATTTGGACCAAATATTAACATATCGTCTACATATAACAAATCATCACATATGATTGTCCAACTTGTTTATAATAAACACACTTATCACATTCATTTATACGAAAACCATTTCTCATCATGACACTATCAAATTTTGCGTGCCATTGTTTTGGAGCTTGTTTTAGTCCGTATAATGATTTTACTAATCTACAGACTTTGTTTTCATTTCCTTTGGAAATAAAACCTTCAGGTTGCTCCATGTAGATCTCCTCATCGAGATCTCCATTTAAGAATGCCGTCTTTACATCCATTTGATGAATTTCTAGACCATAAATTGATGCAATTGCTATTAGCATTCTTATAGAGGTTATTCGTGTTACTGGCGAATATGTATCAAAGAAGTCTACTCCTTCTTTTTGACGATATCCTTTGGCTACTAATCTGGCTTTATACTTGTCGATAGAGCCATCTGCTTTCATTTTCTTCTTGAAAATCCATTTGCAGCCAATAGGTTTTATTCCAGGTGGAATATCAACAATTTCTCAAGTTTTATTACTTAGAATTGAATCAATCTCACTTTGGATTGCTTCTTTCCAACATGAAGATTCAGAAGATGACATTGCTTCCTTGTACGTTTGAGGTTCATGTTCTAACACATATGTGAAAAAATCCGAACCAAATGTCTTGGAAGTTCTAGCCCTTACGCTTCTTCTTGGTTCAACTTCCTCAATCTCATGATGAGGTTCATCTTCATGTGAATTGCTTGATTCTTCTCTTGTCCTTTTAGGGACATTATTCCCTTCATTCCTTTTGTGCGGAAACACGTCTTCAAAGAATGAGGCATCTCTAGATTCCATGATTGTATTTACATGAATATCAGCTATATCAGACTTGAATACCAAAAATCTATAGGCACTACTATTTTGGGCTGGCCCTAAATAGTAACAATCTACTGTTTTTGGTCCAAGTTTGACTTTCTTGGGAGGCGGAACTGGAACTTTTGCCAAGCACCCCCACACTTTGAGGTATTTAAAACTTGGTTTGTGTCCTTTCCATATCTCATATGGAATTGTTCCTGTTTTATTATGAGGGACTTTGTTTAATATGTGATTAGACATATTTAAGGCTTCCCCCCACAAGTTCGTCGGTAGACCAGAGGTTAAAAGCATGGCGCTAATCATGTCTTTTATCGTTCTGTTCTTCCTCTCGGCTACACCATTTTTTTGTGGTGAATATGGAGCTGTTGTTTGATGAATTATACCATTTTCGGCACAAAATTGTTCAAATGGTGATTCATATTCTCCACCTCGATCAGATCTCAATATCTTGATCTTTTTATTTAACTGATTTTCTACCTCAGCTTTGTACTTTATAAATGATGTAATTGCTTCATCTTTACTATTCAAAAGATATACATAGCAATATCGCGTATAATCATCAATAAACGTGATAAAGTACTTTTTCCCACCTCTTGTAGGTAATGATTTAAAATCACATAAATCTGTATGAACCAAACCTAGTGGTTCGGTGCTTCTATCAACAGATTGAAATGGTTTTTTAACCATTTTTGCTTCTACACATGTCTCACATTTGTAGTTCTTATCTACTTGGAATTTCGGAATTAATCCCAAGTTTGATAATATTTTCATTTTTCAGAAATTTATGTGTCCTAATCTATCATGTCATAGTAAAATTTCGTGCTCAAGCAAGTAAGAAACTTCAATTTTATTAATAGCACAATCAAAATACATAGTTTTATTGCCGATAACGGCTACATTTGCCTTAAATAGGCCATCACATAAATATCCCCTTCCGATATACATTCCAGCTTTGGACATAACCATCTTGTCTGACTCGAACACCATTCTGAATCCTTTCTTTGATAATACTGCACCAGAGATGAGATTCTTGCGTATGTCTGGAACGTGGAGCACGTCATTCAACTTGACAGTTTTTCCTGAAGTAAACTTGAGGATTACTGTGCCACTGCCTTCGATCATAGATACTGCAGAATTACCCATATAGAATTTTTCTTCATGATCGAATTTCTTGTATGTAGAAAACATGGATTTGTCAGAGCAGACATGACGAGTAGCGCCTGTGTCCACCCACCATTGGTTAGGATTCTGAACCATATTGCATTCAGATACAACTGCCGAGAAGTTGGACTCATCCACTTCCATGTTGTCTACTAAATTTGCCTCTTTGTTGCGGTCCTTTTTGAGTCTGCAATCTCTAGCGGCATGTCCAACCTTTCCACAAACCCAACATTCACCATTAAACTTTTTGGTTCGTTTGTTGTCTTTTGGTTTGTTGTCTTGAGCTTTCCTTTTCTTCTGGAAATTCTTCTTTTTGTTTTTGGTCTTTGAATCTTCAGCCACAAATGCCTCCTCGCTTTGTTTTGTAATTCCACGGTTATCTGCCTCAATTTTCAATCGGACTATGAGATCCTGTAAAGAGATTTCCTTCTTTTTATGCTTTAGATAATTGCGGTAATCTCTCCACGACGGTGGCAGTTTTCTCGTGATGGCTTCAACCAAAAACGATTCTCCAACCTTATGACCTTCCGCTTCGAGTTCATGAATAATGATTTGTAGTTCATGTAATTGAGCAGTCACCGGTTTGGAGTCAACCATCTTGTAGTCCATGAATTTGTCTACAATGAATTTCTTAAGACTGATATTCTGCGTCTTATATTTCGTGGCAAGTGCATTCCAAAGTGCTTTTGCTGTCTTTAGAGGTTGATATACTTTGTATAGCACCTTGTCGAGACAATTCAGAATATAGTTTCTGCATAGGAAATCGGAATGTTTCCATGTAGCAACATCTGCTTCCTTGCCTGGTGTTTCAATCGGTTCCTCCTCCTCGAGATACCGTTGCAGACCGAGTGTCGTGAGGTAAAATAACATCTGATTCTGCCATGTTAAAAAATCGTCACCATCTCCCTTGAACGGTTCAGGTCTGTTGTGAGTAGTAGTCTTTGAAAATTCTACTGTTGCCATCTCTGTTTTAGTAAGAAAACAGTGAAATTCTTAAGATGTTATATGTCTAGTATACCAAAACAGAGAATAATCAATTATAAACTCGTCGCACAAGTTTATAACTCAGATTTCCACTACACTGGAATTCTGTGTTAATTATTATAACAATATGATTGTTGTAAATAAATTACAACAACAGCGCTATACTATTTTGAATAAATAGTACAACCAAAATAAAGGATAGAATATAGAATTCTAACCGGAATATGTCTGAGGCTCGTCGTAACGATTTCCTTAAGAATTTTATTTCAAAATTCTCCCAAGATACAACAGACGTAATCTGCACGAGATTATAATGAGTATGTCTACTATGTGATATATATGGAAGGTTGAGCAGTAGAGCAAAGAATCAGAAGAAATTAGATTGGAATGGGATGAGAATGTGATCAGTATTCTCTCCTATTTATAATTTCGTCTGCATCCCTTCAAACAGTCGCGTCCGCTTGATGGGTCGCACCCGTTGCTGTTCATTACCAGCCTGCGCATCTGCTTGTACCCTTTCGCCCGCGCCTCTTCAGTCGGGTCGCATCCGCTCGCGCCGCATCTGTTTGCTTCTAACGGGTCGCACCCGCTACTGTTCGCGCCTATTCAACCCGCGTCCGCTTCCGAACAGATCCGCCTCTGTTCGTATGGCCTGCAACTGTCAGAAAGCCCATTCCAGTTTGCAGTAAAAATATGAGTATCATATTAGACCCGTACCCGGCTCGGTTCGGTCGGACGGACGGCGGCGGCGCGCGCGCGTGTGTGGTGGAGATGCATGATCTCCCTCCTCACAACGAAGCATACATTTGGGAGCCCCAGGCCCCCAACCTCCTTATGAGAAAGCTATATTTAAACCAATATAGCTCTCACAATTTGGAGATGTGGGACTTTATATTTCATTCAACTTAAAGGAATTCCAACAGTACAAACCACTGTAGATGACTTATCCATGGTAAGTTATTCTTATTTCTTCTGTTACCGTTTGTTACTTCTAGCCTCAATTTAGTAATTGTCCTAACTTGGACTATAACATATTAGTTCACTTTGGAATGATGTTTTAGCATTATTTCTCATAATTTTCTATTCAGTTTTGTACTTATTCTCATCTAATATTCAATTAATGGAGAGAACATGCTGTCTGTTGTTTGAACTGATAATTTTACTGGAAGTAAAATAGCTATGCAAGTTAATTTGATAAAAATTGAACACCGTATGCAGTCATACTGTATGTTGTAATGTTTTTCCAAGTTTTTTTGTTTACTTTGGACATACCGGACGGACTTGGTAACTACTTATACCTCAAAAAAAATGATTGTTACATTGTTTTTCCAACTGACGATGACAGTTTATATTTTGAGAATTGGGCATTATAAACAGTACCATCTTTGTTCAACAGTACCATCTTTGTTGCTTATTTTTTTGCATCACTGATCTGCATTAAAAATTAGTAATCCTCCAACAATATTGGTGCTGTCATTTTTACTTTCTTCAACAGTACCATCTTTGTTGGGTGCTGAACTGAGTGGTGATATTGTGGATTCATGCGGTACAAAAAATTATATTTACCCACCTATTTTCAAGTTAATGTCCTCTGACAACTGATTCATTCCTTCCCTTCACTGCTTTCGTACTAATTTTGTCTCCACCTACCTATGAATACGGGTTAGACATGATATTTTCCATGACACATGGTTGTATATAGGCATAAGGTTTAAAACCGTTAACACTGCTACTAAACTACCGTCTCAATGAGCTCACTTAGCACTCCCACCCGCTGTCGATGCTGACGTATGTTCTTTCTGTTGTTGTTAGCGGTAGTGATCTTGAGTACACCGTTATAAAATAAAATTTATGTTTCAAATTTGGTTGAGTTCAACGTGGATTTATGCTCTACACGTTTTTTACTTCTCCTGCATGATCTGTTGATTACTGTTGCCAGTATTAATCTTGATTGCTTACTTTTTTGCATCACCGATCTGCATTACTTTCATGGATTTTCTTCTTGCTGCAGATATAGTATCTGTTAATTTAAGTTGTTCAATTGCCTGCTTTACTGGAACTTTTCTCTGGATCCCCTGCCCGAGGTTAGATTACTTTTTTCTAGTTTAAATAAAAAATGTTTGGCAATACACTGTCATATGTTGTTGCTGATAGTTCCAAAAGTATTGTAATTGGTGATAAAACTTGATGAATTATTCTTTTTACATGGTATTTCAAATGTAGTTAATTGCTGATTTAAACAGTACTTTTATTTAGGGTAAAATATATGTCATACCCGCAACCATCGTGAAACCAAAAAGTTCTACCTCCAACTATCTTTCATGCGTGTTTTGTAAATCAATGTTTCACTTTGAGGGAACAAACTATTTTTTCTCCGGATGCCACCGAATGGCTGTAAATCCCATAAACAGGTAACATTCCGCTGATTCTTTCTTCCAATTTTTGGGATATATTAACTACTACCATTTAAATTGTGTTTTATAGGTATCGTTTAAATGTGGACATATTTGACTCCTCTAAGTCTACTACTATCACAGCTTTTGACAAGGAAGCCGAACGCTGCTCGACCATAGGGTTGAAGACATGCTTGCCATCCTCAACTCGGTAAAAATGCAGTATTACATATTTTACTACTATGTCCAATTTATTGAATATTATATATATTTAACATTAACTTACATCGGGGTTGATGAATTTATTACCACATTCATCTTTACTTACCTTATGCTGCATGCACGTTACCGAGCTTATGCAGTTGACATCCATCCATCTGTAATTGCTTACTGGATTCTATATTGCTTGACTTCGTGCTAAAGGCAAATTATTTTTTAACTTTAACCATATATGCAACCGAGCAATGTGCCCATTTACAGCGGAAAATTAGTAGTGTTTCAGTTTTAAATTGAATTAGACACTGCTCTTTTGCATTTGCAACAGAGCCCAGCGCTCAACTGCATGTTCCACTGAGCATTATGCTCGGTTGCAAACTGCAGCTGTGCATTGTACTTCAGTTGTAAAATGCAACTGTTCAGCTTATATCAGCTGTTATTGTAACTGGGCAACGCTCATTTACACTGTTCTCGGTTACAAATGCAACTGACCACAAGCTATGTTGAACTTGCAACTGACCGCTCTCTTTGTTCATACTTTAAGCTATCTCTTCACAGTTTGGTAGCCATTTCCTTCGGTTATTGGGATGATTATATTTGAAATTAAACAGTTGATTCCAGTAGCCATAGGTCAAATGGTAGTCCTAAAATCAGTATATGAGATCTCAAATTGAGTTCATACCACCATTATTATAGTAATATAAGGCAGCCTGAGCTTATCAATCAACGCTTATTACAAAACTGGACTTCACAAATGAAAAAATGACAAATAAATCAATTCGCTTGGTACAACTCTGTATACATACGGTTGGACTATGACATAGTTTAATTAAACTATATTTTGTTGTTTTATACCGTTCGCATTTCCCAGTTGACATGCCTTCTCTTTAATGTTTTACTATTTAATTTACTATTTCACGTACAACTGTTCCATATCTTCCTTATCACCAAATATAATAATACGGTCGTGTTATGTTTGAGGTTCATCCATTACAGTAGTATTCATTTATACACATTTCTACATGACCCGACATCTGCACAACTACATGGGTAATAAAAACAGTCCGACATTTAAATAAAAAACATCCCCCTTAACGCAATATAGCGTAGTATTCGACGAACTTGCCGTATGGAAGTTTTTCTTTCATCATGCTTTCTTGCATTGTACCAAACAAACATTGCTATGCTGCAAAGCAGTAGCTGTGTATGATATACTGATCAATCTAATTATACCATTTGTCGGTAACAATAAATGCCCGTTCTAAATCGTGTGCCCGAAACAAAATATGTTATGTTGCAGGAAAATGGGGCACAAAAAATTGACAGGATTTTCCAGCATCTGTCGGGGACTGAGGCGTTATTTGAATTTAGACCAAGTAACTATGAGATGAATAATCCCGATGCTTACCTTTCTACTAGAAAAATCACTAAAAACGTAGCTGTGACAGAGACGGTAAATGCTCCGTCTCAGGTAGCCGTTGACTTATAATTTATGTACCTACGACTTCACTTTCATTGACATTGTTTACTGTTTTACATTATTTACAAAATTACAACTAAATCCGCCTAGCGATCAAGGTTCTAACTTAGGTTGTCTCTCAAATACGGATAAACATACCTTGCAGACCGGGACAAACATCAAAGGAAAGAAACAGATTACTCAGGTTTGATCTTCAATCTTCGTCACTCTTTGGTCCTCATTATACCTTTGGCGTATCCATGACATTTTGTTTTGTTTATCAGGATGACGATCGTGTCATCCACCCGATAGTACGTGCTTTTGACCCATCACTCCCCAGAAAGACGCTTAGAAGAGGAAATGTGATTAAGTAAGAATTTTAAACTATTTTATTCCACAATTTTAAACTATTTTATTCCACATTTAATTTTTAAACTATTTTATTCCTCATTATACCTAATGTTGAACTGTCTGAAACTTTGTTTCCCTATCATTGCACACAAGATATGTTTCTATCCAAATCTTGATGATTATTACTAAATGGGATACAATGAAAAAATATAAAAGATAGATAACTGGGCATAAACTTATTACAATGATATAGATGTTAATTTTGTCACAAACAAAAAATCTTTCATAGTTCGGCTACTTTAGTAAAGCTTCACATAAAATGTCTGATAAAATTACTTATCGGGGAATATAAGATTTTTCTAACTGTGGATGATCATCACTATGTTTATTAAATCTTTATAGGCGATAAAATTTAACTTATTTATTTATTGTTGAAATTTTGAACATAGTTCATGGAGATAATAGACTAAAAATTAAAAAATTCATGCATTCAAGTGTAGATTACTCTTCACAACTTGATACTATTTTTACAATTGTATTTTAACACCACGTACATGAGCTTCTTCTAATAGTACTTCAACTGTATATGTGAAAAGTGAAGTTATGTAAGAAAGATAATGTAATTCTGTCGTATTTTAATGTGAATCTATTGTATTTTTCTCACTGTAATAATTTTTGGAGGTTTGTAATCACCCAGATATGCAAGATTTGTGATAATTTTGAAAAAACATAATCTATACAGTGTTCTATTTCGATAAAAAATTGATTACTGTGTTCTATGTTTATTTTGTTCACTTGAAAAGTTTGTACATGTTTGCATCTACTGTTGTAGATGCATTTTGAAGTGAGCCATGTAATTTTTTTTTCCATGGTCACTTTTACTCATCTTTTTGAAGTATATGAATCATATTAAAAGTACATAAATGTGGACATATTTTGTTAGAGTGAAATGACATGTCCATTTGAGCAGTTGAACAAATATTTAAGTGTGATTTTGTTGGTGTGGCCATTTGAGCCGTTGAACAATTATTTAAGTGTGATTTTGTTGGTGTTCAATATACTGCAATATCCCTGCTAGAGGGGAATGGTTGGATAATGTCATTATCTTGGTTTTTCTAAGGTGATACACGTACATGTTCACCAAATTTAACTTTAGCATGGAATTAGTGTACTTAGACTAAAACCACAGGAGTGCTCCACTCTTAATTGACAAATATTATGAAAGTGGAACTTAGATTCGTACAATAGATACATTCAGTGTAAATAATAACATGCCTGGCCCAAGTTGAATATGGAACAATAAAGTGTAGTACAAAGTAGCGGTTGGCCAAATATGTGTATGTACTGGATATTTTATTTTTGTTGGCAACAATATCGTAGCTTTTTATGTACTATGAAAAATAAAATATTTGAGACAATATTCATCCGATAAACGTCAGGTTGCTGTGCGAAGGAAAATAATTTGCCAAACTGCTATCTGAAAAAAAAATAACGGGAGGGAATGAATGCATTGATTCAGACTCTTCCATAATCTCCAAGTTAGTAGGTCACATTGTTTTTCTTTTAGAAAACTGCAAGGAATAGGTTAGTGGAAAAACATATTGGACAACCTGTGCATTGTTTATATCTACAAATATATATTATATGTAACGTACACGGCAGCACTGTACATCTCATGCTACATTGTTTTAGTAAATAACATTATAGTGCTTCTTTATTACTGACTCCTAACTGATTGTTGTACATATGAATACTCATACTTTGAATTGTTAAACCTTCCAAACCCATATTGTATTTACTTATCTTAAATTAAAAACATTAACTTATATTACTCTTACCTGTTTTATGGTTACAAAATATCAAACTGCATCTTATTTTCCTTATCTGTAGGATGATGATACAGAACAACGGGCCACAGCAGCACGTGAAATCAAGATTCGGGAGAAGAGGCAAAGAAATTAATTTCTAGAAGCTTACCATCTCATGTTTCCGCTATAATTACGTATTTATCTACCAATTTTCTTTATGTTGTCCATGTCACCTTTTTTTAATCGTTAACTCTTTTTCATCTTTTTTTAAAAAATAATTGTACGTCACGACGTAGATGACTTTATTAGTTTGCTTTCACTTATAGTACGTATGTGCATGTTTTTAATTGCATCTCCAACTTTCTTTTACACTGCTTATTTATGTTCGTTCTGCTCATATGTACTAATCCGTTAACTATATATCATGGTTGCGCTCGCTGACATATGTATCATATGTACATTATGCATGAGTATGTATATGAAAGATATGGTCAGTCTTCCGTCCTCAAATCGTCTTTCTGGTATGTCATATAAAAGTTATGGGGAATAACATTGTCCGTGTGCGTAGCACGGGCCACTCACTAGTATCTTATAATAACAGGTCGAGAGCTCCTCTTGCTTCATTCCAAACCAAAACAACTATCCTCATATCTCTCAAAAGTTTTTATGGTTTCTTTCCCATCCTTCTCTGTCTTGAAAAAACCGATTTAGAAATGAACGGACAAAAAAACTGTTAGATTTATTATTGCGTGCTTCTTATTGCATCAGATAAAGGGAAAAAAATAAAAAATTTGTTTTCATCAAATCAGTCCTTATCTACATGCAAGATGATTATGGAGCGAATTACGAGCATTTCGTTGGGTCAACCATCTCCGTTTCTGCAGAATTTTTCAAAAATTGATGATGGTAAAGAGGTCGGAATGTGATTTGCAAAGGCGGATAATCAAAGGTAATGAGGATTTTTGAAAAAGAATGAGAGAATTATTCCTGAAACATTTTAAGAAATCACTTTACGGTTGGGAGATGATTGACTTTTTACTTCATGAATATCTACCACGGGTGATTGTCCATTCCGCATTGAAGTTGAGATCGCGGTTCCTCCGTATCTAAATTATGAAGTTGTCATGCGCCAGGTCGGTCTGATGAGCGAAAAGAGTACATAGAAGATTATGGCTGCTCTTGATGGTATTGACTTATTTGATTTCACGGAGTATCATTCACTCCAGACCCATAATTACAACATCAGCATCAACGTTCTATTCTCCACCACTCTCCCAACCGAAAGTCCAAGCGTTTCGTTGTTGCTGGACCTTTTGCTCCTACTCCGACCTCGGCTCCCGCTCCACTTCCTACCCCCACGCTACGGTGGCAACAAGCTATGAGAGTATCAAACGATTCTCAGCATATCGACAGAAGGACTGCTAACATTTTGAACTTTCCAAACAAACTGGAGTTGGCTATGTCGAGTTAGAGTTTGGTATTGTATTGAGCCGTTTGTTTCCACTGTCTGCATCATTATCACTGAAAACAGGCAGGACCCATGATTTTTTTACGAGTTTGAATATTTAGTAGATTTTTGAATTTGAATTTCTAGTGTATTAAATATTAAATATAATTATAAAACATAATTATTAAAAAAAATTATGCACCAATTTTTATTCAATAAATTTTACATTAATTTACACGTTATTTTTACAACCTCTAACCAACCCCTAATCAAACATTTATTCGCGAACACTCTAACCTCTAACCACTAATCCAATGTCCACGAACGCACCCCCAGAACCTATCAAATTTCTCAATGCCCCTCTTTTAAAAATTTACCTACTTTCCAAAAAAAATTGGTCAGCATTTATGTTGATATATTCCAACGATGATAAATAAACATTTGAATGTCGGGCATGATGGAGCACGTCAGAGAGAAGATGCTGAGCCATGGAACAAAGATCAAAATGCCAACTTACAACAATAAGGATTAGGACCAGAAATTCTCCATAGGAATGGGGGGTAGGATGAAGATTTCAATCAATAACGTGTGGAGCGCCCCTAATGTAATAACCAGGTTTTTGGGTCAATTAATAATAAATATTTAATTAATTAAAAATGAATTTTTGAAATTTAAAATATACAATTTGAATTTATTTCAGAATATCAGAATCTATAACAAGAAAATTAGTAAAGAAATTAAATAGTTTTGAGAATAAATAGATGTTTTAAGAATTGTGAAATAAATTAATTTAGAAGTTGTTGAATATTTAATTAACAATAGATATTTGCACCCTGTCGAAGTAAGGAACCATGGCATATATGTTTGGAACAGATTCCATTTTGAGAGATTTGAAAAAGCACTATCTCGTTGAAAGGTTCCATACATCTGCCCTTTCTCAAAGTATTTCTTTAGACAAAGACTCCGTTTTTTCCTCTTTCCGGATGGTAAATATTTCTCAGAACATGGAGTGTGAATCAAACGCATGTTTGAATTGAAACTAAGATACTGATGCAAGTTCTTTATGAATCGATCATTTTAAAAATGATGATAAATCAAAAATTTGTAGAATGTAAGTTATTTAATAAAGGAAAAAGTTGTTAATATTGATTTGAAATTGATCAATAACGATTGAAATAAAAATTAAACAAATATAATTGTAGCAAAATAAATAATGGTGTAATTATTTAAAAAATAATTTTGAGAAAGAATTGATTTATGCTTAGACTTGAATTACAACTGCTTTTATACAAAGAAAAGAAAAAAGGGAAATAAAATGTAATTTAGGCCCATCATATTCAAACCCAATAACACAAAATCCTAACTTTGGGCTTCCTGATACTTTTATTTCCAGACATTTCGATTTCCACCTTCTCTTCCTCGTTTATAAACATAACATCAGGGATCATATTTTTCAACTTTAGGAAACGATCTCAATATTCAAACTCTTCACTTCTAATTCAAGGATAAATTATATAAATTAAAATAAATCTCCAAATTTGAATATATCCATCTTCATAATCGTGAGCATCTATAGCGAGAAGCAACTCGTGTTTCGTGGTGATGATGGTGAGTTTAGAGGATGCATTTGTCAGAGGAGGAGGGAGGAAGAAATACAATTCTCAAATGAGTATTTTCACTTACAAATCTTTATCCAACCTATGATTATATATATGCGCATATGCATGAATTGGTATGGACGTTTGATATATAATTGTGTGTGTTGTGTTTATGTGAGGGAGTTTGCTGTTGCGTATGAGATGTGCAATAGTGTGTTATTTTTCAAGTGTACAAATATATATATATATATATATAAAGGTGGTTGGTGCATTGTATTTCAATGTGTGGCGCGTGCGTTTTGATGTATGTGGCTGTGTTTTCCAACTGAGTGTGCGTGTTCTTCCTGGCATGTGTTGTTGTGTGTTCTTCCTGGTGTATGCTATTGTATGGGTGTGCAAGGTTGGGTGAGTGTACTGGTGAGTGTGTTTAGGAGCTGCTGTGCTTGAGAGTGTCTGTGTGTGTCAGTATATATATAATTATGTGTGTGTTGTGGGTTAAAGTATGCATGGGTGTGTGTATGTGACAGCCCGAGCTTGTGTGAGTGTGTGATTATGCGTGTATGTGAATTTATGTGGGAGTTTTGCTGTTGTGTTAGGTGGAGCTGTTGTGTGGATGTGTGCGTTGCGTATATTGGTGTGTAAATGTGTGAGTGCATTTGTGTATGTCTGTGTTTGTATTTTTGTAAGTGTATGTTAGTCCATGCAAGTGTGTGAGTTTGCAATGGATGTGTCTTGGGGGGTGTGTATGTTTGTGATGTGTGATGCTGTGTTTATTTACGTGTATGGATGTCTAAGTGTATGTTTATGTGTGTGTGTGTGTAAATTGAAGTGTGTGTGATTTTGTAGGTATGTATGTATGTGTGTGTGTAATTATGTGCATGAGTGGATCTATGTTTTGTAAGCAAGAATCTAGTTTATATTTATACACATCTCTAAATTAAAATCCACATTTAGTGTTTATATATCTTATATATAAAGCAAATACATGAGGAAGTGAAGCCTTTTTCGAACTGTCCAAAATACCCATTTACATACCTATTTACAGTTTGTAAAACGACAGTTAAAACGGGACATTTTGGTCAACCTTTTTCCGACAATCTCCATTTACTCACGTTTTCGGAAACCGCCCTATCTTTCCTCCTGATTCCTCATTCTACGCTACGCAAGTCTCTTTTCTCATCATTTCTTTGGTACTTCATCCAGTAACCTAATACTCTAAAATAGTCAATTTTATGCACGATCGACTGGAAGTACAAAAGGATGGTTTTGATGACGATTCGACTGAGATGGGGACGACGACTGGGAGAGCTTCTGGAATCCTAGATTCTTCTACTCAGGTATGCCGCCGCAGCTCCTTCCTATTCCTCTTCTTTTTCCCTTTTAATTGTTGAAGGTCTCGGATTCAAGATACAATCAATCTTCTGATTTTGCTTCTGCAATTCTTTTTATACCTACTTTCAGTTTAATTTGCTAATTTGATCAACAGTCGATTAAAAATATGCGTTTTCAATCTCGGAAGAGGAAAACTGCAGAATTGTTTGCTTATGATACTCAATTTTATGCAGCATCGACTGGAAGTACAAAAGGATGGTTTTGATGACGATTCGACTGAGATGGGGACGACGAATGGGAGAGCTTCTGGAAGATCTCAAGCTGGCAGTTAAGAGTATTGAAGGTCAACAACTTCACTCTTAGTCCAGAAACATTTACAAATAGCCTAAATTTAGTTCACATAACTTTGGATTTTATCATAATAGATTATATATCCTGCTTTTAACAAAATAAGCTTCATTCAGTTCACATAACTTTCGTTTTTATCATAACAGGATAAAAGTAGCAGGCTTCCACTAGCTTTCTTATATTGCAGAAAAGGATTCATTAAAGCTTACATAACAGAAAATTACAAATGAGTTTTTTCTTCTATTTTAGTTTTTTTACTATAATTCTTACTGTCCATTATTTTATTACAATAATAATAATAACAGTTAACTCTATTTATATGTGGTAGTGTAAGGACGATTATCATGGAATTCAGAGTTTATGCGAGGCCTAGAGACCATAGCTTGGCATGGCAGCTATTTAAAGAATCATCGATAGGTATAATTTTAGTTTGTCTGCAAGTTTTTTTGGGCGTAACACATAAAGATGTGATCTAAATTAGTAAGAAAAGAGAGTTGATAATAAAGTACAAATTGGATGTTAAGTTTGCAATTACAAAGGCTACTCAGCCTACAGCTACTATTGGGTTGTGCAACCGTTTCTTGGCACCAATAAAATCAGCTGAAAAAGGTCTTAAACATCATGTCAGACAACTATTCAAAAATATTTGTATCCAAAAATTTATGCAACTAGCAAAATCATTTTAGAACAAACAATAAATTCTTGATGGATATTTATATTTTTGTGTTTAAAGTTTTACATGTAAAAATGGTTCAAAACTGACACAGACGAAGAGTGTCAGCAGATGAATGTTTTCTAGACAAGAATTGTGATTACATGTATACTAATTGTTATAATAGTAGATACAAAGATAGAAAAAACTATTTATTTATTTTTACTGCTTTAAAACTTAAAACCATATGTTAGTAGAATCAATATAAATCATGCATGCATATTTTAGAGGTTAAGCTTGAGAGATTCAGTGATTGGTTAATGCATATTGTTATAGTCTACTGATCATTTTTGTAACTTATGTGCATGTTAGTTGTCATGTGCAGTTAGTAATTCTATCCGATGCTTGCATTGCACGTTTGTACTTTTTTAAACATTTATTATCAAATTGTTTTGATGCCTAATCTCAATTTTACGAAGGCTATTCCTTTCTCCACAGTTTTGTCATTTCACATCCGTAACATTGTGATGGTTGTTTCTGTAAACCAAGTGGTTAGATTCTGCACATCAATTGGCATCACTTTTATGAATTTTCATGCTGAGTCCGGCATTCTCACACATCAGTTGTTACAATCCTACACTATTTTACAATGAAGATGCCGTCAAGAGTTTGTTTCATGACATGTATGTCTATTAACTTGAGTATTGACTAAAAAAATCCATGCCTCAGCATATTACAACTCTTAATGTTTGCTCGATTATCGACTAAAGCAACTAATGCACTTTTTAAATGTACCAGATAAGAATTAATCTTAGAGAGGAGCGATGGATGATGATATGCTATATTTTAAATACCACACCAGATAAAATGTTGAACACATTATTTAAGCTAAGAAAAATTGTACAGTTTTGATTATTGATGAAAGCAAGAGGGATGCAATACAAAACATTTTGTACTGTTACCTGCATTTTTGTGACCATTTAATCTATATGTACTTCCTAATCATACAATTATATTACTCTGCAGAAATTACTACAACTGCACAAGGGCAAGATGCACAGTGCGAAAGCACATAAAAATAGCATCTGACGACCTTAAACCAGTCATCACAACATACGAAGGCAATCACAACCACGAAGTCCCTGCAGCAAAGAACAGCCATCATGCCAGCTCAACCCAGTCTTCCACGTAACTGATTTTGCCAGCTCGCCACCCTAATGGTCCAATGGGCTTCAATCGCCCTACGTTTGGCCTCAGTCCAGCATTCAATATCAGGGCAGGCCCACCAGGTTCAGTGTTAGAACTTTCAGTGTTAGAACTTTCAGTGTTAGAACTTTATGATAATTATTAAGTGAAATGCAGGTTGAATTCTTATTGGAAGAGTGCAGTCATTTACCCTTCGAGAAGCATGGTTCTGGAAGATCTCAAGCTGGCAGTTAAGAGTATTGAAGGTCAACAACTTCACTCTTAGTCTAGAAACATTTACAAATAGCCTAAATTTAGTTCACATAACTTTGGATTTTATCATAATAGATTATATATCCTGCTTTTAACAAAATAAGCTTCATTCAGTTCACATAACTTTCGTTTTTATCATAACAGGATAAAAGTAGCAGGCTTCCACTAGCTTTCTTATATTGCAGAAAAGGATTCATTAAAGCTTACGTAACAGAAAATTACAGATGAGTTTTTTCTTATATTTTAGTTTTTTTTACTATAATTCTTACTGTCCATTATTTTATTACAATAATAATAATAAAAGTTAACTCTATTTATATGTGGTAGTGTAAGGACGATTATCATGGAATTCAGAGTTTATGCGAGGCCTAGAGACCATAGCTTGGCATGGCAGCTATTTAAAGAATCATCGATAGGTATAATTTTAGTTTGTCTGCAAGTTTTTTTGGGCGTAACACATAAAGATGTGATCTAAATTAGTAAGAAAAGAGAGTTGATAATAAAGTACAAATTGGATGTTAAGTTTGCAATTACAAAGGCTACTCAGCCTACAGCTACTATTGGGTTGTGCAACCGTTTCTTGGAACCAATAAAATCAGCTGAAAAAGGTCTTAAACATCATGTCAGACAACTATTCAAAAATATTTGTATCCAAAAATTTATGCAACTAGCAAAATCATTTTAGAACAAACAATAAATTCTTGATGGATATTTATATTTTTGTGTTTAAAGTTTTACATGTAAAAATGGTTCAAAAGTGACACAGACGAAGAGTGTCAGCAGATGAATGTTTTCTAGACAAGAATTGTGATTACATGTATACTAATTGTTGTAATAGTAGATACAAAGATAGAAAAAACTATTTATTTATTTTTACTGCTTTAAAACTTAAAACCATATGTTAGTAGAATCAATATAAATCATGCATGCATATTTTTGTTTAAATTTGCTAACTATTTTAAGCTGTTTGGTTGGTCGGTTGTTAGGTGTTATTGCACAATGCACTGTACTTATATGAATGAGCTGTCTTATTATGCACATATGTTGAAGTTCCTTACCTGTAAACCTTAAAAGTAGGTTTAACTTTTCATCATCATCAACTTTTCAAACTAGAAATAAGAACCAAAGTGATGTAAGTACTATATATCAAATTAATCTATGTGACATATACTGTAATTACATAGTGGGTATATATTTTCAATCTAACATTATTATTTACTTGCAAAAATATGTAGATATATACAAGTAGAAGTTCAAGATATTCAAATCTGATACAGGCAAATTGATAAAGTAATAGAAAATGGAAGGTAGAAAAGTACTATCTATTCTCGGTAAGACTTCATAAAAGGTAAAAAATAAAACTTTTGTTGCAACAAAAGTTAGTCACTTAGTGCTGCTTTCTTCTAACATGTATGACAACAACACATTTAGGAGAATTTCCTCCTTTAAAATTACAAGAATTACGCACTACTTACAATGATTATCTTCACTTCTACACACAGTTTCTACGATGTTCCTCTATACACTGTTCAAGATATTCGATTATCAGCTTACCCCTCATCCAGAAATATACAGAGGATATGTCCCCAAGGCCTATGCGACTATATGAGAAATCTATCAACGTACTTTCTACAGATCCACACAAAACTTTGTACATGATATACATAGTTATATGATGTTCAAGTAATGATCAATAATGGTATTGAATTTCCTGTGGATGTATTTGATTGAATATTTTGATCAGTATAGGCAATTGTCCAAATGCAAGCTACATACTTTGTCATCCATATGCAATTATAGTCTTACTACTCTGGTGTACCAGGAAAATGAATGTATATTAATTTTTTCATTTTTTTATTATGTTATGGTAAGCAAATAAACCACTGTTTGCTGATTATGTTCACATTTGTTCTGAAAATGTATATATTTCAGTTTTCCTTACATCTGAGCAGTGGACTAAATAGAGTATGAATACGAATAACTATAATATATTTCCGTAGATTATTATGTTGCATGTTCAAGGCTGATATTATTTGGTTTGATCCCCGATTGTGCACTATGCTTAATCTTAATTTTACGCTTTTTTAATAAGCTATGATATTGATAAACCCATTATAATATTGTTATTTAGTTAACAGGGTACTAATAGGTAAGATATAGCCAACATAATTTGTATTGGGACATGTAGAGAAGACTGTATCCGTACAGTCATCATAAAATCACGTTATGTTCATATGAAAATGTGTATGGCAGATCTGAGTGTGTTTTTGCATGGGTGTGATGTGCTTCTGGGTAACAAGGTTAGTGAGATTATGGGCGTGAATATGATGCATGGGAAGCTGTTACTTTTATAAGGCTATACGTTCTTCCTTTGTGTTTTTGAACTTATATGTGTGCGTTTTTATGTGTGCATGGTGAATTGGAGTGTGTGCATGCATCAAGCCCAACCTCACCACGTTTAAAATAAAACCACATTCCATTCAACAAATATATACGGTAGTATATAGAGGTCAACGTATTAGAAAGTTATGAATTTAAATAATATATTCACTAATAATATTGCATAACAATATATTTTTTCTAACTCCTCTGTAAGTTTCCATCTCTGTTCTTCATTACCATCTCAACAGACACAGACGCTGTGGGACCCTTTAAATTTTCATACGAACTAAACTTTATATGGTACAACCTTCCTGCAGTTCAGATCATCAACCGTGGATTTCTTAATTTTCACATAACCGTACAGAAAAATGTACCACCTCAGTGCCATTTCTACCTTATTTTCCTCAGCACGTGATCCGCTTTTCCTGTCCATGTTTCCTATTACTACTGCTTCAACTTTTCCAGCATTCTAGGCTGCTACATACTTTTCCACCCAAACATTTTAACACTTCCACCGCAACATATTATATATACATCTTCCTTAACACTCTCCACACACCACTGTGTATCCTCAACAGCTCATCTCCATCAATTCTTCCGCCTACGTGAATTCCATTCCAGCTTCCTAAACCTTCACATTACTTTTTATTCAAAATGCCAAAGGTACTCCTATGCTATTTTCTATTCACACACTTACTCTATTCTATCCTATGTCTTGCCACAAGTTACCAAATTTTTTTTACTGCAGAACAAATGCATACAACAAGGTAAAGAGCCTGCATTATTCCCTTCCGTAGACAAATTCAAACGTAAAAGTACACGTTTAACAAAGCACCTTCAACCCGCTGCCGAAGAAAAAGTTACTGCTTCATCCAACGTTTCCCAGATTAATCTTTCCCATACTGAATTAGACAATGTTAACAAACCAACTAACTCTGTTCACCTTCCTCCAGTTACGACAAAATTTTTGGAAACCAAGGACACCTTATCAACATCTTCCAACTGTGAAGGACATACGACACAATCTGATGAACTCCACTCTTTTCCACAATTTTGTCAACATGACAAATGGGAGGATTTTTTTACTCCAGAAGTGGTATGTCAAAATTTATTCATTTGACAGACACACGGACACTACAGTACATGTTAATCATCAATTTTTATTCCTTCTGCAGATTGCCGAATGTGATGCAGCTGTTGAGCATTTTCTCAAGAACCGTACTTAATACAGCTTCTACTCTATGGCATCCAAAAAATTTTTCATTTCCACGCTTCCGCACTTTTTCCTTTCGTCGCTGTTAAAGAACAGTTATTTGTCTCTGATGTATTCGTTGCTGTTACATTATATTTGTCCTGTACTCCATGCTTTCGTCATTGCCTAAATAAATTTCATGTTCTTTTCATGTGCACGGAAGTTCTGCTAAAAACTTATACGCCGTCTGTATATATTCCGCACACAGATATAGGCCTATTAAAATACCAGCCGCTATGAAATATGTATAAAATATATTTTCATTTTTCGCGTCGTACACTTATTACATCCATCCCCATCGGACACTTTAATACTTCCTAGAAATAATAAGTTACAGAGCTGAAGTGTTAAAAAACCAGGGCAGTATCACACTCTATTTGGTCAGCGATTAGTTTATGATTACATTTGATAATCACATTACAAAAAGAAAAAGAAACTCCACCTTCCACTGGCAATATAACAAAAAGAGTAAAATTGGACATTTCATTTCAACTTTGTTGTATTTCCTCATTTAAAGTTTCCTCAAAAGTCACTAATTTTTTCTACGCTTTACTTTGAAATCTTGGGTACAATGACTCCGAATAATAGTTCTATTAAATGTGGGCATATTGGCTACCCCAAACTGTTACAAACCCAATTGCCATTTAGTTGTTTTTGGTTTTTACATTTTATGTTCTCATCTTCAAGCTTAACCACATTTAAGCACCGAAAGCTTTGGCGTTTCACTCAATATCTAAGGTCTGCTAATCGGGCCTACTCTTAGACATCAACTGTTAGTGTACTCAAAAAATTTCACTGACAGTTATAATGCCCTGAAACCATATTTTCTACAAAACTAATCAGTTGGGAAACTTATTTCACATATTTATCAGTACCAACGTTTACATATTTTATACTTATTGCATACGACCACAGTTACTTTTCATGTGCCTATCCTGTTACTACTGCCAACATAGCCAACGTACAAGCACTTTCCTGATGTCCTACATTTTGTCCTCTACTGCTATTTTATTTACTACATTTTCTATCTTAACTTAAAGTAGACTCATTCCACTCTTTAAACGCAACGGTATACAATAAACTTCCGATGTGTTACTAAATATCCCCAGCTCACATCCGCATCTTTACCATTTCAACAACGGTTACTACTCCTTTTCAGCATTCATAGCATCTTACGTAACCGTTAGTTTACGTACATATATATATACATACTTCCCAATACATTGTCCTTCACTTACTACTGTCCTACTGTTTCTACTACTGCCATATATCTCTACAAATCAGTCGTAAATAAATAACTTATCTTTACTTCTACTCTTCACTGTATCTTCAACATTTAATGGAACAGCAACAAAGAGAAAGACGTAGAATTAGTCAACGTGCTAGACGTGCGTTCGCAAGAGAAATAGCTATTGCAAATAGACGAACTCGGTTGACTGAAGGCTTTCACAGTCCAGCTTTATCAGGTAATTAATTTTTTCCCCCTCTCCATGCTCACGAAACTCACACCAACTCTACACCTCAGTTCATCTCATGTGACGTTTAACAAATTTAAATATTTCATACTTATTTTTCCTACTATGTTTTTTTTTTTGGTATCACGATATGACAGAAAAGATGGATCACACATCAAACCCTTAATACTGTACGGCGCACACATATACGTTGTTATTTGAGACACAATAATATTTTTACCCCTGTCCTAACCATCCTTTGAAACACATAAGATTGAGAAGATACAACTATGTTCAATATTTGTCTTCCACACTATTATAAAAATAGATAAAAGGACGTACGTGTTATAATATAGGTCATAGGTAAGCTTGACTTTTCTCTTGGGTAAGCTTTTTCTAATATAATATAGGTCATGTCTTATGTTATGTTCACACGCAATTATCAGCAACCACATAAAAACATGTACCTAAACTTGACTTTTCTCTTGGTAGTACTAGAAGCCTCTAATGCAAACTGTTCACGATAGTACTAGAAGCCTGTAGTGCTACAAGCTTCAAATCTAAAGTATTCACGGTAGTTTATAAATCACAGCCGACGCATACAAAATGAAATCTTCTTAACCGTGTGTTGCGGTAATGAATAGAAAACTGTAAAAAAAAAAATGACACACTGCCAACCGTACGCACAGTACACTGTTACTACCTATAGCTTATAAATAATCAAATATGAAAATGTGTACCTATTTTAATACACCACTTTAAACAATGCTTTCAACACTACAACGTATGATTTAAGTTCAAGTGCGAAATGTTTTGAAATAATAATGGTAAGTACATGCATAGATTTACATGTATATGTCAAGTTTTCGAGAATATGGAGCTTGCACGTACCGGTTTTTGACTTTACATCTGAACGTATAAATTTCACCAATCAAAAATATATTTGGGTCCTCTGTATTTTTTTGTCCACCAGCAACATCGATTTCGATGTTCTTCCACATTCTAAAACTAACTTAGGTTGCAAACATACTATTTCACTGTAACGGTATAACGTTGTCTATCAAGAATGTATTTACTTCTTTAAATTATATTACTCATAACAAACGAGTCCAATTAGAGAGCTTTAAACTTTCATATATTTAAAATATTTCTAACTATCTAAATATGTGTAACGTCTCTTCTACCCTAGAAACAATGGCGTACTTATCATCAAAATGATGCGCATGGTTTATCCAACTGTTCACGAAATATTTGCAAAATAGAAATGTTAGTAAATAAGAATGACAGTTGATGTTATATAAGTAGTAGTGGTATATGATGTCTATTTTAAAAAGTATGAGATCTGTCGGTGCGTCTGAAAATATTATGGCAAGTATAATTCAAGGACTGTCTAATATAATATGTATGTTCATATCTATTACAAATGAAAATGCTGAAACGACAAATGCACAAAAGGATTCTTTACATTTTTTCTCAGAAGATAAAAGATAAAATTTTGGGAAGTAATTTTCCTTACTTCACTTTCTTCATGCTCATTATTTGACTTAAACCGATGATATGTTCACAATAATCAACATTTCAAGTACAATGACAGTGCTGTGAAGTTGTAAAAGTATGACTTCTACACTGAATAATAACCTTATTTTTTTAGGTTCTTCAATAACACGAGATGGCGAAGAAACGATACTACGGACTGTACTAAACAGTAGTCATAACTGTGGTCGAAATTTTAACGCAACCATTCCGTACCACAAACATCGACTTCCTCAGCCCACTTACTGTGATTTCTGCAATGCTAAAATATTTTTCCACGAAAGCTTACAAAATTGTTGCTCTGGAGGTTCCATCGACATTCATCGTCCTACCACAACACCACAACAGTTACTGAGCTTATTCCAAGATCAAGGTGAAGTGGGTACCCATTTTCGTACAAACATCCGATCCTACAATAATGCATTTTCATTCACGTCTATGGGTGCATCAATTGATAATAACCTGGCCAATGCTAGAGAAGGAGTTTACACATATCGCGCGCAAGGTTCAATATATCATAGTATTGGAAGTCTTTTACCCTTGGCTGGAAATAGACCAAGATATTTGCAACTGTACATATATGACACTGACCATGAGATTGAAAACCGACTTCAAGATAGTGAAGCAATGAGACCGGAGATAATTATGATTTTGAAACAAATTTTAGATACTCATAACCCATATGTCTCCATACTTCGACAGTTGGGGCAACAACCTGACGTGCAAATATGTAGGATCAAAATCAAAGAGATCACAGTAGATCGCCATCTCCATGAGCTGCCAACCACATCCCAAGTAGCAGGAATAATAATTGGAGATGAACCAGACAATTTGCAAGGTCGAGATATCATTGTTCGGACAACAAGTGGAAATCTACAGAGAATATCTGATACTGCAGGTTTTTACGATCCGCTGCAATATCCACTGTTGTTGCCTTACGGTCAGCATGGATGGGATTTGAGCATCCACGAAAATGGAAGTACACCTATAAGTTGTACATCTTACTACTCCCATATTTTACAGGTACGTATACCCTAATTGATATCCATTATTATTTGTTCGTAAATAGCACAAAACCTAATTTATATCAACATCAATACTAATGTTGCTTGCATTTTGTCTATCGCCTACACACACAGATACGACCAACCGAGACATCACTTATACTGCTTGGTGGTCGCCTATTTCAACAATATGTCGTTGATATGTATGTAAAAATCGAAACAATGCGGCTAAGGTTTCTTCGCAACAATCAGACTACTATCAGAGCGGAGTTATACCAAGGTTTACAAGATGCCTTAGCTACTGGAGAAACATCTGCCAGTAAGTTTCTTTACCTCCTTCAATCAACCATTTGTTGTTCCCATTAATTATTAACCAGTTATTTTACTACTACTCAATCCTATGCGTTTTCACACATTAGGAAGTGTTGGTGTCAAGAAGATTCTTCCTTCCTCCCATATTGGTAGTCCACGAGATATGCATCAAAGATACCAAGATGCAATGGCGTTAGTGCGAAGGTATGGAAAGCCTGACTTATTTATTACTATGACCTGTAATACTAACTGGGTAGAAATTACACAAGAATTGCTTCCCGGTCAACAACCACAAGATAGACCGGATTTAACAACTAGGATTTTTCGATCAAAACTAGAGCAACTAAAAACGGACCTATTTGACACAGGTGTTTTAGGTAAAGTCATTGCCCATGTTCACGTTATTGAATTCCAAAAAAGAGGACTACCACATTCTCACATTCTACTTATCCTAGATGAAAACGATAAAATTAACAATCCTGATGATTATGATGCTTTAGTTCGCGCTGAAATTCCATGTACACATTTAGAACCCGAACTACACAACGCTGTAATGAAACATATGATTCATTATCCATGCGGACATTTTAACCCACGAGCTGTCTGCATGAAAAATAACTGTTGTAAGAAGGGTTTTCCAAAAGCTTTCTCTCCATTTACTTTACAAGGAACTGACTCTTACCCTATTTACAAAAGACGCGACAACGGAATACAATATCAAATTGGAAGCCACATAATCGATAACCGTTGGATAGTACCTTATAATCCTTACTTACTTTTGAAATATGATTGTCATATAAATGTTGAGATTTGTTCAAGTATTAAATCTGTGAAATATCTCTACAAATATGTTTACAAAGGTTCAGACCGCGTTTCTGTAGGATTATCCAGTACATCTGACGATAGTGATGAAATTTCAAAATTTGTTAACGCTAGATGGATTTGTGCTCCAGAAGCTTTATGGAGAATATTTAAATTTTCCCTAAGTAATATTTTTCCTTCTGTTACCGGCTTACAAATACATTTACCAAATAGACAACAATTATTATTTCGTGCAGAAGAGCACATAAACACTATTCTGGATGATCAACATAGATCAAAAACAATGCTTACTGAATTTTTCTGTAAAAATGTTTTTGATGAACAAGCACGTCAATATTTATACTACGAGTTTCCTGAAAAATATTGGTGGGATTCTACAAGTAAGCAATGGAACCGTAGGCGAAATAACCGTAGGGCAATTGGTAGAATTTACACTGTATCTCCCACTGAAGGAGATCGTTACTATTTGCGTCTACTGTTAACACATGTTAGAGGTCCTCAATCTTTTACTGACTTACTAACAGTTAATCAAATAGAATATAACACATTTAAAGAATCAGCTGAACATAGAGGTTTACTTGAAAATGATAATAGTATAAAGGACTGTTTGACAGATGCTTCAAACACACATATGCCTAATGCTTTAAGAAGATTATTTGTTACAATTTTAGTATACTGTGACCCATGCCATGTGCGTGAATTGTGGGAAGAGTTTTCACCTTTCTTACTTGAAGACTATCCTACTACATCTGCTACTACTGTGACCAATTCATTTTCAATAATTCAATGTCTGTCTGACCTCGACAACCTTCTCAAACAATATAACAAAACAATTTTTGACTATGACATTCCACATACTAATTTCACCAACTTTACTCATACAAACACATCCACTCTTATTTCAGAAGAACAATGCATAGAAATACCCAATAATGATATCAATTCTATAGATAACTTGAACTCCGAACAAAAGAAGGCATTTGACACGATAATGTCTTCTGTCGAAAGTGGAGCTAATAGTATATATTTCATAGATGGTCCCGGAGGTACAGGAAAAACATATTTATATAGAGCAATCTTAGCCCATTTACGAATTCAAGGTCATATTGCAATTGCAGTCGCTACTTCTGGAATTGCTTCTCTTGCTCTTCCAGGAGGTCGAACTGCACATTCTAGATTTAAAATACCAATTAATTTAGACTCTTCATCTACATGTCATATTCCTA
This sequence comes from Allium fistulosum, assembly GCA_030737815.1. Lineage (NCBI taxonomy): Eukaryota > Viridiplantae > Streptophyta > Magnoliopsida > Asparagales > Amaryllidaceae > Allium > Allium fistulosum. The sequence goes on from CM060905.1 coordinate 1,030,410,431, forward strand.
AGCAATCTGAACTCGCAAAACTTTTACTGTCTGCTACTGTTTTCCTATGGGATGAAGCTACCATGGCTCACCGCCATGCATTTGAGGCCGTAGACAGAACATTACGAGATTTAACTAATTTCGACGCACCATTTGGAGGAAAGATTGTTATTTTAGGTGGTGATTTTCGTCAAGTTCTACCAATAGTCGTAAACGGTACTAGAGCTCAAACCGTCGATGCATGTATAGTACGATCGTACTTATGGCAAAATGTTCAGGTAATTCATTTAACACAAAATATGCACGCAAAAGACGATCAATCATATGCACAGTTTCTTTTACGCATTGGAAATGGAGATGAAGTCTATGTTCAAGACGATATTATACAACTCCCAAATGATATCGTTGAACCTTGGACCAACACTTCTTCACTCTATGCTCTGATTAATGAAGTCTTCGCTGAACTCAATGACAGATTAGGTGATCCTAATTTTATAATGGATAGAGCAATATTAGCCCCTACAAACGAAACAGTGGATGACATTAATAACAAAGTTATAGAACTGTTTCCAGGTACTGAGCGCATTTACTACTCCTTTGACAAGGTCGAAGAAGATACACATAATCTATACCAATATGAATTCTTAAACTCACTTGCTCCGGGAGGTCTACCCCCACATAAATTAAGACTAAAAGTAGGTGCGCCAATCATGTTGCTTAGGAATATTGATCCACGAATTGGATTATGTAATGGAACCAGATTATTATGTCGTGTCTTTCATAGAAATGTCATAGATGCAGAAATAACTGTTGGACATTTTCGTGGCACAAGAGTATTTATTCCACGTATACCACTAAAACCTTCTGAGAATACTAACATGCCTTTCAACCTAATACGTAAACAATTTCCAATTAAATTAGCTTTTTCCTTAACGATTAATAAATCACAAGGACAAACCATTCCTCGGGTTGGTATTTATCTTCCCGAACATGTTTTCAGTCATGGTCAGTTATATGTTGCGTTATCAAGAGGCGTTTCACGAAAAACAACAAAAGTTTTGGTAAAAAATGGAAAGATTCGAAATAGAAATGGCACACATACTAGAAATGTTGTGTACAAGGATGTGTTATTACAATGTACTCATGAACTTAATTAACAATACTTCATTTTTCCACTTCACATGTTGCAGTTTTACTATAATTATTACTCTACAACATTGGGTACACAAATAAGATCTTTACCATTATTTTCTAACTCCACTTAAATAATTAAGGGATTTTTAATCCGACCATAAATGAGTAATATCTACACTTATAATCTTTTTCTCCATTTTACTGTTTTCCAGTCATATATTTGGCTACATATTATACAAAATACAAAACTGGGTTTACAAAAAATTCCTCCTTTACTACCACAAATCACTTTCGGTCCACATAAAAATTCCCTTAAAAAACGTTTTTAACTCCGCCATCAACTTACTACTGATGCCGGTCTCAAGCCCGGAACAAGGAGGAGAGAAAACGGTTACGAGAAGAACTACAGTAACTACCTACAATTTACTATCAAATAGTTTCTTAGGTGCAACAACTCATTCTGTTTCCTTATCCCCACAAAATGGTTTCATATCTACCTCTGATCACCTACTATACGTAACGAAGACCATATTCTATTTCCATTACAACTCGAACTTATTCTCTATGGTTTGCATGAACATGCGTTAATAATTCGTTACACCATATGTATATTACATTTCTTCCTACCCACCCAATGTCAGTTGGATCCAACGCTTCTTCCCATTTTCGATACAACTTTTCTACGTCCACGTGCATCTGCTGTAGATTCATTCTACATGTCAATATCTAAAATATTCAACAATACATGTACGTAATAGTCATTTTGTCGCATTCAACAACTCTCATAGACATTGTTTCTTAACACCAGCTTCTTCTGCGCACGTGCATCGCACGTGCCAATCTACTCGTATATATATATATATATATATATATATTAAGAGCTGTGATCATCTGTGGAATGATTTGGGAATCCCACTGCATTCGCATTAACAAACTTCAGCCAAATCTGAAGAACCCGCAAATTCGATAATCACTATTCGCATGAACCTTGATTCTCGAATCAAGGACAGTTCGATTCACAATTTGGAAAGCCAATGTTTTGTTGTAGCTAATTGAATGTCGAACATGTACTTGATTGGCTACCAGCGTATGCGGGAATGATCTATCGATGGGTGGAGTTGGAGGATCAAGAAAAGCAGTTTCAGTCTTGAATGATTATTTAACTGCATGTGATAAAGAAGCATTAGCAGTTAAGTTGACTGCTGCAAACAAGTACGGTTGCAACTATAAAGAAGATAACAAAACCTGTAATGATAAATGGGCTAGTTTAGGCCAAATCAAATTAAAAAAAAAATATGAAGGCTTAGAATTAGACATCATTAAAGAATGAACGTAAATATAATTAAAAGTTTTCCAAATAAATGAGTAAGAATTTATTAGTAATATTAGTAAACGGTCAATCAAATAGATTAGAAAAATTCTTATTTACAAATTATACAATGCATTTATACTAATTGGAAATGGTTATACATTGAAATGACTAAATAATATATGTCGTTATATACACATATTTATTTGAATTACCTATTTTTATGTTATCATTCTAATAACTCTCTTCCTGTTTGTTGAATTGGATTATATGAAATAATTCTTACATGAAACATTTAGCTTTATAAACTATTTTGTGGATTTAAAATGAGTTTTCTAATGTTATTAGTAAATATAAAATAATCGGCTAATTTAATATAAGGCTGGGAGTTAGTTACTTATTATAAAGGGACACTTCACCAGAAGGATAATTAGTTTCTAGGACACACATCCACATAAATTAATTTCAAGGCCAAAATCAGCAGAGTAATTACTTTTAAGGACAAAGTCAGCACTCCAATTACTTTCAAGGACATAATTTCATAAGTTTTTAGGCCTTAGAAACTAATTATTTTGCATTTTGTCCTTAAAAGTAATTATTTCAATTGTGTGTCCTAGAAACTAATTGCGCTTGCTAAAGAGGCCCTTATGGCTAATTTCCACTATTTATAAATATTAAATCATATATGAGTATAGATAATTATTTAATTAATTCTGGAATATGAATCTATTATCTATCTCTTAGTATTCATTTTGTTATATAAAGTTATATGCTGAGAATGATTCATTATTAAGTATTGATTGTTTATTTCATATATATATATATATATATATATATATATATATATTGATTTATTGATTGATTGTTTGTTTTATACATTTATATTTGTTGTTAAATTGTTTTTCTTACTTTCCTGATTTTATCTTCTTCCAATTATTGAATTGGATTATATAAATGATTCATGGTATTTTAGTGTGATACGGTGATGACATCCTTTTATGAGAATTTGTGTAATTCCTATATTAGAATATTTTGTTTATGATGATTAATGATGTTGTTATATTTATTTAGACATTACATAGTATTATACGACTTACATGATATTATCTGAAATTTATGTATATATGTATTATACATGATTACTTTTATTAATGTTGTATTTGAGAATATCTTATTTCTATGTGATGATCAATTTGAATAAACGATTAGTGGTACCGTCTAGTATGGGACTTTCGGTAACACTTTTCCAGCTATTCATCAGACTTGTCATATAGAGATATTTAGTGTGGATCAAGTGTAGTTTATGAGCATTGAATTATTATCAAAATAACATGCAGTGGTATGCTACACCGTTATATTATTTATTTGGTTATTCTTTTTAAGTAAATGTCACTCGAACAAGGATTACTTATGTATATATGATGATACTCGATGCGAAGAGTATATTGTAGCCATGTGTTGGCTTATAGGTAAAGCCATATGGTGGCAAGGGATTAGAGCTCCAGTATATCATAATCATGTGTTGACTTATATGGAGCCGTGTGTCGACTTACGTCTAGAGCTACCTACAGATATAGGATATGAAAACTATATGTCGCCCACTTGTGTCCAGCTCCCTTTATGGTTCGAGAGGAACCAGATTGGCCAGTATCCACCCTGGCTGGCCTGATCGTGGGTTCCGCCCCAAATCCACGACAACGTTATTGGTTATTTGACTTGATGCGCATCAAAGGATCGGTAGTTGGTAGCCCCTAGTGTCTTATAGGCCAGTAGTCAATTACCATTGGGGCATGTGTAGGGTTGTGACCGAGGCTACGTGTTGATGAGCCATAGGTGGATGGGGTCACGATGTCCATACAGGTAACTGAAGACTATAGGAACAGAGCCGGCTATTAGCAAGAGGCTAGTAGATCCTGGGTTCATGGAGCGTGTTGTGTGCTATTAGTCTCTCTTTCTGGTTTGGGAACATATGTGTGTGGTGGATTAGCATATATGTCTCATTCTTATAATGAGTTGGCTATACTAGAGACTTGATGAGTCTAAACTGTAGTCAGTCCCCGTTGCATCCATACCATTATGGTTTATGTGTATATGAGGAGATGAGATTATTTTTGGATAGTTGTCCAAATATGATGGATTCTCATATCTTATTTGTATATTAGTGATGATGATTCTGTTCTTATTGACATCTTTTGGTTTGATGTGTTTTATATAGATGATGACATCTTTCGGTATCAGTTCTGATTGTTTTGTATGGATTAGTGATATTTGAGTAATGTGATAGCATGATGATTATTTATTATATTACACATATAATATTCTAGGCATACACTACTATATTTATATGTTTATGAGTTGTATATTGATTACTTATTAATATATATATATATAGTGATAGTTGACATTTGAGGTATTTTATATCCCTGCAAAATTATATATTATGTATTATATTATATGTAATTGTTGCAGTTGACTTTGTTTTCTCTATTATTTCTATTTATTATGTATTGTTCTGTCCTAGAGGCATACTTGTTTATTACTTGTACCGATACTGTATATGAATAAATGTGTTATTTATTTGATGTTTTCATACGTACTTGTGTTATTCTAAGGGAATATACACGTATGTACCTCATATAGCCTCCTTCTTCGTATTATCTGACGATATTACTTTGTAATACTTTTTGATAGTATGGGTATAGAAGTGGGGTGTCATAAAATGGTATCAGAGCAGGTTTAGAACAATACATTATGTATATAAGACTTAGAGACCCTGACTTTGGGTAAGCTGGGTCCCCTATAATTGGGAATAATAGAAGTAGGCGATGATTACAGAGGTAATCATCCAGGGAAACATATTTGTTATTTGCTATATATATATAAAAGATATTTGGATTTTGATATTTTGAGCATGACATAAATATAAAATGATTAATATTTAATGGTTTATTATTGAATTGTCAAGCTTTGATTTGTTTTGGATCAGAGTGCACAGTAGTAAATTTATTTACCTGTTTTCCACTGAGTGTTATAGCCATTGTTGTTTATACTTTCTTATTTATTGATAATTGTTTATGTTGAATTAATTTTATGGTTGAATATTCATATGTATTATTTAAAATTCTAAAATGGATTTAATTTTTGATCCTTGTTTTCTGTTAATAAATATGTAAGGTGTTTCTTTGATATTATATAATGTTTACTAAAGGGTTATTGTTTGATACAATATAATGGTTACCGAAATGGTAGTTTGATTTAAAATAGATATTCGTAGTTTCTTTTGGCAAATGATTGGAAATTTTATGTATGTTAATGTATTCCAATAAATGAGTGTTTGTTATAGATTCCTCCTAAGAAATTACGAGGACGCAATTTTGCTAAGGGGGGAAGTCTGTAACAACCCGGTTTTTGGGGTAATTAATAATAAATATTTAATTAATTAAAAATGAATTTTTGTAATTTAAAATAAACAATTCAAATTTATTTTAGAATAATGGAATTTTATAACAAGAGAATTAATAAAGAAATTAAATAATTTTAAGAGTAAATATATGTTCCCCAAACAAAAATCCTCCTTTTTGTCTGCAATGGCCACTCCCACCCTCCCTCCCCATCCCATGTCTCTTCAAACTGCAATTCCCATTCCCTCAACTGTTCTCTCGTCTACTCCTATCTCGGCCATCTTGTCCACTTCTCCTCAATCCCTACCACCACCGGTCCCTCCCCCGCCCCCTGTTTTGTCTTCACCACGTCTCTCCTCTGACCCCACTTCATTGCCTTGGTCCACCCTTTTCAAAAATCGCCCCCGCAACGCTGGCCAGTATGCTCCTATCGATATCCCGCTTTCTTTCGAAGGCCCAGCCTTGGTTCCTCCAGAAGTGGTCGTGGATGCTGGAAATGTTGTTTGGGAAGATTGGATGGTAGGTTTCTTCCTTGATAAACCCCTCTCATATTTGACAGTCATCAACCACCTGAAGAAGATATGGAAATTAAAAGGTGAAATTAAAATCAAGTCTGATGGTATCTTGTTCCTGTTCCATCTTTCCAGCGCTGAGGATAGAAGGAAGATAGTGGAAGCTGACCCAATTTTCTTGAGAAACAAAATATTCATTATCAAAGCATGGGATCCTTATATTGGTAATAGTTGTAGTACAATTAAGTCAGTCCCTGTATGGATAAGGTTATCGAACATACCACTGTACGCGTGGTCTCACCTAGGAATAAATTGGTTAGCGTCGAGAATTGGTAAGCTCCTCTGCCTGGACACCTCCACTGTTAAGATGGAGAGAATAGGTTATGCTAAGTGTTTGGTTGATATCACGCCCAATCAAGATCTGGTTGATGAGTTTCCTGTTAAGTTACTGGATGGTTCTATTCAAATGGTTAAAGTCGATTACTTATGGAAGCCAGAAATATGTCACTTATGCAAAGAATTTGGCCACTTGAGAAATGTATGTTTTAAAGAAAGTGAGGAGAAGGAAAATAAAGAGTTCGAGGAGGTGGTTAATAGGAAAATTAATGAAATGGTATCGAATAAGCAAAGGAATGTGAAGCAGTCAAGTAAGAGCATACAAAAGTGGCGGAGAGTTGTTAACAAGAAAGAAAAAGTAGGAAGCGGTAATAATTTAAATGAGCAAACAGCAGTTGAAATAACCAATCTTCGTGATGATACCCACAATGTGCTTCTGAAGCAAAAAGAGGGAAATAATTCTGGTAAAATGAGTGAAAATGGAATGCGAATGGCTAGTGGGGATTCTGCTAATGTCCAAGGCATAACAACAGTTCATAACAGTTTTGATGTTTTGAATGAAATACAAAATGAGGAAGAAGTAAGTGCTGCAGTTTATGATGGAGGTGAGCAATCTAATGTGCATGTCAGTAGTAAACTTTGTACTGAAGCAAATAATGTGTATCAACACTGTGGAGAACACCATGTGCATGCCGCTGTTGCTCTTGAATGTGTTCCTGTTTCAATGGCAAATCAGCAACTTAACAGACGCAATAACGATTTCAATACAAACTCTTCTTTTCCACCAGTAGGTAATGTGCAAGACATGATACATCTGACTGATGAGGGAATGCAAATGAACCCGAAAAATGGTGTGGAGCATGTGAACGTGCATGTCCCTGATACACCGCTGCATTCCAATTATTCCATTATTCCTCAAAAACCTATCAGCACTCCATCCTATCCTTTATCCGTTACTTCAAATCTCCCCATGATCAACTCGTCTCTTTCCCTTCAAGAGGAATCTTTCTGCTCCGCAATGCAAGACCAAGTTATTGATTTACTTATGAAATCGTCATCTCTCCCAGCTGGCTTCCCTAACAACCCTCCCCCACCTCCCCCTACCAACTTACCTTCAAACCAACAATATGTGTTTCCAAGTACAATTCCAGGTTGGAAAACTCCCCCTCCTGAACAAACTTCGAAATTGAGCCCCACTGCTGCTCACGACGAAGGCAGAAGGGCTAAGAATAAAAGGATTCTGAATACAAGTATTCACAGAGTGAATTCTCCTATTACTAGGAGCATGAAAGAAGGGCACAAACGCTCAATAGTATAATAATGTCACACAGTATTGGAGCCTGGAATATTAGAGGATCCCATAATTTCCTCAAACTTGAGCAAGTTAAGCAATTAATCTCTGATCACCAACTATCTATTTTCGCTATTCTCGAAACTAAATTGAATCTCCCTCTAACTATTTCTGCTGCGAAGTTCATCAATCCTACTTGGATTTTGTCTCATAACCTTTCAGAGGCGAACTATGGCCGTATTTTGGTTATTCATAACCCTGTCCAGTTAACCCTTGAGCTTATTCTGTCCATACCTCAATTAATGCACTATCAAGCTAAATACCACAATTCAACCACTTCTTTCTACATCACTTTCATATATGCTCATAACTCCCCCTCCTCTAGGCAATCTGTTCTCCAACTTCTCTCTGCTTTAAGGCAAGAATCTCATCCTTGGGTTGTTCTCGGTGACTTTAATTGTTGTCTCTCCTTGGCTGATAAACAAGGAGGGCTCCCTCTTGTGCCTAACGATATCCTTCCCCTCAATTCTGCTGTCTTTGATTCGTCTCTAATTCCTATCAGTAGAAATGGAGCTTTATTCTCCTGGAACAATAGGTCGAGGAGCGAAACTCGTATCTTCTCGAACCTTGATCACTCATTCTCCAATTTTAAAGCCCTCTCTTCTTGGCCAAACCTCTCCACTCATCTTCCCCAACCTATCCTCTCGGATCATTCCCCTCTAATCCTAACCACTGGCAAGAAGACATTTGGAGGCAAAAAGGGGTTTAAATTCTATAATGCTTGGGTTAACGACCCTGAGTATAATAAAATAATTAATAATGCTTGGTCAAATAAATTCTATGGAAATCCTATGTATGTTTTTTGCAGGAAACTAAAAGCAGCGAAGGAGAACTTAAGGGCTTGGTCTAAAGCGAAGTTTGGCAACGGCAGTCTTCTATCTAACAAGCTTAAGGAGCAACTTAAGGAGGCCCAGGATGTAATGATGGCCCAACCTGATGATGCTGTCAAGGCAGAGAGGGAAGCTGTCCTATTCTCCGAGCTCAATCAGGCTCTGGCTATTGAATGTGAGATGAGGAAGCAACAGTTAAGAATCAAGAAGGCGGCGGACGGAGATAGGAATACAAAGTTCTTTCATGCTTCTCTGAAAGTCAAACACTCAGCTAACAACATCTCCTCTATCATTGATGAAGCAGGTATTCTTAACTCAACCCCAGAATCTGTTGATAAGGCATTTCTCCTGTATTACACCGGCCTCTTTGGCAACATGAGTAACTTTGAGCCTGAGTTGGATCTTTTGTCCTCAATTCCTCTTCCCAAAATATCACCTGATGAAGCCAATGGTCTTGTTGCCAAAGTTACTGACGCTGAAATTAAAGATTCTCTATTTGCTATGAATAAGAACTCCTCGGGTGGTCCTGACGGTTTCAATGTCGTTTTTTTACATCTAGCTGGGAAATAGTGGGTAGCCATTTCACCTTGGCGGTGCACAATTTCTTTAATAAGTTTAAAATGCTAAAATCTGCGAATGCAACTAACTTGGTTCTCATCCCCAAGTCCAAGCAAGCCTCCTCTGTCACCTCCTTCAGGCCTATCTCTTGTTGCAATGTGGTCTACAAGTGCATTGCTAAGATTATTGCGACACGGCTTGTCACTGTTCTTCAACGCCTAATATCAAACAATCAAGTTGCATTCCTGCCTAATAGAAATATACTTGATAACATAATGCTAGCGCATGAGCTCCTTCTTGGTTACAATCGTGTGAATAACTCGCCGCGAGCCATGCTTAAGCTGGATCTTATGAAGGCTTATGACTCGATACAGTGGAAGTCAATAGTGAGGATAATGTCACTGATGGGCTTCCCCAAGGTCTTTGTTGCTTGGGTGTATAAGTGTATTTCTACACCAACATTCTCTCTAATAATCAATGGTTCTAGCACAAGCAACTTTGCATCCAAGCAGGGTATAAGGCAGGGGGACCCTCTCTCTTCCTATCTCTTCATCATGGTTATGGAGGTATTCACTTGTATGTTACGGCCACTGTACCAAAATAAGCAAATACACTACCATCCAAAATGCAAGGAGCTACAAATAACTGCTCTCCTCTTTGCGGATGACATAATGATCTTCACTAAGCCAAACCTGCAATCCATAGAGTGTGTTAAAGGAGTTCTTCTTCAATTTTACAAGGCTACTGGTCTTAAGCTAAACTTCTCCAAGTCTAGCATTTTATTCTCTGGGATTTCTAGCCTTCAGGAAAACAGCCTCTCCTCTGTAGCTGGTATGCAGTCCATGGCAACTGATATGACTTATCCGGGGTTGCCTCTTTGCTCCTCCCGAATCACTCTAGCCAACTGCCTGCCATTGTATGAAAGAATCACTGGTTCTATGGATTGTTGGGCTAACAACTTCTTGACTCAAGCGGGTAGGTTGGTTCTTATTCAAACTGTGAGCTTCTCTGTTATGGTTTATTGGGCCCGGGTGTACATCCTACCCTCCAGGCTTTTGAAAATGATTAGACGAGCGATGTTAAGATTTTTCTGGTTTGGTACTATACACACGAGGAAGATGCTGCCTTGCTCGTTCTCCTCCTTCGAGAAGCCGAAGTACAAAGGTGGTTTAGGGTTGCTGAACATTGAGACATGGAATAAGGCTGCTATTAGTCAACATTTCAACACGTTGTTGCAGAAGCATGACTCGTTATGGGTGAAATGGACAATCAAGTACAACATTGGGGTCAACAACTTCTGGGTTATGGAGGTGCCTGGCACTTGCAGCTGGATATGGAGGAATATACTAAAGCTCAGATACAGTTTCTTACCTCTTGTTCGCCTTAATTTGTCTGCTGCGAGTCAATGTAAATTTTGGTCTATGCCTTGGCTTGGAAATGGTGTTGTGCTTGATCATCTCTTCACATTTCAGCAGAAGCAGCAATCTGGCATTGGAGTTAACGCTCTAGCTATAGATCATATAGTTGAAGGTAAACTTGTTGTTCCTTTCTCCAGCAATCAAGTAGTCAGAGGATTTTGGAAGCAGTATGAACCATGTACATTTGACCAACCAGAACGTGATACTGTGTTGTGGAATGATCGTTCTCATTCCATTAGTGGTGTGTACTATGCCTTGCATGGAATTGAAGCTATGCCTGATTGCAAGTGGTATCAGGTAGCATGGTCTGATGTGTCCTCTGCTGCTAATAATCTAGTCTTCTGGAAGGTTATTAGTAACGCTCTGATGACAAAAGACAAGCTCGTTCGAGTGTGTATGCCTGTACTTCCTACTTGTGTGCTGTGTGAACAACAATGTGAAAGTGTTGAGCACTTATTCTTCGAATGTCCTTATGTGCAATACTTATGGAATAGGCTGTTATGTTGTGTGCATGGTATGCTGCCTTCTCACATACCCATGAATCAGTGGATGCTGATAGAGCAGGCGATTGGATGGAAGGAAGATGTTAGAAATTACTTTTTCTTTGTACTTAAAAAGCTTCTGAAAGTAATTTGGTCTAAAAGAAATAAGAGGGTTTTTGATGGAAAGTGCTGTAGTAAGGAAATGGTCTGGGCGATGGTGAAGAATGAAATTATTAAAGGGATGCATGACAGTAAGCGCAGTTTTCTCGCAAGCCAGTTTGATCTCTGGATACCGTAGTCTTTCTTTTCTTTTTTCATTTTTCGGGTGTTCCCCATTGTAATGTTTGTTTCCCCATTGTTGTAGTGTTTTTGCTCTTGTTTCCCTTGCCATTTAGCTCTCCTGCCTGTAAGTCCGTCTTTCATTAATAAACCTGGTAGGGGTCCAGATTAACCCCGCTTAACTTGCAAAAAAAAAAAAATTAATTTGGAAGTTGTTGAATATTGGATTAAAAATATGAATCAATCATTTTGGAAATGATGATAAATCAAAAATTTGTAGAATGTAAAGTTTATTTAATAAAGGAAATAAAGTTGTTAATATAGATTTGAAATTGATTAGTAAATGATTTAAATAAAAAATAAACAAATACAATTGTAGGAAAATAAATAATGGTGTAATTATTTAAAAGTGAAAAATAGGCATAAGGACAAACTTTTAAGAAAAAATTAAGGTGAAGGACACAAAGTTTCATTTTTGGGCTGAAGGACAAACTTTGAAGAAGAAAATTAGACTAAAGGACGATGCTAATTATAGTTAGCATTTTGTACAGTGTAAAACAGAATATAATGCTAGTTATAACTAGCATTTTGTATAATGAAAAAACTGAATATAATACTAGTTATAACTAGCATTGTCCTACACCATAATTTTTTTTTCAAAGTTTGTCCTTTAGCCCTAAAATGAAACTTGGTGTCCTTCAATCCAATTTTTTTTCAAAGTTTGTCCTTCTTCCTAATTCCCTCTATTTGAAAAGTAACTTTGAGAAAGAATTAATTTATGGTTAGACTTGAATTAGAATTGCTTTCAAACAAAGAAAAGAAAAAAAGGAAATAAAATGTAATTTAGGCCCATCATATTCAAACCCAATAACACAAAATCCTAACTTTGGGCTTCCTAGTACTTCTATTTCCAAACATTTCGATTTCCACCTTCTCTTTCCCGTTTATAAACATGACATTAGGGATCATATTTTTCAACTTTTGGAAACGATTTCAATATTCAAACTCTTCGCTTTTAAATCCAAGGATAAATTATATAAATAAAAAATAAATCTCCATATTCGAATGTGTGTGTGTGTATTCATCTTCATATTTATGAGCATTTGTAGCGGGAAGCAACTCGTGTTTCGTGGTGATGATGGCGAGTTTAGATCATGCGTTTGCGAGAGGAGGAGGGAGGAAGAAACGCAATTCTCAGGTGAGTATTTTCACTTACAAATCTTTGTCTAACCTATGATTATATGTATATGTATATGTATGCATGAATTGACATGGAGATTTGAAATATAATTGTGTATGCTGTGTTTATGTGAGGGAGTTTGCTTATGTGTATGAGATGTGCAGCAGTGTGTTAGTTTTCAAGTGTACAAATATATATATATATATATATATATATATATATATATATATATATATATATATATATATATGAAGGTAGTTGGGTGCTGTGTATTTCAATGTGTGGTACGTTCGTTTTGGTCTATGTGGCTGTGTTTTCCAACAGAGAGTGTGTTTTCTTCCTGGCTTGTGTTTTTGTGTGTTCCTCTTGGTATATGCTGTTGTGTGGGTGTGCAAGGTTGGGTGAGTGTGTTAAAGTGGAGCTGTTGTGCTTGAGAGTGTCTAAACGTGTCAGCGTATATATATAATTATGTGTATATATTTGTGTTGTGGGTTATTGTGTGCGTGGGTGTGTGTATGTGATAGTCTGAGTTTGTGTGAGTGTGTGTTTATGTGTGTGCGTGCGCGTTCATGTGTGAGTTTTGCTGTTGTGTTGGGTGGGGCTGCGATGTGGATGTGTGCGTTGTGTATACTGGTGTGTAAATGTGTGAGTGTGTATGTCTGTGTTTGTATTTATATATGTGTATGTTAGTCTGTGCATGCGTGTGAGTTTACAATAGCTATGTCTTAGGGTGCATGTGTGTTTGTGATGTGTGCTGCTGTATTTATTTACGTGTATGGATGTGTATGTGTATGTTTATGTATGTGTAAACTGAAGCATACGTGAGTGTGTGTGTGTATAATTACGTGCGTGAGTGGTTCTATGTTTTTTCAGCAAGAATTTAGTTTTTTTATATATATCCAAGTTAAAATCAACAGTTAGTGTTTATATATATATATATATATATTAAGAGTTGGGATCATCTTTGGAATGATTTGGAAGTCCCACTGCATTCACATCAACAAACTTCGGCCAAATCTGAAGAACCTTCAAATTTGATAATCCTAGTTCGCATGAACCCTGATTCTCGAATCAGGGACAGTTCAATTCACAATTTGGAAAGCCAATGTATTTTGTAGCTAGTTGGATGTCGGAGATAGATTCGATTGACTACTAGCGTACGTGGGAAAAATCTATCGATGGGTGGAGTTGGAGGATCAAGACAAGCGGTTATAGTCTTGAATAATTAATTAACTGCACATGATAAGGAAGCACTAGCAGTTAAGTTGACTGCTGCAAACAAGTATGGTTACAAGTTACAACTATGAAAAAGGAAACGAAACATGTAATGATAAGTGGGCTAGTTTGGGCCAAATCAAATTAAACAAAACATATAAAGGCCTAGAATTAGACATCATTAAAGAATGAATGTACATATAATTAAAAGTTTGTCAAATAAATGAGTAAGAATTTATTAGTAATATCAATAAATGGTCAATAAAATAGATTATAAAATTTCTTATTTATAAATTATGCAATGCATTTATACCAACTGTATATGGTTATACGTTGAAATGACTAAATAATATATATTTAATTATATGTTGTTATATACACATATTTATTTGAATTACCTATTGTTATTTTATCATTCTAATAACTCTCTTCGTGTTTTTTGAATTAGACTATATGAAATTATTTTTATATGAAACATTTAGCTTTATAAACTATTTTAAGGATTTAAAATGATTTTTCTAATGTTATTCGTAAATATTTAATAATCGACTAATTTTATATAAGACTGGGGGTTAGTTACTTACTATAAATATTAAATCATATCTGAGTATAGAGAATTATTTAATTAATTCTGGAATATGAATCTATTATCCATCTCATAGTATTCATTTTGTTATGTAAAGTTATATGTTGAGAATGATTCAGTATTAAGTATTGATTGTTTAATTTATAAATATATATATTGATTTATTTATTTATTGTTTAATTTATACATTTATATTTGTGGTTAAATTGTTTTTCTTGCTTTCCTGATTTTATATTCTTTCAATTATTGAATTGGATTATATAAATGATTCGCCGTTGATATAGACTTGACTGGTATTTTAGTGTGATACGGTGATGACATCATTTTGTAAGAATTTGTGTAATTCCTATATTAGAATATTTTATTTATGATGATTAATAATGTTATTATATTTATTTGGATATCACATAGTATTATACGACCTGCATGTTATTATTTGAAATTTATGTATATATGTATTATACATGATTACTTTTAGTATTGTTGTATTTGAGAATATCTTATTTCTATGTGATGAGAATTTTGAATAAACGATTAGTGATACCGTCTGATATGGGACATTCGGTAACACTTTTCCAGTTATTCAGCGGACTTGTCATATAGAGATATTTAGTATGGATCGAGTGTACTTTATAAGCATTGAATAATTATTCTAATAACATGCGGTGGTATGGGACGACGTTATTTTATTTGTTTGATTATTCTTTATAAGTAAATGTCACTCAAACAGAGATTACTCATGTGTATATGATGATACTCGATGCGAAGAGTATGTTGTAGCCATGTGTTGGCTTATGGGTAAAGCCATATGTCGGTAAGGGATTAGAGCTCTAGTATATCATAGTCACGATTTGACTTATATGGAGCCCTGTGTCGGCTTATGTCTAGAGCTACGTGTAGATATAGGATATGAGTACTATATGCCGTCCACTTATGCCTAGTTTCTTTTATGGTTCGGAAGTGAACAAGATTGGACAGTATCTACCCTAGCGGCATGATCGTGGGGTCGCTCCCCAGATCCACGACACTGTTATTGGTTATTATATTCGATGTGCATCACGGGATCGGTAGTTGGTATCCCCTACCGTCGCATAGGCTAGCAGCTTATTACTATAAGGCCAAGTGCAGGGTCGTGACCGAGGCTACGCATTGACGAGCTATAGGTGGATGGGGTCACGATGTCCATCAAGATAATTGAAGACTGTAGGAATATATCTAGCTATTAGCAAGAGGTTAGTAGACCCTAGGTTCTAGGAGCATGCTGTGTGCTATCAGCCTCCCTTTTTGGTTTAGGGTTATAGGTGTGGTGGATTAGCATATATGTCTTGTTCCTATGATGAGTGGCTATACTAGAGACTAGATGAGTCTAAAGTGCAGTCAGTCCCCGTTACATCCATATTATTCTGGTTTATGTGCATATGAGGAGATGACATTATTTCTGGATAGGTGTCCAGAATATGATGTATTCTCATATCTTATTTGTAAATTGATGATGATGATTCTGTTATTATTGACATCTTTTGATTTGATGTGTTTTATATGGATGATGGCGTCTTTCGATATCAGTTTTGATTGTTTTATATGGATTAGTGATATTTAGGTAATGTGATAGCCTGATTATTATTTATTGTATTATACATATAATATTCCAGGCATACATTACTATATTTAAATGTTTCTAAGTCACATATTGATTACCCATTGATATATATATATAGTGACAATTGACATTTGAGGTATTTTGTATCCCTACATAATTATATATTATATATTATATTATATGTAATTGTTGCAATTAACTCAGTTTTCTCTATTATTTCTATTTATTATGTATTGTTCTGTCCTGGAAGCACACATATTTATTACTTGTACTGATACTATATGCGAATAAATGTGTTATTTATTTAATGTTTTAATACATACCAGTGTTAGTCTAAGGGAATATTCGTGTGTGTACCCCATATAGCCCCGCCATATTATCTGACAGTATTACTCTTTAATACTCTTGGATCGTATGGGTATAGAGGTGGGGTGTCACTCCTAAGGATTTCAACTGAATGATAATGATAGAATCGCTAGCATGATAAGACAAGTGCTTCGAGGTGGAGCTCCAAATCGGAGTTTGGAGGATGTAAACTTAAATTTATTTACCCCGAACATCTGAAACGCTAGGAATCCCTAATTTCAAGCTACCAACTTTGAAGTCGTATGATGGGAGGATGGATCTGATTGTTCATTTGATGAGGTATATCCAGTACATGGGAGTATTGGGTGCTTCTGATGAAGTGATGGGACAGTACTTCCCGCTATACTTGACTGAGTTGGCAGTTATGTATTTTGTCAATTGGATAACGGGTCCATTATCACGTGGATCGAACTAGTGGAAAGATTTATGAACCAATTCTTGGTTCATATAGTACGACCAAGAAATGTGATGACGCTCTCGATTGTGAAACAGAGGGAAGGAAAAACTTTGTTAAGTTATCTAACTAGATATAATGTAACAGTTTCTACAATGCAGACGCCAGACCCGTTAATAGTTATGATGGCAGTGGTTTCAGAGTCGCTAACAAAACAAATTTTAAGATATCGCCAAAAAGGGATCCGCCAGTGGATCTTGCATATTTTTATTATCAATCTGAGAGATATCTATGCCAGGAGAATGCAGAAGCCAAGAGCAGTGAAGTCAATGTCGTAGAGGATGGAGGACCATCTAAGACAGGATATGGAAAAGATAATGAAAAGCAAAAAGCCGATGATGGCTTCAGAGGATCGAAGCGAATGAAGAGGGAACCAAAGTTCTCCTCTCACATTGAATTGACAGAGACGTTGGAGAAGATTTACCTTGACACAAGGGGCCATATTCCCTATAGAAAACCTGCTAAAAGGTAACCCACAGATTAAAAAAGGAAATTCGAAAAGTTCTTCATATTCCATGAGCTGGATGGGCATGAGACAAATGAAAGCATGCATCTGTGAGATTTGGTCGAGTAATAGGTTTGAAATAGCCTTTTACTATGTTAGGAATAAGGTTAAAATAACACAAATTGTAGTCGCAGGAGCGATCATCATCTATGGTTGATATACCCAGTCACGGCGGAGGATCCAGATCTCGTATAATAAATCACATGACTGGGATGGATTGGAATAAGGTTTACTTTCTACACTTTATGTTTGCTTTAAATAAACCATGAAGGATTACTACTTGGCTACTTACACATATATGGGATCTCAATCGGTCCAATAGGCGTGCTTTGGTTTAAAGTTCGAGAGTAATCCTTGATTGAACTAAATGTTGTAACACCCCGTAAAATTCAGTAATTAATAAATAGAGTAAATTAATAAAATTATTAAATGCCAAAATTAAATATTTTACAAACGTCAGAATTTAGCTACGAAACTTGCACCATTGGGTTCATGGAGATTTATGATCAACTTTCACATATAAAGTTTTCCGATCGGTGTTCAAACGGAAAAGTTAAAGTTAATAGCGTTTGAAGTTTTAGAGTTGGAAATAATTATATATTTAACTAAGGAAATAAAATTAAATTAAACATCAATTAATAATGTTAATGGAAGCTTAGATGTTAAGAAATGTTAACGTTAAAAATCAAATCTCAGAACATGTGTAAAGTGGGAAACAAATTATTGTAATCGGAATCAATAAAACAAATCAAAGACAATGATTAATTAATGCATAAAATGAGCAATGGGTCAACCCATAAGGCATCTAGGTCGACCAGTAGCAGTCGACCCAAGAAAACAAGTGGATGATTATTGGTTGTGTCAAAATGACAATAACTAGTGGCCAAACAGCCTGGATTTAACAGATCTTTTATTAATGGATAAGATTAATTATAGAGCCTATAAATATAGGCCTAGTTTCTCACTTCTCTTCTCATATTTTCTGGGTCACAGAGCGGAACTCAAGACTGTTTTCTTTTCTCTATAATTTCTAGAATTCTAAAAGTAGTAAAACTGTTATATTATATATATATATATAAGTGGAGAAAAGCAGAGAATAAGAGAAGAGAAGAGTAGTAGGATCGATTCAGAATATAGAAACAGAGGTAAATCGTGAGTCTTAAAATCAAATCTAAATTTAATTCAATTCTTTCCCTAGATCTGTAATTCTAATAGGTGTATACCATTTTTAAATTTTGGATTTAAAGTAAGAGGGAGTCAAATAAAAAGGGAATGGTCTAGATCTGGATTGGAGCCAAAAAGAGGTGAGTAGGAAATTACATATTTTGTAATAATATTGGATTTATATCGTTGTAGATCTATTTCATTTATGCCTAGGTATAAATCACGATTTGGATATTTAATTTGTACGTGTAAGAAATTAATATAAATCATGAATGAGACATTTAATTGTATACGTATAATGATAATGGAAAATATGCCTATATGTTATGGAAAACCCTAAACTTGATAGATATTGTATACGTTTGGATTTGAAAAGTTAAGGGTATAAGTAGTTCCTATATTTGTAAATAACTTGTTAATGAAATCATATTGGGATTTTAGATTTGGTTAGTTTATATATATTGTTGAACATAAATTAAAATTGATTATAAATTAAATTAGGATTAGACAATATTTTAATACATTGGAATGAATTAAGTAACAATATGAATTTGTATAAATTGTCTAAAAATACAAATAAAAGTGTATTGGTTGAGATACAATAAATGTAAACAAAAAGAAAGAAATATATAGAATAAGGGAATCACTGTATTTTGTACTGCCTATCCCAGAAAATAAAAAATAAATAAAAGATAATTCCTTGTTATTTCACATATAACACAAGTCATCTTTTAAGTAATTTATAGAGAATTATAGTGTTAACAATTTCATTTAGGGAAAGAAATAATTCCAATGTATTAAGGTATAAAATCCTTAAGTATAACTAATGTAATGTAAGTAGGAATAACAACAGCAATTTAAATGGGAAATCTAAAGTATATAATTTAAGATGGTGTAAAAAACAAACGGTAAACAAAGAAGATACAATTAAATGAATAGGGAAGCAATTAGTTTAAATTGGCAATTAAAGAGAGGTATTGGTTAAAAAGAAAACATGAGATTTCATCCAATAATGTTAACGAAAGGGAAATACTAAATGACACTTAAGTCAATAAATTAGAAATGGATAACAAATGAGAGTAAACGACAAGAATAAATCAAAAATAAGTTATGTAAGATTTATTGAACATCAATGATTGAAAGTAAAGAAAAGTAATAATTAAATGAGTGTATACAAATTAAAATATACGTTATGACGGGTGTGAATTATGGGATATAACCTAGTTAGCTAAATTAAATAAAAGACCATATAGCCATTAAAATGGGTTGGAATGCTAGGTCAGTAGTGTTACATAATAGAAGCATGCCCAAGGCAAGTGGCTACCAGCAGTTGTGTAAACATTACACTGATGTGGGATATATCCAACTGTAGAACCCATGGAGTTATATATGCTTTCGTATAGGTGAAGGAATACCCTCCGCGGAGTCTGCTTCAATGAATTAAGGGAAGGGTATTGCCTAGATTACATTAGGCAATCTAAATGGGATAGTGAGCGAGATCGATGGTATGCCCATTTGTGTTTATACCAAATCAAGAGTAGGGCTACCATAGGTCGAGAACGTCACCGGTCGTATGCGGTCAATGAGAAAGATAGAGTTACACCTAATGGACTACGCCTCCTACTAGGGTACGTCTTGTTAGGTAATGCACCGCCACGGTTGTTTGCTAGTTTGTTTGTTAGGGCAAGACTAGTTAACCCTAAAAGAGTTCTTTCAAAAATGAATGGGGTAGTCCAAGGAGTTGTGTCCTCTATAATCAGTAGGAAGCAGACAAGTAGTAAATTCCCAAAGCAAGGTAGAATATGGCTAAGCTATTATGACGCCCTATTAGGCAATATGAGACACACAATGAGGCATATACTACCATTGAGAGGTGGATACAGATGAAGACGATGAGACACACCGGCGAGTCAAGATTTCAAGTTCCTCTCCCCAATGAGGAGTTGTACAAGTAGTCGTAATACGAGATGTGGTTCCATACAGACGTGATATTGCGTTGATGATGGATCCTGACGTGGTACCAGATTACGGATACTAGTGGGGATAGTATCTTGGTCCAAAAGGGGACTGTAGTACTTATATGTTTGTATGTATGTATGTATGTATATGTATGTAGTTATGTCTACCTTGGGTAAATGGGGCACATAGTACGCGAACGTGGAGTCAAGACGATTAAGTAAAAATGAAAAGTCATAACATGTAATGGAAGACAATGGACATAAATTAGTGTCATGTATAAATTGTATAATTCACCAGTCACCAGAATGTTGTTCTGACTCACTCCTCATTATAACCCACATGAAAGCTTTAGAGGTACAGGTACTGGTGCAAGGCGGGAACAGTAGAAGGATGGGTTTCCTTAAGCATGCTCGGCACTAATAAGGACACTAGACATTAGAAGTATCAACCTTGGTCAGTAACTTATATTTTTTATTATACTTTACTATTTCACCGTGAGATATATAGATAGTGCTCTGATATGCCATTAGTTGTTTATTTGCAGGATACCAAACCAAGGATCCATAATTTGGTAGACCTGGGTTTTCAATTTAGCGAAAAATCAAGCCCATTAGGGTGCGGGTTGTTACATTTGGTATTAGAGCTTAAGTTAGGCGATCTTGAAAATTTTGAAAACATTGAGTGAACGTATTTGTATTGTGCCTATAAATATACTATACGCCAAATGCTATAAATTTTGACTATAGAGTAGTTACAACCATATACTAAAATATGGATAAGTTGATTATGAGTCGGAACAATGGATAAAGTTGACGATGTACACCTACTCAGATTACCCCATGGGAAATATATGTATGAAAAGGCGTTGACTTAAGAAGAGCATGAGTGCAGTATATGGAATGTCCCTAAAGTTGGATAGTGCGTGACTCCTAGTTGGGCTTCCGATAGCTCAATGATTGTAAATCCCAGCATGATGTCGATTGATGATGTATAGAAGGTCTAGATAAGGGGAAAATAAGAGTCCATGTGTTGTAGATATCTGAAAGCAATTGAGTTCTCAAAGAAAGGTGTGAAGTAGTAGCTCTAAGATGATAGCCGGATTTTATATTTTTTTTTTGAAAAAGGAGATAAGTTGGAAAGTGAAAAGAAGAAAAGTCCAAAAGAAGGGACAAATAAAAATCCACTTTGAGTCTGACCCCATATAGAAGAATTTAACATAAAAGTTAGAGAAAATTTATAAATGATATATTAGAAATGATTTTCAAAGTTTTTTATTTAAAATAGAGAAACCCTACTTTTGAGGAGTAAGTAAACATTGAATTTTCAAAAAAAATAAAATACCTACATTTTATTTAAATATAAAGTTCTAGTGGAAATTAATATTTGTTGAAAACTAAAATTTTAGTAAAAGGGGTTTTTGTAAAAAGAAAAGCTATTTGGTTTGAAAAATATAGTAGAGCGTATATAGCTCGTTGATTTTTCCAAGATGAAATTTTTTAAGTTGAAACTTCTTTTTAGGGATGGACAATAGGAAGTGGTACAAGTTTGAAATGGGGTAAAAAGAATGGGAAAGAAGATTAGAACCTAAAAATAAAGCGGTAGACAAATGCACTGCGATGGTTTAGTTAAGGAGATAGTCAATTGAGAGTAGAACTATATAAATATAAGCATTTAAATAAGAACAACTTAGGTAGAAGAAAGTTAAATAGTAGTAACATTAAGAAATAATGTTAGGAATTTATATAAAATAATGTTAGTAATTAGAAATAACATTAGGAGATTATGTTGAAAATAATACTAGTAATCTAATTGGAAGCAACATAGGAAACTAAAGGCAAAACAAAGGAAAATTGACATTTTCCATTGTTGTGCACATTTATTGCAAGTATCTTTTAAAAGTCTCCCTCATATGATATTAGAGATTCCACCAAGGATTAGAAGTGGAGATAGTATGAGTGATAAGAAAATGATAGAGTGAGAGTTGTTCTTATCCACTCTAGTTTTTATTGTTTAAAAAAATATAAAGGATGTTCAAAAATACTGTAAAGTACATACATTTTTGAAAAAGAAAAAAATGACTTGTATAAAAATTGATTTTTTTTCTAAAAAGAAAAACTTAACAGTTTGAGCTAAAAATCCTAATTTTTTAAGGAGTAAAAGTTGAAAAAAGGTCTTTAAAAGGAAAATAACTTTTGAAATTTTAATTGTAGTTTTGAAAGTTAAGGCACCAAGTTGTATTTGAATTTGCTAAAAAGTTTCTAAGTTGCACTTTTATAGATAAAAGTTTTGGGATTAAATACTTCAAAAATTTTAAGTTTTAATTTGTTATCCGGCATTTTTACCCGGCTATATCGAACTGATTGCACAAGTTAGATTCAACTGGAACCAAGGCCGATGAGTCCAGAGTGATGATTGTGGGAGCCAGAAGTCAAGTACAGATAATAACATGAAGCCGAGGTTGAATGGAATTGATAGATATGCATGGCAGAATGTTCAAAGTATGAAATATGGTTCAATATATAGGAGGCATCGACATAAATTAACTTCCATCATAGGAATCGATATGTTTCAGGGAGTAAGAGCATTTCAATAGAAAACAATAAATATCTCAAGATCCACAAGTCCAATGCATATGAAATTTTATGAGCAAGATATGGGTGTTAGTCCATAGGATAGTAGGTTTTGATGACAACAACTATAGAAGTGTTATAAAATATATATGTGCAGGAAATCTATATGTAGGTATCAACAAAAGAAGACTGTACAGTAAAGAAGACAAAGATCAAGAGTTCAAGATTGAAGACTCATGAGATTCAAGATATTCAAGAGTTCAAGACAAATAATATAGTTAGGTTAGATATTTGTTAAAACTCCTTGAAAGCACTATCATTCTTTTTTATCCAATTTACTCGTGGAATGGAATCCACTTCGTTCTTGTTAAAGGGATGGAACCCTAGTGAGATGGAACTCACGAAATATCTAGTGGAACGGATAGTAGCCCTATTTTGTTATCCACTAATTTTGATTCAAAATGATTTTCAAAATTATCTCTTGTTTCATAAAATGATTTTCAAATATTCCTTTTCAAAAGAAAAACCTTCGTTCGTATTTCCAAAAATGTTTTAGCCTCAAAATCATATTTATCATTTTGTTATATTTTGATTTCAAAATTGTCCTTGATATTTTAGCCTCAAAATCTATTTTAATATTATATTTACTTTAGTTTATTTACCTTGATTTTAAAATATATTTTAGTATATATACATATATATATTCATAAGTATTTCTACTTCTAAATACCTTATACAAATACAAAGAGTCCATTTGAATAAAGTTGCATATGTTTTAAATCATCATTTTCAAAGAAAAGCAAATCATCATTTTTACTAGACCATGTCGACATCCTCTTTACTTGTCATGTCGACATGCTTCCCGTTATAGCAAAGGTTGTTTTCAAAAGAAGTGTCTATTCGTTTAAATCTCTTCGAATGGACACATCCATTCATTCTCTATAAATAGAGACTGTTATGAACGTTTTCCAGTAACTACTTTCTTTATTTTCTCTCCTCTTTATTCTCTTATCTTATTTTCTAATCATCCTATCCATATTCTGCCGAAATCTTAAGTGAATCAAACCAGAATATCTCTAGTTTGATTCTCTGCCACTCTCTTCAAAGAATCTCAGTGCTTATCAGAGTTATAGATACATTTGTACTCAAAGAAACTTGTTTAGGGTTATAAAGGTGTGATCGTGTCCTTGGAAATCGATCGGGTGAACTTGTGTCCTGTGAATCAAGTGGTTCTACCCAGAGACCTGAGAATCTGGAGGGTGTACCTCGTCGCCTTGGAATCGAGGGATTGTAATCTAGATTATTATTGAATAGAAAGCCGTACGAGTTGTGCGGGACTGGATGTAGGGTAACACCGAACCAGTATAAAATTCCTGGTGTGTTCTTTCCTTTACTTGCTTTTTATTTATATTTGCATCTGTTTGTGATTCTGTGATTTGATCTGTGATTGTGTATTTGCATTAAGTTAGTTAAATCAATTTAAATTAAAGAAGTTTTAAAGAAATTCTTAAAACACTATTCACCCCCCCTCTAGTGTTAAATAGCCTTAAGATCATCTTCCGCGTCCCTGTCATTTGGTATCAGAGCAAGTTTTTCAAAGTATTCATAATCTGATTTTTGAAAAGTTCATGGCTAAGTTTGAAATGTTTCCTAAAAATAATTTTTTAATGATCAAATCATTGTGGTCTCATAAATTGATGCATGATAGTTATATAGAATCAGGTAATCTACAAAAGTTGCTCACTGTGCAGGAATCTTGCTTCATGGTGACAAATGAACCTATTCACAATGGACAAGTTGTGCAAATAAGGAAAAACAAGTGGATACTTGATAGTGGATGTTCAAGACATATGACAGGAAATCTAGAGATTCTCAATGACATTATTTACAAGGATGGAGGATTGGTTAATTTTGGGGATAATTCAAAAGGTTATGTAGTTGGCATCGGCAATGTAGGTAATTCTGAAACTCCTATTATTTCAAATGTTTTGTTAGTTAAAAATCTACAACATAATCTACTTAGTATTAGTCAGTTATGTGATAAAGGATATAGGATTAAATTTGAAAAAGACAAGTGTCACATCGAAGATAATAAATCTAATATTATCTTTGAGGGAGTTAGGAAAAAGAATATCTATATTCTCAGTATGAAAATTTCAAATGATAATCTATGTCTTTTGGCCAATACAAGTGACCCTTGGACTTGGCATAAGAGATTTGGACATTTGAATTTTAAACTCTTATCTAGACTATCCAAACTTGATCTAGTAAGAGGCCTCCCTAAGATGCAATTTAAAGTAGATAGTATATGTGATGCATGTCAATTAGGAAAACTTAGAAAAAGTTCCTTTAAACTTAAAGATATGATTTCTACTTCAAAACCTCTTGAGTTACTTCACCTAGATTTATTTGGTCCATCTCAGATTCAATCAATCAACCATAGTAAATATGTCTTTGTAATTGTGGATGATTATTCCAGATATACATGGACAATCTTTCTGAAACATAAAAGTGATACTTTTGATTATTTTAAAAGTTTTTCAAAAAGAGTTCAAAACCAACTTTCTTCCAAGATCATCACTATTCGTAGTGATCACGGTGGTGAATTTGAAAATGAGAAGTTTGAGGAATTCTGTAATCAGAAGGGAATTACTCACAATTTTTCGTTTCCAAGAACTCCACAACAAAACGGAGTAGTTGAGCGTAAGAATAGGACGATTCAAGAGTGTGCTAGAACTCTACTTTCTGATAGTAAATTACCAAAACATTTTTGGGCTGAAGCAGTTGCAACAGCCTGTTATATTTTGAATAGGATTCTAATTAGACCTCTAACCAATAAAACACCTTATGAACTTCTTTTCAATAAGAAACCTAAGGTATCTTATTTCAAAATTTTTGGAAGTAAATGTTTTATCTTAAATACAAAAGATAATTTAGATAAGTTTGATCCTAAATCCGACAAAGGAATCTTTATCGGATATTCTAACAGGAGTAAAGCTTATAGAGTTTTTAATCTAAGAACAAACACTATTGAAGAAACTTTACATGTTTCCTTTGATGAAAATTTCAAAGAAGTTGATCAGACTAATGATGAGGATGACTTAGTTATTTCTAATCATGAATCTGTAGATGCTACAAATGAAGCTTTTCATCCAAATAAAAAGATTAGACTTTTAAAAGATCACCCTGTAGAAAATATTCTAGGAGATATGCAATCTGTTGTTAAAACTAGGAATCAATTAAACAGTATGAGTCATGTTGCTTTTATATCCTCAATAGAACCTAAAAATCCAAAGGAAGCATCAACTGATGATTCATGGATTCTTGCTATGCAAGAAGAATTGAATCAATTCACCAGAAATGATGTTTGGGAACTTGTTCCTAGACCTGAGGATAAATCCATTATAGGCACTAAATGGGTATATAAAAATAAATTAAATGAATTAGGTGAGGTCGTTAGAAATAAGGCTCGACTCGTTGCACAAGGTTATTGTCAAGAAGAAGGTATAGATTATGACGAAACCTTTGCACCCGTAGCAAGATTAGAAGCTATTAGAATTCTGCTTGCTTTCGCTAATTTCAATAATTTCAAACTTTTTCAAATGGATGTCAAGAGTGCCTTTCTAAATGGTTTTGTAAAAGAGGAAGTTTATGTTGAACAACCTCCACTCTTTGAAGATACAAAATTTCCAAATCATGTTTTTAAATTAAAGAAAGCCCTGTATGGTCTAAAACAAGCTCCTAGAGCTTGGTATGATAGACTTAGGTCTTATCTTTTGCAATCTGATTTTGAAATAGGTAAGGTAGATAACACACTTTTTATTAAAAGAAATAAAAACGATATTCAACTTGTACAAGTGTACGTAGATGATATTATATTTGGATCAACCAATTCTGACATGAACAAAGAATTTTCTGACATTATGACAAAAGAGTTTGAGATGAGTCATATGGGTGAACTTAACTTTTTCCTAGGATTACAAATCAAACAATTAGATAATGGTATCTTTATCAGTCAAGAGAAGTATGCGAGAGAGTTAGTTAGTAAATTTGGCTTGACCAATGTGAGTGGAAAACCAACTCCCATGGCAACCAATATAGCGTTAAGTAAGGATGATCTATCCAAAGACGTAGATCAAACCTTGTATAGAGGAATGATTGGATCACTTCTCTATATAACTGCTAGTAGACCAGATATCATGAACAGTGTCTGTCTCTGTGCAAGATATCAATCTCAACCCAAGGAAACTCATCTAAAAGCTGTGAAACGTATCATTCGATATGTTAAACACACCTTTGATTATGGATTGTTCTACCCTAAGAATGATTCATTTGAATTAGTTTCCTACTGTGATGCTGACTATGCTGGGTGTAAGTCAGACCGAAAGAGTACAAGTGGAACTTGTCACTTTCTAGGTCATTCCTTAATTTCCTGGTTCAGTAAAAAGCAGAATACTGTTTCCCTATCAACAACTGAAGCAGAGTATGTTTCTGCTGCTTTAGCTTGTTCTCAAGTTTTGTATATGCAACAAACCTTGAATGATTTTGGTATATCTATCACAAAATCTCCAATTTTCTGTGATAACACTAGTGCCATTAGTTTGTCCAAAAACCCAACTCTCCATGCCCGAACTAAACATATTGACATTAGACACCATTTTCTAAGAGATAACGTAAATAAAGAGAAAATTTCTCTTGATTTCGTTAATTCTGAAAATCAAATAGCTGATATTTTAACCAAACCTTTAGAAGAACCTGTCTTCACCAAGTTAAGAAGAGAATTAGGTATATGTTCTCTTTCTGAAATATAGTATATAGTATAGTAGTATACATAGGGTATATATGAATGATTTCTTAACCATAGCATTTTACAACACCATGTCGACATAGTATTCATGCGTCATGTCGACATGAAACGGTAAAAATGTCAATTCGTTTTTCCCTCTAATTTTTGAATGGGTGGTTATTTAATTCACCCATTCCGAGTTTCTCTTCCCTCCAATCATTATTTCTTCATACTACTTTCTGTAAACATCAAATCCATGGCTTCCACATCCAATCCTAATCAAATTTCACCGGTTCCTTTCCCTTTTCCTTCACAAGGCCCTTTCCAAAACTCCATACTTGCTCGTGTCATCAAAATAGAGGAGAAAGTTGATGATTCGCTGCAGATGTTAACTGAAATGCAAGTTCAACAATTGAGAATGGCAAGAGAGCAAGAGAAACAAGGGAAAATTCTGAGGAATCTTCAACAATTCCTCATGGATAATCATGCCAATCCAATTGTAATTGAAGATTCTTCTAACATAGAAGCAAATGAAGAAGGAGAAGAAGACGAAGACGAAGAAGAAGAGGAAGAACCAATGGAGGAAGAAACTGATGATGAAGCAGTATGTGTAGGGGAAGTCTGTTTTGATGCTTATGGGAACATTGTGGAACAACATGGAAATTTCTGTTTCCTTTATCCAAATTGTCCTGTCCACAAGTCTCCCATCATCAAAAACAACCGTTGAGTTGTTTATTTTCTTGTTTTAGTAATTTATGTGTTTATAAGTTTAAATAGTCATGTATATAGTAATATTGAAATGAATAAAATAATCTGTGGTTACACGTATTATTCTCATTCTTATATTACTCATATATATCATTCTGAGTATACAATATTTAGCATTGTTATATCTAGTTTCAGTATTATTAATGATAACACTATCATTAAATATCATAGATTTAGGGGGAGTTAATGTCATTTTTTTGTTGATGACAAAGGGGGAGAAGTAGAAAATAGGTTAGTCAGTATAAAATAGGTTAGTTAGGCATAGATTAAGGGGGAGTTATTAGATTTAGGGGGAGTTATAAGGAGAATATAAATATTTTATAAACAAAGGTTGTCATCATCAAAAAGGGGGAGAATGTTAGTCCATAGGATAGTAGGTTTTGATGACAACAACTATAGAAGTGTTATAAAATATATATGTGCAGGAAATCTATATGCAGGTATCAACAAAAGAAGACTGTACAGTAAAGAAGACAAAGATCAAGAGTTCAAGATTGAAGACTCATGAGATTCAAGATATTCAAGAGTTCAAGACAAATAATATAGTTAGGTTAGATATTTGTTAAAACTCCTTGAAAGCACTATCATTCTTTTTTATCCAATTTACTCGTGGAATGGAATCCACTTCGTTCTTGTTAAAGGGATGGAACCCTAGTGAGATAGAACTCACGAAATATCTAGTGGAACGGATAGTAGCCCTATTTTGTTATCCACTAATTTTGATTCAAAATGATTTTCAAAATTATCTCTTGTTTCATAAAATGATTTTCAAATATTCCTTTTCAAAAGAAAAACCTTCGTTCGTATTTCCAAAAATGTTTTAGCCTCAAAATCATATTTATCATTTTGTTATATTTTGATTTCAAAATTGTCCTTGATATTTTAGCCTCAAAATCTATTTTAATATTATATTTACTTTAGTTTATTTACCTTGATTTTAAAATATATTTTAGTATATATACATATATATATTCATAAGTATTTCTACTTCTAAATACCTTATACAAATACAAAGAGTCCATTTGAATAAAGTTGCATATGTTTTAAATCATCATTTTCAAAGAAAAGCAAATCATCATTTTTACTAGACCATGTCGACATCCTCTTTACTTGTCATGTCGACATGCTTCCCGTTATAGCAAAGGTTGTTTTCAAAAGAAGTGTCTATTCGTTTAAATCTCTTCGAATGGACACATCCATTCATTCTCTATAAATAGAGACTGTTATGAACGTTTTCCAGTAACTACTTTCTTTATTTTCTCTCCTCTTTATTCTCTTATCTTATTTTCTAATCATCCTATCCATATTCTGCCGAAATCTTAAGTGAATCAAACCAGAATATCTCTAGTTTGATTCTCTGCCACTCTCTTCAAAGAATCTCAGTGCTTATCAGAGTTATAGATACATTTGTACTCAAAGAAACTTGTTTAGGGTTATAAAGGTGTGATCGTGTCCTTGGAAATCGATCGGGTGAACTTGTGTCCTGTGAATCAAGTGGTTCTACCCAGAGACCTAAGAATCTGGAGGGTGTACCTCGTCGCCTTGGAATCGAGGGATTGTAATCTAGATTATTATTGAATAGAAAGCCGTACGAGTTGTGCGGGACTGGATGTAGGGTAACACCGAACCAGTATAAAATTCCTGGTGTGTTCTTTCCTTTACTTGCTTTTTATTTATATTTGCATCTGTTTGTGATTCTGTGATTTGATCTGTGATTGTGTATTTGCATTAAGTTAGTTAAATCAATTTAAATTAAAGAAGTTTTAAAGAAATTCTTAAAACACTATTCACCCCCCCTCTAGTGTTAAATAGCCTTAAGATCATCTTCCGCGTCCCTGTCAATGGGGACCCTAGGGAGCCTACCCTAGGGATCGTACCTAAGAAGATGAAGTTGGTGGGACCGACACTCTTTCCTTGGTAGGATCGGCAAGAATCAGCAAGCAACCCATGTTGAAGCAAAGATCAAGCAATAACTCAAGTTCTACCAATTCAATTGGCATGAAATTTGGAGGCTAAGCATATTTTAGCATGAGGAAGCTATCATAGGGATCGCACCCTAAAATTCCACCAAAGTAGGGATCGGTACCGATCCCCCTTCTTTGGGAATAGGGCCATGCAATCCCTCTGTGGGTCCATATGGCTCTGGAGGTCCTTCTACCGAATTTTCAAGGAGATATTTAGTCATCTTCATATATAAATACAGGCTTGGTTGTTCATTTTTGGGACCTTTTACATTGCTGATTGCCTTATACTCTTTTGTAACTAAGGATTTTTGTCCAATCCCTATTGTACTCAGTTTATAAAGTGATTAATAAAGCTATCTGTTCAAAGTGGACGTAGGCAAACAATGCTAAACCACTATAAATCGTTGTGTGCGTGTTATTATTTCTATTTACTCCTATTTCTTTGTTATTATTTTCTATTTTCATTTTATATTCTTCATTTACTTCGCTTCAAAACTTCTATGGGCGTTTGTGCCAATTTTTGGTGCAAACATTTTGGAGCTTTCTTTGAGAGCCTTGATTCTCACTTATTAGGATCCCTTTATTGCTAGTGGATTACATAAATCCCCCGAAGGAGATCCACGGTTATCTTCAAGAAGTTTGCTTGTTCTACTCAGATTTGAAAAAATCTCAGCAAAGCCATCAACAAAGGTGAGGAACACTAGATCTACTTCTCAAAATGTAGAAGGAAACGCAAATGCTAGCATCCAGCAAGGAGGTCCGAGCAGTCAACCGATGGATGTGAATGCTGATCCAGTTGAAGTCCGGAATCCATCTGATTCCATTATAAGAGTTTAATTCAAGAATCTGATGAGAGAGCCAGTGGATAGCTATCGACAATTGAATCAGCAGATTCAAGCCAATATCAACATAATGAATCAACTCAGTCAGCAACAACGATGGAAAGCAAGGAGGGACCCCACCTCTTACTCAACATCGGAGAGTTCTAATTCATCGGATGAGTATCATAGGTACAGGCATTGCAGAATTGACGGATATTGCACAGAAAATTTAGGGCATCAACAGGCAGACTTGCCTAGTCTACCAAGACCGATCAGTGCCGATCCCTCCATAGGGATCAGTACCGATCCCTATGGAAAAGAAGGGAACTTACCTGTACATGTTGGGATTCAAGCTGGAGCTGCTGCGACCGATTTGGATGATGGAGTTCAATTAAATGTTGACCGATTGCTTCCCCAGAATGATGATGAAGTGAATGTACGTGGTATACAATGGGAGGATGGTGAACCAAGAAGGGGTGGAATGGCCCGTAGACATTGACCGGACCATTCAGGTAAGGTGGAACACAACCACCGCTCGACACTAGCTATCCAAATGCCAGACTTGTCGGCTATGGTTAGACAGTTAGTGAGAGAGAGCCAAGGCTTGACGAATAACGACTGGAGAATCTCAAGAAGCCATACCCCATTCACTGACGATGTCCTACATGCAAAGTATCCAAGGAGGTTCAGCATGTCATCGATGCATGCCTACAAGGGAAAAACTGACCCCAGGCAGCACATCATGAGATATGAATGGCTGATGGATTCCGCATGAGCAGATGATGCGACCAAGTGTATATGTTTTCTTGTTACTCTCTTTGGAATAGAAACGATGTGGTTTACAAGGTTACCCGCCGGTCGATCTCTAAATTTGATGATTTTGCAACAAGGTTTGTGGAGCAATTCTATATGCACACAACTTGCCCCAAAGATTTAATGTTCCTATCCAGCATGATCCAAGCTCCGGGAGAATCGTTGAAAGATTAATTGAAGAGATTCCATACAGCTGTCACAGAAATCAGTAATCCGAATGACCATGCAACTTTGATGGTTGCAACAAAAGGGATTGATCTAGAGTCTAATTTTGGCGATTGGTTAGCTAGCAAGCCACCGCAATGTTGGAGCACTTTTATGCAAAGGCGATTCAGTATTTGAGGAAGGAGGAAGCCAGATGCTCTAGGAAGAAGAATGTTGCGGGACCAAGTGGAGAGGGAGTACAGAGTAATATTATAGTGAAGCAATCTGATGATAGCTCCAGAAAAGCTTAAGTGAATTTTCAGAACAAACTAAATCAACAAAAGAAAGGCGGAGATAGGAGCCGAGAACGAAAGAGGGATTCTGGAAGAGGAAAGCCTAGGATTCTGATGTACGATACTTACACAACACCGAATACATCTCTAGAGAATATCTATTTGTCTACCTGCAATACCATGTAGTACAAAAGCCGCCTCCGAAAGAATCAACGGAGAAGTAGAAACAGACCGGGAAATATTGTCGGTTTCACCAATGTTATGGTCATAACACATATGAATGCAGGCATCTCCAGGATATTATCAAAAAGCCGATTCAAGAAAGAAAGTTACAACAGTTTGTAAAATCCCCATATGATGATAGTCAGGGGACATCCAACCCCAACTGAGGACAAGCACCGCACAGGGCTGAGGAGCCTATATGGACTAGTGGAAGATTGGTAATCAATACAATAGTCGGAGGACCACATCCAGCTAATAAGAGTTTGCATGAGATGGAGAGCTACGCTAGCGCGATTAAGCATGTGAGTTTTTAATGTTGTTCGAGTATGAAAGATGGAGCTCTGGCAAAATAGCAACGTACAATGGCAGATGATATTGTGTTTAGAAACAGAGATGCAGACAAGGTGGAGGCTCTGCAATCGACCCAATGGTCATTTCGGCCATGATCGGCACCACTTTAGTGAGAAGGATATTGGTTGATTGTGGAAGTTCTGTAAATATAATTTTCAATAAAGCTTATGATCAGATGAGGATGGAAGCCAAGGTCTTGAAACCGTCTAGCCCTCATTCATGGTTTTAACGGTGCTACAACCGAAGTTGTTGGTTATGTTGAATTGCCAGTGGAGTTAGGAGAAAGTGACCGCGGGAGAGCACAGATTATGCCTTTTGTTGTTTTGGATGTTGGCTTTACATACAACGCTTTTCTAGGCCGATCGACCCTATCTAAGTTTCGGGCAGCTCTTGCCCCATCGTGTTTGACTTTGAAGTTCCCGACAGATAATGGTGTTGGAGTTGTTCATGGTGATTAGGCGACCGGGCGTGCCTGTTATGTAGCTGAATTGAGGAATGCTCAACGAAAGGAGAAAGGTAAGGGTATGGACAAGTCTGTCTTCATCTAAGCCACCGAAGATTAACAACTAGTGCCTAAGCCTTGGCTCAGGCACTACAGTCGGTTCTATAGAGATATAGATATGAGAGATGACGAGGAGGAGCCCAAAGAGAACAAGGCTGCACCAGCCAATTCAACAATTGACATCACAGTCGGCCACGATGACCCCTCACGGGTCCTAAAGATCGGATCACACTTTAGCCCCCCATTGATGAAAGAACTTGCTGGATTTTTCCGAGCTAATCTTGACGTGTTCGCTTGGACTCACTCTGACATGTGTGGGATCTTGCCGGTCATTACGAACCATGCAGTGAATATCGACCTAAGGCATGTCCCAGTGAAACAAAAATGGCCTGGCATGGATATAGAGAGATCTACCGCTCTTATAGAGGAGGTGGATAGGCTCAAAGACAATGGGTTTATTTGCGATGTCCTCTACCCTAAGTAGGAATCTAATCCTGTACTTGTGAGAAAGGAAAATGGGAAATGGCGGACATGCGTTGATTACTCGAACTTGAACAAGGCATGCTCGAAAAACAACTTTCCCCTTCCAAGGATCGACCGGTTGGTGAACTCAACTGCGAGACACGAATTTCTATCTTTCATGAATGCATACTCAGGATATAACTAGATCTCGATGCACATTCCCGATCAAGAGCACACCAACTTCATTAGTGATGTTGGATTATATTGCTATGTGGTAATGCCATTTGGACTAAAGAACGTAGGAGCGACCTACCAACGCCTAGTCAATAGAATGTTTAAAGATCAGATCAGAAAAACGATGGATTTATATGTGGATTATATGCTCGTGAAGTCACGACAGTCTAGCAACCACATTAGAGACCTGGCAGAAATGTTCGATATCCTCTGATACTACAAAATGAAGATTAAACCTCTGAAGTGTTCTTTTGGCGTAGCATCAGGAAAGTTCTTGGGTTTAATCATTAATGGCCGTGGAATCGAAGCTAATCCCGAGAAGATCCAAGCTATTCGCAATATCCAAGCGTCAAAGACTATCAGACAAGTACATAGCCTAAATGGGAAGGTTGTCGTTATAAGCCGATTTATTTCCAGAGCTACCGATAAATGCATTCTTTCTTTGACTTGATTAGGAGAGGAAAAAGGAATTTTGAATGGACATAGGATTGTAAAGACGCATTCCAAGCTTTGGTTAATCACTTAGGGAGAACTCCCATCTTGTCAAAGCCGGTAGATCATGAAGACTTGTATATCTACTTGGCCGTGTCGGTACATGCTATAAGTGTTGCGTTGCTTCGCGAAGAGAATCAGATCAAGAGACCAGTCTATTATGCTAGCAAGCGATTAACGGGTGTTTAAAGGAACTATCAAAAGATAAAAAAACTGGCATAATGTTTGTTGATTGCTTCACAAAAGCTTCGCCCTTACTTTCAGGCACATCATATTAATGTTTACACGACCAGCCATTACGATAGGTCCTGCATCAACCTGAGATGTCTGGAAGGTTGCTCATGTGGAATATCGAGCTTAGCCAATTTGACATCACCTATCTTCCTCGGAGGGCTATCCAGGGTCAGGCACTGGCAAACTTTATAGCAGAATTTGCTATGCAGGATGATTTCCAAAAGAGCAGTGAAACCCCTACCATACGGTGGAAGTTATATGCAGATGGAGCATCTAATGGTCGTTGTTTTGGAGCTGGAATTGTGCTTGTAACTCCTGAAAATCAGTCAATTTACTATGCTTTAAAGCTTGATTTCCCTACAATAAATAACGAAGCTGAGTATGAGGCTCTAATTCTGGACTTAAACTCGCCAGAGAACCGGGATAAAGTCTCTTGAAATCTTTTGCGACTCACAACTGATGGTATACTAAGTCAAGGGAGAACACCAAGCTAAATGAAACACCCCACACCCCTTAGTACACCCAAAAAGGACACGCTAAAGGATATGGTGCGTTATAGGTATAGCTAAAGCGTCACAGAGACTAAGATTCACAAGACAAATAAATAATAACAGCGGAAACATTTAAAATACTTATCATTACTTCATAAAATAAGTCTGAAAAACATCACATGTCTCAAATACCAAATACACATGTCTTATGAAAAATAGATCTCAGTCCCATAAAATCAAAGTACAATAAAAATAATCATCCCCCTCATAAGTACCAGTACATCAAAAGCCAAATGAAAAGAAAACTAAAAAGAAGAAGAATACATGAAGAAAAACTCTGCAACTGAATCTCCAAGAAATCTGAATCTACTGTCCTTGCCTCTACTGGCCAATGGAGGGAAAAGGAGAAAATAGAGGAGTGGGTCAGACTATAAGTCTGGTGAGTGAAAGTAACTACTAGTATTTTTAAGCAAGATAAAGATAATAGACTTAGCAAAAGTTCTAGTATAAAAGGAAATAAAGAAAAGGTAAAACTGGGATAAAATACCATTTAACTGTTTGCTTTGATTGTGATTGTTTACACTTGTCTTAGATTGCTGTGATTAGGCTGAAATCCTAATCCGATTTTAATTAGGCTAATTCTAATTCTACCCGTTGATCGGCCTTCTATCTCTGTTGTGCCACCGTAAGCTAGTCCCATCCTGTGGGTCCCACAGCAAAAGACAGATGTTTAGCGCTTGGAATGCAGTAGCGACTTATCTACCCTAATAATTGCCGCACCCTCGGTCATTGCCGGTACACGCCAACTGTCGCCCCCTCTTGTGACCTCTTACTTA
This sequence comes from Allium fistulosum, assembly GCA_030737815.1. Classification (NCBI taxonomy): domain Eukaryota; kingdom Viridiplantae; phylum Streptophyta; class Magnoliopsida; order Asparagales; family Amaryllidaceae; genus Allium; species Allium fistulosum. The sequence continues at coordinate 1,030,447,032 of CM060905.1, forward strand.
CCCTAATCAACATAAACGTGCCCAGCCTCACCTAATCTGTTGTGAGACCATCGGTCCTAGTCTGAAAGGGTCCTACCAAGCCTTACCTAAGTGTTTGTGAGACCATCAGTCCTAGTCTGAAAGGGAATGTTGTCGGTACTAAACTTAACAAACAAAATCTAGTTGCGCCCCTTGCCCAAATCCCCATATTTGAGCTTCTATCTATTTGGCCACTTACTTACCCTAATCAGCATAAGCATGTCCCAGCCTCAACTAACTATTGTGAGACCATCAATCCTAGTCTGAAAGGGTCATGCCCAGCCTCACCTAATCTGTTGTGAGACCATCAGTCCTAGTCTGAAAGGGAATGCTGTTGGTACGGGCCTGCTTTTATGTTTGCTTATTAACTTAGTGTAAGTTCTTAAAATAAGCCTCTTCTGTTATTTCTGCTATATTTGCTTATTTATTTAATCTAAGTTTTAAATAACCATTTTCTGTTATCTCTTTCTTTTCTAATTATAACCTGTGTGATATAGCTGTTCTTTTGCTTATTAACTTAATCAAGATCTAAGTTATAAAATAAGCCTCTTCTATTTTCTCTTTTAGTTATAATCACTTGTTATAATTCTGCTTGCAAATATCTCAAATTTGCCTATTTCAGTCTATCTTCTTTTTATTACAGTTCTTCTTATTTTACATCTATCTTTTGTAAATTTAGTGTTCTTATATTTTAGTCCATATTAGCAAATTCTTTTCTTTTTAATATTCTATTCACGTAAAAAAGGAATAAAAAGAAACTAACATTTACGGGCTAAATTCTAATTTAAAGAAGATGTAAATAAAATGTAAATAACAGTAAATAACTATAAATAACTGAATAAAATAGCTAAATAAAAATAGCTGAATATAGTAGACTGAAAAGAACTTTAAATCAACTGTAATAACTTGTATAAAAATTGTCTCAAAATTGCAGGAAAACTACAACTATTGAAAACCCTATTATTTTAAATTACTTAAAAATCTAAAATAATTACAAAACACTCATAGCTTTATTCCTTGGTCTTTCTTGATCCACTTCTAAAGCATATAATATTTTTATCAAAAAGATTTCCTCCTTAGAAATTTTTTCTATTTAGGGTCCAGCCTTTGGCAATGAACCCAAATAGGAGAAAATCTGAATGAGAAAAATAGCTAGGCCTAGGGTCTTATTTATAGTGTAGTTTAGGGATCTCAAACCGTTGGATTTGAAGATTAAATCTGGTGCAACCATGTCATAGGCTCGCTTGGAACCGTTTGGTGGAAGCACGAACGCACATGATTGGAAGAGAATTGGGAAAAACACGTCACATTCGAACCTGGACAAATTCACGTTCACATACATGGGCGGGTCGACATGCAGGTCGACCTAAGCCTTTGGGGGTCGACCCTAGGGTCGACCTAGCTTAGCTTTGGGTCAACCTGATCCTTAGTAATATTTTTTTCTTCTTCATTTCTTGTTTCTTTCGTATCTTCTTCGTTTTAGCTCAGATTTTGACAAATTATGTATGGAAATTGACCAGAAAATTACCACGGATACAATGGTGCAAATTCCGTGTCTCAATTCTGACAATTTCACAAACTTATTTTATTTTTTAATTAGTTCGTTAATTAATAATTGTAGCTTTAATTTCGGGTTGTTACACTAAAGGACAACGACTTGCTCCGTAGCTTACCCAAGTCCAAGAGTTGTTAACTGATTTTGAGTACTATGATATTACACATATTCCTCAGGATCAGAACAAAGAGGTTGATTCATTGGCAAAGTTTGATAGTTCCGGGATGCATAACGGATGGGCTTGGCTCCAGTCGAAGTATTAAACACTCCTAGCATAAGCCCGATGGAAATCGACCGGGTACTAGAGACGGAGCCTGAGAAGGAGTCGTGGATAACTCCGATTAAAGACCATTTGCTACATAGAGTTCTTCCCAAATGAAGGAATGAAAAATGACAAGTCCTTCGTAAAGCTTTATGATATATCATACAGAAAGAAGTTATGCACGGAAAGGGTTTTTCTGTTCCCTTGCTCCAGTGTGTCGCTCATGATGAAATAAAACGAGTCCTAAAGGAAGTCCATGAAAGGGAATGTGGCGATCACACTGGATGGCAAACTCTAGCAAAGAAAATACTTCGTTACGGGTATTATTGGCCGACCGTCAATCGAGATGCTGTTGATTATGTAAGGTGATACGACAAGCGCCAGATATACGCAAAAGTCCAGGAGCTCCACCGACGAAAATTACAAAAATGGTCAATCCATGGCCGTTTTCCATGTGGGGTATAAATATTATCAGTTCCTTACCAATCCCTAAAGGTGGTTCTCTTTTTCATTTTAACAATATATTCCCAGGCCCCGGCGAGCAACTCAAGATAACCCTCACCAAGAAAGCTCAGATCGCTGCGGATAAGGACTTTGGTATTGTATTCAATGATCAGGGGATCGAACATGTCCTTAATTTCATTTCGACCGGCTTCTTTGGCATCCTCTACCTAGGCCTCGATCTGTTTTCTCATCTCATTGCGGCCTGCTTCTCTCACCACTTCCTTGAGGACTTCAATTTGAGCACGTTGCTCATCAAGCTTAATCTTCAAATTCCGGGCTTCAACGGCCTCTTCGCAATATCTTTGCAATTCCTCTTAAGCTTCAATTTTCTCTTCCCTCTCCTTCCTACGAAGTTATTTAAGCTCCATAATGTGGCGGGCCAAAATATTTTTCTCCTTTTTCAAGGTATCTTTTTCCAAGCAAGCGCATAGCTGTAGTTGAGGGCAACATCAAGTTCCTTTTTGTGGGCAGCTTCTAGACGACTCACCGCCTTAGATGTTTCCTTAGCACTTTTTTCTGCCTCGGTCAGCTTCACTGTTAAGTCCGAGATCTCAGTGTCTTGATGTTTAATTATTTATTTATCATGGAATGCCTCTAGCTTGAGATGATCGATTTCATGTCGTCTCTCGATAGACACCTTGGAGATCTTCTTTGCTATGTGCTGGAATGATTCATGTTGCACAAAAACATAGTTGACGCATGCGAGAGAACTTTCCTTAGCATTCCCTGGGATTGTATGAATGGAGGGGAGGAACTTAAGCCCATCGAAGCAAATCTTTGGAAAATTGACCTTAAGTTCGACTAATTTTTATGTTATGGAAGCCTTAGGAGTCACAATCAGCAAAGATGGATCAAAACTGATGATTGGACCTTTGCTCGACCTACGGTTACGGGATTGCTTGAAGCTGGATGAACCAGAATACTGCTCAGGCGGTACGGCAACTTAAGGACCATGGAAAGAGGTCTGATCGCCACTGTGCACATGAAGATTAGGTTGAACTTCCTGATGGGATGACTGAGATTGAGACTTACGTTTGGAAGATGAAGATTCCCTCGAATGACGACTTCTTTCTCAGTCGTCATCCCTCTCTCTACGCCTACCCGATTCTGAATCAAGGTTGGATTCATATTGCATTGAGGAGCCCCTCAAGTGATCAAAAGCTCGGGATTGAGACATCGCACCTGAAAAAACCAAACAAAAGTATATAAGTGACCATTATACAAAAGATAGATGGAGATCGTGTGGTGAAGTGCACGTGATTGAGAGTGTCCTAGTGTCCTCTCGATAGACCAGTTGCTGCAGCCTTGCTCATAGGAGTTTTCTCTCCTTTGCCGGTGGGAAGAATGCCATCACCACTTCTGGTGGGAGAATTGAGCCCCTCAATACCGATGTCGGGGAAGTCATAAGTCATGATGTTATCGGGGATTTGGAGGTTTGAAAACCCTTTCATCGAGCTTTCTAAACGTTGGGAGGATGACTCTTCGTTGATGGAAGTGATAATAAACTCATGCTCCATAGCAGGTTTTCTCCTACATAGCTTACATGCAAGCTTCTTTCTTCTCCTAACTAGCATGTGAGGTTACGCACCTTGTGACGGTTCGACCATAGGTGCATTGCCCGAACCTGCGTCAGCATCGCCAGGCTCGTTGGTTTTGGCACCCCTAATTTTGCCCTCTACGATGTCATCCTAAGTCCCCTCGATTGGGGGCACGATAGGGTTATTGATGTCACCTTCTTGTTCTGCAGCATATCCTAGTAGTGTAGAGCTTCCTGGAAGCCCAATTCTGCGACCTTCCTCTAGCAACCCGAATAGAGATAACCCTTCATTGGTTACAAGGAGTGTAATGTCCCTGCCTTCGACCGGGGTGGCCCGAATTGCGGAGATCGCCCTCTGGATGTGGATGGAAACCTGTAGATTTTCAGAATGTTAGTTGATTCAGGATATGACTTGGGTTAATGAATTTGAGAATAGAGCGAAGACAACACTTATGTCCTTCCAACCATCACCTTACAAAGCTAGGCGGACATCGTACATAAAACCATTCGTATTTGAAGAGGCTGAGCTTGTTCCAAGCACCCGTTAAGACTTGACAATTGGGCGAAGGCTCGAGGAAAATGCAGGAAAGGCTCCATGTCCGTCGTTTGAAGTTGTAAATAAATCTGATGTCCTCAGGAGTTGGCGGGCAGAATAGGACGTTCATAAATAGTAAGAAAGTGTTGTGGATAAAGGCATTGCTGTTCGGGTGTAGTGGAGTAGGAGCTATTCCAATATATTTTAGCATCTCCCGGATAAAAGAATTGAAGGGCGGCACACATCCGGCTTAGTACATGAACTTATTGCATGTTGTACTTCAGGGGCGAATGTGCCCTATTGTTCACCGAAGGAACCAGAACATCTTCGTAGGGAATCCCGTGTCTAGAACATAGTCTACAAAGAGCGGCCTCACCAATTTTGGAGGCTTGAGAATCTGTCAGGTTATCTAATAATATAGCACCTTCTACAGCGTTGGGGGCAGGATTTATATCTTCTGCCAAAAGGACGGGAACGTCAGAGAAAAGGTCGACGGATGGGCTGGAAACTTCTAGTTGGCTAGTTTGACAACTAGGGGAATGCCTGCCAAATATAGTTGCGGAACTTGACTTAGCTTCAGGATTACTACGCTATGAAGTTGGTCTGGAAGATATTGCAGCTAGACGCTCTGAACGTCTAAAGTCCATATCAACTATACTCAGTAGATAATCGAGATTAGAAATGTTTACCTATCCCCCTGTGCTAAGTGTAAGCTAGTGTGGTGCAATGTCATGTAATGCAAAGATAAGCAGCTTAAAATAAGAGAAAAGTTAAATGACGAGACTTTGGATTCCGACCAAAGTGACTGTCATCACTGACCGTATCAACTGGCGAATAAATTGATCGGTTATGTAAGCTTTGGGATCGATCATCGGCATATCGAAGTGTGAAATCCATTATTAAAGTCCATATGTTAAGTTTTAGTTCATGTTCTAAGTCCCAAGGATTTGATCGTTCAATTTCGAGTTCAATAGTGAATATGCAAGTCTTATTGTTCATCATCGTCGTATGTTCAAGTTCATTAAGATGGTTTGGTTATAATTGCTCAAACAAGTGATTATGGATTGGTTTTCGAGTTCAATTCAAAGCCTAGAATTAGCCAAGTATATATATGCCGACTCCTAAATAGCCGATCCCTATCCCAGAGCAAAAAACAACCGATCCCTTTCCCCACAAGATTCTTGTCGATCCCTTTGCTTGGACAAAATTACCGATCCCTCCATGCAAACTTCCACTATCAACCCCTCCATGCTTACCAACTCTACTGATCCGTTCCTTCCATCAAAATTCCACACCTAACCCTCTCGAAGAGCCCATAACCGATCCCTCATCATACACTAGAAACCGATTATACTGATCGATATGCCCACGCATTACACCAAATTCCAACCAATCCCTCTTCTACCCAACGTGCTATCCTTCAAAAAATTTCAACTAAACCCAATGTCGTATGCTCCCTTCTTCCTCCTCCTTTCTTACTCTGTTGAACTCTTCCACATCCCACATCTCATCTCCTCAAAGCAACTTCGGCCATCATTTCACTACTGTGTCGAACTCCAAACCGTCGCCAATATAACAGAATCCATCGCCTCATCATAAAATCAAAAGTTAAAAACTAGAAAACCTACCTACGTATGTATATATGTTAGAAGTATTGATGAGTGGTTTGGAGATGATCGAGATGGAAGGTAAGAGGAAGTGGTTTCGTAAAGGCAAGATGGATTGCAGAAGATTTCATTTCAAATTAAGGGAAGAAGAAATAAGGGAGGGATCGGCTTTAATGGTGGAATGAGGAAGGTTCGGTATTATATGGGATGAGATGAAATGGTAGGAAAGTGAAACAAGTGAGTATTGGAGAGAGAAATACTTGCTTATATATGGGACGAGGGTTCGGCCTACGGTTTCGACTCCAAGCAAAGGGGAGAGGGATCGGTTAAAAAGATACCGATCCCTATAAGCATGCGTATAAAAAGAGAGAGGGGGATTGGCTAGGTATATAACAATCCCTGTAAGCATAAAAAAAGAGGAAGAGGTATCGGCTAAACATATGCTGATCCTTACAAACATTTTTTTTAAAAGAAGAAGAAAGGAATCGGGTTCGGCTATGAGCATGTATGCAAACAAACATAGGCATGTAAATTATTCAAAGCACACATGTACGAAATGCAATGAAATTGCATCTAACTCGATGAAAATTGGCGACGACCCGTGAGCATACAAACGCGTCCAAAAGCCAACGACAAGAACATTTATCTGAACTTGCACGTGTATGGTCTAAAAGTTCAAATTTGAAATCAACAGAAAATGAAATCAAATTTTAAGCCTTTAAGTTCGAGGCTGGACCAGATAACCAAAGCTTATTAGTCTCATGGATCCAGACTTATATATCAACTGACGGAGTATAACCCTAGAGTTATACTATCGAAAATCGACCAAGCATCATAATAATCAAAGAGAGATACAACACTTTAGGAAAATAATTCGATAGAAGGATAGCGACTATTCAGAAAACTGGACGGATTTCTTTTCGATAACCCTAACTTGCTTTGATTCAAAGCACGTCATGTTCAGTACAAGACGTACTTTGGAGGGCAAGTGTTATTCGGTATTTTTACCCGGTTATATTGAACTGATTTCAAAAGTTAGATTCGATTGGAACTAAGGCAGAATGTTCGAAGTATGAAATATGGTTCAATATATAGGAGGGATCAACATAAATTAACTCCTATCATAGGGATTGGTATGTTTCAGGGAGTAAGAGCATTTCAATAGAAAACAATAAACATCTTAAGATCCACAAGTTCAATGCATATGGAATTTTGTGAGCAAGATATGGAAACCCTAGGTTGCCTACCCTAGGGATCGCACCTGAAGAAGATGAAGTCAGAGGGATCGACACTCTTCCCTTGGTAGGGATTGGAAGGAATCAGCAAACAACCCATGTTGAAGCAAAGATAAAGCAATAACTCAAGTTCTACTAATTCAGTTGGCATGAAATTTGGAGGCTAATCATATTTTAGCATGAGGAAGCTACCATAGGGATCACACCCCAAAATTCCACCAAAGTAGGAATCGACACCGATATCTCTTCTTTGGGAATTGGGCCATGCGATCCCTCTTGTGGGTTCATATGGCTCTAGAGGTCCTTCTGCCGAATTTCAGGGAGATATTTGGCCATCTTCGTCTATAAATACAGGCTTGGTTTTTCATTTTTGGGACCTTTTACAATGCTATTTTCTTTGTACTCTTTTGTAACTAAGGATTTTCATCAGATCCCTATTGTACTCAGTTTATAAAGTGATTAATAACGCAATCTGGCCAAAGTGGACGTAGGCAAACAACGTCGAATCACTATAAATTGTTGTGTGCATATTATTATTTCTATTTATTCCTATTTCTTTGTATTATCCTCTATTTTCATTTTATATTCTTCATTTATTTCTCTTTAAAACTTATGTTGGGTATTTGTGCCAATTTTTGGTGCAAACATAATTTATGAAGAAAAAATTAAGAAGACCATACCAAAATTTTAAATATGGAGTAGATGAGAATGACTGCCTAGGTAAGATGGGGTAAAAGGTAAGGCTGTGAAGAAGGTAGCGATGAATACTCATAGAGTAACAATAAGAAATCACTGTAGAGTGTAAAGAATATTGGTGAGAATCTATGTTTTGTTAGACTCATATGCAAGCCATAAGAAGAACCCACAATGGAATGATAAATGGTATTAAATTACACTTCTACCAGTTCTAGGGTGTGCTCCTAGGAAAGATCAAGAATAAAGGAGCAAATACCAAGATTTGAGAATACCATCAAAAGATCTTGATTAAAAAAGATGGTAACAGAGGGTAATGAGATGACAAACACACTAGAGGATATTGGTAGACTCAAAGTTTAAGAAGACAAAAAAGGTGGAAAAGTTATTCCGCCAAGCTAATTTGTCAATGAGTTATTCTAAATATGCATAGTTGTATTTGTTACCCACTACGGTGTGGGAATGCACAATTTGCTCCATAATTGGGTGTGGTAATGGAAGTAAGGGATAAACCTTATTCATCAGAAGCCATAAAGAAAAGTTAAGATATATGAGTTAATAAAGATGACACATTAGGAAGGTCCATTCAATTTAAGTAAGAAGTGATAGGGCCACAACATCGTTAGTTTCAGTTGATGTTGAAAGGTAGCTTCTAGTGGTTGTTTCTTTTAGTTTGGGTTGTAAGCATTAGTTGTCTCTGTTGTATTAAAACGCGTATGATGTTTATGGAAATGTTCCTTTTTATGTGTTTTTTGTATGGACCATGATATTATTGGGAAAACAATAAGACAAGAAAATTTGAAGAAAGACACTTAACTAATACAAAAGAAAATGGTAAAAGGCTGGAAGTATAAAATAAATGAGGAAATTTATTTAATTAGCTACTAAATTAAAAGAAATAAAATTCAAGTCCTAAAAAATAGAAAAATTTTAGGAAGTAAATTTTGGCAAGCAAAAGACGGGGAAGTTGTTGCGAAGCCACGTGTCAATGTCTTTATATCCTGAAAGCTAAAATTTAAAAATGAACTTGTGAGCTGGTTGTTATTATGAATAAAAGGAAATGTTCTGAAATTTAAAATTTACCACGTAAATAGATGAAGTCCATTGTGGACGATGGACTATTGACTAAACTCCGGTTTCATGAGATACGGTATAATTTGTTTTGAAATACACACACACACATATGTATGTATGTATGTATACTTTTGGAAAATAAAATACCTTTGTGAAAAGTTTTTAAATTTTTTGTGAAGAAAGACATTTTAAAATTAATTTTTTTACCGATATTGAAGAAAAAAGTAATATAAAACTATTTTTGGGTAGAAAAGAAGAAATTTTCTAATTTTCAGAATGCCACATACTCGAGAGGGGAAATAGTTGACAGTTTAGCTGGTATAGATTTTACTATGCAACAGAAATGACAGTAAAATAAAATACGGTTAAAGACAAGGGAAAAAGCTGTTTTAACTATGGAGTTATTTCCTCCATCCCTTGTCGGTAAGTGAACTAAACTGGTTTTAAAATAATTCTACTTAAAAAGTTTAAAGATTTAAAATAAAATTTACTTATGTAGATTGTACTTGGAAAAGTTGGAAGAGAATTGGGGGTAAAAGAGGAGGTTCCAAGGTACAGTGGAAAAATGACACATAAGAGAAGGATGAAAATATGGAAATTTCTAGTTAGACCCTTTTTCGACATAAGAATATAGCTTTTGAAAACTAAATTTTTCTAAAACTTGGATATTAGCAATAGTGTACTAGGATTTTGGATGGTAGGAATTGGATGAAAAATTGGTTGAACTATACTTCTATTCCTAAAAGTGTGGGAAAATTTGGATGCAAAGAAAAAGATTTTGGGTTTTTAAATTTGCATACATATAGAACTACCAGTATATTTATGTTGCCTCCACCATATTTTCAAAACTATTTTAAAGGAATGCATTCGTATAGGAGGCGTCGATTAGAATCATTATGCATACATATCATATGTATTATGACACACCGTGCACTTGTATACGATTGGTTGTAAAATTGATTGCACACTAATTGATTTGTTAGTTTAGAAAGATTATGTGTTATGTTACATTGTTCAGTCCTTGAGAAATTTTGGAGAAGAAATTCTTTTAAGGGGGAGAATGTAACACCCCATAAAATTCAGTAATTAATAAAATTATTAAATGCCAAAATAATTTTTTTTAAAACATCAGAATTTGACCATGAAATTTACACTATTGATTCGGTGGCGATTTTCTAATCAACTTTCATATGTAAAGTTTTCTGATTGGGGTTCAAATGGAAAAGTTATTAGCGTTTGAAGTTTTAGGGTCGAAATAATTATCTATGTAATTAAGGAAATAAAAATAAATTAAACGTCAATTAGTAACGTAAATGGAAGCTTAGACATAAAGAAATGTTAACATTAAAAGTCAAATCTCAGAAGATGTGTAAAGTGGGAAACAAATTATTGTTATCAAACTTAAAAGGAATGGAACAAATGATCAATAAAACAAATCAAAAATGTTCATTAATTAACGCATAAAATGAGCCATAGGGCAACCTATAAGACACCCAGGTCAACCGGTAGCAGTCGACGCAAGGCAACAAGCGGTCGACCGTTGATTATGTCAAAACGACAATAACACGTGGCCAAACGACCCTGATTTAATAAATCTTTTATTAACAGATATGATTAATTCTAGAGCCTATAAATACACACCTGTTTCTTACTTCTTTTCTCATATTTTCTGGGTCATAGAAAGGAGCTCTACCATTATCTTTTCATTATAATTTCTAGAATTCTAAAAGTAGTAAAACTATTACACACACACACATAAGTGGAGAAAAGTGGAGAATGAGAGAAGAGAAGAATAGTAGGATCGATTAAGAACATAGAAACAAAAGTAAATTATGAATTTTAAAATCAATCTAAATTTAGTTCAATCATTTCCCCAGATCTATAATTCTAATAGGTGTATACCCTTTTTATACTTAGGATTTAAAATAAAAGAGAGTCAACTAAAAAAGGAACGAATCTAGATATGGAGAATTGGAGCTAAAAAGAGGTGAGTGGGAAATTACATATTTTCATTGAAGATCTATTTGATTTATGCCTAAATATGAATCATGATTTGAATACTTAATTTTATATGCATAAGGATTGATATAAATCATGAATGTGACATTTAATTTGTATACGGATAATGATTATGGAAAATATGCCTATATGTTATGGAAAACCCTAAACTTGATAGACATTGTATACATTTGGATTTGAAAAGTTAGGGGTATAAATAGTCCCTAGATTTGTAAATAACTTGTTAATGAAATCATATTGGGATTTTAGATTTGGTTAGTTTATGTAGATTGTTGACTAGAAATTAGAATTGATTATAAATTAAATTGAGATTAAACAATATTTTAATACAATGGAATGAATTGTGTAACAATGTGAATTTCTATAAATTGTCCAAAAATACAAATAAAAGTGTATTGGTTGAAATAACAAGGAATATAAACAAAAAGGAAGAGACACACAAAATAAGGGGATCACCATATTTTGTATTTCTTATTCCAAAAAAAGATAGTTCCATGTTATTTCACACATAACACAAGTCTTCTTTTAAGTAATTTATAGAGAATTATAGTGTTAACAATTTCCTTTAGGGAAAGAAGCAATTCCAATGTCTTAAGGAATAAAAATCCTTAAGTATAACTAAAGTAATGTAAGTAGGAATAATAACAACAATTTAAATAGGAAACCTAAAGTATCTAATTTAAGATGGTGTAGAAAATAAACGGTAAACAAAGAAGATATAATTAAACGAATAGGGAAGTAATAAGTCTAAATAGGCAATTAAAGGGAAGTATTAGTTAAATAGGAAACAAGAGATTTCATCCAAAATGAAAGGGAAATAATAAATGACACTTAAGTCAATAAATTAGAATTGGATAACAAACGATAGTAAACGACAAGAATAAATCTAAAGTAAGTTATGTAAGATTTTTTGAACCTCAATGATTGGAAGTAATGGAAAGTAATAATTAAATGAATGTATGCAAATTAAAATAAATGTCATGACAAGTGAATTATGGGATATAACCCAATTATCCAAATTAAGTAAAGGACCATATTGTCATTAGAATGGGTTAGAATGCGAGGTCAGTAGTATTACATAATAGAAGTTTGCCCACCGCAAGGGGCTACAAGCAGTTGTGTATACATTATACTGATGTGGAACATATCCAATCATTGGACTTGTGGAGTTATATACCCTTATGTATAGGTGAAGGGATACCCTCATTAGAGTCTGCTTTAATGAATTAAGGGGAGGCTATTACCTAGATTGCATTAGGCAATCCAGATGGGATGGTAAGCAAGATCGGCGCTATGTTAGTATGTGTGGCTACCAAATTAGGAGTGGGGCCGTCATAGGCCGAGAATGTCATATGTCCTACGCATACTAACAGGAGAAAGACAAGTTTATACCTAACGGACTACACCTCCTGCTAGGGTAGGTTATGTTAGGTAATGCACCGCCATAATTTTTTGCTAGTTTGTTAGGGCAAGGCTAACCCATAAAAGAGTTCTTTCAAAAACGAATGGGGTAGTCTGAGGAGTTGAGTCATCTATAATCAATAGGAAGTAGACAAGTAGTAAATCCCTAAAAAGAGACAGAATGTGGCTAATCTATTGTGATTAGGCACTACGAAATGCATGACGAGGAGTAAAATTCTATTGAGAGGTGGACTCGGATGATGGCGATGAGACACACCGGCAAGTCAATATTTTGGATTCCCTTCCCTAATGAGTAGTTGTACGGGCAGTCGTAATATGAGATGTAGTTCCATACAGATGTGATATTGCGTTGATGATGGATTCCGACGTGATGCCAGATTACAGGTACTAGTGGGGATAGTATCTTGGTCCAAATAGGGACTATGGTACTTATTAATTTATATATATGTATGTAGTTATAGTCTACCGCGGGTTGATGGGGCGTATAGTACGTAAACATAGAGTCGAGACGACTAAGTAAAAATGAAAAGACATAACATGTAATGGAAGACAATCGACATAAACTAATATTATGTATAAAATGTATAATTCACCAATCACCACAACGTTGTTCTGACCCCTCCTCATTATGACCCATAGGATAGCTTTAGAGGTACTAGTACTGGTACTAGTGCAAGGCGGGAACAATGGAATGACAAGTTTCCTTAAGCATGCTCGGCACTGATAAGGACAATAGACATTAAAAGTGTCAACCTTGATCAATAATTATATGTTCTATTGTACTTTACTATTCCGCTGTGAGATATATCGATAATGCTCTAATATGCAATTATTTGTTTGTTTCCATGATACTAAACTCACGATCTCTACTTTGGTGGACTTGGGTTTTCGATTTAGCGAAAATTCGGATCCATTGGGGTGCGGGTTGTTACAGATGTCCTGATTTTTTCTTGATGCATTTGGATTTAAATATATGATCGATTTGATAATGAATATTGATTAATATTTAATTTATGTTATTGATGGATGCTATTGGAACATAGCTATCTGTTATCCATCCTTTTGTCCAAACAATAATCGGATAGACTGGACGATTTGAATTTGGGAGTTATCAAGGTAGACAACCCGAAGCAATAGCCCCAAAGTCCAGAAATCAAGTACAAACAGAGTTACAGGATGAAGGCCGAACAACCATAAGAACAAGAGAACTAAAATCCAATAATGTGTTGGATCGGTACCGATCCAACATTGTGGATCAGTACCTATCCACGAGATTTCGTCCATTCGTGCCTAATCTCCACCTACATGCAAGTAATGATGCCAGGAGCCTATTTCAACTTCCATTTCATCGTTTCCATGCAATTCTCTACCGATCTACATGAGCACTTGAAATTAGCAACTCCATTCTTCCACAGATCCATCATTTGAGCTCAGAAGCAAGCTAACAATGATGCAAACAAGGTGAAAATCATGAAGCTAAGCACAAATCGAGCCTAGACAAAGAGTTCAAGACGATCCATTTCGGTATTGATCCAAGTCCATGGATCGGTACCGATCCACGGATATTGATAAGGTGTCCCTTATTTTTGAGTATCTTTTTCACTTCTCTATAATTTTTCTATAATTCTCTTATACTCCCACTGATCCATACCGATCCATAAGAACAAAAGTCTAAAAAATACTATAAACCATCAACAAAGTTAATTGGACGTAGGTATTGATTAGCCGAACCACTATAAAACTCTAGTGTCTTGTTTTCTATGTGTTTGTTTTTGGTTTCTTCACTTTTTATTCTCTACTAGATCTCTTAGGTATTTGTGGCATTTTTTGGTTCAAACATTTTGGTGCTTTCACTGAGAAAGATATTCTCGGGCTACTTAGATCCATCACCTACTATTGGATTTCTTAAATCCGAGAGATAGATCCAATCTTCCAATCTTACTATTCTACTATTTGGATTTTCAATAATCTACAAGAAGCTATTTGTCATGGCCCTAAGGAGAGATCGTTCTACAAACCCAGAGCTGCTAATGATGCAGAGAACTAGAATACTCGGCATATGGATGACGTTGCCCAACCAAATCAGCCAGAGATCCAAAATCTTACCGATGTCATAACCAGGAAGGAGATGAATCGAATAATGAAGCAAATAGAGGATAGGTTCCAAGAGAATCGCCATGAGATGGACCAGCAGATGCAGGAGAGCTTGAGACTGCTAAATGAGCTAACTCAGAATCATCATAAAAGGAGTAGGAGAGACTTAACATCTTCTAATTCAGAGTCTGATAGTTCCTCATCATGCGAGCAGAGATAGGAATGGGAAGCAGAAAATGGCTTAAAAGGATGTTGGGACTTCATATCAGGAACCGAAATGAACTCGCGGTGAGAGTTTGTGGATCGATACCGATCCAACAAACATTAGATCCAATGGTCGCCCTTTAGATGGTGGCATGAACTTGACTTCTAATCGTGTTGTAGATAATTAAAATTTGGAATATCGAGGTACTGCTAACGATCCACTGCACAGGAATCAAGTAGAGGAGATTGCTATATGAACGATCCCCCGAAGTCTGGAGAACCCAGGTATCAAGGTTTACCCAAGAGCGTTTGCCGAGCCAAATACTCGGAACAGATCCCGATTGCCGCCGTTTAGTCGAACATGTAGAACTAGAGTACTTAGCCGAGATAGTCAAAAAACTTGTGAATGAAAGCCAATTCAGAAGTAATGATGAGTGGGGTACTTCACCAAGTTGGAACTTGTTTACTGAGAACATTCTGCATGCGAAGTATCCACAGATGTTTGTAATGCCGACGATGTTGTATGGTGAAAAAACGGATCCAAAACAGCCCTTGATGAAATACGAATGACATAGGGACTCTGCTATAACATCTGATGTCATGGGATGTTGTTGCTTTCCAATCTTCCTGAAGGGAGTAGCGATGATGTGGTTAACCCGGCTTCCACCGAGATCCATATTGTCTTTTGCTGAGTTGACACGAAGGTTTCTAGAGCAATTTCGTCTACACACTTCACGCTCGAAGGACGTGATGTCATTATCATACCTCTTCCAGGGTGAAGGAGAGTCATTGAAGGATTTCTTGAATAAGTTCCATACACTGTGATGGAAGTTACGAATGCTAAGGATAAAATAGTATTGATGGCACTGATTAGGGGGATTCGTCCCGAGAGTGATTTCGGGAGATGGTTGGAAATGAAATCTCCATTGACGATGGATATTTTTTTACAGGAAGGCTAATCATTTCTTATGCTTGGAAGAGGCCCGCACTCGTTCCCGAAGGGATGATGCTGGGCCTCTAACTGAAGCAATTAAGAGTAATATTACTGTAAAACAGTCAAGAGGAATCCGGCTCTGAGAGAGTCAACTGAGAAGGAGAAAAAATCTAGCAAGTTTTGCAGTTCCATGAGACACATGTACATAACATCAATGAATGCAGACATTTGCATGATATGATCGAGGAGTTGATCTGCAAAAATAAGTTGCAATAGTTTGTGAAAGCCCTGCAGGATGGCAGGTAAGGATATTCCAATCCCCCTGGGTCGACATCCTAATGGGGACAAGCCAGACTTAGTGGTGAAGAGCCTAGGCAGCTTGAAAAATGTTTGGTGATAAATACAATCATCGGTGGACCACATCTAGCTATCAAGAGTTGGAACGAGATGGATCAACATTTTGGGGCTTTAAAACATGCAGAGAATGAAAGCTACTTTGCTAGAGGATGGAGCTCCCAAAAATAGTTCAGAACCATGATAGATGATATTGTTTTTTGGAACAGAGATGCTAATAGGGTGGAAGCCCCAACAATTGACCTGCTTGTGATTACGGCAGTCACTGGCCCTGCTATTGTACGGGAAGTGCTGGTTGATTGTGCGAGTTCGGTCAACATTTTATTTAAGAAAGCCAATAACCAGACGCTTCTGGAAGGTAAGGACTTGAAATCGTGTAAATCTAGGATCTAGGGATTTCACGGGACGGCTATGGAGCCAATCGGATATGTGGAACTACTGGTGGTGCTTGGCGAAGGCGAACGCAAACGAGTGCGGGTCGTGCCTTTTGTGCTGTTGGATATTACTATGCTTATAATGCATTTTTAGGATGATCGACCCTAGCTGAATTTAGAGCAGCTATAGCTCCGTGGTGCTTGATAACGAAGTTTCCTATAGAGGATGGTGTGGGAATAGTCTACGGAGATCTAGGGCTTGGATGCGAGTGTTATGTCGTTGAGCTGAAGGAGGCAAGGCAAAGAGAGAAAGAAAATAGTGTGGAGGGGACCCTCTGCATCAAGGTTTTGGACACATAGCAACCATTACGAGATCCCTAGCTTGGGCAACACAGGTGGTTCCATAAGGATATGGATCCGCGAAAAGAGCCATTGGATGGGAGGGCAGCTCTAGCCGAGTTAATGATCAACATCCCGGTCAGCTAGGATTATCCTACATGGGTCCTAAAGATTGAATCACAGCTCGGTACGAGGATGATGAAAGAGTTAATTGGTTTTCTCCGGGTGAACCTAGATGTGTTCGTTTGGACTTACGATATGTGTAGAATATCGTTGGAGATAGCGAGCCATGCATTAAATATAAATCCGAAATGCGTTCTTGTGAAACAAAAACGCCACAGCCTTGGTTCGGAGGTATTCTCTACACTAAAAGAAGAAGTGGAGAATTTGAAAGATAACGGCTTCATCCATGATGCCTTATACCTAGAGTGGGTATCAAATCTGGCTTGGTGAAAAAGTCAAACGACAAGTGGAGGACATGCGTCGACTATTCTGACCTAAATAAGGCGTGCTCGAAGGACAGTTTCCCACTCCGAAGGATAGATCAGCCGGTAGACTCAACAGTCAGACATGAATTGCTTTCATTCATAGATGAATACTCTGGATATAATCAGATTCTAATGCACATCCAGATCAGGAACGCACCAGCTTTATTACAGACTTTGTATTGTATTGGTATCTAGTCATGCCCTTCGGATTAAAGAATGCTGCAGCAACCTACCAGAGGCCGGTAAACAAGATGTTTGAAGATCAAATTGGACATTCGATAGAAGTCTATTTGGATGACATGCTCGTGAAGTTATGACGTTCGAGAAACCATATAGACGATTTGGCAGAGATGTTTGGCGTTCTTCGAAAATACGGGATGAAGCTCAACCTTTTGAAATGCTCGTTTGGCGTTGTGTCAGGGAAATTCCTAGGCTTCATTGTGAACTCCCATAGGATTGAAGCCAATCTGGAAAAGATCAAAGTTCTCACCGACCAGCCTTTGCAACAAGTCTTGTTGCGACCTAATACTTCTGGAAGGTTGTTGAAATGGGACATTGAATTGAGCCAATACGACATAACCTATCACCCACCGAGGGCAATCCAAGGTCAAGCTTTGGCAGATTTCATTGCTGAATACACTACGTGAGACGACACTCCGGAGAGCAGTGGTAAGCAAAATGCTAGGTGAAAGATGTACACAGATGGTGCATCAAACAAATGTTGTTCTGTTGCCAGAGTTGTACTTGTCACTTTGAAGGAATGTTCAATCGGTTATGCCTTGAGACTTAATTTTCCTGCAATGAACAATGAAGCGAAGTACGAAGCATTGATTATGGGACTCAATATCACAAAGGAACGGGAGTTAAAACTTTAAATATTTTCAGTAATTCCCAGCTAGTGGTATCTCAATTAAGGAAAGAGTTTTAGGAAAAGGGAGCAAGGCTAGCTCCTTATTTAAACCAGACCCTTGAGCTGCTTAGTGACATTGAATATTACACAATAACACATATTCCTAGAGTAGTGCATACAAAGGTCGACTCACTGGCTTAGTTGATCAATTCTTGAGATGCACAACTCATGAGCTTGGTTCCAATGGAAGTGTTGTCAGCTCCGAGCATCGACCATATGGATGTCGATTGGATCTTGGAGGCTAAGTGTGAGAAGGAGTCATGGATGACTCCAATAAATAACTATTTAGGGAGAGGAATCCTTTTGGACAGAAAGAACGAGCGATGGAAGCTCCTTCGCCAAGCTTCGAGATATATCTTTCAGCAAGAAGCATTATACAGGAAAGGATCCTCAATCCCGATGTTATGATGTGTCGCCAACAATGAGGTCAAACAAGTCATGAGAGAAGTTCATGAAGGAGCCTATGGCGACCACACTAGGGGGCAAACCCTAGCGAAGAAGATTCTCCGCTATGGGTACTTCTGGCCAACTGTCAACTGAGACGCAGCTGATTACACTAAAAAGTGTGACAAGTACTAGAGATTTGCTAAGATTCCTAAAGCCCATAGATAGAGATTACTCAAATGGTCAGTCCCTGGCTATTTGTAGTTTGGGGAATTGATATTATTGATATTCTCCATTTGCCTTAGTCTACGGATCAGAAGATATGATTTCGATTGAAATAGAAGTACCTTCTCATCGCGTGATTCACTATAATCCACAGACAAAAGAGAAACTCCTGTTGGAGTCTCTCGATATGCTCAATGAGAAGTGTGATGAAGTTGACTTGAGAGCAGCTGCACACCGAAGTCGAGTTGCCTGATGTTACAACGCCAAGATTATGAATCAGACCTTTGAATTGGTGATCTAGTTCTCAAACGAATCTTCCTAAGTCCTTGGAACTTAGGCCCAAGTTGGGAAGGCCCATACGTAATTGAAAAAAAGCTTGGAGATGACATTTTCAAGCTAGCAATGAAGGACGGGATCTCACTCCCAAGGGCATGGAATAGCAAACACTTACGACACTATTTCAGTTAAAAATAATTTTGTACATAATTAAAGCCATGTAATAAGACCAACCTATTATTTTTCATCTTTTATAAAGTGAAATAGCTTTCCAAATCCATGACTTTGTCTTTACATAGCCTAAGAGTTGTGAAATATGACCAACTCAAATGAATATGCATGTGTATAATGCGTGTATGCAGGTACCCAGAGTTAGGTGCCAACCAAACTTCTACGATCCATGATCGGACCTTTGGATATCAACCACTCTTAGCGTTTATAGATGAATGCCAGCTAAATCTTATCCCAGATGCGGGGGCAGGAGTATAAACCAAAAAGGACATGACTCGACCATCATCTTCTAACTCTTGCCCTTAATGTGGGGGCAAGAGTATAAACAAAAAAGGACGTGACTTGACCGTCCATCTCCTAACTCTTGCCTTTGAAGCAGGGGGCTGGAGTATAAACGTTCAAGGTTGAATGAGACTGCTTGCCTCTACAGCTCATGCTCGAAGTTCGATAGAGCACTCACATCTTGCCCGGAGCAGGCAAGGCAAAAGATCTGTGCCCAGAGCTAGGCGGGATCTCTTAATAACTTTGGTCGATGCCCGGAGTGGGCACGATCCAAGTAGACATCCTGGATTGTGATGTCCAAACTGCTATCTTAAGTGGCTAGCTCCAATTGGCGCCTAAAAGTTAGGCACGGTCACGCTCAAAACATCTTAGAAATAGATGTTCGAGTTAACTTTTCAAGCAAGTGGAATTTAACCAAGTTCTGGAGTGGAGCATGATTGTATGCGGATGGAAGTCCATATGATCGCTCTCTACTCGCCTAAACAACGAATCAAACTAATGACTTGGTTCGATTACCATAACGAGCTAATGGCTTAGTCCAATAATAATCATGTAAAGAAATATATCACGAGTACATCGAATGGAAAATGCATTTCTCAAATACTTAGACAAAGTCAAATAAAGATTATAAAAACAAAAGTCTTTATTATTCACATTCGAGGTAGAACTTGGAAAGAAAAGTACAATTTTTATTTACACCCAGGCTAAAAAAAAGCGAGGGCCGAACTCGCACAACATTGTCCGAAAACCAAAAAAGACTCCTACAACTGCAAACTAAAAACGAGTCTATCTACACAAAACAAACTAACTATCACTTCTTATACTTTTGCCGCTTGGACTTCCTCTTCTCTTCTCCAAAGGAAGGTGTAACTTGATCAATTTTCTTCTTGCTTCTTCGTTGATCCTTGTATGGAGTGCTTCGCGATGATCCAGTAGGCACACTCTGGGTGCTCCCGGTGGAGGAAGAGTGACCAGAATGTAGAAAGTCTGGCCAGGAAAAGCTATGGACCAAGGAGGAGGGATGACCTCTACTTTCTCTTTCTCGATCTCTTTGGCTAGGAATTTGTTGTTTAAGATCGCTCATGGTGGGACTTGACAGTGGCTTAGAGAACCTAGTGATAACAAAATAATCTTCGGTCTGAGCTCCCTGAAGTTCATCAATCCCTTCATTATGTAAAGCATCTATCATATGCTTGCCAGGCCCAGGAGTCTCGCCAGTTGGAATATTTGAAACCATCGTTGAACTAGTTACGGTCACCGATTCTATTTTAGATCTTGTTGTCCTGACTGAAGAACTTTGTCAGGAAGCGGGATGACTTGGGGCTAACTTGAAACTTGGGAGACATAAAAAGAGAGGTTAGTTATGTCAATTGACGACATATGGACTCTTTGAAATACAAGCAAAGTCAACGAGATACCTCCTTAAGTCTGAGGTTCTATATGAGCCAGAATGCCGCTGGAATTCCCTTCCAAGATGGGAGAAAGGATAGTAGACTTGTGTATTTGAGGTTTCTTTGGATCGTATTCAGGGACGGAAGATGAATCAGGAGTAGCTTTGGGTCTAGGTGTGTGGCCGATGGTGACATCTAGAGGTGATCCGGAACCTTCGCCTATGTCTTTTTGCACTGTAGAGGCCATCTTCGGATAGAGAATAAGCTCGCCCTCTCTTAGAACCCTGGGCTCATCTCCTATCAAGACATCTTTTTCCAACTGTGCCAAGTCTACTTCACCCCCTTTCAGAAATTCCTTCTCCTCCTTAGCAACTTGCTCCCAGGCTAGAGCCAAAGCCTTGGGATAATCATTACCAAGCCACTCTAAATTGCGAAACTTGAGCATATTAGCATTGTACTTGATAATCAGCGAATCAAATATCTCCATCATCCGCTTCTCAGTGGCTTCAACTTCCTTCTTAACGAGCACATTCATGTCCCTAGCATGTGTAACTGCCTCGTCCCTTTCGCTATGGGCAGTATGTAGCTCTTCAAAGTAACATTGAGCCTCTTAGAGAGCTTTGTCCTTTATTTTTGTCTCATTCTCGAGTTTGGTTGACAGCTCATTTGCTTTTTTGGTCAAAGCGATTTTTTCCAACAGTACGATTTTGACGGTGTGCAGTCTCCATCTCATTATAATGCTTGGTCCTCTCACTCTCAAGTGCCTTGATAGCATCCTCGGCCCTCTTCTTGGCCTCAGCTTATGATGTTTTCAAGTTAATGATCTCGGCATTGAGATGAGCGAAGATTCTTTTATCTTACATCTCCGTAAGTTTCAGATTATCAATCTCGGGCTTCTTTTCCCTCGAAACCTTAGAAACTTCCTTGGCTATCTGCATCTATTCATTATATTGATCATAAGCATCAGTTACATAAGCAACTACCGAACCTTTAACCTCTAGCAGGATGTCCTTTAGATTGGGCATGAACATGACTTCGTCGAAGCAGACCTCTAGGAACTGTGCTTTTAGTTCAATCATTCGGGCATCAGCGACAAGTTATTGCCTTGTGGTGACAACCGGAGCTTCAATTGGTTTCTTGCTAGCCTTATGATGAGAGGTCTTAGAACTACCTTTATGGTGCCTATGGTCAGAAGGTCGACTGATGTGAATCGATATCGAGTGTTGACCGGGAATGGAAGCCGGAGGTGGTACATGAGAAGCATCGCTCGATGGAAAGTCACCACGGCGATCAGAATGCTTATCTGAGCCTCTTGGCGGAGGTGACATGGACCTAGAATGGTATACAGAAGCAGAATCATGAGATGGATAGTATCTATCATGACTACCTCTATCACGGCTGGACCGATGGCTGGACTCCAAATCTCGGCTGTCACCTTGATGATACGTGCTTGAGTGATGCCTCTGTTGTCGGGATACATTTTCCTCTAAAGACTGAAAAATGTACTTCCTCTCCATGGATGCTGCAAATGAAATAGAAAAAATTGAGCTTCAACCAGGAAGGACAAGAAACAGGTGCAGTGCGGTGCATGTGTATGTAAGTGTCCTAATGTCTCCTCGACGGACCATGTGCTAGAGCTTTGCTCATGGGAGTGATCTCTCCCATGTTGATGGAAGGCATGTCATTGTGAAAGTGGATAGGGGAGTCAAGACCCTTGAGACTCATGTTGTCAAGGCCTCAGACTAGCGAATATGTCTTCAGATGGGAGAGGAGTTTTCTCCGTAGTTGTGACTGGAGGAGGTTGTGTAAAGGTCTACCTTTAGAGATTTTTACAACTAGCCTTTTCTTCAAGGCAAATTACTAGGCATCTTTAGGTTCCTCGATTAAAGGCTCGTGGTCCACATCAATATCATTGTAGCCAGTTTCATTGCCCTCGCCTACAATCTCGCTTTCCTCAGCGTGTTCTTATACTCCTTCAACATTCTCTTCTACTTTACCCCTGGATTTGGGATTGGAGGCACGCCAGGATTCCCATCGCCATCTCCAGGTGAGGTACCATCATCATCATCGTTATCGGTAACCACTTGAGTTTGACCGATGCTACGGCTAGCTTCCACCAAGTTATGGGTTAGGAGATTTCCATCGGAAAGAACTCCAATAAGTCTGTATCCCCTTTCTGAAGTGCCATAAGAACTCCGACGGCATTTGCAGGAGCCACGCCACTGGGCCTCACTGGAATATCTAAAAGAATGGAGGAAATGTGGTTAAGTGCAAAGAATTGTATAGTAGGATCATATGGGCTATATGAAGTGGAACTTACGTCCAAGTAGCCATCTTCATGCAAAACCAAATGGACGGCGAACATAGAACCATTCACTCTTGAAGTAGCTTAGTTTGTTCCATCTACTAGTAACAACTCTATAGTTCTTAGCCGGTTCCAAATAAGTCAGAGAAGGGCTTCCTTTCCGGCTCTTGAAACTATATATGTATCGAATTTCCTCATCACTGGGTACTCGGTGTAAATGTTGAACAACGACAATATATGTGCCATGAAGGAAGGTGTAGCTATTTGGATGTAGTTACGTCAAAGCCAATCTCATGAAGTTCAAAACTCGACGAATGAATTGATTGAACGTGGGATGTGTCTTGCTAGGCACATGTATTTATTACAAGCAGTATAACCCTCTGGGGGATTGTGAGCTCTCTAGTGATGAGAAGGGGTTATTACATCCTCAAATGGGATTCCATGTTTATCATAGATTCTATGGAGTGATCCCTCTTTAGTCTTTGAAGCAATGCAGTCGACAGGATCATCTAAGATAATAGCATCCTCAAGAGTATCAGGAGAAGCTTTAAATTTAGGACCTTCAACAGGCATTTAAGGAACCTCTGGTGAGGCTGATCCGCTTATGGATTTTCAACTTGGGATATGAGCTATGTTGGTGCATATTGTGCAGAAGGAGTCACAGTTGAACTCAACTTCGCATTAGATTCAACGTATCTAGAATTAGACGGACCTGAAGCTAAAGTGGCGAGAAGCTTGGAACGTCTATGATCCATGTCTATAAAAACTTAATAGATAATCAATATCAAATTAACTATAAGCTATGCCCCCCTTGCTAAAGCGAGACCTAGTGCAGTGTAGTGCAATGTCGTGCAGTGTAGTGTGGATTTCCTATATAGTGCAATAGATCATCCTGAAGTCCAGATGCTATCCGAAGAGACCGTCATCGCCAACCGTCCCGACTGGCATCACGTCAATGGTCATGCATTAGAAACACTTGGAATGCTCGGGAAAAGATGTTTGGCGTGTCTCGCAAGTTTACTTGACAAAATGGAATTCTCAAAGAAGTTTGAAAATCGAAAATCTACCAAGGGTCGGATCGGTACCGATCCAAGCCTTGGATGGATTCGATTCCTTCTTTCATTTTCCTCAAACTTCTCCTTCCCTGATCCGATACACTACCACCGACGCAAGACCCTACCACGTCCAATACTAGCTCCGCCACCTGCGTAATTCGACCAAACTCGGATGGATCAAAGAGTGAGTTCGAGTAATGTGTTTGGATCTAGGATTGGGGTTTATTGTATGGCGAAGGTTCAAGCTTAGTTTGATGGTTAAAATTCAGCCGAGGCAAGGTGCTGGATTGGGGCATGAATGAACGACGACATAGTTAAGGGTAGGCATGAGTTTGGATTATGTTCGGAGCTTGTTAATGGCAGGGCATTGTTTTGATTCGATGGCAAGACAAAAGTGAAGAGGAAGGGTGAAGGATCGGGTTTTATAACCTAGAAGCCCGATTTCTAAGGCAGCAAAACTATAAGACTTTTCTCAAATCTTGGATCGGTACCAATCCAAGAGTTTGGATCAGTACCGAGTCTTGATATATAAAAAAATTGGAAATGATGGTGATGACCATTCATGTGTGCATGCATATATGTCTGCATATAACTATGGAGTCCTTAGAGAACATGCACGTATATACATGTGCTAATTATGTTTGATACCCAATGACTGGGGTCAAAGGGAATTAGATTCAAACCAAGAAAGTCCATGAGAGGAACTAGTTCAAAATCACTAAGCTTGGAATGATAGATCGTGAAAGCGTATTCCAGTTTTATAATGCCAGAAGCTAGTAAAGCATCACAACAAATAACTAGAGACACTGCTCTTCATAAAAACGATTCAAAAAAGGACAATGACCATACGAAGCACTAAATTGGAGTCCTTTACAGCAATCCTAACTTGTCTTGATTCAAAGCACATCTTGTTGGAAACAAGATGTACTTTGGGGGGTAAGTGTTATCCAACCTTTTGACCGGACAATATTCGGATAGACAAGATGATTTGAATTTGGGAGTTATCAAGGCAGGCAGTCTAGAGAGATAACCCCAGAGTCCAGAAACCAAGTACATGGGATGAAGGCCAAACCACCACAGGAACAAGAGAACCAAAATCCAGTAATGTGTTGGATCGATACCGATCCAACATCGTGGATTAGTACCGATCCACGAGATTTCGTCCATTCATGCCCAATCTCCTCCTACATGCAAGTATGATGCTAGGAGCCTATTTCAAGTTCCATTTCATTGTTTCCATGCAATTCTCCATCGATTTCCATGAGCACTTGCAATTAGCAACTCCATTCTTCCACCGATCCATCATTTGGACTTAGCAGCAAGCTAATAATGATTCACTACAAGAAAAAGCATTTTTAGTTGCATTTTTTAGTGGCATTTATTGTCAAATGCAAGCAAAAAGTTATTTAAGTGCAACCAATAATGTAACCGGGAACAGAAATTTAAGCGGGTTTAATTTTTTCGTCACCGCACAGACCTAATTTTCGTGGCCGCAAAAAGGCGGGACTTAATATTTTCGTGGCCGCAAAAAGACCACTCATGTCTCTTTTCTCTCTCGTCTTCGTCTTCCAAATATCTGATCTTCGTCTTCACAAAATCCCTCTTCTTCGTCTTCCAAATCTTCCCTCTTCGCTATCGATCTACTGATGAAGCACGGAAACCTAAATCGATTTTTGACGATCTATTTGGCTATGATCTACTGACAAATTACACTTGGAAAGCTAAATCGTCCTCTCACCAGCGTTGGCGAGCTTGTCGATTGACCAACTCAGCCTAGGTATTGATTTTATCTTTAGTTCGTAATGATGAGTTACTGCTGTGAATAAGAAAACTAATAATTTATAGTAGAAAAAACTATTTAGAGTTTCATTACTAGACTTAGAATTGGTTTATAGAAGCTCTTAAGCATCAGTTGCTAAGAAGCCTAGGTATCGATTTTCTTATTTATCAGAATTGGTTTCCTGAGAATTTGTTATTACAGCTGCTTTTAGTTTCGATTTACTGAGAACTGGTTTACTGAGTTTACATCCAATATAACGTCCTCTGTTTTTGGATGGATAAATGATTACAGGAAAACTTAGTTTTTTTGGTTTGATAAACTTATTTCTAAAATAATGCAATGCTTACAGGAAAACTAAAAATAATTACATTTGAGGAGTTCACTGCATTGCATTGGATGCAGATAGAGTCGTAGGGATATATCCAAAAATTAAAAGCCCTATTTTAGTCAATCAAAATGTAAGTTTTCCTACCCAAATCACATTATCATATGCATGTTAGTTTATGTAAAACAAGAACAAGCTATGAGCATACGAGGAAAGCTATATCACTGTTCTTTTTTTAATAGGTGAAATGGGAAAATGGAAAGAAATTTGAAGACAAGTTTGTAGAGACACTAGTAAAATATGGGAATATGTGGTGTAAGTTTCAGTAGACAAGAAAGTTTACTTTGATATATCCGAGGAGGAATCAGGTTTGTAGAAGGAATTCGTCTTTATCGTGTCGAGTAACTTTAGTTCGAGGGCCTGAACCTTATGACATAGTCCAAGAAAATTCTCCATACCAGGCATGCACTATCACTGGTAAGTCTGGATATTAATGAATATCATCAGAAAATGTAGCTTATTTGATAAATAGTTGTATTTGAGATATTTATAAATAGTGAACAATACACCAAATATTAACTAAGTCTAATAATGCAGTCTATTTGATGATGCTGGATGGCATATACTATGATATTTCATAATAAAACTAATATTTATAGTAATGCAATCAACCATACAAATTCTTTGTACTTGTTCTATATCAAGTTATATACATACGGTTTTGTTTAATGTCCCTTCTTCTGAAAAAAAATTGCAATTTCACTTAGGAGCATGTGGGTAGAGTTGCATTAGTAATAGTTTAGGAATTGAACCAAAATTCATTTGCAACCTTAGGTTAAAATATTTCAACGTTCAGCTTCTTATGCTAAAGCGGCTTCATATTACATTACTTTTTTTTTAATTTGTCCTTGTCGATCTTTATATGTCGAAAAATTTAGATGATACTTTTAGCCAAGTATATCACTCAGTTAAGATTTACATATTTGAATGAGTGGAATATTTGGACATGGAAGGTCATGTTGCGAATGCTTCTCGAATATCTGAATTTAATCTTTATAACTAACTCCTTTAGCTAGAGTGAGTGGATTGATATAAATGATTAATATTGAGTTATAAAAGTTAGTTCTTCCTTTGGTACAAATCAAACTTATTTGCGTTAATCCGAGCACTTGTGTTTGCCTGTCACTGGTAGAATGACGGTTAATACTTATTTGCGTTATCTTCAGTTAATAAGTTTTTATGATTCTTCGTACCATGATATTAATGAACATGTGTTTTTCTGCACGAAGAAATACAGGATGAAACTGATGATTATGTGGATGTCCACAACAGGTTGGTTTTCATTTATGGAGCTTTTCATACATGGAGTGCTATAGACATTTGGTAGATCGATTTATGTACATATTTTGGGACTTATTATTGCAGTTTTATTTTACAAAATTAGGATAAATATGGTTCCTCAGGCAGTATCAGCATCAAAATCACCAAAAGCATCACCTTTAGTTTATTTCCAGAAAAGGACTCCTATGTCATCTCCACTCTCTCATCACATTAATGCTAAATTGCAGTTGCTTGTTTCTTCATATTCCGAGTCTCATGGTTCAGTTCAAACAAATTTAGATATTAATGGAGAACCGATAGTAAACTCGTCGGTTAATGATCCATTTCTCGATCACAATTCAATTGCCTCAAATCAAGTATGTATCTAGCCCTATTTTTTGTATGGATACTGAATGTCTATTGTGGCTACTTTATCCCATTTTTCATTTATAAAACATGATTGCGGTATCTATGTAAAGTATTGTAGAAATAATCATAATAACCTGGGATATCATATTGGAATCTCAATGTGGGGCTGGCGGTCTTATTTATTATTTGGTTTATTAATCATAATAAGATGACACAAAGTAACTATAAACTTTAGTTAATATCTGGTTTATTGTTCATTATTTATTAAACATCCAGGCAAATGTTTGACCTTGTATAGGTTTAAGTATGGTGAGAATCTGTGTCCTCGCCGATGTACTCAAAAGCGTGTACAATGCTGAAAAACGTGGCAAGCGTCAGGTTATGATCAGGTCATCTGCAAAGTGATCATCAAGGTTCTTTTGGTTATGCAGAAGCATGGTAAGCTAGATAATCTTTTGAATATTGTTCATTTTTTCCTTTGATCTTGTAAAATGACATTAAATTAATTTGGTAAGCATGATACATTGGTGAGTTCTGAGTACGTGGATTACTATAGAGCTGGTAAAATCGTAGTTGAGTTGAATGGTTGGTTGAACAAGTGTGGTGTTGTAAGTCCTAGATTCGATGTTGGTGTGAAGGATATCGAGCCTTGGACTGCAATGTTTCTTCCATCATGTCAGGTTAGTTGCTAACTGCCACTCCATGATTTTGCTTGTTTGTTTGTGCCGTTCTTTTTTGTCACCTGAATCATAAAACCAGAGTCGGTAGTTAAGTTATTGCTTGAAAGTATAATATGAACTTAATTGCAACATTTTCAGACTTTCTTAATCCATTATATTCTTTGGAAGCTCACTTTGTCTTACCTGTGCATCTATTAGACCAGCTTATAACAAATTTAAATTAGCCTTTACTGAGTCTGTAAGGCTTAGTTTGAATCATAGTTTACTAGAACATTGCATAATGCCTATGACGATGATGCTAACTCACTATTTTTGTACTTATATAAGTCTTGTACCAAAAGAAAGTCTGCATAAAGGGCCTAATGATATCTTTATCAACTGTTGTACTAGAGTTCTAATATTTTGATTTGATTTGATTGTGCACTTCCTGAAATGCATTTATACGTAAATAAGCTGCCATCAAAGTAATGTTTGTATTTTTCTTTACATTTTCCCCATCCATGTTTGTTAAAACCGTATCGAGAATCTATGTAATGAGGTACCATCATTATAATGATTTGAGATCATATTACATCTTTTCCTAGAGATATTTTCATACTCTACGCAAGTACGATTTGGCAAATTAGTTCAATAGTAAGTTCATATGGTAACTTAATGAAAACTATGAAGTTTGGGTACATTGTACTGACTACGTCAGCTGGTATCATGGACCATGAAGAAGCAAGGAGGAAGAACATTGGTGGTAAAGTGCTCGGTTTCTTCTACTAATAAAACTATATCATGATGTGCAATGTGCTTTCACTTGTGTAGGCGTCAGACTTTTGTAGAGAGCAAATTTGGACTTAATGATGCTAGCTTTCACTTGTGTATGCAACAAAGAATTATGGATAATCAAACGTTTTGTTAGCACTAGTTAGATATAACATTTATTAGTACCCGATGTGTAAATTTGTATACAAATGGTTATTGTATGTGAGTTAGGTCATTTTGTCGAAAAACTATTGTATTGGAATGGTTATGGATATTTTATTTGATTATATGGTTAATGTGTTTTTTAACTTATTTGAATATGATGATTATGTGAGTGATTGTTGATTGATATAATAGAATCAAAATAGACCATTAACAGGAAATAATAGCATAAAAAAATGGTGTAAAATAATAAACAACTTTTAGTAGCATTTCAAAAACGCTACCGAAATATATATAGTGGCGTTGAGTAAATGCAACCGTAAAACAGGGGTAAAGTTGGAAATTCTATTAGTAGCGCCAAAAAATCTTTTGGTGGCGTTTTTTAAATGCTACAAAAAGATTTATGGTGGCGTTTGAAAAACGCTGCCAAAAATGCATTTATAGTGGCGTTAAAATAAATGCAACAAAAAATCATGGATTTTTAGTGGCATGTTTTCTCGTAACGATTATCAAAACGCCACCAAAAGTTTTTGTAGCGTTTTTTGAGCGCTATAAAAAATAAAATTTCTCGTAGTGATTCTAACAAGGCAGATAATCATAAAGCTAAGCACAAATTGAGCCTAGATAAAGAGTTTAAGATGATCCATTTGGAAATCTTATGGATCAGTACCGATCCAAGCCCATGGATCAGTACCGATCTACGGATGTTGATGAGGTGTCCCTCATTTTTCTCAAGAGAATTTTTCTGGGCATGGAAAAAGTTATGGAGATCGTGGAGGTGAGTTTTCAAGCAACCTAGAACTATAAATAAGAGGGCAGAGACTCATTATTGAGGATTTTTTTGCTTCCTTGCATCCCTAACTACATTCTCTTGTAATCACTCATGAATTTATACCGATCTGTAAGAACTTGTACCTATAAGTCAACAATCAAAGTAATAAAATCGTTAAGTGGACGTAGGCCCAGATTAGCCGAACCACTATAAAACGTTGTGTGTTCTTTTCTTGCTCTTTTTGATTTACTTTTCTTCACTTTTTATTCTCTACTAGATCTCTTGGGTGTTTGCGCCATCTTTTGGTTCAAATACTATAGATAAACAGATAATAGTATTTGTAACCGAAGAGAAGAGGCAACATATCAAGAAATGCACATCTTCTTTCTAGGGAGAAAGTAGGGACTTGTATAGGATAGCAAGTCTCCTCACTGGAGAGTGAGTGGATGGACTCGCTTTGGGTATTGAGTCCCTCATCGGAGAGCGAACGAATAGGCTCAATCTAGGATTATGGTAAAAAATAAACTCCAGGATTTGAATTCCTTTTGATTTGAAATAATTTGATAATGATTAATGAGCGATTGATGAGTGTCATTGCCTCGATTTGGTTGGACATGCTTATGATGGGATGTTAGGCGATACTAGACAATTCATAAGCAATGATCCAATCAATGGCAATGCACCACTATGATTAATGGTGCATGATAGCATGATATATGATTTGGATATGAAAATCACTAAAGTACCGTCATGATACCGATATGTGATATGCTAAATCCGAGGGAATACATGATGATTATGATGTATGATTAAAATTTAGTCAAGAATTGAGTTCTTAGCCTTGATGGATCTAGAACAACCATTTATTTATAGGCAAATCCAAAGGAACAAAATGATTTGCCATGCTTTGAACTAGAAGATAGCCAGAGAGTGCAATTGATGAAAATTTTCCAGTCTAGAGATTTGTTCTTGAGCAATGCATGTCTTGTATTCACAAAAGCATGCTTTTTGGCCAAAATTTCCAAGGTCTCGGAACAAACTCAAACAGATAGACCATGCTACGAATTAACAAAGGATAGATTTAGAGACTTGGATGACAATGAGAATTGAAAAATAGAGAAGTGCAAGAAAATTGACCAAGGTTGGATCAAGCAAAATAACTTAGCACCTAGTTATTTTGATCGGTACTGACTATGATATATTGCATGGATTTGCATGCATGAGACTTAGGAGCATTACCCACAAAAAAGGCTTGGAATTCTGGAACTAGGAATTAAGTTGGTGTTGATCATTAAAGGTCGGTACTAATCATTTTTGGCTATATTGGGATGGATGCAAGATGAGGTAGGACCTACCATGGAGCAATGCATGGAAATTTGAGCAACAACATCAAATCAGTGCTGACCTGTTATGTTCGGTACCGAGTTGCTTTATGTTTTTGGGAAACATATACAGAGACATGTTCTTCGTGCCGGTACTTTGGATCTAAAGAAAAAGATGTATTCAAACTTGAAATCACAAGATTTGCTGGGATTTGTCTATAAATAACAAGGAACCTTCAACTACAAAAGGGATTGGCATTTTAGATGAGAGAATCCATCTTCTTCCTCCTTTAACTCTTATGATCTTGAGAAATCCAAGATCTACAAGATTATAGTCGATATTAATTGTAAATTGTTGTATTCTAGAGTGAATCCATCAATGAATCCATCAATGACAAAGGATCAAGTGGATGTAGGTTGGAGATTTCGCCGAACCACTATAAAATATTTATGTTATGTTCTCTTTCTCTTCATTTTCTTCAGTTTTATTTTATTTGACTCGGATTCTATTGATATTGGGGTGTTATATCAATTTTTGGTGCAACATTATCATTTATGATTTTCAATTTTAATATAATTTAAATTTATTTACTTAAGTTATTATATCTTTTTAGTTAAGCTAGCTGACTTTTATAGTGGTCGGTTCAATTTTTATAACTCAACTAAGAAAATTTGAGGTACTGGAGTAGAGCTAAACTGTTTTGACTGCTAAATAAAAAAATACAAGGCTATCCCTCATAAGGATAGAAGGTGTCACTGCCAACATCAGAGTGATCATGTCTTATAATGTTTACATGTCTAAAAAATGGCGGGTAAGGTCTGGAACGTAGTTAGTAAACAAAGAATATAATAGTAGTTAAATACCTTTATTACAAATAAGATTGGTTATATAGTTAGATTTATGTAATAAATTACATAATTGCCCCTAGGACAAACCCCTAACTCTCTCAATTTCCCAATTTTGCTTGGGTCAGTTAGGGAATCTAATTCCTTTGATATCAATCTGTTTCTCAAATCTAATCGAGTTGGTCCTTTAGTGAATGAGTATGTTGTTTGTACCAAAATTGGGCATAACACTCTTCGGATGTGTTTGAAGAGATAAAATGAAGAATATAAATGGAAAAAGAGGAAAATATAGCAAACATACCAATAATAAGCAAGAAAATCACACAGAAACACACGGATTTAGAGTGGTTCAGCGTATGGCCTACGTCCACTATGAAGTTATTGACTTTATTGATTTCTGCTTGCTAGTTACAACGTATTACAACAGTAAAATTCGAGTACAACAATGGTTTCGGCAGAGTCTGGACGTAGAAGATCCAAAAAGTCCCTTTTCTGTAAGTCCTGAGCTGCTATTTATAGGCGTAGGCTGCAAATATCTCGCTCAGATCTCGGAAGACCTCTTCTCTCACGTGGGTGGGTCCACACGATCGATCCCATGCCGTTTGCACTCGATCCGTGATCGATATGAATGAATTTTGTATCGATCTGTATTTCGTCCAATTGAGTCGAGATCGATCATGAACATTCTTGAGAATGTACGCAAGCTCCTGTGAAAATTTGATGGCATTTGGACTTGTAGATTTTAAGTTATGATCAATGCAAGTTTGGATTTTTCGAAGGCTGCTGAGTTCATATCGATGCTGTTCGTATCAATGGTTCTGCACGTGATGTCTGATGACGTGGCACTTGCTTTTAGGATCGATCCACATTTCATGCTGAACGATCGAGTCTTTCCTATGGATGCGCCTCGTTCGTATCGACCCGGCTTGGCCTTGTTCGTATCGATCCACTGCATCTCACTTCGTATCGATTTTATATCGATCTTTTGTACCTTACTTTGTATCGAACCCTGAAGCCATTTCGTACCGATCGCTTAATGGTCACTTCGTATCGATAGATGGAGGAGATGGAGCTTGGGTCGATTGTAGAAGAAGAAGTCTGGGAGCTATCGTATCGACGATGGATGAAGGGCGAGTTCGTATCAATCCAAATGGAACACGACTTCGTATCGGTTGAGAGAGCTGTTTCGTATCGATAGAAAGTGAATATTCGCATCGATCGATTGACGATCGATACTTGTATCGATCTAGAGTGATCGATACGTAGCTTTGGTTTGGCGATTGATACAAAAACTGATCGATACGAAAATACCGTTGTCGATCGATACAAAAAGGAAAATATTGCATCGATACGAAATAACTTTTGGGTGATCGACACGAAGGGGCGTACTATGATCGATACGAATTAACACTTTCATGATCGATACGAATGGAGCCTCTGGTGATCGATCCAATTCTCGACCTTGATGGATACAATTTTTTTGAATAATTGAACACTTAACTCCGACGAGCTTTAGCCTTGCATAATTGAACTTAACCGTTTCACTGCACATTCGACTGCCTTTCGAAGCTCGTCGATGGAATTGTAACTTGACTGAATTTAATAAACTTTAACTCGGATCGATCTTTAAAGTCTGGGTGGTACGGTTGTGACGGTCAACGATGACGGTCACTCCGGTTGAATCTCGAAGTCTTGTCGTTTAAACATCTCTCAAATTCCGTAGAATTCTAAGTATCATGTAGCACTTCACTACACAACACATTCACGCACTTCACACTGGAGAACACGTGGGCTTATTATCATCTAATGATGGTTTTTGATGAGTTGATTAGTTATGGAATCTACAAGTTCTCAGTAGAAGGAGACTCAAAGTTCATCTTCTCCGATAATAGAGATGCCGGCCATCACAGCCGAAGTAATAGGTCCAGCTCCGGACGAGCTGCCGGGAGTAACTTTTATCGCGAACCCACAAGACTCTGTGCCATCCAATGTTTCCGAGGATATGTTGGGGCGAATATGCTTAAGGCACGGTCTATCATTAAATGACATTTTGCTACCCGGACCAAATGACAGGCCACACGCTCCCTCAGAAGGATTTACAGCCTTTAATCGCCATTCGTGCACCGCGGGAACACTTCCTCCATTCAACCAGTATATCCGAGAAGTGTTGTCTTTCTTTGGAATCGCTCCATCATAATTACATCCAAATGGATATGCACTGTTGAATAGTCTATTCATCGTCTTCATGGAACATCTTCCCCCCCGACCCTGGAAGAAATCAGATACCTGTTTAATGTTAAGAGTCGGGGAGACAGTCCTTCGTTCACATTTCTAGAGGCAGTCAGGAACTGCCAAGTGGTGGCAGGATCCTTGACCAGGCTCAGGTACTTTAAGACAGAGTGGTTCTACGTCCGATGTCCTCCAGGGTTTGCTAGCCGATGGTTAGCCAGACGTAAGTGCTGCAATTTTTCCAGTAGTTAACAAGATAGTCATAATTGACATTGAAACTAATATCTTCTTTCCTTTATAGCCGTAATTCCATGACCCGAAGGTGCTCAGTTCAAAGAAATAATACAGATTCTTCAGGAAGTGCCGAGCAAAATGAGAGATATGGACTTGGTGCTCACAGATAGAAACTTGAGGATTGTCGGGCTAATTGATCGAAATCAAAGCATAAGACTGGAGGGATCGCTTAGGGCAGCCCTGGTGAGAGGGGCTAAACATAGAGCACCTGGGATTGTAATAGCTAAGGAGGGCGATGAAGAAATACACCCACTAACGACGAACCCGTGGCCGGGCCTTCTGACAGTTTTCAGGGTTTAGAGGGAAGGAGAAAAGGCAAGGCAGTAGCACATAAGCATCATAAATCTTCGAGATGGAAATCCATAGTCATGTCTCTACCAGCCTCCGGTGTTAGAGTTTTGGAGGCTCCTCCCTCGCAAATAGAGAATCCTTTCGAAGGGCTCGCTGACATTCCAATTCCAGACTATGTGTCACTTCAACCCGACATCGGATTAGAAGGGCTTCAAAGTGTTTTAGATTTGAGCGAGTCCCTTCCTACAAGTGTGGCCGACACATCCGATTGGTCGAGGGGTTTAACACATGCATACACTTCACAGCACTACACGATTTCCAATCATAAGATACGATGACTCGGCGAGAATCCATGCTAGGAAGCCTTCGCTCTGCACGCCAGTCATCCAGTTCATACTATGAGTCCCGTAGGAGGGAAGCTGATAGAGACCGCGATCGCGGTTATTCTAGTCAGGAACGTTATGAGAGGGAGAGGGATAGAGACAGAGAATATAGATATCACTCCCGATCACGTTCTCCACCTCCTCGGGCTCCAACACCACCCTCCGGTCACGGGAAACAATCCTTAGAGCCTCCACGCCAAAAACCGTCTTCTCAAACTCCCCGGTCGGATTCACAGCGCCGTAGAACTGAGGCTGAAACTCCTATTGTCATTGAACAAGCCATTACTGAGCCCACTGGGGAAGGAGCAATCAAAATCGCCCAGTTGAAAAAAGACTTCCCAAATATTTGTTTCGATGGCTTCGTCTTCCCTCCGCATTTAAAGAGAATTCCAGTTGAGGCGGAGCGGACTATGCATGATTACATCCATGACATATATACCCAGTATCGAGAGTGGATGAAAACTGCAGGCAAAGCATCAGCGGTGGCCTTTGAGCGGGCAAAAGTAATCGAGAAGTTAGAGACCGATATCGCTCAAAAGGACCGTATAATACAAGTGCTTAACAATGAGGCCGAATCTTCCAGGAAGTCGGAAATAGAGGCCACTGAGAAAGTTGATGAGGCAAATCAATCCATGGAAAGGACGCGACAGACGCATTTTGCTTTGGTCGAGGAGATGGGCCATCGAAACACAACTGTTACGGCCAAGAGGGATGCCGCGCTGAAGGAGCTTGAGGACCTTAAGGCCAAATTCTCCGAAATCGTCAAAGAAAAAGACGATGCAAACAAAGCAGCCCAGGAGGCATGTGAACAAGCTGTGGCACTTCGGGGTGAAAGGGATGCGACAACGCTTAAAATTCGGGAGGCTGAGGCCAAGGTTGAGGATGAAGTTAAGGTGGCAGAGGCCAGGTTAGAGGCCGATATTGAAGATCTTATGATCACATACAACGCCAGAGTATTGAAGTACATGGATCTAACCTATCTTGACAATTATCCAACACACCTGTATAACACTTGGGGCCGGTTGGTGCAGGATGAGAAAGCTGAACGACAAGCGAAATCAGTCGATGAGTTCGAGCTTGAGAACCGGGTGCTGAACGAAGATGAAAGGAAAGTTCTCCATGACATCATGATTGTATATGAAAAGGAGAAACTTAACACTCAGCACTCGAAAGCTGGAGAAGGTTCTGGTGTTGAGCACCATGATGAAGGTTCTAAAACTTTTGCGTCAACCCAGCCTGAATCTACACCCGTGGTTGTTCCTCAGTCTGTTCCTGCATATAATCCTGATTAACCGCGGTTATCTCCAGTTCATGAGCACGTCACTGAAGCAGCTCTAGTTCCGCCTACAAGTTATTCTGAGGAAGGTATTCTGAACATCTCTTGTGCTCATTTAGTGTGGGAAGCGTTATTTGAAACAATCACTAATAACTTTATCTTTGTCTCTGTTCAATGATAGGAGCTACATCCGCTATGCCTCCTGCAACCCAAAAGTTACATCATGAGCAGGAGGCTATCATAACGAAAGCGACCACGACAACGACTATTGCACCTACGGATGGGGTACAAGGGAGCACACTTACTTTCGATGAACAGATGATGGAGGAACTTCTTAGTCATCACATTTGCTGATCTGCCATTTGTCATGAGTGGAGGCGCACTAGTGACCAGCTCTTCGGGCCTAACTGCTAATGTCCCTGGCGATGCTCAAACAATTCACGAAAAGAGATACTGGATGAAATCAACGCCGAAATGGAAGCAGCTGCGCAGGGCAGTGGCTTTGGAGGTGGAATGGCGGGACCTGGCCCAGCCCCTTTGCGGATGATCTCCCTGGGAAGAACGATCGTTGATACAAGTGTGCCTCCTTTGCCTGCTAAAATTGATCTTATCCCTCCGACTCCGCCTTCGGGAAGCATTCCTATTCACTTGAGTTCGGAGGAGGAAGTTAACATAATGCCCCCAACTGGAGATCAACCGCCAAAAGGCAAGGGTTCGAAGAGGAAAACAAGCGGCGAATCCAGCGAGTCAACGCCGAAGAAAAAGTCGAGAAAAAAGAAAGAATAGATATGTCTCTTCGGCTCATTTTTGGTAGATAGATAGGAATCTACTTTTGTTTTCTTTTTCTAGGCCGTGTATAGATGCAGGTTCGGCCCCTGCTAGTAGGACTTTTGGTATAGTTTTGTACTTACCCTTTTTCTTTCAAAGAATAATTGAAATAAAATTTCATTTTGTCTTCAGTTCAAATTGTGTTCATTTGTTAAAGTGCTTAAGCGTTCGAACTTTTCATTCAATACACTTATGGAGTTTTAGTCTTTAAATCGGACCTAGGTTTAGTTGCTAAGTTCCGGAGTCACAGCTTTGGGTCGTGATCGAGCGCTAAGTCGAATTCCGATATTGCATTGGCTCAATCAGTGGCTGCCACTTAAGTTCTGCCCCCTGTTCCGGGAAGAAATTGGAAAGATTGGTTAACAACCGTTGATTGCCTTTAATACACCGAGCTTAACTTCGCTGAAGCAGAATCAAAACAAGACGAGTTCATGTGGTCGAATCACACTTGCTCGTCTATTGGTGATCGCATCCACACTCTGGGGCTTACACTTGTAGATCAGTGGTCTGTCACACCCGCACAAGTTGTTGAGATACGTCCGCGCTCCGGGGACTTAAGTTATTTTATGGGCGGTCAGTCACACCCGGCATGCGTTTATACTCCTATCCGCACTCTGGGTATTTAAAGTTATTCGATGTTTATACTCTAGTTCACACTTTGAGAAACTGGAGTTATCTAATGTTTATACTCAAATTCACACTCTGGGAATCCGGAGTTAGTTGATGGGTTATCAATCACACCCATTTGGTATTTATGTTCATACTCTAGCTCGCACTCCGGGAGTCTGGAGTCGGCCGACAGATGGTCAGTCACATCTGTTTAGGCTTTAGGGTTTCGTTCGCACTACGGGAACGACGGATCTATCAGGATCATGGATGGTCGATTCACATCTACCCTGAGTTAACAAGTGAGGTCGTTAGATGGACGGATCCATCCTCCTCGAACTTGGTTTGAATACGGGCAAAGTCATTAGGTGGATGGATCCACCCTCTTCGAAACCGCATCTATAAATTTATACTCCAGTTCGCACTCTGGGAATTTGGAGTTAGTTAGAGGATTGTCGTGTATCAATCCTTTTTTGGCAGCAGGGAGATGACTTGTCCCCGAGCTCGGGTTTCACTTAGTGAGTGGCCGGTCGTATCACAGTCACTCCCTATTTGAATAAATCCCACTGTACGGTGGAACTTAGCTCTCCGTGCATAGTGATGGTCATATGACGCATTTCAAATAAATCATAGCTCTGGCTCGAAGAGATTGCATTTTATTGCTGAAATAAGAAAATATGGCAAATTCAGTTGCCTTGTTACAAGTTCAAATTTCGAAATGCATAAACAAATTGCAAATGAAAAGTAGACCGAATAAATAAACAGAACCTGTTATGTGTAGTAGCGACGAAGACTCTCGCTGTTCTAGGCTCTCGGCAGAGTGAGACCGTCAACGATCGATAACTTAAATGTGCCATCTCCGAGCTTTCGTTTGATAACATATGGCCCTTCCCACGTTGGCTTCATATGTGAAGGGATCGTGAAGGGATCAGATAAATTCACTTGAGGACGAGATCACCGAGTTCAAAGGTTCAGGGTCGGACCTTGGCATTGTACAACCGGGCGACTCGACTTTGGTATACGGCTGCCCTTAAATCAGCCTCTTCTCGCTTCTCATCCAATAAATCCAGTGATTCGGCAAGTATTATAGCATTTGTCTTCGGATCATAATATGTCACGCGATGAGAGGGTACTTCCATCTCGACTGGAATAACGGCTTCTGAACCGTAGGAAAGAGAGAAAGGAGTGTGGCCGGTTGCCGATTTGTGGGTTGTCCGATATGCCCATAGGGCCATAGGAAGTTCATCGACCCATTTTCCCCCGGCCTTTTCCTGTCGATTTTTCAGAATAGACTTTATAACTTTATTAACAGCTTCAACCTGTCCATTCGCTTGAGGGTGTGCAACTGCAGAGAACTTCTTCTGGATGTGAAACCATTGATAGAAATTCTTAAACTCACCACTGTCGAATTGAGCTCCGTTGTCTGTGAAGATGGTAAGTGGGAGACCAAATCGGCAGATAATCTTGCGCACTACAAAGTTGATCACTTTCTTTGTTGTGATTGTAGCAAGAGGTTCATCTTTCGCCCACTTAGTAAAGTAATCAACTGAGACGATGGCGTACTTCGCACCACCTTTGGCTAGAGGTAGAGAGCCAATAATGTCAATGCCCCATACTGCAAATGGCCATGGACTGACCATTTGAGTTATTTCGGTAGGTGGGGCTCTTGGAATTCGAGCGTGCTTCTGACATTTGTCACATTTTCTGGTGCAATCCGATGAATCGCGATTTACGGTTGGACAATAGTATCCATATCGGATCAATTTCTTGGCAAGAGCTTGCCCCCCGGTGTGATCACCACATTCTCCTTCGTGTACATCATGCAATACTCGTTTGATCTCGTCGTGAGCTATACACCAGAGTAAAGGAACAGAGTACCCTCTTCTGTACATGACTCCATTCTGGATAGTGAACCGCGAAGCTTTTCGAAGAACTTGTCTCTTTTCACTCCTGCGCTCTGGTAGGGTCCCATGCTCGAGATAATTTCTGAACGGAGTCATCCATGACTCCTTATCGAGAATGACCTCAAATACCCAATTTGTCTCCCTTTGATCGATGCTTGGGGAAGATAACGTTTCCACGGGAACGATTCCCATTTGCTGTGCCTCACCTGTACTAGCTAACTTTGCTAATGAGTCGGCTTTCTATTTGCGCTCTCGGGGTATATAATAAATGGCATAATAATCAAACTAATTCAGTATCTCCTGGACCCGAGCTAGGTAAGCAGCCAACCTTTGGTCTTTGGCCTGATACTCCCCCTGAACTTAACATACGACCAACTACGAATCACAATAATTCTCCATAGCAATGATTCTTAAATCTCTGGCAAGTCTCAATCCGGCAAGCAGGGCTTCATATTCGGCTTCATTGTTGGTCGCACGAAAATCAAACTTTAAAGCATAGCATATAGATCGACCTTCAGGAGTTTCAAGTACAACCCCTACACCTGAGCAACAGTCATTCGATGCACCATCAGTATGCAGCTTCCAAATATACTTGGGAGATTCACTGGTTTCGGGCAAGTCCTCCGGGATAGTGAATTCAGCTATGAAATCTGCTAGGACTTGTCCTTGAATGGCTCGCCTTGGAGTGTAAGTAATGTCAAACCGACTTAGCTCGATATTCCACTTAAGCAACCTTCCAAGCATCTCAGGCCGCGTAAGGACCTGTCGTAACGGCCGGTCGGTGTAGACAATGATAGGATGAGCCTGAAAATATGGACGGAGCTTCCTCGGGGCAATAACCAGACAATAAGCCAGCTTTTCCAACTTTGGATAGTTTCTCTCTGCCCCGGTCAGTCGTTTGCTAATGTAATATACTGGCCGTTGTATCTGATCTTCCTCCCGAAATAGGGCAGCACTGATAGCGTTCTCTGACACCGCCAAGTAAATGTATAATCTCTCATGATCAATAGGCTTTTACAGAATAGGTGGTGTAGAAAGATGTTGAACTAGTGCTTGGAATGTGCCCTCACATTCCGTAGTCCATTCAAAGTTTCGTTTCCCTTTTTTGATCAGGTCGAAGAAGGGAAAGCATTTGTCAGTGGATTTTGAGATGAGCCTGCTCAGTGTGGCTACTTTCCCGTTGAGGCTTTGGACTTGCTTTATAGTTCTTGGAGTCTTGAGATTTTTGATTGCCCATATCTTCTCAGGATTAGCTTCGACCCCTCGAGCATTGACAATAAACCCGAGGAATTTTCTAGATGCAACCCCAAAGTGACATTTCAACGGGTTGAGCTTCATTCTATATTCTTGGAGGATATTAAACATTGACTCCAAATCTTTGATATGATCAGTGGAGAATCGCGACTTCACGAGCATGTCGCCTACATATACCTCCATGGTTTTTTCGATCTGGTTAGCGAACATTCGATTAACTAACCATTGGTAAGTTGTTCCAGCATTCTTGAGTCTGATTGGCATAACTTTGTAGCAGTAAAGTCCCAGATCGGTTACAAAGCCGGTATGCTCCTGGTCAGGTAAGTACATGGGTATTTGGTTGTAGCCAGAATACGCATCCATGAAGGATAAGAGTTCATATCCAGCCATTGAGTCTATGAGCTGACCGATTCAGGGAAGTGGAAAACTATCTTTAGGGCAAGCTTTATTAAAGTCTGAGCAGTCAACACATGTTCTCCATTTCTCATTTGGCTTTCGGACGAGTACAGGATTGGACACCCATTCTAGGTATAATGCATCTCAAATAAACCCGTTCGATTTGAGCTTTTCTACCTCTTCCTTAAGGGCGGCAGATCTCTCTGGATCCATACCATGACTTTTTTGCTTGACCGGGACATGCCGCGGGTCAATATTCAATGTGTGGTCGCGATATCCGGCGAGACCCCACACATGTCAGAGTGCGTCTAGGCAAACACGTCGAGGTTTGCCCGAAGAAATTCAACCAATTCCTCTTGCATTTGTTGGCTTAGCTGAGATCCAATCTTTATCATTTAAGAATCATCATTATCGTTGATCGGAACATCGATCGTCAGTTCGGTCGGGGAAGCTTGACTGTCTTTACTTTCGTCTTCACTTTCAGTATCTCTCGGGTCAGGATCCCTTGGGAATTGGTTGGGGTGCCCGGGCCTGGGCCCAGGCGTTAATTGTCAATTCTTAGCAAAGCGGACGCAGAGAGATTCCTCTACGCCCTTTCCTTTTTCTTTTCGCTGCGCCTCCCGAAGCTCAGCAATATAACAGGCTCGTCCAGCAGCCTGGTCTGCCTGAACAACTCCAACTCCATTGTCGGTAGGGAATTTTAAAGTCAAACACCAAGGGGCAATGGCAGCCCTGAACTCGGCTAGGGCCAGTCGGCCCAAAAAAGCATTGTATGGCAAATCTATATCCAATACAACAAACTGTAGTATCCGGACTCTCCGGTGTTCTGCAATTCCCAATTCCACTGGTAGCTCCACCATCCCAATGGGTATTGTCGCTCTTCCATTGAAGCAATGGATGCGGTACTGACAAGGCCTCAGATCCTTTTCTTCCATTTTCATCTGGTCATAGGCTCGTTTAAACAATATATTTACTAAACTTCCACTGTCCACTAGGATCCTCTTCATCCAAGCAGGACCTATTTGGGCTGAAATGACAAGTGGTTCAATGGTTGGGGCTCCGGCCAAGCAAC
Source organism: Allium fistulosum (assembly GCA_030737815.1). Classification (NCBI taxonomy): domain Eukaryota; kingdom Viridiplantae; phylum Streptophyta; class Magnoliopsida; order Asparagales; family Amaryllidaceae; genus Allium; species Allium fistulosum. The sequence continues at coordinate 1,030,490,198 of CM060905.1, forward strand.
AGAAAACAATGACTAATGACATCGTTTTTCAAAAAAATGTTATCCCGCCTTTTGGCAAGGCCGGGACACCAAGGATTTGACTAGAAGGCAAGGACAATCTGTCCCATAGATCGGTTATACATAGGTTCACTATGGATACTGGTGAATTTGGTCCGAGTCCGGATCAAGCTACAATTAACGTGACACGACAAGCAAAGCTATGAAAGCCAACGTTCCAAATTTCAGGTCAATCGGAGTTCATATGCTCAAATTATAGGTCGATCAAGTTTCACATGAGATAAGCTAATTCGTATCCATCAGTCAAACTCCTTCGAATCGATCCATTTCGTGTCCATTGGTGAACAATCCTCTCTTCGTATCCATCCAGATCCACCCACTTCGTATCCATTGACATCCACCTACTTTGTATCCATCGACAGTAACACGAGGGTCCATTTCGTATCGATCAAGTTTCAAACATACTTCGTATCGATCGCCCACAGGTCGATACGAAATCAACACCTCCTATCAACAAGAAATCGACTACTCTGTGATCGATACGAAGAGGTCATCCATCTATCGATACGAAGTGACCATTAAGCGATCGGTACGAAATGGCTTCAGGGTTCGATACAAAGTAAGGTACAAAAGATCTATACAAAATCGATACGAAGTGAGATGCAGTGGATCGATACGAACAAGGCCAAGCCGGGTCGATACGAACGAGCCGCATCCATAGGAAAGACTCGATCGTTCGGCATGAAATGTGGATCGATCCTAAACGGAAGTGCCACGTCATCAGACATCACATGCAGAACCATCGATACGAACAACATTGATACGAACTCAGCAGCCTTCGAAAAATCCAAACTTGCATCGATCATAACTCAAAATCTACAAGTCCAAATGCCACCAAATTTTCACGGGAGCTTGCGTACATTCTCAAGAATGTTCATGATCGATCTCGACTTGATTAGACGAAATACCGATCGACACGAAATTCGTTCGTATCGATCACGGATCGAGTGCAAACGGCATGGGATCGATCGTGTGGGCCCGCCCACCTGAGAGAAGAGGTCTTCCAAGATCTGAGCGAGATATTTGTAGCCTACGCCTATAAATGGCAGCCCCGGACCTACAGAAAAGGGACTTTTTGGCTCTTCTACGTTCAGACTCTGCCGAAATCATTGGTGTACTCGAATTTTACTGTTGTAATACATTGTAATCAGCAAACAAAAATCAATAAAGTCAATCACTTCATAGTGGACGTAGGCCATATGCCGAACCACTCTAAATCCGTGTGTTTCTGTGTGATTTTCTTGCTTATTATTGGTGTGTTTGTTAGATTTTCCTCATTTTCCATTTATATTCTTCATTTTATCTCTTCAAACACATCTGAAGAGTGTTGTGCCCAATTTTGGTACAAACATATGTTATGTTGTTTTAATTATCTACTCTTTTAATTAGTTCTCTCTGATGTTGATAAATTGTCTTTATCACATAGAACTTTTCGAAGTAAGATTTCAACTTCTAGTGATTTCTTGGTTTGTACGTGATCTGTACCATGGCATTGTTACAGTATATAACAATGTTAATGGGATTCTCAACATTTCGAATCTCCCTAGCTTTGTTATAAATTTGTGCATACTTAAACACACATAGATACACACACACAAACACACACACACACATACACACTACTTTTAATTTTGATGCTATTCAGGGCGATGTATATAGCTATTGGCTAAATTAGCCACAGTTCATGTTTGTAAGATTTTCAACTTAAAGCTCCTTAACAAAGGTTGAATATGAATTTAGGATTGACATACTATGCTTGATATCACTTATGAAATTCAACTATGTATATGTAACGCCCTTAATTTTTAATAACATTATTCAGGAGATTTAATTAGATAAATTAAATAGAATAATGTAAACATTATAGTGATAAGGGGATTGAGATTTGAAAATTTTAAAGAGAGGCCGAGCTTAATTAGTGAATTAAAGAATGGGCTTATAATTGGTTTTGTATGTTAATTAGGAGATGAATTAACACAAGGGCGTATAAGGAATTTCGCACCATAACTTCTTAATACCTTAAACCCACGTTTCATTTCCATTTTCACGTTCATTCTGCAAAACACAAACAAACACAAGGAAAGAAAGAGCATAGCCGGCCATTACTCAGGAAAAAAAGAGGAAAACTAATCAAGAGCTAAGGAATCAAAGCAAGGATAATTAATCTCAATCAAATCTGAAAGTCCTTATCCTACAAGGTGAATAATAATCAAAACCATCACTATTTTGCTTTTATGATCATTTGATTTTCGGGTTTAAGTTTAAAACCATTGTGATGATTTTGATTGATGATATGCTTGGATTTTTATGGAATGTTTGATTCAAACAAGATTGTTTGATGTTGGGCATGTTTCCGTCTCCTACCGATCCAACACTCTTCCCACGCAGAGCCGAACCAGACCTTGTTCCACTGCATGCCGAATCAGAGCAAGGAGCCTTTACCGAACCATCCCTTTCCTCGTGACTACCGAACCATCACCCAGGACCAAAGGTGCCGGACCAAACCTCTTCCATGCTTTCCGAATCAACACTACTTCCCTACTATCCAACCACCTACCACCGGACCAAAGTACTACTGGACCAAGACCTCGTCTCCAACCATCTACTACCGAACCAAGGCATTGCCGAACCAAAGTTGCCAGGCCAAATTGCATCAGCCCAGGCCCGCCAGCAGCTATACCCATTCAAGACCCCTACCCCCAGCCTCACTCTATAAGTAGAGGGGCAGGGGTACAACAATGAGAGACAAGTTTGAGAGCTCAAGCACGGAGAGAACTTTCAAACAACTTTCTTTTACTTGTATCAAAGCTTTGTACTTGTAATCTAAACAAGAGAAGAGAAATAACATATGAAGTGGACGTAGGCACATTCTGGCTGAACCACTATAAATCTGCGTGTCTTTTTACTGTTTAGCCCCTGCTTTTTATATATTTGCATAAATCACCCAAATCGCTAAGAACCACATAAGATCTACTAAATCATACGACTTTGAGGTGTTTGTCCATTTTTTGTGCAAACATTTTTGGTGCTTTCACTGAGAACTAGAAGCTCGAAGCTTCAGCTTCTTCCACTTAACCTTTTTCCTAACAGTATCGTTCATCGCTTGGAAAACATGCCTCCCAAGCAGAAGAAAGATGTTAACAAAGGAAAAAACATCGCAACCAGTAGTCTTCCAGATCCAGTGGACACAGATCAAGTAAATCGTCCCCCTCCAGCAGCAGTACCAAATGAAGGTCGGGCAAATCCGACCACTCCTGCCGCAGAACAGCCTGCAGCAATTACTAGGGCAGATCTAGACAGGGTTGTGGCTGAAGTAACTAACCGCTTCACGTCCCAACAGGAAGCCTTGGTGGACCATCTCATGTCACGCTTAAGGGATGCTGAAGAGTCCAACCACAACACTGAATCATGGGGTGAATCCCAGTCTGGAGGATCTCAGAGACAATAAAGATCTTCCTTCTTCGAAGGAGCTAACGGCAGAAGCAGCCATGGTAGGAGCCGAGATCGAGCACAGCCCGAAGTTAGGCCTGAGGAAATGCCTGGAACCAAACCCAACGGGGGAGGTACCGGGCGGAGGTCAACTGTAGCTGAGCCGGTCGTACTGCATAACCACGGAAACGCCAATGAACGGGGCCGAGCTAGAATCCAGCCCGAAGTTGGACCCGAGGAAGCGCTTAGATCAGAACCCAGCAGGGGAAGATCAAGGCAAGGGCCAACTGTAGCTGACCCTAGCATGCTCCCAGAACACCAAAGGCAGCCACTGGAAAATATGAGGAATGATAGACGGTACCATCCCTACAGGTCATCTGGACGAAATCAATCCCACAGAACAGAACCGAACTCGTTTCTATCTGCTCCAAATTCTGATGAAAGGATGGCACGCTTGTTTAGAGAGTGCGTCCAACGGGATCAAAGAGATCGACGGATAGGCGCTAGGGTAACCAGCCCTTTCGCTTGCAATATCGAAATTGCTATCACCCCCCGAGAATGGAAGATGCCAACAATGGAACCTTACAAAGGAACCTCCGACCCCGTTGTACACTTACAGAGATACACACAGCATATGCTCATGAGTGGAGCAACAGAGGGAGTACTATGCAAATGCTTGCCACTATTCTTAGCAGATCTAGCTACCTCCTGGTTCTGCCATCTACCCTAAGGATCCATCAGCTCGTGGGAGATGTTGAAAGAAAAGTTTATCAGCCAGTTCCGCATTCATGTGGAACAACCCAAGGACGCTCATTCCTTATCCAATATCAAACAGAAACCTGGAGAGAAGCTACAGCAATATTTAACCCGATTCAATGCCGCAACGGCCGCAGTCCAAGATGGCAATGAGAAGCTTGTCTTAATGGCCCTCTGTAGTGGTGTGCATCCGGATACTAAATTCGCTAGAAGACTAACAAAAGAAAAACCAGCTACTTTACTCGATTTCTTCCATGAAACCGGGAAATATATGAGGCTTGAAGACGCTGCCACTGAGGGGCAGTCAGGGCAACAAAATAAGGCAACTCACAGCAACGCGCCCGCTGTAGCAAAGGACATTCGAAGAAATGATTCTAGAGACAATACTGGGGGCAAGAAGGGAGAAAAGCGCCTATATCGGCCAGGACCGAGATTCGACACTTACACTCCTTTGAATGAAATCGTCGAAAAACATCTTCCTTGCCACCCAAGGCGAAGTTAGATACGAACGCCCACCGTACAAGAAGGAATCAGATAACGCACAGAAGTCTGGAAAGTTCTGCCGCTTCCACGAATCTCATGGGCATGATACCAATGAATGCCATCATCTCCGGGACTTGATTGAAGAACACATCAGAAGGAAGAAACTACAACGCTTTCTTGGGAAGGCCAGCCCTGTCTGACTTCCAAATTGTCCTGGCCCCATAGTGCCTAAAGATGAAATTTCCAACGGATAATGGAGTAGGGGAAGTAGAGGGAGACCAGAATGTTGCTCGAGACTGCTATGTAACTGAACTTCGCAACAACCACAGGAAGGATAAAGGGAAGAGTGTAGAGGTTGCCCTCTGCACAAAAAGTTTGGAAGCATAGCAACTAAAGAAAGCCCCTCCTCTTCGATATACCGGCGATCCCTTCAATGAATTAGACCCCAGGGACAGGGAGGAGGAGGCCACCGCCGAGCCTGCAGAGGCTATGGAATTTGTATCTGTAGACAAACATGACTCGAGTAGACTATTGAAAATCGGGTCCCAACTAAAAACAGAGTTGAAGGAACAACTCATTGACTTTCTCCGCCACAACTTGGATGTATTTGCATGGTCACATGCTAACATGACCGGAATCTCCCCTGACATAGCATGCCACATACTAAACTTGAGAAGCTAGCATACTGTTTACTAATCACATCACGGAAACTGCGTCACTACTTCCAGTCCCATTCCATCAAAGTTCTGACCGACCAACCACTAAGGCAGGTACTCCGTCGTCCCGACACTTCTGGGTGACTACTTAAATGGTGCATTGAACTAAGTCAGTATGATATCACCTATCACCCTCGCACCGCTATCAAGGGACAAGCCATGGCCGATTTCATTGCAGAATTCACTACCAACGAAAGTAAGGAGCAATCGGAAATAGCAGTAGCCATCTCGAAGCAACTGACCCCAAGTTTTGAGCAAGTGAATCTGATAGCTGCAACCGAAGAAGCAACTTGGACGACTCCCATCCGAGATTACTTACAAAGTGGCACACTACCCAACGGGCATAACGAAGTCAAGAAAATCTTGAGGAAAGCTTCCCGCTACACAATACAAGAGGACACCCTCTATCGGCGCGGATTCTCTAACCCCCTATTAAGGTGTGTCGCTGGAAGGGAAGACAAGGAAATCTTATCCAACATTCATCAAGGAAGCTACGGAGATCACACCGGAGGGCAAACTTTAGCAAAAAAGATACTCCGATATGGATATTTCTGGCCCACCTTAAGCAAGGACGCCTTAGATTTCGTCAGAAAATGTGACAGATGCCAGAAGTTTGCTAAGATTCTGCGGCTACCAACAACTGAGATTACTCAAATGACCAGCCCATGGCCCTTTGCAGTATGGGGAATTGACTTAATCGGCGAACTACCAATGGGCCGAGGCGGGTCCAAATATGCTATAGTGGCAGTCGACTATTTCACCAAATGGGTGGAAGCAGAACCCCTGAATAAAGTATCTTCTGCAAAAGTTATTAATTTCTTGATCAAAAATGTTCTGTGCAGGTACGGAGTCCCATTCAAAATCATATCAGACAATGGACTTCAATTTGACAGCGAGGAATTCGCCAACTGGTGCCAAGAGCACGGAATTCACAAAAGCTTCTCGTCCGTAGCGTATCCCCAGGCAAACGGACAAGTCGAAGCCGTCAACAAAATTCTGAAAACTCTAATAAAAAAGAAACTCGAAAAGTCAAAGGGCGCTTGGGTGGATGAACTCCCTACGGCACTGTGGGCTTATCGCACATCTTTCAAAACATCAACAGGGCATAATCCTTTCTCGTTGGCATACGGATCGGAGGCTATGCTCCCAGTTGAAACCATCGTGCCTTCCCACCGTAGGATCCACTATAACCCAGAAGAGAACGAAGAACTCCTTCACGTGTCTTTGGATCTAATTGAGGAGAGAAGAAATGATGTAGTCCTCAAAGCAGCAGCCCGCAAGCAAAAAGTGGCAGCACAATACAACTCCAAAGTCAAGCATCGTACCTTACAAGAAGGGGATCTTGTCCTCAAGCGAATCTTCCCTCGCCCCGGAGCACTAGATCCAATCTGGGATGGACCATATGTAATTCATAAAGATCTCCACAATGGAGCTTATATTTTGTCAACAGTGGACGGGGAGGTGTTCCAGAGGGCATGGAACATCCAACACCTTCGTCGATACTTTACTTAACTTGCACTGCCCATATGAAGCGAATTAACAAAGAGAATCAGTGGACGTAGGCATTTTCGTGCCGAACCACTTTAAAAAACCTTGTCTCTTTTTTAACTTGTTCCTTTATATCTTGGTTGCTTGTTAACTTTATCCTTTTCTGTTGAACAAAATCCTGTGCAAATAGCATTTCCATTCAAGACGCTCCACAGCGCGACTTCTCCTGGACAAGACCTAACAGGTACTATACGAATCTATGCCCTCGCCAATGAGACACTTTTGCTCCGGCATCCCTCTGCTGCGGGTTAACTCATTGCTCGCGACGGCCCTCAAAGCCAACTGTAATGAGCCGATTATAAGCCACCGAGAAGGCCGACTATAGCCGAGGCAGCTCATTACGGCGTTCGGCTCACCGGCAACTGTGAACCGACTATAAGCCCCAACATAAGGTGTGGCCAGCCAGGGGCAGTTCATGGTTGACGATCGGCACCCACGCTAGCCGGCCACAGTAAATCGAATAATACCCACGATTACGGGCCATAATGGCCCGGGTAGTTACTGTGCGCAATCTCGGCTCCGATGTGTCTTAAGTGCGGCTGTGGTAAAAAAGAATTAACTCCCCATGGAGGCGTAAGATGGGTGACAAATGTCTCCAAGACCCACAGCTAGGGAAAGTGACTACAAAGCCCGTTTGCCACGAACTTAAGCACATCGAAGGCCTTCCGTGATTGGAAGTTTTACTATTTCTCATATTTCAATTTTATTTGAAAAACTTTTCTCCTATCCTCTATAACAATCCCTAAAGTACAGGACACGGAATAGGAGACATTCGCTAATGGGAGTCGGAACCCACAACGGGACACTAGGCCGCATTCCATACTCAGTCACACAAGACATTCAAAACTGCCATCTACAATTAGAACATGAAAGGCGGTATTTTCTTCTTTTGTGTACAAATACATGGCTATAATTTATTCATACATCACGCTAGCATTGCAAGGCATGAAATTATGTTTTAAGCAAGAACTTGACATCAAACACAACTGAATTACAAGCATATGCATAGCTATATTTCTCATACAACATGGCAAAATAACAAAAGCATTCAAATACGACAGAATCAGCTTAAGTTTAAAAATTACATGCCAAAGATAATGTTGTTTATTACAAATAACATAATTACAACCTAAAAGTTACGTTACTATTTTGAGACTAACATATACAACAATGTTCAGTAAGCAAAAAGATATCCAGGTCAAGTCAAGGAGCCGGCTACATCGGAGCTTTACCCTTGTCCTGTTGACCGCCTATCCGATCAAGGAAAGAATTCATTAGTGATAAACAACCAAGTTAACGGAAAGACTAAAGGGGAAGACTTACCAGCATCTGCTCCTTGATCATCTTGATCATCATCCTCCACTTCCACACCTGCCTCCTCAGCTGCAAGCAACCGCATGCCCTCCTTCACCGCCACCTTCTCCTCCTTGGTAAACTGGGCGGTAACCACATCCATCCTGAAGACCACACCACCCTCCTTATCCGCCTCAGCCTTGGCCTCCTCTAGAGCCCTGAGATAGATCCTAGCCATAACCCGAGGGTAGTCATCCATCCAGGACAAGTTACCCTGCCTCCAAGTACGGAAGTACATATCCTGGAGCATCCCATTCATCATCCCCTCATTCTCTTCAAACTCCCTCATTCGAACCTCAGAAGCCCGCAGCTTTGCAACAACAGCATCCCTCTCCAATCGATACCGTAAACGGTCAGCCTGAAGGGACCTCCTCATCGCCTCCATCTCCTCCTTCAACTTGGCCTGAGCAAGCTCCGTAGCCTCAAGTCTCCCCGATAGTTCCTCTACCCGCTCGAGGTCCGCTTGCCGAACCTCATCCACCGTGGCAATGGTCATGTCAATTTTCTCCTTACAGACGACCTCTATCCTCTGCAACTCCGCCCTACTGGCCTCTTCAATAGTCTTCCTCAATTGTCGGGATGCGGCCTCATGCTGGGAGATTTGGATGGCTTGGTCGGCAAGTTGTTTAGCCAGGTCGGAAACAGCATACGCGTTCTGTCAATCCCAAAAGAACGAGAAATGAAATCAAGCTGCTCGTCTTTGAGGGAGCTAGGGAAGCAATCAGGAGGTGAGTTCAGAAGCTCCTGAGGACCGTACCCATCCACTAGCGATCTCGGGGTGGGCCCATGTCATTCTGGTTTCGGCTGAATTGGGGGCACGACGGGAGATTCTCTTCTGTCCGTAGATCTCTTCTTCTCTGATCGGGTTTCCACTTTGTGAGACATTTATCTGCGAGCACAGAAAAGCACGTTGTTAGAACGAAGGGTGTAGAAATATAAAACAAGCAAGTGTATAACGTCTGGAGTTTAACTTATGGTTCGAAACATAAGCCCATTCGGTAAATCAAGGTCATCATTCATCTGGTACTTGCTCATTCGGTAAAAAAAGAAGATGAGAGAGCCATTCGGCGAGGGAAGGCTAAATCACCTGATTCGGTATTCTAACACGGTTCGGCAGTAGGTTTGATTCGGCAAGGAAATCTGATTCGACTATCCCTCTTGGTAAGGAATGAACCATAACTTGAAGCCCCTACTTATAGGCCAATACCAACAACCGGACCGATGGGTTCGACACACAGAACCGGATAAGAATTCCTCCAAGCTAACCGGCCTCAAACAAAGCGCGACATATGCTGACATATGCCCCACTTTGGGGGGCAAATGTTGGGCGTGTTTCCATCTCCTACCGATCCAACACTCTTCCCACGCAGAGCCGAACCAGACCTTGTTCCACTGCATGCCGAATCAGAGCAAGGAGCCTCTACCGAACCATCCCTTTCCTCGTGACTACCGAACCATCACCCAGGACCAAAGGTACCGGACCAAACCTCTTCCATGCTTGCCGAATCAACACTACTTCCCTACTATCCAACCACCTACCACCGGACCAAAGTACTACTGGACCAAGACCTCATCTCCAACCATCTACTGCCGAACCAAGGCATTGCCGAACCAAAGTTGCCAGGCTAGATTGCATCAGCCCAGGCCCGCCAGCAGCTATACCCATTCAAGACCTGTAACGACCAAGAATTTTAAACAAATTAAATTGAAAATATTTAATTAATTTTAAATATTTGAACGATGATTTAATTTGAATCCTCAATATAACTTTGAAATTGGCGATTTAATTTCAGAATTTAATCTATTGAATTGAATAAAAATTTATATCTTCAATTTTAAGTTGAAGAAAAATATTTCGAAGGCTTTTAAAATTCATATTGATAATACTGAAGATAATTGGAGCTTCAGAATCGAATTTTGAATTGAAGTGTTCAGTTTTGAAATTTATCGTTCGTATCGATATTTAAAAATAGCCGTCCGAGGCACAGTCTCGGAATTCAATGAAACGAGTTCCATTGGATCCGTAATATTGTATTATTACCGGATTTCAAATTTCGTATTTATCGGAGCTATTATGTGAACGTACGACACATAAACGCGTTGAATCTTTATCGAATTCAATTTGAATATAAAAATATAAATTTTTATCATCAGCCACCCTAGATTTTTTTGTAGCAGACCTATTCCCTGAAACATCTGAGCGCGCTGATCTCTTGTCCCCTTCGTTTTTCTTTTATCACGCAAGCCTGGCTCTTTCACGTTTTAAAAAATCAAACGAAAGAAAATCAGACCCTCCTTTTCAGTTCGAAAAAAATGGCTGCCCTCGTTTTAATTCAACTCGAGTTCGAGCGATGAAGGGCAGGACCGCGGCAAATGTCGAGATGGCCATATTGATCGCGTGGCCAGGATTTCTAGAAGGCTTGGCGACTTCGAAGAGAACGGCGGAGGAGACGCGTTCGATACCAGCAATCGCGTGCTCGATCTGGCAATCGAAGGCGCGCGTATGTCTGAATGGAGGTCGCGGTGAGTTCGTGGTAGCTGATGTGGGTTGCGACCTGGCGGCATCGATTCGCGTTCGAAGGCAGGCAGATAGCGACTACGGTGTTGGTGGCGTGTTCGTGCTCGCGAGTGAATCTAGGGTTTCGGCAAGACGTGGGTCTCGAGCCTGGTATCGTGATTAGGTATAAATTTTAACTTCAAACTTAATTTTAAAATAGATGTTAAATCTGTTACTGCAGAAAAAAATGTAATATATATATAAAAATTTAATTTGTTACTGTAAATTTTATAAGACAGTTTGCAAATTTGGATACAGTAAAGTAATTGTACTAAATAGGGATTAGTTTACACTCTAGACTATTAGTTTAAGATAAAAATATATAAGACTGGTTAAATAAATAAGAATTTTAAATGTTGAAGGATTTGTATAAATTAGATTTTTATAAAGTTTACTTACCTTATTTTATAGATAATTAGATGCAATTCAAAGTGAAAGGAAATAATATACATACACATCAATTTCCAATTATCAGTTAATTTTGAATATATGGGAATTAATGTGTTAAATTAGCTTACTTAATTACTTTAGCTTTTAAGAAATTTTTAAAAGGAGGAATTAATTTAGATTTAAATTTGTGAGTTCATTAAAATTATGAATGGTAAATAATTGATTGTTCAATTAGTTCAAATATTAATAAAATTATATAATTGTCATACAAGGTCTATAAATCGAGAAAACAAGTCGAGATGGAAATGGATTGCAAAATAAAAGCTAAGGTGAGATCTCCTCACTCAAAAAATTGAAAAGTGGAATTTTCAGTTATTGATTTGATTGCTATTGGATGTGATATTAGATATAGTAGGATATATATCTATATATATATAGCAATATATACATATTGGCATATGTATATATTGGATTGATTGATTTCCCGCCTCGTATAGCGGATGAGACCCTATTGCGCCGTTAGTAAGCGGATAATATTTATTAAACCCATATACCGCGATAATTCCGTACTGGAGCGGAATTGGTATTGTGCTAACATCTGTGGATGCAGGGAAACAGGTTGGAGGGATCCAACTGGATTCCTCACCGTATTGATTATTTACAGATATTGTGATATATTCTGTTATCATATGATGATATATGATATTTGATTGTTGTGATTGATTGTTTGATGCTGTAGCATCATCAGATCCATTTTTGAAGTTAAAAATAACGATATTATTTTATAAAAGGATTTCAAAGTGATTATTTGAAAGTATACGTTTTATTGAATTTTGGAATTAATTCATTTTAAATAAATAAATGTTATAATTTTCGTGTTATAAAATTATGAGATTTGTGAAGATATAATAAGAATGTGGTTTTTGAAATATAAGCTGATTAAATTGTAATTGGGTTAAATTGAAATTTTCGACTTATTATAAATGGATTATATTTATAGAAGATGTATAAAATTGTTATTTTATAAATAAGATAAGGAGATTATTTAGGAGTTCTATAAATGTTAAAATGAACTTATAAACGGATTTTATAAGTAAGTAGTATTAATAGATATACGATTTGTGACGTTATAAGATGAAGGATTTTGAAAATAAATGAATTATGAGTTATCAACTTATGATTTGGATTTTTGTTATATAAATGAGTCAAATGGAATTGTTTAAGTAAGGTATTTCATAACTTGAAATTGTTATAAAATATAAAATTGTGATTTATAAACGTTGTTTATAAATCCGAAATCACTTATTTTGATAAGTGAATCGTAGAAGTTAATTAAAGGAATTATATTCACGATTTTGGACAGTGGATAAGCCTTTAAATAAAACATGTAGGAATGTTGAATTTGGATAACGAAGTATATTCACGATTTTGGACAGTGAATATATTATTAAATAAATTGGATATGTTTTGGAAAACTGATATTACGAAATGAAGTAATTGTTTTAAAAGATGTTTTAAAATGTGTTAAATATCGAAATCATAGATTTCAACATTTATTGTTGAAATAGACGTTTTCGAGAAATAAGGAAATGGTGGACTATAACACTGTTGTTATAGTAAATGATTTCCGAAAGGAAATGTTTTATATAGTATTGGGATTTATATATCTATCTCAATTTCGAATCCCTATACTAGTGATTTTGAGTTGTCGTAACGATGTTTTACGTAACATTCGTTCTGACTCAAATAAATGTGTTTAAAGAGAATGATTTCCTTAAAGGATGAAATATATACTTAATTTTGATTTAAGTATATCGAATATTTTCCAAGTGTTGAAAATAAATGATTGTGAAATACTTATTATTTAATAAGTATGGAAATGCTTTTCCAATATGAAATGAACTGTTTTGAGATTTTATCTTTTAAAGATAAATTGAAATGTGGAAGTTGATTTGAAATTGTTTTCAAATGATTGAAATGTGGAAATAATATATCTAGTAAAGATATTTTTGAAAATTAAATAATTTGGAAAATTATTTGGAATCTGATGTTGTTGCGCATCTTTATTGATAGTTAAATAACCGACTATCAATAATTACCTTGAATGGGTATTTGTTGTGAATTTGATGAAATTGAATGCCACACTTATTTTTAAATAAGCGCTCACTATTCGGGTTAGCCGGGAAAGGACCATAGGGTCGTATAACCCATTCCGAATATGTGATACGTCGTTATGAATTGCATTCGAAGACCGGTGTTGAAGACTGGATATTTTTGAAAACGGAAGGATCACCGTCGAGTTACTCTACATCGGCTGATCTCCGATTTAGAGGTTTTATCACCCTTAGTGACGGGAAGTCCGGACGTGATTAGAAATTTATTCGGATATGCAAGGGCTTCGTGAGAAGTGCCTTCGGTTCTGTTCGATCCCGGAACAGACTTGTATGGATTGTGTGTCTGACGTTACAATTTGAGATATAAAGCTGATTTCTTTCAAATACATTTCTGTTGGTGGCGGAGAATTTATTCTCTTAGCTTAACACCCTTCTCTGAGACGTACGAGCTCAGAGGTTATGTAGTTGAAATTCATCAGCGATATATCCCAACTTGGTAACGTGGCATACTGAGTGTTGCTGTGAAATGATCAGTGTTTGATCATTTGCGATATGATCATTTGTTTGATCTTATATCTTTGTGATCATAGGTTGATCATTTGTTTGACCCGAAGAATGGCTTTGTAGAAAGCGTAGCTTTGTGGACGAGACTTCGTCGAGCCTCACACCCCGGAAATGGTCAAAACAGGAAGGATGCAGCAAGGTTCTAGGGAGTAGCGCCCCTTAGTGTATGCCATTCCTTCTGGATAGAGGTGGTATCATGGTATGGAGCCCAGATACTTAACCTATGTGGTTGCTGCAAATTTATTACTTTGTGGTTGTTGGAAATCGGGGATCCTCGGGAAGATCGGTTACGATCGGGGGATGACATACGCGTTTCAGTAGTTACCTATTTTTGCAGAGGTAACCCGGCCTTGTGTTGGCAGAGATCTAACCGTAATGTTAGGTTATTTCTCGGGTCGTCTATTCCAGGGACGTACCCATCGTGGCATAGGAAGTTCCTTAGCCTGACCATTTGTTGGAAATCCAAAGAAACAATACGCGACGTGTACGGTTTTAGTTGTATTACCTGCTATGGAATGTGGCGGTAACCTGCTATTGAACATAGTAGCTATAGTAGGCATAAGTGCGGAATGCCTATGCTGGCTAAGATTTGTATTATACTTTCGAAATGTTTTCTACACTATGCACTAATAATAATATAAAAAAAAAAATGATTTGATTTTGCGTAGTAAGCATCTTTGACTATCATAAGAAGAAATCTCCTCCAATTCTGCGTTTGCATTGTGTGTGTGGTGGGAGGTCTTATGGTAGTTTCATTTTCCAAAAGCATTGCGAATTTGTCTTATTTTCTTTGTGAAGAATAACTGTTTTACGATCTCACACCAGTCACCATGACTGACTCGGAGTTTATTGTTCCCTTCTAAACTCTGGGTGCCCACCAATTTCCACACGGGCAGCCTAGAGTTATGTTATCAGGATATTCTGGAGCTTTGGAGATAAGCTGGATGACGAGACGTAGTATTTGTATCTGATATTATTTATTCCGCTGTGTATTCTGTATGAGGACAAGTTTATATAACTGTCCATTGTTGTATATTGACTCTGATGATTGATGTATGTCTAAACTGATATAGTTCTTTGTTTTAAAAGACTAGTAATTATCTATTATATATTGTTCCGCTGCGATATGTGAGACTCTGATATTGTTTTTCTGTTCTTCTGTTGTTCTTCTTCTCTCTTCTTCCTTCTTCTTCTGCTTTCTTCTTCTTCTTCTCTTTTTCTTCTATCTTTTCTTCTATTTCTTTTTCTTAAAACCCCTCAGGAGTCGTATTTCCATGCATCTTGAGTTAATCAATGGAATTTAGTGTTTAATCAAGGAGTACGGATTTGCGGGTCTTGACAGCGTGGTATCAGAGCATATGGTTAAGCGACAACCCTGCTCTGTTGGGTGTTACTCATTAGAGATAGAGTCAGTAGTACTCTAGAATGAGTTGAGTGTAATAATAGATATGAGCACGTATTTGTTAGTGAATATAAAAATTGTTTTATATTGTGATGATTGGTTTGTTGAGTGGTATATGGATTCTGGTCGGTATTGTCCGTACAACTCTATCGATAGGGATCTCTAAACACTTGTATAAAACAATTCGGCACGGTATTGTTTTAAATAGGGTAAATGAGATAATTTTGCCCAAAACTATTTTTGTATAGAAAATAAATGTTTTTCTATAAAGTACTATAGTATATGGTTGCATGGTTGTTAGGAAGTAATAATAGTGAATTGTCATCACTAAAATTGAATAAGAAATTGAAATCATAACTCCAAAGTTAAGAAATAAATCCATATACAAATGAAATTTAAAGAATTTAAATTATAAATGTGGTTTGTAATTTAAAACGGAATTCCAGAAAAGTATTTGGAAATGTTTTTGAAGGAATTTGAAAATTTTGGTGATTTGGAAAGTTTAATTCCTTTTTGATTTGAAAATGGATTTCAAGGGTTTTGAAAAATGTTTTGAAAGGTTGAAAAAGACTCTGGAATACCATATAAAAATATTTATGAAATAAGAAATAAGTTGATAACTTATACAATTTGAATTTTGATAGAATAAATTTAGCTTAAAGAATGAAGTTAAATCAAAGTAAGTATAAGCAAATGAATGAAATTGAATTGTTAAATTCATTTTGAATTTATAAGTGAATAAAACTAGAATTGAATTCGATTTGTGGAGTTAAACTAAAATTAGTAAGTGAAGCTAATTGAATATTGACCAAATGGATAAGGTATTGAACGAATTAAATTCAATGATTATAAAAGAAAAGTAAATTGAATTCGAATTGGAAATCCAGTTTAAATGACAGTAGATTTAACCGAAGGGTAAATTGAAAACAAATTTTGGAAATGAACAAAAGTGAATAAAACTGGAATTGAAATTGAATGTTGAAAGCAAATCTGAATTTGTTAGTAGATGAGAATTTGAAATGGATTAGTAACTGAAACTAATTTAAAATGGTGCAGTTATGAATGAAAGATAATCGATAAAATTCAATATTCGGAATTGAAGATAAATTGAATTCCAATAGAATTAAAATTGAGAATTGAATTCAAATGAGATTAGAAATGTAAAATTGAATGGATATGAATATGTAACTTCAATAGTGAAGTAAAGATGATATAAGAAATAAGTATCAAAATTTTGTAATAGAATTTGCAAAATGGTTTGGATATGTAACTAGATATTATGGCTAGTAGGATATACAGGTGTTATGAAGAAATTGGATTTGATTTCAAAGATAATTTGAATTGCTCGACAAAAGGTAAGTATTTGAATTTCAATATGAGATTTGATGATTTCTTCTCTAGCCGCTTGGCATTTTTCTTTTCTTTTTGAAATCTGAGAGTCCGTAGGGACATTTTGTAGTAGTGCCGTGTTAGCCGCGCAAAGGAGACGCTGGCGAAATTTTTCGAAAATTTCGGGTGTTAGAAAATTTTTGAGAAAATTTTGAAAGTTTAAATTTGAAATTTGAATTTAAAATTGAATTCGAATTGAGAAGTGAAACAATGATTGTTTGAAACTTATAATTTAAGTTGGAAAGTTAGTTGAATGATAACGAATCTTTAGTAGAAAGATTTGTTTTGAAAATTTATAAAACTATTTAGATTGTGAAAAATAGTAGACGAGTTAAGGACCATTTTTCCTAACTTGTAATTTCGAGGACGAAATTCTTTTAAGGGGGGAAGTTTGTAACGACCCAGAAGTTTAAACAAATTAAATTGAAAATATTTAATTAATTTTAAATATTTGAACGATGATTTAATTTGAATCCTCAATATAACTTTGAAATTGGCGATTTAATTTCAGAATTTAATCTATTGAATTGAATAAAAATTTATATCTTCGATTTTAAGTTGAAGAAAAATATTTTGAAGGCTTTTAAAATTCATATTGATAATACTGAAGATAATTGGAGCTTCAGAATCGAATTTGGAATTGAAGTGTTCAGTTTTGAAATTTATCGTTCGTATCGATATTTAAAAATAGCCGTCCGAGGCACAGTCTCGGAATTCAACGAAACGAGTTCCATTGGATCCGTAATATTGTATTATTACCGGATTTCAAATTTCGTATTTATCGGAGCTATTTTGTGAACGTACGACACATAAACGCGTTGAATCTTTATCGAATTCAATTTGAATATAAAAATATAAATTTTTATCATCAGCCACCCTAGATTTTTTTGTAGCAGACCTATTCCCTGAAACATCTGAACGCGCTGATCTCTTGTCCCCTTCGTTTTTCTTTTATCATGCAAGCCTGGCTCTTTCACGTTTTAAAAAATCAAACGAAAGAAAATCAGACCCTCCTTTTCAGTTCGAAAAAAATGGCTGCCCTCGTTTTAATTCAACTCGAGTTCGAGCGATGAAGGGCAGGACCACGGCAAATGTCGAGATGGCCATATTGATCGCGTGGCCAGGATTTCTGGAAGGCTTGGCGACTTCGAAGAGAACGGCGGAGGAGCCGCGTTCGATACCAGCAAACGCGTGCTCGATCTGGCAATCGAAGGCGCGCGTATGTCTGGATGGAGGTCGCGGTGAGTTCGTGGTAGCTGATGTGGGTTGCGACCTGGCGGCATCGATTCACGTTCGAAGGCAGGCAGATAGCGACTACGGTGTTGGTGGCGTGTTCGTGCTCGCGAGTGAATCTAGGGTTTCGGCAAGACGTGGGTCTCGAGCCTTGTATCGTGATTAGGTATAAATTTTAACTTCAAACTTAATTTTAAAATAGATGTTAAATCTGTTACTGCAGAAAAAAAAATGTAATATATATATAAAAATTTAATTTTTTGCTGTAAATTTTATAAGACAGTTTGCAAATTTGGATACAGTAAAGTAATTGTACTAAATAGGGATTAGTTTACACTCTAGACTATTAATTTAAGATAAAAATATATAAGACTGGTTAAATAAATAAGAACTTTAAATGTTGAAGGATTTGTATAAATTAGATTTTTATAAAGTTTACTTACCTTATTTTATAGATAATTAGATGCAATTCAAAGTGAAAGGAAATAATATACATACACATCAATTTCCAATTACCAGTTAATTTTGAATATATGGGAATTAATGTGTTAAATTAGCTTACTTAATTACTTTAGCTTTTAAGAAATTTTTAAAAGGAGGAATTAATTTAGATTTAAATTTGTGAGTTAATTAAAATTATGAATGGTAAATAATTGATTGTTCAATTAGTTCAAATATTAATAAAATTATATAATTGTCATACAAGGTCTATAAATCGAGAAAACAAGTTGAGATGGAAATGGATTGCAAAATAAAAGCTAAGGTGAGATCTCCTCACTCAAAAAATTGAAAAGTGAAATTTTCAGTTATTGATTTGATTGCTATTGGATGTGATATTAGATATAGTAGGATATATATATATATAGCAATATATACATATTGGCATATGTATATATTGGATTGATTGATTTCCCGCCTCGTATAGCGGATGAGACCCTATTGCGCCGTTAGTAAGCGGATAATATTTATTAAACCCATATACCGCGATAATTCCGTACTGGAGCGGAATTGGTATTGTGCTAACATCTATGGATGCAGGGAAACAGGTTGGAGGGATCCAACTGGATTCCTCACCGTATTGATTATTTACAGATATTGTGATATATTCTGTTATCATATGATGATATATGATATTTGATTGTTGTGATTGATTGTTTGATGCTGTAGCATCATCGGATCCATTTTTGAAGTTAAAAATAACGATAATATTTTTTAAAAGGATTTCAAAGTGATTATTTGAAAGTATACGTTTTATTGAATTTTGGAATTAATTCATTTTAAATAAATAAATGTTATAATTTTCGTGTTATAAAATTATGAGATTTGTGAAGATATAATAAGAATGTGGTTTTTGAAATATAAGTTGATTAAATTGTAATTGGGTTAAATTGAAATTTTCGACTTATTATAAATGGATTATATTTATAGAAGGTGTATAAAATTGTTATTTTATAAATAAGATAAGGAGATTATTTAGGAGTTCTATAAATGTTAAAATGAACTTATAAACGGATTTTATAAGTAAGTAGTATTAATAGATATACGATTTGTGACGTTATAAGATGAAGGATTTTGAAAATAAATGAATTATGAGTTATCAACTTATGATTTGGATTTTTGTTATATAAACGAGTCAAATGGAATTGTTTAAGTAAGGTATTTCATAACTTGAAATTGTTATAAAATATAAAATTGTGATTTATAAACGTTGTTTATAAATCCGAAATCACTTATTTTGATAAGTGAATCGTAGAAGTTAATTAAAGGAATTATATTCACGATTTTGGACAGTGGATAAGCCTTTAAATAAAACGTGTAGGAATGTTGAATTTGGATAACGAAGTATATTCACGATTTTGGACAGTGAATATATTATTAAATAAATTGGATATGTTTTGGAAAAGTGATATTACGAAATGAAGTAATTGTTTTAAAAGATGTTTTAAAACGTGTTAAATATCGAAATCATAGATTTCAACATTTATTGTTGAAATAGACGTTTTCGAGAAATAAGGAAATGGTGGACTATAACACTGTTGTTATAGTAAATGATTTCCGAAAGGAAATGTTTTATATAGTATTGGGATTTATATATCTATCTCAATTTCGAATCCCTATACTAGTGATTTTGAGTCGTCGTAACGATGTTTTACGTAACATTCGTTTTGACTCAAATAAATGTGTTTAAAGAGAATGATTTCCTTAAAGGATGAAATATATACTTAATTTTGATTTAAGTATATCGAATATTTTCCAAGTGTTGAAAATAAATGATTGTGAAATACTTATTATTTAATAAGTATGGAAATGCTTTTCCAATATGAAATGAACTGTTTTGAGATTTTATCTTTTAAAGATAAATTGAAATGTGGAAGTTGATTTGAAATTGTTTTCAAATGATTGAAGTGTGGAAATAATATATCTAGTAAAGATATTTTTGAAAATTAAATAATTTGGAAAATTATTTGGAATCTGATGTTGTTGCGCATCTTTATTGATAGTTAAATAACCGACTATCAATAATTACCTTGAATGGGTATTTGTTGTGAATTTGATGAAATTGAATGCCACACTTATTTTTAAATAAGCGCTCACTATTCGGGTTAGCCGGGAAAGGACCATGGGGTCGTATAACCCATTCCGAATATGTGATACGTCGTTATGAATTGCATTCGAAGACCGGTGTTGAAGACCGGATATTTTTGAAAACGGAAGGATCACCGTCGAGTTACTCTACATCGGCTGATCTCCGATTTAGAGGTTTTATCACCCTTAGTGACGGGAAATCCGGACGTGATTAGAAATTTATCCGGATATGCAAGGGCTTCGTGAGAAGTGCCTTCGGTTCTGTTCGATCCCGGAACAGACTTGTATGGATTGTGTGTCTGACGTTACAATTTGAGATATAAAGCTGATTTCTTTCAAATACATTTCTGTTGGTGGCGGAGAATTTATTCTCTTAGCTTAACACCCTTCTCTGAGACGTACGAGCTCAGAGGTTATGTAGTTGAAATTCATCAGCGATATATCCCAATTTGGTAACGTGGCATACTGAGTGTTGCTGTGAAATGATCAGTGTTTGATCATTTGCGATATGATCATTTGTTTGATCTTATATCTTTGTGATCATAGGTTGATCATTTGTTTGACCCGAAGCATGGCTTTGTAGAAAGCGTAGCTTTGTGGACGAGACTTCGTCGAGCCTCACACCCCGGAAATGGTCAAAACAGGAAGGATGCAGCAAGGTTCTAGGGAGTAGCGCCCCTTAGTGTATGTCATTCCTTCTGGATAGAGGTGGTATCATGGTATGGAGCCCAGATACTTAACCTATGTGGTTGCTGCAAATTTATTACTTTGTGGTTGTTGGAAATCGGGGATCCTCGGGAAGATCGGTTACGATCAGGGGATGACATACGCGTGTCAGTAGTTACCTATTTTTGCAGAGGTAACCCGGCCTTGTGTTGGCAGAGATCTAACCGTAATGTTAGGTTATTTCTCGGGTCGTCTATTCCAGGGACGTACCCATCGTGGCATAGGAAGTTCCTTAGCCTGACCATTTGTTGGAAATCCAAAGAAACAATACGCGACGTGTACGGTTTTAGTTGTATTACCTGCTATGGAATGTGGCGGTAACCTGCTATTGAACATAGTAGCTATAGTAGGCATAAGTGCGGAATGCCTATGCTGGCTAAGATTTGTATTATACTTTCGAAATGTTTTCTACACTATGCACTAATAATAATATAAAAAAAATGATTTGATTTTGCGTAGTAAGCATCTTTGACTATCATAAGAAGAAATCTCCTCCAATTCTGCGTTTGCATTGTGTGTGTGGTGGGAGGTCTTATGGTAGTTTCATTTTCCAAAAGCATTGCGAATTTGTCTTATTTTCTTTGTGAAGAATAACTGTTTTACGATCTCACACCAGTCACCATGACTGACTCGGAGTTTATTGTTCCCTTCTAAACTCTGGGTGCCCACCAATTTCCACACGGGCAGCCTAGAGTTATGTTATCAGGATATTCTGGAGCTTTGGAGATAAGCTGGATGACGAGACGTAGTATTTGTATCTGATATTATTTATTTCGCTGTGTATTCTGTATGAGGACAAGTTTATATAACTGTCCATTGTTGTATATTGACTCTGATGATTGATGTATGTATAAACTGATATAGTTCTTTGTTTTAAAAGACTAGTAATTATCTATTATATATTGTTCCGCTGCAATATGTGAGACTCTAATATTGTTTTTCTGTTCTTCTGTTGTTCTTCTTCTCTCTTCTTCCTTCTTCTTCTGCTTTCTTCTTCTTCTCTTTTTCTTCTATCTTTTCTTCTATTTCTTTTTCTTAAAACCCCTCAGGGTTCGTATTTCCGTGCATCTTGTGTTAATCAATGGAATTTAGTGTTTAATAAAGGAGTACGGATTTGCGGGTCTTGACAAGACCCCTACCCCCAGCCTCACTCTATAAATAGAGGGGCAGGGGTACAACAATGGGAGACAAGTTTGAGAGCTCAAGCATGGAGAGAACTTTCAAACAACTTTCTTTTACTTGTATCAAAGCTTTGTACTTGTAATCTAAACAAGAGAAGAGAAATAACATATGAAGTGGACGTAGGCACATTCTGGCTGAACCACTATAAATCTGCGTGTCTTTTTACAGTTTAGCCCCTGCTTTTTATATATTTGCATAAATCACCCAAATCGCTAAGAACCACATAAGATCTACTAAATCATACGACTTTGAGGTGTTTGTCCATTTTTTGTGCAAACATTTGATAATTGTTTATACACGGTTTTAAGGGTAAAATCGTTTAAATTGAATTTTGAATGCCATGAGGAAACTATATGTTATGTAAAATATGATATTGGAGATGGATTTTAATTTTTATAATTTTTCAAGCTATGGAAAATTTATTATGAATTTTCATGGGAAAATATGAATAATTGGGTTTAGAAATTAATTTCGGTTATTTTATGAAGAATTTGGCTCTGAAATTTTATATGTTAGATAACATATTGAAAGTGAATTTCTATGATTTTGGGTATTTTTCCTAAGTAATTTACTATGGAAATAAAATTATTTTTGATGAAGGACTTAATTGTTTTATTGGTTTTGCTTAATGGAAGGGCTTGTTTGTTAAATTAATCCTTGTTTAGATCTGAAAATCATGTGACGGTTATTTTTGTAAAGAATTTGAAAAGTTATGGCAACCAATCAAATGTTTATAAATAGGCAGGTTAGTTATAAAGTATTCACTTTAAATGGCATTAAATCAGACTTTATTTAGAAAATATGTTCTGCCTCTTTTAAAAGCCACCTTTTGACCCTATGCTTCCACCTTCAACCAAGTCGAAACCTACCAGGTTGAAAACAACTAAGCCGAAACCAATACACAAGGTATCATAATGTTGGTACGTAGTGGATTGGAGAAGGGTAGAAGGCATGATGTTGAAACATAGCTTTTGATGGGGTCGAAACCTTTGTTTTATTTTCCGAGGAAATGCACTTGCCTGTTTTACTAAATGCTTTCGAAGGAGTCGAAACATATGCTTTCTAAGGGGTCTTTTTAAATTGCTTTCGAAAGAGGTTGCTGCCTCTTGTTTAAATTGTAGCTTCTGAATGAGTTACTTAGTTTTAAAATTAATGCTTTCGAAAAGGGTAGTTTCGACCAAGTCGAAACCCTTCTACCGTCCCTATGTCTTTCGAATGGATTGAAGTCATCAACCAATTCGAAAGGTAGCTTTTGTTTTAAACCTATATTAAGCCACTTTCTAAAGCCTTCGAAAGGATTCAAAGGTTTCGAAGGCAATGGCTTCGGAAGGGGTTTTGAAGCTATCCTTCAAATGTTTTACTTATATGTTTTGAGCTTTCGAAAGGATGGTTCTAAAGCCATCAATTTTCCCCAAATAATTTTATATGAAGATTAAAGGTATTGAAAGAGGTACTTTCGTATATATTCACTTTGACCCAAAAGTTATTTTTAAAGATAAACCCAATGCTTTCGAAAGGGGTACTTTCAAGATGTTTCGAAGCCATGCTTCTAAGGGTTAATAAGCAATACTTTAATACTTTCGAAAGGTATGTTTGATGGTTTCAAAAGAGATGTTTTGAAGTGTTTTGAAAGGTATATGCTTAGTGTTTTGAAAAGAAGATTTAAATGCTTTCGAAGAGGTTATCCAAGGGTTTTGAAAGTAAAGTTTTAAGGTTTCGAAGGCCTTAGTTTTGAAAACAAATAACCCAATCTCATTTTAAAGGAAAACCCATGGCTAAAATAAAGGAGTTTTGAAATGATTTTAAGTATGAAATTTTTGAAGAAGCATCCCTTGATAAAATAACAGGTTAAAGGGATTAACCATGTTTTATATGAAATTGATTTCAAGGATATTAAACCACAGGTGTTGGTATTATTGTGTTAATATGTTTGCTTCTTTTAATATATATATTCACATTATAATGGACCCATAACTGCATTTTGGGGAGAAAGGGCAGAATAACTAGCTATATTGACCCAACAGTGAATATAAATTGAATTAACTCCTGAATGAGTAGAATTGCATCCAGGAGGTCAGATAGACCAGAATGTAGGATGCCTAAATAGTGAAGTTGTCAGATAGACAGGTTCGTAGTAAACCCATGAAAACTATGATTAGAAAGAGTTATTGGCAGGGGCCAATAGGTTTGTAGTGAACCCATGAAAACTATATCCGGATTAAGTTATTGACATATGTCAATAGGTTCCTAGTCAACCCATGAAAACTAGAATAAGAAGGAAGTTATTGGAGATACTAATAGGTTCCGGGAGAACCCATGAATAAGGAAGTTATTAGCAGAGGCCAATAGGTTCTTAGTGATCCCATGAAAACTATGAAACCGGACAGCGAGTCCATAAGTTTTAAACTGGTTATTAGTAAGCCCATGAAAACTAATAGGTTAATAGTGACCCTAGAAAATATAACTGAGACAGATAGTCAAAATGAGTGGGGATGGGTAATCCAGAATTGATTTACTTGTTTGCATATCATCATAATATTTTGAATTGCTATGTTTTAACCATTGTAGATGCAGGAGCACAATATATGGTTTTATAAAGTTTTGAATAAGATACTAGTGAGGGGAAAACTCGTTCCGCTATGCGGCGTGGTCTCACTAGATATCTAAATGGTTTGAGATGGTAGATTATTATTCATACCAGGCTTTATGTCTGACTCGAAGTTTATGTTTTCCTCTTAAACTCTCGGGTGCTCAATTGATTTTGAGTAGTTTGAGAGTTAAGGTTTTCAGGCACCTCTTTAGACGAATAAGCTTCCGAAGACGTGCAGGATGCATGATAGCTATTTGGAGTTCTTTTCTATCTTGATTTCGCTGTGTTTTGTTGTAAGGCAAAGTTGTTTAATTGCCTAGTTATATACTCTGATCATCCAAGGGGGCATCTTCATATGTCTCTCTTGGCGTATGTTGTAATAATTATATTTTCTCTGAACATGGTTAATGATTATGGGATTATGTAATGAATTTGAAATGCTTTGAAATGGAATGGGAAAGTTGTTTGTTGATTTTAAATTTTTTTCCATATCCATGTATTTATGTTATATCAATGTATCTAACATTACCGTATTTGGTCGCCGAGGATTAATAACTATGGATGACTGCAACATTCGTAGCCGTTAGTTTTGGGCCTCCAAGTGGGGGATGTTATAGTATATTCTTTCATAAGGAGTTTGTTGTCTTTTATAAACAATTCTCTAGTATTTCGCAAATACTTGAGAATACTATCACTCACCATTTAGCGATCTTACTTTGGATTTAATATTCGTTCAATGTAACAACTACATAAGCGATTAGCGATATAGTAGACATCATAGCATATATGATAATTCCTATTGTTAATGCATAAGGAGTCTATCTCATATGCTCCACATTAAATGTTTTAATATGCCACTTATGTATTGAAAGAGTCTATGCGGTAGGATCATATAATATGGAATAGTGAAATGGTCTAGGTAGATAGTAGTAAGCAGTAAGTAAAGTAGACACCAAGACTTTATACTGGTTCGGACCTCTTGTCCTACGTCCAGTCCCTAAGCTCCTCTTAGGAATTCAACTAACCAACAACCCCCACTTAACCCAGAGGAATAGGTTTACAACTTACCCGAACAACCGAACGAGATTTCTTGCCTCAACTGCCGAAGAGGGCTTCAACTAGATACTAAAAGTATTTCTGACTTGTTGTGTTCTTGATAACACTAATGAGTCAAATTGAGTACAACTTTCCTATAATCTTATCCTCGAGAGTATACAAAGTGTTTGTGAAGATTTAGGAAAAGTGAATTGCTATGAATCAAAAGGTGTTATTGTTAAAACAGAGATTTAAGCAATTGAAGTGGTTTGTGATTGCTTTTGAAAACTTTAATAAATCTGAAAGTATGTTCAAGAAAATAGAAAGATTAAAGCAATTAGAATTAGTGATTTGCAAATGTTAAAACCATGTATTTATACTTGTAGAAGAGGTGCATTTGTTTGCAAGAGGTGCAGGCAAGAGATGCTTCCATTTCTATTGGAGAATGGTTGCAACTCTTGGGAGGAAGAAGGTGTCCTTTCAGAGAAAATTCGCAGTTATAGATTCAGTCGACTGAGTAGGAAATTCAGTCGACTGAAAATACAAAGGAAAATTTTCAAGAAAGCATTCAGTCGACTGGGCAGGAAATTCAGTCGATTGAAACTGTGCATATTTGTAAATGTGTGCCAGTTTCAGTCGACTGTCCATACCTGTTCAGTCGACTGAACTGTAAAAGTATGCACAGTGAACATGTGAATAAAAATAAAGTTTTATGAATGTGTTTTAGTGTTCGTGCAAATCTCTTGAGGATAGATTTTAACAAATAATCTAGACTTTAGACCTATAAAAATCATACTTATGTTTATACTTTGGTCTTCATCGATCTTCCTCTGATTTTGCATATATCTCTTCCTTTTTGTTGAAGCACATTGTCATTGATCAAAATCTTCGTGTATCAACATGTATATCATATGAGGCTATCCCAACATCCTTTTATACTTCTTATACAAGTTGTCATTTTCAAATCCAGTATTGAGTATTAAACAATAAAACTAAAATGATTTAACTCGGGTACATCGTCAATAATCATAAGTTTGTAGTTTACATATAATTTTAGAAATATTTTAGTACCTTTAATAATTTTTTATAGACATGCGCTTCTTTTGCATTTTGACAGATAATCAACCTGTTTAATTTTCTTGTTAAAATATTTGCTCAATTATGATGCTCGTCGAATGATACTTTTGTATCAATTCTTGGATCATTTTCAAAACTCACAAACTCAGTATCGCTCCCACTGACTTTGAGATATTTTGGTTGTCATATGCAAAGAGGTTAGTTAAATCATTATCTAGAATTTCTATATAAACATATATGTATGAAAACTCAAAATCATACTTAGCGATTATTTTAAGAGTAAAATCTGAATAATTCAAGCACGTTAAATGATGAATCTGTTACATCAATTTTAGCAATTGAAATTTTTGTAGCTATTCTTATAATTGTTGCTTACTATATTCCAACTGCAATCATCTTCTTCTAGAAAACATATTTGCAGCTGATGGATCATATTTCTTTTGGTACAACTATCAAAATCATATTTTAATACTATACCTGGAATCTATTCAGGAGTTGCGCACCATACTAAGTAATAAAGTTAATACTCTTGATGGCAGTCAACTAAGGAAATTATATTCTCAACATTGATAAGAAACTCATAGTTTATTTTTAATGTGTGAGAATTCTTATCAGATATTCTAATATGTTGTGTCCGCTTAGCTTTTGTTAATTTCATTTCATCCATCGTAATCCGTTTTATCTTTGGATTATATCTAAATCCATTTTACTACATATAATTTCTAAAAAAATTCCTTCATCGTGAAGTTGGCATTTCTTGAAACAACAATTATTTCTCAATGCAATGGAATAGATATTCATAAACATTTTATGAACTACCTTTATATATGTATAAAATTGATTTGGTTTTTAGTTTACGATAATTATGTTTATAACATAAATTGTTCAATCAATATGTATCAGTCCCAAACTCCATTGGTGTGGTCTACACAAGATCCCCCATGAATGAATATCATGTGTAGTCCCTCGACTCACATGACCTATTAACTCCTTAACATAGGATATATAAGGGTTTCTTACCCACTTTTATCTCGTATGACCTCACAAACTATGTTTTAGATGAAATTAATTTTAACCTTATTTACGTACTCTCAAGTACATGACCTTACAGAAAGAAGTCAACTCAACATCACTCATCATTAGTTGTTCTAAGCCTAATAAAATTCGATTATTCCTTGTCAATACATCATTATATATCATAAGGAGGTGTTACTTTTGAGATAGTGTAGCAGCCTGTAATTTCAAACACTTCGTCTTTGAATATCATAACGTTTTGAAATATACTTAAGTGTTATAAATGTGATTTTATCACTTTGTTAAACATCTTTTAATTAATGAATAATGATAAGAAACTTGTTTTTGAAATTTGTTTACAAAAATAAATACTTCGGAGAAATATTGATAATGTGACTGAAAATCGGTTTATCAATAAACATCTTTTTAATCGATATAAATTGTTCGAACTCTTTTGCACTAGTTAATTAACATATGAACACATTAGTAACTAGTAACACACTTTGCTTCATAAATTAAGTATAATCTTCTAGAAGCTTCTAAAAGATAAGAGGATATTTCATGTAAGGGGGTAGTTTGGTCATTTACTTAGACATGAGATGGAAAGGAGATGCGATGGAGCATGTAGGGGGCTGATTTTTCCATAACAAGCCAAGTAGGGTGAGAGCAAGGGTAGGTAACACCACTTCATGCCTATATAAGTGGGTGTATGCCCCTTGAATCCATTTTACAAACTTATACAAAAAAGTTATACGCTCTTTTGCTCTTTCACTCTTTCTCATCATAGATTTCCTAAGAAAAATAATTTCAAAACATCTTCAAATCAACTCAAACATGTTCAAGGACCTTAGGAAAACATCACAACACCTTCTATCAACTTTGATCTTGAAAAATCAAAGCACAACTCCCTCCATATTCTTGGACCATAAGCTATTTAAAGGCAATATTGCCTAATAACTTGAGAAAAAGCAAGGAGAGGTAGGAAGTTTGTGTTTACAAGGGCGAGGTAGGAAGTTGGAGTTTGGACTTGCTTGTTTACTTGGTTAAGGGTGAGATAACCCATCATTGAATGGATATAATGTGTATGTAGCAACCTTGCTTCCTACGCCCTATAAATAAATAAATTTAAATTAAATAAAATTGTTTTAATTTAAATTTGATAATTAATTTTTAAAAATACATTTTTAGTTAATTAATTTCTATTTAATAAAAGATTCTAATTTAATAAATTGAATTAAATTAATATGTTCTTATTAATTCATATCTTGGAATTTGATAAATTGTTTTAACCGAATATAATATATTTTTTAAAATGTAAATAACTGCTTGTGATGGAAATAATGGTAGGAAAATAAATAAATGGGCATCAAACTAAATAAAATTGCCCAAATACTGAAATTTAGATTGTGGAATGAAGTGTAATTTAAATTGAATTAGATTGGAATTTGTTTATAAATAAACAAGTAACGAATCGAAGAATGTATAATTATTGGAAGATATTTTACAAAAGGAAGTGTAGACCGATTTAATTGTATTGGAGTTTATTTCCATATAAACTGAAGAAGAGAAGAATTAAATCCAACCCTTAATATAATTTAAGCCCAAGCCAACAAAAGTAATAGCTTCCTTTTCTTTTATTTCAAAAATATACCATTTCATGCCCAGCTCCAAAAAAAACAATCATAGTTGTAGCCGGTTTGCCTCCTCCCAAATCCTATCCCCAATGGAATCGCGGTATATAAAAAAAAGCTTCGCATGAAGTGTTTGGGCTGGTCGACGATGCTGGGTTGGAGGCGGTCATCTGGCCCGCGCGTGCTGGTGGGAAGGCGAAGTGATGTGGGTCGTGAATTGACAAACGTCGCAATGTATTCTGGCGCCTTCGGCAAGGTCGACGCGACCTAGGAGCGTGGGTGCACGATTGCTAGAGGAGATATGTGTCGTATTCGTGCCAGGTGATGTCGATGGAGGTGAAACCGCTTCCTGACTATTGAGGTAAGTGGTGGCGAACACGTGCTTGGCTAAAGCGGGAGATGGAGTGACGTTCAGGCGGAACATGGCTGGGTTTTATTTTTGTGGTTGATGAAGAGAAGAACGTAGTAGATGGCTGTAGAGCTGGCAATGCGTTGGCGATCGACTGAAATGCAGAATGGGAAATATTACAAACACAATTGGTGAGTTTTATACTCACACATCTATATTTATTTCCTCTTTCTTATTATATGAATTTATCCCGATAATTGGTTGCACTGTTTGGTTGAATTGTATGTGATTATGGATTAAATTGTTTGGCTAAATTGTTTGTTCGAGATATTGGACTGATTTTGTGAGTTTGGATTGGATTGTGGGATTTCATGTATTTAGATTGTCTAAAATGCAAAGTGGATGCCGCCCGCTTGAATTTTTATTTGTAAATTTTACATCTCTTAGGGTCATTCAGTTGAGAATATATCTTCTCATTAGAACTGTTGGTCAACATAGATTATGAAGTATTATTGGTTGTGTGTGTATTTACGGTTGGTCGGAATTCAATATGAACCAATTCGGGCTAAACGAGAAAATTATATCAATGATTGGTTAATTATTGTGGATAATTTTGCTCCACGATGTATATTTCAGATGTTCGATTGATTTTATAGTTTCAAAATATTTTTGAAAGCTTCAAAAATTATTCTTGGTGCTTTAAAAATTAGATTGAATTATATTTATAGGTAAATAAAAGTGGTTGGCAAAATAAAATGATTTATTGAAAGTTGATTGGATATAAAAGTTTATTTGAAAATAAAAATAAAGAGTTTTCAATGTTATGGAATTTATGGAATTTTAGGAATTATAAATGAGGGATTTTTAATATTATTTTCGAAAGGGAAATTCTTCTGTAAATAGAACATTTAATAACTAGATTAAATGGTGAATAATTTCAATGGAATTGTGAGCCTTGAATTATAATTCCCTTTTGTACATGATTTGAATCAAAATGATTTATATTTGATGGGTTCATGATTTAATTCTATTTAAGGATATTGAATAAATGAATTAGTAATATCGTTTGGGATGGGGCATTCAGTATTATTTTTTGGTTATTCTGTTGACTCGTATTATAGAATATTTGTTGTCTAACGAGTGTAGTTTACTAACTTCTAGTAAACGATCTAGTAATACTGAGTGGTGTGGGACGCTCAAGTAATACTTGTTCGATTACTATTGGTAAGTAGATGTCACTTATATTCTGGAGATGGGTTAGGAAATTATGTTATCGTCTAAAGGTGACTCCTTAGAGCTTAATAGTTGAGAGTTCCATTGCTCTCTAAGGGCTATAAGCTAGAGATATGTTGGGATTTATAGATTTATCCTCTTAGGACTAACTAGTCGATTATATTATTATTTACTCATAGGACTAGTAGTCGAGGAATTAATACGTTGTGATGCTCTCATTAGAATGTGCGGAGTCGAGAGTATGTATTAATACTCTCATTAGGACTCATCTTATCGAGACTATGTTGTGTTGCATCCTCTAAGGACAAACTGGTCGGGTATCATTATCTACTCTTAGGGCTAGTAGTCAAGGATTTATTATGTTGATATGCTATCATAAGAACTCATATAGTCGAGAGTAGTAGTTGTCACTCTCATCAGGACTCCTAGAGTCGAGAGTACTAGTTATCACTCTCAATAGGACTTATATAGTCGAGAGTATTTGTTGGGAATCTACGTCATAGAGTTCACGCTACTATGGAGAGCACGTGAATTAGACCCACTAGATAGGTTAGTTATCTATCCTAGTGGTCCTGATTGCAGGGTCACGCCCCGGATCCGTGATGTCACCTTGTTGAGCTGTAAGCTGAGAGTTATTTCTCTCATTAGAGCCATTGCCTCGATGTCACTTAAGGACCAACAGTCCATTACCAATGGCATGTACGAGTCATGGCCAATGCTCGGCGTAGTCCGACAGCGTGTTTACAACATGTGATGGATACAAGAGTCACGATTCTGGGAGTAACTAAGGGACTGTAGGAAACATACTACGATCATTAGCGTTTCTTGGAGCTGTGATGCGATACGTCAGTCTCCCTTCTGGATGACTTAGGTAGGCCATTATATTTGAGATATTTGATACTATCACCTCAATAGAGACGATAATTGTTTGATATTGGAGACTGGTTCCATGTCCATCTATCAATTGAGATACCCTAACCCGTGACAGCTGCATGTTGTCTATCCATGACATTAGAGACCTGCTGTGAGCTTGTCCGTCATTCTCTCATAAGAGCATATGGCTGAGGGGATCTCCTTTTTGTTTGTTTTGTTGTTTCTATCTCTTAGGACCATTCAGTCAAGAATTTCGCCTCTCTAAGGACTGGGGTCGAGATATACGGCTGTATACATTGAGTACTTGATTGATTTTTGATGTTTATTGAGTTTGAGTTTTTCTTGATATCTTCGAGGGTCTAATAGTCGGAAGCTATCTCTTTCGTTAAGACTGTAGGTCGAGATAATTATTTGGATATTGTTTTGATATTTTGGTTGAATTGTGTTTTATTTGGGATTTGTGTTTCTAGCTATCTTATAGAACTAACAGTCGGAAGTCCATACTTTCATTAGGACTGAAAGTCGAGATAGTATTCCTGGATATTACTTTTTTTGCTCTGTTTGGATTTCATTCTATTGGGTTCCATATTTCCTGATCTATCTTTTACGACTTAGCAGTTGGGAGTTATCACTTCCATTAGGGTTGTAAGTTGAGATTTGATGCTTTGATTGTTTATTTGGGTTTGTACCTTCTTTGTTTATATTTTTAGGGCTTGAGTGTTAGAAGTTTGCACTTTCATCACGGCTGCAAATTTAGATAGATATTGTGGTTGTAGACCTTTGGATTTGGTTTGATTTGGCATACATTCCTTTATCGTGGTTATTATGGATACATTGTGCGCTTATCCATATTATTTTGAGATTTTGATGTGTTTGATAGTTATCATCTAATTTATAGTTGTCATGATTCTTATATGTATTTCTTAGGTGATTTTAAGGTATGAGGCATGGTATGTTTTTGGTATATTCTTATGAAGTTATGATAGATGTTACGTTGGGTCATTTTTTTGCCTGTTATTACCATGCTTATCTTTATGTACCCATATTGGATTTAGATATACTCTGACCTGTTTATTATTTATATAAAACTCGGGTCAGTTCGAGACTTTTTAGGTACAGGAATACTAGCCGTTTGGATGTTGGGCTTTAGAGGAGACATTATATATATGATATAATATCGAGAGTTTGAGTTGATGACTATGTATAGTTTTCTTTGGACTCCTCGTATTTTTTGTATTGTGATATACTATCGTATGTTTTATTAAATTGGATTCCTTATATATAGCTTTTAGAAAATTAGTTAAATTGTTTTATTAAAGTATAAATATCTTATGTAATATAATATCTTTTAAACTGTTTTATTAAATATATGTTATATAGATAAATTACTATACATATGTATATCATTTCTAAAAAGGGTTTTAAAGGTATGAGAAAATGATTCAAAAGGGGTTAGAAATTGCTTAGTGGCCAAATCATTATTTTATTAATTACTTGTTTGAAAAGTAATTAGCTATGCTTAACATTAAAAGCCGACGAAGTTGGCTTATCTATTTGTGAGAGTTAAGATTGTTGTTCAAGTAGGGATATAAGCAATAGTGCCCTAACCTACCGTCTTCACTCTTGACTGAGAAATAGTTAAGTTTGGGAGGTTGAAAATGTGTTAATCGTGTTGAGTACTTACTCATTTACGGAAAGTCAAAAATACTATGCTTAACACTAAAAGCCGACAATGTAGACTTCTCTATTTGTGAGAGTTAAAATTGATGTTCGAGTATGGATAAAAGAAATAGTGATCTAACCTGTCGGCTTCACTCTTGACCGAGGAATAGTTAAGTTGGAAGGTCAGAAACGTGTAAAGTATATGAACCTTGATTTCTGTAAGCAATCGTTTTAACTAGATAGTCAATTAGTCGAATATTGAACTTGACCAAATATAACTTGGGAAGTACCTAAAAGCTTCGCGGCTTCATACGTTCTGAGACCCCTCGGGGAGGAGCATTGGTATGAAACGTCTCTAGCTTTAAAAACTTATACATACGAGATCCCACGAGGAGGTCTCCTCTTTATATAGTTCTTTTACTTCTAAAAAAACCAGAATTGAGTTTTTCAAAAATTCATCAGTTGGTTTTGGAGAGTCCAGGATCGGTAAGTGTTTTACTTACTAAATACCACTTCAAAACTAGTATACGAGTCTATGTTTTGGAAACGGTTGTGAAGTAGAATGGTGTAGAGATGAATTGTCTATCCTAAGGTTAAGTCCAAGGGAGAGGTCAATATTAACATTTCAGACTTATGTTATAGAGTTGAACTGTCAATCTTAAGGTTAATTCCAAAGGAGAGGTCAGCGTTACCATTTGTCAAATGGGTTTATGCGGGAATTCATGGAGTGATTCATGTTCTGTTCGAGTTATCAAGATTTGTACGTGACCTCGACATCGGAAATGACAGAAAACAGAGTAGGCCACATAGCCAATGGGGTTTAGCTAATACATAGGGTATATCAACTTCATATATAGAGTATGCTTATCGATATTGCTAGTGGGAGTTGATGATATTTGGTATAACGTGTTAGGGCATGGACCGGCTATGTTTCTCCTAATTGGTATATTTTATCTAGAGATATATACCCTCGGAGGTAGTTTCTGATCCTTATGCAGGAGATTGAACTAAGCGTGACCGAAGAGATCTCCATAGAAAATCCATATGTGAACATACCTTTGGGGTTTTAGATGTACTTCTAATATTGTTGTGATGTGAGATGCAAGAAACACAGCTATTTTCTGATTTATATTATACATCCTGAACATTATATATTATATTACTATATTAACTTAATGAATGGTTGATTTATTTTGAGGGGAAAATCGTTATGGTGATCCGTACGGTCTTATTTGTTACCATTATATTCATGTATCCCGAGTTTTCTCTTACCAGACTTATGTCTGACGTGTGGTTTTCATTTTTCCTAAATTCCTCGTGCACTCTTTTGAGTAGGCTGAGTAAAGTAGGTTTTACTTTGGACGCTTCAGAGTTTAGGAGACAAGCTGGGGGCTTTTGTTATCTATTTATTTCTATTTTTATTGCACTGTATTATGTATGTATCAGCATTGTGAGGACATATAGTTATAACTATCCATGCTAATGATAGTACTTAGGTTTTGTAACTTAGAAATTTCTATATTCGGGGTAACCATTTGAACTGTCATTTCGATATTATATATTATCGTTCTGCAATGAGATTTTGATGTTGTGTTCTTTTTTTCTCATCCTATTCGTTTTTTTATTTTACCCTAACTATCTTTCTTTTCGGCAATTGGATGATCGACACACGACTACCGTGGATGTATTTAGTGTCAACATTCGAAGGTCAAAAAGTTGGATCGTTACATTTGGTATCAGATCCAGGTTTAAGCGAACATCTTGGCTTTGGTTGTGTATGGCTCATTAGAGGTAGGGTAAATGACACCCTAGAATGAGTTGAGTGTATTATATTATACGATAGTGTATTTGTATTTTTCTATAAACTTACACCTTCTATTTTCAGCTTTTCCTTAGGAATAAACACTTTCTTTAAAATAACTTTATCCTTAAGTACCCTAAAGATATTTTGCTCTGTTCAGGTAGTACAAACTATGAGTACTAGAACTGCCAATGCTAGAGGTGGGAGAGGTGGTCGGGGTAGTACTATCACTAACAGTGGAACTCAGGCACCGAGGAATGTTGCTTCTATAGAGGAACCGAGAGTGAATGACGTAGAGGAGGTCGTGCAGATCAGGCCTCTGATGAGTTTTGCTTTGCTTTGTCATGATTATGAGAGGTTGGGAGTAAGAAGTTAAGTGGCTAGAAGACCATCATAGAAGTTTGGTCTTGGCTCAGATTATGTGATCGGATATTTGGGGATATAGAGCTGGATGACACGATGAAGGGTCAGTTGGCGTCGCAACATCTGACAGACGCAGCCATGGATTGGTGGAGTTCTACTACAGCTGATATCCAGGAGAACAACTTCTCTTGGGCCCTATTTAAAGAAGATTTTGAGAGGAAATTTATACTGGAGGTTGGTAAGATCTTGTTGTTTAAGAGCTTCTCGGATATAAAGCAGGGTGATATCACTGTTGCAGAGTATGAAAATAAATTTAGCGCATTATGAATTTGGGCTTGGTATGATAGACATGGCTTTGAAGATGAATGAGAAGTTTGTGGCACGTATGCATCTTGAGTTACAGCAGTACATGACTAGTTATCTCGTGGGGTTGTTTGTGGATTTAGTGAACATAGGGTTGAGAGCTTAGCACCGAAGCCATATATTTCTGCACCAGGTGGGGACACCAAGTAGAAATTTTAGCCGTCAAGAGATATTTCTAGAGTAGTTTGTCGTATGTGTAGGCAGAAGGGGCACTTTGCTTAGAGTTGTAGGTCAGGGAAAGGAGGGCGAGTGGCTAAAGCACCGTTAGTTAAGGCACTGATTGCTAAGGTACATAAGTTAGAGCCACAGATGGCCAAGGCACATTTTGCACCAAAGCTGCTACAACAACCATCAGCTGAGCCATTTTGTTAGGGACTGTCCGATGCTTCAGAAGGGACAGCAGCCTCAAGCTTTTGCACTAGCTTTAGCACCTTCTAAATCTACCGCTGCAAAGGGAAAGCAAGTTCTGCAAGGTATTCTATCTATTTATGGCATTCCAGTTTGTGTCTTATTTGATACTGATGCTTCTCTTAATTTCATATATCGTATTCTTGTTGATAGACTGAAACTTGAACCAATTATAGATTTAGATTCTATGTGTGTGTTGAACCCTATTGGGGGCTCGACCAATCTTAGTATGATCTGTTTAGGAGGTTCGGTCACTTGTTCTGGCCGACTCCTTGAATGTGATATGTATATCCTTGGGTTTCTAGAATTTGATATTTTGCTTGGGATGGATTATTTGTCTCAATATTAGGTAGTCTTAGATTGTATTGAGTGGTCTATGGTATTGAGAAAAGGAAGAAAGGCGATGGTAGTGTCTTATGAAGAGCCTGGCTTGCTTATGACTAGTTTTCTTTATTCTCTTGATGTGGCGGAAGAGGAGTTGGGTTCGATCTTCGTGTTTCATGAGTTTGATGATGTCTTTGAGGAGGTGTCATGTAACACCCCACCTCTATACCCAAACTATCCAAGAGTATTACTAGGTAATACGTCAGATAATATGGAGAATAAGGTTGTATAGGGTATACATAGGAATATTCTATTGGGCTAACACCAGTAAGTATCTCAAAATCGAATGCATAACTCACCCTATACATACACAATATTGGCACGAAGCAATAAACATATATGCTTTAGGATATAACAATACACAATATAATCACAGAGAACACAGAGTCCACGTAATGATAACATATAATAATAAATATACATGAGTCCAAGTGGGTATACAATAATAGTCAAATACCCACTAACATAAAAAATATACATAACATGTCCAATATATATACATCTTAACCACTCATGAATGCATATGGCTACAAATATACACAATAATATACAAATATGCTATCCATCACCTATTCTCATCGACATACTAATCGTCTGTCCCTGAACCTAAAATGTCTTAGACTGACCCAAGTATTATACAAATAACACAGAAGGTAGACTATGTCTAGAATGTAAATGTTAGTATAAAATAACAACTAGCATGGAATAAAAAAAGTGCAATACAAATGGCACATGTATATCTCAGGTGTTAACTTATCTCAAACCATGCAAATGGACAATAATCCATCTCTAATTAAAGGCGATCAATGCATCAAACGGGCATATAATCAAGTGGGTGAAACAATTATAATCTAACTATCATCAAGTATAAACTCATCAACAATACATGACATGATCTCAGCAATGCCCTAGATTATCTCTCAGATAATCATAAAGTAGACATACCCGGGGTTCGTCTCGCTCGATAAATTTATATAACACATAACAATCACCCACATTAAACACACACAAAATATAAATATGGTGTACTCTCGGTAGCCAAAGTCATCTCTTAGATAACAATGTATAAGATATTTACAGGGTCCAACTCCATGCTCTCAGCATCTCTAGCTATCCTCGATAGCTATATAATCAATGTGCACGGGGTTACACAACTACATAGACTCTAAGTCTCATAAATAATCCAAGAGATCAATAACCACATAATAATCATCTAGACCTTCAACTTTAAAGTAATCGACTTGGCTCTGAGCCCAATAAATAATCATATGGTCTCTTAGACCTTTAATCCACTCAACTCTCGGTATCATGGACAATCATTGGGACTCTCAGTCCTATGTGCTTTTAGCATCATAAATATGTATTTTGGCATCGACCTCGTCAAATTATCAAATCGGCTCTCAGTTGTAAACACAATGATCTCATATAGGTGAATAAGTATGCGTCTACAGCATCTCTTAAATAATAACCAGATGGGAGACTGACAGCTCTTAACCTGCTCCAAGAGCCTTGCTCACACGCTCTCAACGCTATAGTCTTAGTTACTTCGATGGCTATCGTGACCTAATGTCCATTAAGTGCAAAACTATGTTATGCATTGGGCATGACCCTGTAAGTTCCTCTAATGGTAACAGACTGTTGGCCTAAGTGATACAGGGGCAGTGCCTCTCAGTCATGGCTCTCAACCACATACATCAACAGGTGTGCCACGAAATCGAGGATCGACCCCGCAATCAGGCCATTAGGATAGGTACTAGCTAATCCGGTTTACTCCCCAACATATAATAGGAGTACACACAGTAAATAGACACTGTTATGCCTCTCAACCTACTCACTCTCAGCGAGCATCACCTTGAATATAATACCCCATATACTCGACCCTATTAAGATGATGTCTACTCGTAAAAAGTAATCGAACAAATATCAGCTCAGGCATTCCATGCCACCTGGTGTTGTTCGCTCGTTTACTCCATGCTTGTAAATTGCACTCATCATCGCACAAGTATTCTACATACAATGATTCAAAAGATTAATTGGATAAATATTACCGAACGTCCCATACCACTCAGTATTACTAATCCATTTACTTGAAATTCTTACGATATAAGATTAACATACAATAATACAATTCGATTATTTATTGATTCGAAAGTGTTTTAAAATAAAATCTTTCATTTATTTATAAAAAACTAAATCAATTTCCAAAGAGATTTAAATAATAAAATCTTATTCTTTTCTAAAATCTTTATTTAAAAGAAAAACCTCTTACATAATTACAAGGGAATCTATATTTTTAAACATTTATTCAATTTAAAATCCCTTAATCACCTTTTAAAATAATTCATAACTTCGAAATAATTTAAAATAATAATACCAAAGAAGTTTATAATTTATAATTTCCTTTGAACAACAAATTTAAATTATTCTATGTTCCAATCAAAATAGTTTCCCAAAACCATAATATGAAATTCCATACCAATGTGTTTAAAACCGACGTTTACAATTCAAAACCCATTTAAATTACCATAGAAAATATTTTATCAAACTAAAGTACTCTATTATATCAAAACTTCTAAATATTTAACATTAAGATATAGGTTTATAGAAATTTACTTGTATGATTAAACCTCAAATTTCACTTTTCAAAATGATTTAATTCAAACACATTGTAAATATTTCTAAACAAATTTAAATATCTTTCCCTTTGTTTAAAATAATCAAATACAAAATGAATTACTTCCAAAAAATTACACTTAACAATATATGTGATAAATTAGCAATCTAATACACTCCGTTCAATAAACAATCACATTCAAATTTTATTATTATTCCAAAAATATTATTTTATAAAACATCATGTTTAAGGGGTATTTCACCAGAAGGACAAACTTTGCAGTCCAATTAGTTTCTAGGACACACATTCAAAGAAATTACCTTCAACACCAAAATCAGCAGAATAATTAATTTCAAGAACAAAGTCAGCAGTCCAATTACTTTCAAGGGCATAATTTCATATGTTTTTAGGCCCTAGAAACTAATTATTTTACGTTTTGTTCTTGAAAGTAATTATTTTAGTTGTGTGTCCTAGAAATTAATTCCACTTGCTAAAGAGGCCCTTGTGGCTAATTTCCACAAAAGTAAACTCCTTATTTCAAATATAAAGTTTTTAAATCCTTTTTATAAAATCCTTCAAATACCTTAATAATCGTAGATAAATGAGAGTACATATATACATAAGCCCACTTATTCAAACAGTAACAAAAATCGCCACTTTCAAATATTTTCTATTATTAATAATATTTTTTTTCCAATATATTAAACAAAAATCATTCCAAAATTCTTTATTTATTTCCAAAATATTTCATTTCCTTCAAAGTTTCACATTTCAATTTATTTACTCCCTTCCGATCAATCTAAGTGTCATTCTAACTACTTGCAAACATTTATTTATTATACAAACAATAAAAAATGTGCGTACTCAACAATCAACCAATTCCCAACACAACAACGATCAATCAAGGACTTGCAATACAAATTCAACCAATTCAACCAAAAATTCATTGCCAAACAATCAATTAAACCAGAGGAAACGAGCGTCTAAACGATAGTTGTGAGTTAAAAAGATAAGTCACCAAATTAAAGCTTGAAGTTCCTAGCCCGAAGCTACAAATTGCTTCAGCCTTTAGTGTTATAGCCTATCTACTACATCACCCAAACCTCCAACCACACACACCTCACACAGAGCCAACACCCTTACTCCTCTACTTGCTTGCTTCAATAGTCATTGCAAAAACCCCTGGTCTATCACCTACACTCGCTCCTAACCTCATTGTCGCCCAAACTGTCTGAACCTTGC
The DNA here is from genome assembly GCA_030737815.1 of Allium fistulosum. Lineage (NCBI taxonomy): Eukaryota > Viridiplantae > Streptophyta > Magnoliopsida > Asparagales > Amaryllidaceae > Allium > Allium fistulosum. Next base: position 1,030,531,322 of record CM060905.1, read on the forward strand.
GTCCTCCACTTGCATGCAAGGCGTCAGATATGCACCTTCGACTAAGCGTCATCGCTTCTCGGTCGAGTGCGATTTCATGTGGCGCTTTATTTTCTTTTTCTAACGTGATTTTTAATTTGGTTCCAGAGAAATCTGAAGAGGGTTAGACAACGAATGGAAGTGGGTTTAATTTTGTACTAGGTCGGGTTTAGAAACAAAGAAGGATAGGTTTTGTAATTGGGGTTGGGCTTGAATTTTGAGCTTGACTTCAATTCAATTTAAATTCTCATTCAATCTAGTTTTATTTTCATCTCTTTTCTTTCCATAGTCCCTTTTAATTTATTTGTAAATAAATTTCCATTTGATTTAAATTAATTTACACTTCATCATCATGAATATATTTCGAAACCGCCTAATTTCATTCAATTCGATGCCCTCTTATTAATTGTCCACTATTTTATTCACATAAAAAAGTTACACTTTAAAAATATTTTATATTTAATAAAAACAATTTATTCAATTTCAATAAATTACCGAAAAGAATTTATTATTTTAATTAAATTTATTAAATCATTAAATCAAAATCTTATATTAAACAGAATTTAATCAAGTAGAAATTTATTTTCAAAATATTAATTATCAAATATTAAATCAAACAATTTTATTTTAATTAAATTTATTTATTTATACAGCGTAGAAAGCAGGATTGTTACCGATTTCTCTCCTTAAGAAAATTGCGTCTTCGCAATTTCTTATAAGGAAACGTCGTACACAATTCATACCCTGACTTTTTTTTTATTCTACAAACTTCTAAAAGCTTACACAATCCTCTATGTGGCTCTCATAATCCAACTCATCTTATCGTATGCTATGAATTCAAATAGATTCAATTAACAACTTTCATTTTTTCGCGTATGATATATTTTTGTGAAAATATTATAAGTGTCGGATTTTTCAAATTTTTTTGGCAACGCCTCCTTTGTATGGAGAGCGTTACAAAAAAATCAAAATATAATATAATCACAAATCAATATACATCTCAACACGGGGCATCTCGAAACATGAGAAAACAAGATGATATCACAATATATATCGTTATAGTATAAAATTTTAACTTTACTTTGCATTTTGAGCAAGTTAGCTTATTATAAAGAGAGCAAAAACGAGCCAATGTTGCCATCTAGTCCAAATATTCCACTTGAACACCTATACTTAACTCAAATGTAACATTAGCTTTATATGAAAGATATAATAGGCATGTATCATTAAATTTCAACATAACATAGTGTTCAAGTTTTGACCACATTTCAACAAATTTTCCTTAATCAAAAACACATAATTGGACAATAACATCAAAGAGTGAATTGTTATATAGCGTTTTAAATTTTCAAAACAACTTCTGGATTGCAAAAATGTCATCAATAAATTGAGTTATATCATTTTTACCAAAGATATCAAATTTTGAATTAGCGAAACAAGGGCAGGTCCACCTTTTAAAACTACGCTTTTGGCTTAGTAAATTTCAGTATTTTGCAAATCTCTCTAAAGAAAAATTGTTGTTCACATTCTAAGCTTTTCAGAATGAGCAAGATCGTAAAAATCGAACAAACCGTTTGAAATTTACGATCAAAACATTTCAACACTGTTTTCGTGCAATTTTGCATTCCGAAACAGCAACTAATAGCCATTCTAATTCATGTATAAACCATATCCAACTCCAAAAAAATTTTTAGTGGTTAACATAAATGTTGTTACTTCTAAAAAGATCTTACTAATTAAAGAAAAAACACTAAAATCCGATCACACAATCAAAATTTATGTCTATTTTACTACAACACTTCAAATTAAAAATTTCACAACTTTTCCTTTGAAACTATATAATTTAGATCAAACTTCTTAAGTCAAAGTTGTTTTTTTGCTTTTCAAATAAGCTTACAAAATGCCTTTCAAATGTTTCCGAAACAATTTATCAAATTATCATTAAATTTACAAATCTCTTTCGATAATAATTTATATCACTTCTCGATATACCACAGACAATTCAAAATTTTCAAATTCCTTGAAACCAACTTTTTAAAACTTCCATCGAATAATTTCAAATTAATATTTTTTTGAAAATATTCAATCCCTTTATTGCAAACTAGAAACAAAAAAATATACAAGCCTAAATGTGTAACTATTTACAGCCAAACACATCATCTCTCAGCCTAAACAAATATAAATAAGAAAACAAAGCATGGGCCCAAACACTTAGCGGTTCAAACCCTTGACAAATCGACTACAAAGAAAAAAAAAACAGAAAAACACTTCATTAACACTAGCTTCCAACATTCCTAAATTGATCTAAAATGCTCCAGATCTAAAAATTGCGATGTGAGCTACTCGACTACACTTCCAACGAAGTATCAAAACTACCACAACTGAATAGTCCAACTGCTACATCAGTTTCAAAGACGATGAACCCAGTCCACCGAGCACAGCTACTCCACTTAACAAGGAAAAAGCAGTAGAGAACGGGATTAAAGATTAGCGTGGAAATAAGGGAGAACCACCACCAAGCATTGACTGAAGATGCAGTATTCAAGAGAGAAGTTCAGGCTACCCGCATCGACAGACTCTTGTCGTATGAATTCATTATATCCCTGTAAATAAAGTTATGAAGAAATACTGTAATCTAAAACATAAATGAAACTTACAAGATCTTTAGGAGCTTCAATAAAGAAATATTGACAGTGCAAGGACATGTATAACAACTAAAGCTCATTACGACCATTCGTTGCAGATTTCCCGATCGGGTTGATTATTACAGTTTTGCATGAACTTAGATTTATAGGCTAATATGCTAATGCATGCATGGATTTGATTACATATAGTTTGTTCTACGTTGAAATTGCTGTTAAATGCTTTAGAATTCCTTTCTCTCCAAACACATCACACAATAGTAGAGAGCTCTATTCTAAAAATTTCACTGCTTTTATTTCTAGCTCAAAATTTTTAATCCAAGCTCTTGATTTCGTTAAGCAAAACAAGTTGCCCAGAATTAGATGCGTACCATTTCAATTTGTAACGACACCATTTCCAGATGAAATCTGAAAACTTATACTTAAAATAAAGGTGATTAATATCTTCCTCTATAGATTCACCATATAAGACACGATCTAGGTTAATACTAATGTGTTTTTGAATAAGCCTAAGTTTAGTAGGCAAAAAGTTGTTAATGGCTCTATATAGACAAATTGCCATTTTAGGGATATTAATCTTGTGCCACACAGTTTTTTCCCATAATTTGTGTTCATATACTGATCTAAATAAGTTTCATACATTTTTGAACAAGTATTGCCCATTATTAGAGCACGGCCAAACCCAATAATCCATCGTTCTATCACTGTAGATAATTTCATCATCGGTTTCGTTTCTAACCGACCTTAAGAAACTGAAGCTAGAATTTTTCCATTGATTATTAAAAAGAATGTCCCCAACTAGAGCTTTCTCACTTTTAGTAATGAAAATTAAATTATGATCCAATTTGTTGATAAGTCTACCTCCATATAGCCATGGCTCATACCATAGAGATGTTATCATACCATCTACAATACATTTCTTCATGCATTTCTCAACTATAGGTCTTAACCGTAAAACAAATTTCCAAGTGCCTGATTGAACGCTATTAACATCAATCTCCCAGAAAGATTTGTGCTCAAAAATTTCTCCTTTAGCCACTAAGCCCAAACGCCCTGTTGATTAGCCACTTTACAAACTAATTTAATCCCATCTCATTGTTAGTGTCCTCTAATTTTGTCAAGCCCATACCTCCTTCCTTTGGCCTGCACACCACTTCCCAAGGAACCTTGCTCACTCTACCTTTCCACAAAAAATTCAGACAAACATGTTTTGTTTTATTTACAGTGCCTAAAGTTAGTTTGAAGCACTGCATCCAATACCCAACAATTGGATAGATTGTAGATTTAATTAATTCAGTTCTACCCATGCTACCGAGTATTCTAGCTTCCCATCCTTCTATTCTTAATTTAATCTTATTGGTCAAACTATCATAGTCCCTATCTGTCAAATTAACTCTAGTTAGGGGAATGCCAAGATATTTAATTGGTAACATAGCTTGGTTAATGTTGAGCATGTCAACAATTTCCCTTCAATACTTCACCCCTTCATCAAAAAAATAGATTAGATTTCTCACACTTTAGATGAATACTAGTAATCGTAGAAACATTTGAAAACCTCCTTAATGGCTTCAGCTGCCTTGATAGTAGCACGTGAAAAAAACTAAAATATCATCCGCAAATATTATATGAGTCAAACCATTCTCACCTCCTGTAGGCAATAAATCACCGGCCTTATCCACTTTGCTCTCCGTAAGTAAAGTGTATTCCATAACAATGGTAAATAAAAACGGTGATAATGGGTACCCTTGCCTTAAACCGTTAGAACCGCTAAAAACCCCAAAGGATTACCTTGATTTATAATAGAGAAAGTTGGTGAACTTATGAATGCTTCAACAGTCCTGATCCACTTGGACGTAAAACCCGTACCATTCTCATATGCAAAACAAACTTTCTATCAACCGAGTCATATTGCGCATATCTACTTTAATACACATGTTCTTATTGTCTTTCCTGCCAAATCCCCTTACCGCTTCATGTGCATATAAAATACCTTCTTAAATGCTTCTATTTGCAATAAAATCACATTGATTCTCAGAGATAAGCGAGTGCATAAACAGATTCAGATGGTAGTTTAGAACTTTAGCAAAAATCTTATAAGAGAGATTGCAACACGCTAGAGGTCTGAACTGTTGAATTGAAGAGGCCTTTGCATTTTTAGGAATAAGATGAATAAAGGTGTGATTAATTTCCTTTAAAATTTTCTCACTCTGAAACGAGTCATTAATCATTTCTAAAAGCACGCTTTTAATTGATTCCCGTGGTGTTTGTAAAATTTAGCCTTAAAATCATCCGGACCAGGAGAAGTAACGTCTCTAATACTCATTAAGGTAATTTTGATCTTATATAAGTCAACCCTGTCATTTAAGAAATTTTTTCCATATTTAGAAATAACGTTTTACAAGCAATTTTTTGTAGCGCCTTATACTTCTTTAGATTAAAAATATCTGCAAAGTATTCCACCGCTTTTTAGCTAAATGTAGAAGGACCGTGGCATAATTCACCTTTTATCAAAATATCCATACTCCAATTTTTCAGACAATTCGTGCTAGACATCTTAGCATAAAAGAAAGTAGTCGCTTCATACCCTACCATAATCCAATCACATTTAGATTTTTGTTTGGTATCAATCATCTCTTTTTGAATAGAAATTTCCAACCTAGATTTCATATATTTCAAAGGATCTCTTGTTCCATTTGACCTATCCACCTCATTTCTTTTTTGAAACTTAGCACATTGTGCTCCTATAGAATTCCACCTCCCTCTTAGTGTCACTTCTCCCTTTAGACCATCGTTGTAAGTTGTGCTTAATAGCCTTCAACTTATTAAGAAACACAAACATCGGTCTCCCAACTACACCTAACTTCCACCCTTCTAAAAATTGATCATTGTAATCCTCACAAAGCACCCAATGGTTCATAAACTTAAATGGTTTAGGCACCTTGATATTGATTTCCGCGGGTGATAGGATAATTGGATTGTGGTTGCTTACCACAGATGGAAGGTATTCCACTCTAGAATTTTACATTTGTAACATCCATTGAGTATTCAAAACACCTTATCAATTTTTGTTAAAATGTTTTTCTCCGGTCCCGACCACCACGAGAAGTTGTAGCCTTGAATCTGCATTTTAGTAAGACCAACTCTACTAACCCAGCTGTTCATTTCTATTAACTTGCTGTATAGGATAGGAATTCCACATTGTTTGTCTTTAGCTAATCGATGCAATTGAAATCCCCAAGAATAATCCAAGGCTTATAAATAGTGTAAGCATCTTCCTTAAGATTTAACCACATTTTCCGCCTCATTACCTTGAAATTATAAGCATAGATAAACGAACAATTACACCACATTCCACCTGCATAAATTAAATCAAGCGTTATATGTTGATCACTCATGCTCACTAAATTGAAGCCCAAAGCCTCACGATCAGTTAATATAACAATTTAGCACTTATAATAAAAGGATACATTGCTAATAACCTCCCATTTATAATTCAGCTTTTTTCTCAAAACCTCTAACTCCTACCACTTCATTTTATTCTCCAAAATCTCAAAACACGTTACTTTAAATTGACTAATAATTCTCATAACTTCCACTAACTGATTGGGTTCGTGAAACCCCTTATGTTCCAACTTGTTATAGTTATTGTTTAGATTTGAATGAACTCTATAAGACTCTACCTTGCTTGGCCGAAATACTCTCCTTCTTGCTCATTTTCTTCTCCACATATTCAGGATTTTTAACAACTAACTTATCCAAGTCAACATCATGGGTACTTCTAGGCCCCGCCGGAATAGTGTTTTCTTAGGAAACCTTCACCTCTTTCAAATCATCTGATTGTATATAAGCTGCAACAGTTGGAATTGGTGAAACATTAGGACTCTCCTAACATGCACTGTCACTAATCTTTGGTTCAAGCTTCCTATTTAGATCTGCATTAGGTGCCAAATCCTACACAAGACTAGCAATATTAGGATCAGTCCCTTTATTCGTAAAGTTAGACAAAAACAAATTAACAAGAGAATGAGAATGGGTTAAGCCCTCTGCTTCCGATACAGAATGACGGCGTTTTAGCAGAACAACTTTTGGAGAGGATGTTTTGTTTCCCTTAAGAGCATGGACTGTGTTTCCCTTAACAAAAAAGGATGAATTGGCACCAGCAAGTGATAGTGGAAGACTTGATAACCCAACAATGCGCCGAGCCGAGGAAGATGTATTTTGAACACAGCCTGTTGACTCCAAGCCTTGCCTCCTGAAATTAGAGAGCTGCTTCTTCTCCAACTTCTCATTCGCCATCGCCTTTCTAACTGATTTCAACTATTCAATAGCATCATCTATCTCCTTCAGAGTTTTGATATCACCATCTAAATCCTCACTTTCCTTCTTATGGTTCTCCGATGAATCCAACTCACCTTGCGTGCAAAACATTATGCTATCCATGTTAACCCTCTGAGCACTACCAGGATTTATCGAGTTCGTTTCTTTCTCCCTACTCTCCATAACTACCTTCGTCCTATTATCCCCCGCTCTTTGATTACTGCACTTAGACTCCCAAATAGTCCCCTCCTTCTTAGTCAATTCCACTTGAATAGCAGGAATTTTCTCACCTAGACAAGGACTTTCCTCTTTGTCACATTGCAAATCTTCACTTGCTCCACAATCAACTCCAACTTTCATCCCCGAGACATCATCATCCACCTCTTTCTCTTTATATTTTGGTACCCAATTCTTCACCATGGGGCATTGAGAAATCAAATGCCCAAAACAACAACAACTCTCACATCTGGTGGAGGATTCTCATACACTACCTCCTAAGAGAACATTATATCACCATCATCAACAGCCTCAATTACATTAAGAAACCCCACCTCTGCTACAATGTCCACCAAAACTCTAGCAAATGAGATTCTTGTTTTAATTTTAGTAGCGCTGTTCATCTTAGTAGGCACACCAATGGTACTTACTAAAGTGCTTATAGCCTTATTACCCCATAATCTAAAACTCAAACCCGAAAGTCTGATCCAGACCGACATTATAATAAGAAGATCTCATTCAGATTTCATTAAGGGAGTCACCTTTTTCATTATGATAAGATTCTTGTCAAAAAACCATGCCCCCCCTCTAAAATCTTCATACAGTCCTCTTCATTCTTGAACCTAATAATAATGAAATCGTTGTCTCTAGTTTGCATGTCGAAACTAGTAGAAGTCTTCCAAACTCTTTTAGCAAACCCTTCAAACGTTTTATAAAACAGTTTTTGGCCTACCACATAAAGAAGTATACAATTTTCTCAACTACCTTCCGCTTCTAACACTGCCTCCTTGGAAATCCTCCTAACTCCCTTACCATATCAAAATGAGGTTCAATAAACTCTAAATCAAAACTGCCACCCAAACTAGCCTTCACAGCATCACAGTATGATGTTTGCGTCATAGGAATAGGAAATCTAACCTGGTTTTGCCTGAGTCCTCCAGTACATTTTTGATTAATGCTTGGACATAAAACAACACCTTTAGCATTCGCGTCTTTAGGAATACCTTGGTCAGATTCCCCTCCACCTACGCTAACCGCTTCTTTCCCGCTTCCTCTATTAGAACCACCTTGTTAGGCCTCAAGTCGACTCCATGGGTTTGAGTGATAAACAGCAGGAAGAAGATGAAGAATCAACAAACAGGTTGCAGGCAGAAAGAGAGCAAGGAATTTCATCGAACACATTTGTACAGGTTTACAACACAGCTGTAGACAAAGGGTCAGTGGACGTTTCGACCACCTCAGAGCATCATGAGAATCATCTTCATCAACTGAGTGCAGACATGAGATCTGACACGACTAAAGCTTCATAGAACAAAGTGCACATACACACGTGCATACGGTGTGCATGATATCTGGAGTTGTCAAAATAAGTGGGTTTTGTTGAAAAACATGTTTGAATAAGTCAAGGCCCATTAGCCATGTAACGGCTAGTAATTGGCATACTGCTATGTATAAATAAGAAGGAGAAATCAAAAAATGAAAGTGTGTGAAGAGTGAATTGAATAAGAATTTTTATTTCAATATTGATTCTTTTGTTACAATTTATCTCTTCAAGTACAGATATCATATTTCCTGCAAGTTACATTTTTCTCTACTCTCTATAAATCTTTTCTCTAAACTTATCACTCTCTGCACTTCCAAGAATCCTCACAACCCCGTTCCACCTTCTTGCTTGCACCTGAAAGTTTCACCGTTACAACCTGCAAACAAGCCTGCACTGCACCCATGATGACAAGAAGCAGAAGTTCAAACCCTGGGCATAACAATCTGGTATCAGAGCCACCCAATTCTGACAAACAACCAGAGTTATCAGACGAAGATAATATGATAAATCAGAGTGATGCAACCTTGAATGACAATCTTGAGGGAACCAGACAAGAACAGATTAACCAGAAGACAGCAGTAGCCATAAGGGATCTGCAAAAATAAAATCTTACCTTGCAAGAAACCTCTCAAGATCTTATCATCAAGATGGATAGTATAAGTGATGTGCTTAACAATGTGGTCAAGGAACTGAAGGAACTCAAGGGTCAGAGAGTAAATGAAAGCAAGAACAATCGGGGAAGCAGTCCAACACCATCAAGATCCTTCTCTGCCGCTGCTCCACTTTATGTACCTCCTCCACAAAGAAATCATCAAAGAATACATCAAGAACTTCCTGTGCATGAAATGCCAACCCAGAACAATAACTTTCATTCAAGAAATAACCAACATCATCATAATGAGGCATCAAGAAATCAAATAACAGCTCCCAAACTGCTGTAGAATACAGTAATCAAGTTAGAATTTCCCACTTACAATGGAGACAGTGAGATTGTTGAATGGATTAGTCAGGTAGAACAACTCTTTACATATCATCAAACGCCTGAAAATGAATGGGTTCCTACTTGTTCCTTCCATCTTAAGGGTGAGGCTCATTTATGGTACATGTGGCTTACAAAAAAGGTTAAGAACTATGAGCAGTGGGTGATATTTAAAGAAGAAATATTAGTGAGATTCGCATCTGAAGATTTGTAGAGGCCATATGGAGCAATTTCCAATCTTAAGAAAACAACCACCGTACGAAATTATCTCACCAAATTTGAGCAATTGCAAGGCCTATATGAAGCATTACCAGACCAGTTCTTGTTAGAAAAATTCATTGATGGATTGAAGGAAGAAATAAGGTTTGACGTGATTGCCTTGAACCCTATTGACTTCAAAGAAGCGGTTAGTTTGGCCAAGGTGTTTGAATGTAAAAGAATGAGCAAGAAAAAGACCAAGGTCGGCAAACCAACCAAAATCACTTCGGACCATTCCAACAAAATTGCTGGAGCCTCCAAATCAATTACAGACAGTAATACAAGAAATAAGGGACTTACACCTTAAGAAATTATTGAAAGAAGAAGAAAGAACTTATGTTTTGGTTGTAATGAGAAGTGGCACCCTGGACATGCATGCAAGTCAAAGCAAGTATATATTATGGAGGGAATAATGCCACTACAAGACACATCAGAAGAGCCAGATCTAGAGGAAAACACTACCACAAATGAAGTTGACTCACAAGATGATAAAGCAGCTGACAATGGGGAAAATGAAGAAGCCTTTGCCATCACCATTAATGCAATGCGTAGTATCCCTGCACTCAACACTATCAGAGTGCATGGATTCTTAAATGAATATCCTATTAATATGCTCATTGATTCTGGTTCAACTCATAGCTTTATCAATGCAGATTTGGCAAAGAAATTAAAATTGCCTGTGCAGGACACCCAAGAGTACTCAGTACAAGTTGCAAATGGAGAAAAAATACATGGTAAAGGGATGTGCAGAGGAGTTAAATTTAAATTCCAGGGCAGTAAAATGATGTTAGATTTATTACTAATTCCTCTGGAAGGGTGTCAGCTAGTATTGGGTGCACAATAGATGACAGAGCTGGGTGAGGTAACATTTAATTTTTCTAAATTACAAATTAAATTTCAATTTCAGGGGAAGGAACATACATGGCAAGGAATTCTAGGCAGAAATAAAGTAGTAAATGGTAAAGATATTGCTAAAGAGAGTACAAAAGGACAACTCTCATTCTTATTATGCTCAAAGGAAATACAAGTGGGTCTACCCAACATCAAATCAAAAATACCTCCGGAAATTCAGCAGCTTCTACAAAAATACCCTACTGTAACTAGCCTTGCCACAACCTTACCTCCACAAAGAAAGTATGACCACAAAATACCACTCAAACCAGACTCTAAACCTACCTGCTTGAGACCCTACAGGCATTCGTACCACATCAAAAATGAATTGGAAAAACTCATTCAAGAGATGTTAGAAGCCGACATAATTCAACCAAGTACTAGTGAGTACTCATCACCAGTTGTCATGGTCAGGAAAAAAGATGGTACTTGGAGGATGTGCGTGGACTATCGAGCACTCAATAACCAGACCATTAAAGATAAGTTTCCTATACCCCTTGTTGATGATTTACTAAATGAATTACATGGTTCAAACTATTTCACTAAATTAGACCTCAAGTCAGGTTATTACCAAATCAGAATGCACCCTAATGACATTCATAAAACTGCTTTTAAAACTCATGAAGGGCATTACGAATTCATTGTCATGCCATTTGGACTATCAAATGCCCCTTCAACTTTTCAGGCTTTAATGAATGAAATTTTCAAACCATATTTAAGGAAGTTTCTGTTAGTGTTTTTTAATGATATACTAATATATAGCCAGACTTGGTCTGAGCATGTACAACATATACAGTTAACTATGCAGGTGCTAGAAACAAATCAGCTAGTGATCAAGTTATCAAAGTGTTCATTTGCTCAGAAGCAAATTATTTATCTCGGCCACATAATATCAAGGGAGGGAATAGATGTTGATCCAGAGAAGGTAAAAGCAATAAGGGAGTGGCCACAACCAAAAAACATCAAAGGATTAAGGGGATTCTTAGGACTCTCCGGTTATTACAGAAGATTTATCAAGCAATATGGGTTGTTGGCCAAGCCACTTACTAATTTATTAAAAAAGAATGCTTTCAATTGGAATGATCAAGCCACTCTAGCTTTCAACAAACTGAAGCACTGCTTATCAAACCCACCAATACTACGCATGCCAGATTTTAGTAAAGAATTTGTAGTAGAATGCGATGCCAGTGGGATTGGAATTGGAGCAGTGTTAACTCAAGAAGGCAAGCCAATAGCATATCTCAGTCAAGCTCTAAATGGAAAAAATCTATTATTATCAACCTATGAAAAGGAGCTTTTAGCATTACTACTGGCTACAAAAAAATGGACACAGTACCTCATTGGCAGGAGATTTACAATAAAAACTGACCACCAAAGTTTAAAACATTTACTATCACAAAAACTCACCACAGGAATACAAGGCAAATGGTTAGCCAAATTGCATGGTTTCGATTATAAGGTTGAGTATAGAAAGGGTAAAGACAATGCAGCTGCAGATGCACTTTCAAGATTACCCGAAGAACTGAATGATGAGCAACCACAAAATCAAGCTATGTCTACTGCTGAAAGCAGCTGGATGCAGGATCTAAGAGAAAACCAATTGCAGTCTGATTACATAAGAGGGTTGAAGGAAAAATTGGCTAAAGGCAAACTAAATATGACAAAGTACAAAGTGGTAGATGGATTGTTATACTACAAGGGGAGGATTCTATTGGATCATGACTGTCGAGAGATAATACAAAGCATATTACATGAATATCATTCAACGCCCTTAGGTGGACATGCAGGTGTCAAGAAAACCAAGCATAGGCTCAAAAAATTTTTTTACTGGAAGGGTTTAAAGGCAGACGTTGAAAAATATGTAAGAGAATGTGACTCCTGCCAAAGAAATAAACATGAGAATGTGTTGTTACCAGGTTTATTGCAGCCATTAACCATCCCAAAAAAAATTTGGAGTGATGTATCGATGGACTTCATTGTAGGCCTACCTAAAAGTTATAAATACACAGCTATATTTGTAGTTGTGGACAGGTTATCAAAATACTCACATTTTTTCCCTCTCCAGCATCCCTATACGGCAAAGGACATAGCAAAGATATTTTTTGATGGAGTGTTCAAGTTGCATGGAATGCCTCAAAGTATAGTGAGTGATAGAGACACAATATTTACAAGTGTATTTGGCAAGAATTGTTTAAATTGCAGGGGTGTACACTGAGGATGAGCTCGGCATACCATCCACAGTCAGATGGTCAGACAGAGGCCATCAACAAAATATTGGAGGGATATCTTAGGTGCTTTGTTTGCCACAAGCCTCAAGAGTGGACAAAATGGCTTACTATTGCAGAGTACTGGTATAACACAAGTTGGCAGAGTTCGATTAACACTACTCCATTCACAGCAGTTTATGGCATAAATCCCCCTACCTTGTTGTCCTATGTACCGAACACTTCAAAATTACCACAAGTCGAACAGGAATTGTACTCCAAAGACATTGTACTCCAACTACTCAAGGATAGCTTACAAATGACACATGAAAGAATGAAAAAGTTTGCAGATGCTAAAAGAACACAGAGACATTTTCAAGAGGGGGATTGGGTCTATCTTAGGTTACAACCTTACAGGCAAATTACCGCAAGTAACTCAAAAACTACCAAGCTGTCACCCAAGTTCTATGGGCCTTACAAAGTTGTGCAGAAGGTAGGTGAAGTGGCATACAAACTAGAGCTACCCGCTAATGCACGAATTCATCCGGTCTTCCACGTATCGCAGCTAAAAAGGAAGGCAGGTCGTGGAATAGTAATACAACAGGATTCTCCTACATTTACAGAGGAAATAATTGATGAACCAGAAATGATATTGGATAGAAGGATATTTCCAAAGTACAACAGAGCCGTAACTCAGGTTTTGATTAAATGGAAGCAAAGATCGGCAGAGGAATCGACATGGGAAGATTATTGGGAATTGATAAAAAGGTTTCCCGCCTTTGACCTTGAGACAAGGTCAAATTTTGAAGGGGAGGGGAGTGTTAGGCCTCAAGTCGACTCCATGGGTTTGAGTGATAAACAGCAGGAAGAAGATGAAGAATCAACAAACAGGTTGCAGGCAGAAAGAGAGCAAGGAATTTCATCGAACACTTTTGTACAGGTTTACAACACAGCTGTAGACAAAGGGTCAGTGGACGTTTCGACCACCTCAGAGCATCATGAGAATCATCTTCATCAACTGAGTGCAGACATGAGATCTGACACGACTAAAGCTTCATAGAACAGAGTGCACATACACACGTGCATACGATGTGCATGATATGTGGAGTTGTCAAAATAAGTGGGTTTTGTTGAAAAACATGTTTGAATAAGTCAAGGCCCATTAGCCATGTAACGGCTAGTAATTGACATATTGCTATGTATAAATAAGAAGGAGAAATCAAAAAATGAAAGTGTGTGAAGAGTGAATTGAATAAGAATTTTTATTTCAATATTGATTCTTTTGTTACAATTTATCTCTTCAAGTACAGATATCATATTTCCTGCAAGTTACATTTTTCTCTACTCTCTACAAATCTTTTCTCTAAACTTATCACTCTCTGCACTTCCAAGAATCCTCACAATCCCGTTCCACCTTCTTGCTTGCACCTGAAAGTTTCACCATTACAACCTGCAAACAAGCCTGCACTGCACCCATGATGACAAGAAGCAGAAGTTCAAACCCTGGGCATAACACACCTCCACCTTTAACTAACCCTAACCCTCCTTTCGTCGGCAGTTTTTCCTTCCTTCTCACCACTTCTTTACAACCCTCTTCGTCTAAAAGCATTGTAGGTAGGCCTGTCAAACGGGTTGGGTTGGATCAAAATGGGTTGGATCGAGTTTGACCCAACCCATTTATGACCCATTATTTTTTACCCATTTATGACCCAACCCATTTATGATCCAACCCACTTAATAAGCGGGTTACCTATTTAACTCATTTAAAGATTTAAATTTAATTTGACTAATAAAAAACAAATAAATATAAAATGATTCTAATTCTAATTTTTATGTTTTGAGTTCCGATAAAAATGTAAAATTCTAATTTTCATCAAAATTCAAATATGGGGATGTGGTAGCTTATTAATTTCTAAGTACAACTGTCAGTCTCCTTGGAGCACTACGATGTGCGTTCACACGATGAAGTATCTGAGTGTTTCATACTATCCGTAATTTAGGTGGGAGTTAATTGGTCGAAGCCCCGCCTGATTCCACTACAACAAAACAGCCATTTTACAACGGACAATGCCCGTTGTAATATGGATTTCGCAACGGGCATGCGCCCGTTGTATTAGGCCACGTTGTAATAGGTCGATCATATTTTACAACGGGCAGTGCCCGTTGTAATATGGATTTCGCAACAGGCAATGCCCGTTGTAATACATGATATTGCAAATTTTTAAAAAAAATTACAGCAGCATCCATGCAATACATCCATACTAATACTAAATATTGTCGTAAAATAATTAAAATCACATACTAAAAGACTAAAAGCATAGTTTTACACGTTTATAAAACATGTGCAATATTTGAGCAAATAAAACATGTATCTTAGAGCAAATAAAAAATGAAGAAAATGCACAATATTTGAGTATAGTTTTACATAGTTTTACACGTTTAACAAACATCACTGCATTCTGCCCATAGCACCTCATTCAGTAACAATACCATTCAACAACCAAGACCATCCACTTAACAAACAAACACGTCTCCATTCCTCCACTGCATTCTTTCCACTGCAATACCCCTGCGTACACCTCCTCTTCCACATCCAGCTTGCACACAAACCATACTTCCAACTACCCTCTTCCACATCCATGCACCGCTCGTTCAGAGCGATTAAATAGAACCTAAACTCGTGTTTTCAATCACGGCATGTAAAAATGTTTGTATATGTACCTGCCATATTCTGTCATCCGAATACTCATTGAAAGGATCAAGATTTCCTCTAACAGTACCATCAAACGACGTAGGATCTTGAGGAATAATACTAAGCCTCGAACGCAGATCATGAAGTCCAGTTTTGCAGATATCAACTCCGTCTATTATAATTGATCCTTCTCTTGGTTCAACTATTCGAAAAAGTACTTGTATCAAAATAGATTTTCCACTTCCGGTACGTCCAACAACACCCACTTTTTTCTTGCCCGGAATCGTGAATGTTATGTTCTTTAAAACAGTCGGCAAATATTCAGCGTAGCGAACCTGCATATTGAAGAGCTCAATGAATGTTGAACATCTTTATGGTTTTGATTCTGTGAAAAAAAACTATCTTTGTTTTGAATCTAAAATAAAGTTTGATCAAGAAGTGCTTAAGCAAACTTTGTTGTCATTCCTATGAAAGTTTACTTAAGCAAAAGGATAGTATTTTGTTTTTATAATGGTAAAGATGAGCTTCCAATAAAAAATGATAACTTGCCGATTTGATGCTTCTGGGTCTTTTAAGCCAACAGCAGCACAAACAAGTGCTTCGGCAAGAGAACGCTGCAAGAGTTTTTTGGTTGATAATCAGAATGAATGGCAGATAAATCTATATCAAGAACAGTATTTCAATGTCAATAACTCAAGGTAAAACCTGTAAACGGGCATTGACCGAAAACAAAATCCTTTCAGTTGAAAAGGCTTTAGCTAGATCATGCCATGAATCCTGTAGAGTAAATTACCTAATTATGCCATCATCGTGTTCCCAATTAATCAGTTTGAAACAAAGAAGACGTTCTTGCAATACCACTCATTCCTTCAATTAGTACAAACATTGACTTTTCTAACAAAACCAACATTACCAGTTAGTTATGGACAGATTTTCTTATGCCACAAAACAAATACTTCAGGTTTTTAGAAAAAAACCAAAAATTAACACCTAAACTTAATAGTTAAAATATGAAGAATTCTAGATGAGAATCACATTAACACATTAAAATTCAAGTTGCCGTTGAAAATCAAACAAATATTAAAACTTGTTTTCTATATATTTCGCTTTAACCCAAATAATAAAAACAAAAAAGTTTGATAAAACTGTATGGCGAAACTAAAGACGATTTAAAGATTTAAAGTTTTCTTAGTGAAGGCTAAATTATTTATTTGCTTATAAACATTGTCCTAAATAGCTTTTACTTCCTTCTCCATAAAGGAAATTAATAATTGCATAAAGACACAATAGCATTTAGGATTCCATTTACTCACACTACTACATAAATCAACTGCAATTTATAGTAATACTCTTACATCAACAGAGAACCTATCAGCATTTCAACAATGGTCACAAGTGAGCGTTAATCAAATCCAATATGGATCTCTTACTACATTATATTATCGACTGCACATATTATTTACATATCTTTTCTACATAACAACATCTGCATCAATCGTTACAACGTGGTACAATATCGTTAATTGATACACAAACTTGTTCAGTAGCATCAATTCACTCTTAATACAAATGTTCTTCCATATTTCTTAACAAATCTGATAAATACTTTTCATTATGGAAAAATGACAATGTAATACTACTAAATAGGATATTCTCATAACAATTACACATCAGCACACCTACTGTTTTGTTTTTAAAAAAAACTGGCAACCGTGGCCTTAGGAACTTCTTTGGCAGAGGCATTAATAAAATATACAAAAGAATGAATAAAACGTTGAACAAACAAATGTGCATTTAGCCTGTAGTAACGAAGTAAGTAATGATGATAAAAACATACGGTACAATTAGAGTTTGCAAAATCAGGGACCTGGGTGTAGCATTGGTGATGGATGCAGCCATGGTAGATCGGCATGGCGAGCTGATTCTGGTAGGGAAGTGGAAGCAGAGCGCTGCACCTGGAAAGGAAGCAGCGACAAGCGTACGTGCTGAGAAAAGTCGGCAGGAGGTTAGGTTTTGAATTTGATTTTTAGGGGAAAAGTTCAAATATAGCGAGAAAAATGAAATCTTGGATGAACAGAAGATCCATAAGACAAGTTGAAATTTGCGAGAGCGAATCGGGATACCAACGTCAGAGACAACAGTGCATTTAAACGATATAATTCACATACCAGATTCGTTGATTCGAACTCAATACTGGAAGCAGCCGTGAACGAGCGCAAAGAGAAGAAAGCATCGATCGACAAAGCTAAGGGACATAAATCATCATTCGATCGAGATACTAACGTCGGCGCTTTCAAAAACCCTAATTTAGTTGAAGAGAAGACGAAAGAGAACGAGCAGTAGCGATATAATAAAGGGGTCTGAGTGGACCGCTATAGTAAAGGCTATTACAACGGGCATGTTTGACCGTTTTAAAGTTGGCATCTATTACAACGGGCCTGAGTGGACCGTTGTAATAGACCTCTATTACAACGGGCAATCAATGCCCGTTGTAAAAAGAGCGTCGTTTATGGCATCTTTTACAACAAGCCTGAATGAACCGTTGTAATAGCCTTCTATTACAATGGGCAGCCAATGCTCGTTGTAAAAAGAACGTTGTAATAGAGTATTTTTGTTGTAGTGTTCTGAGTTAGAACGAACGAGTTATTGCAGTCGGAACAAAAAAAATAGCGGCTTCTGCACTAGGCGGAGTTCAAATATGTGGATGCGGTAGCCTGTTATTTTCTAAGTACAACTGTCAGTCCCCATGGAGAACTACAGTGTACGTTCACACGGTGAAGTATCCGAGTGTTCCATATTGTCCGTAATTTAGGTAGGAGTTAATCGACCGAAGTTCCGCCTGATTCTGAGTTAGAACGAAGGAGTTATTGCAGTCGGAACAAAAAAAATAAATCTCTGTTTTCCAATTAGTTGTAATTTTCTAATTAGCATTTTTTTCTTTAACTATATTTTTTTCAAAACAATAAATCTCTGTTTTCCAAAACACTGCTATATTTTCAAAACTTTAAGTATAACTCCTTGGAATTATTAAATTTAAAAATAGCTCAAATATTTTACTTCTTCTTTAGAAAATTTATTTTATCTCAAATCAATAGTATTATATATCATGTCCTCCTCCTATGCTTCTGATCATTCCCTTGTCATTATCAAGTGTGGGAATAGTGCCATTGAAAATAAATCAGGTTTTAAATTTTTTAATGCTTGGATTGAGGATCCTAAATTTTTACCAATTGTTCTTAATGCTTAGTCTTCTTGTTTTTATGGTAACAACATGCATATTTTTCAACAGAAGCTTAGGGTTACAAGGGAAGCTATTAGGAGATGGGGCAAAGAAAAATATAGAGAAGCAAAAGGACTTACAAAGAGCTTGGCCGATCAATTTTAGAAGGTTCAACCGAGCATGCTTGAACCACTAGGAAGCTTAACTTTATCTGAGAAGAAGCATATTCTCACCAAAGCTAGTTGATACACTAACCATTGAGTTAAAAATAAAGAAGCAAAAGCTAAGGAAGGAGTAGGACATTCAAGGTGATAGAAACACAAAAGCTTTTCATAATTCTCTTTATATAAAGAAAGCTAAATGCAACATATATCACATCACTAATGAACAAGGTGGGTACATGATTCCCCTGAGTCAATAGATAAAGCTTTCATACATTATTATACTAATTTGCTAGGAACCTCTGAATTTAAAAACCCTAATCTTGAGGAATTGCTTTCAACTAACCTCCCTACCAGAAGGAATCAAGATGTTAGTACTCTATCAGCAAGAGTTACTAATGTGGAAATAAAATTGGCAGTTTTTGGTATGAATAAATCATCTTTTTGCGGCCTTGATGGTTTTAATGTCACATTCTACACACATTGTTGGCCAATTATTTCTCATGATTCATTGAAGGCAGTTCATAACTTTTTTAATCACAACAAAATCATTAGTGGTCTTAATGCTACGAACTTAGCTTTGATACCCAAATCCAATCAAACATCCACTGTCATGGCCTTTAGACCTATAGCTTGCTGCAATGTAATATATAAGTGTATATCCAAAGTCATCTCTTCTAGGTTAAAGTCTGTGCTACCTCAAATTATATCTTCTAATCAATCCGCCTTCCTGCCCAATAGGAGTATCCTTGATAATGTGTTAGTCACCCATGAGCTCCTGAATGGATATAATAGAAGTTATATTTCTCCTGAAGCTACGTTTAAATTAGATATTAAAAAGGCATATGATTCAATTCAGTAGAAGGAAATTGTTGCGGTGATGGCAAGAAAGAATTTTCCATGTCATTTTGTAAGCTGGATATATACTTGTATTTCTACTGTCTCTTATTCCCTTGTATATAATGGCAAAAATGTAGGGTATTTCAAAGGAAAGAAAGGTATACGCCGGTGTGATCCAATGTCCTCCTACTTATTCATGACTGTGATGGAATTTTACACTCAGTTGATAAATAAGGCAATTATGAATAAGCAGTTGTGCTTCATCCTAAATGTAAGGAACCATGTATTTCTACACTTCTTTTTGTTGATGTTGGAATTGTTTTCACCAAACCAACTCAAGGCTCCTTGCTTAGCATCACCGGGATTTTGAACACTTTCCAATGCATTACTGGTCTGTAGATAAATCCTCAAAAATCTTTCTTAACATTGGCTGGAGTTCCTGACCTTCACAGTCTACATCTTCATGAACTTGTTTCCTTGCCTGCCTTGGCTGAAAGTACAACCCACTTAGCTATCCCCTTAACAACCAGGAAAATTGGATACTCTGATTGCTTGCTCTGTTTGGAAAATTATGGGAACTATGAATAATTGGGTCAATAAGTTCATGTCTCAAGCAGGTAGACTCATTATTATAAAATCAATTATTCATGCTATGATAGTATATTGGAGCAGATGCTTTATTCTTCCAACCAGGTTAATTAATTAGATCAGGAAATACATGAATCGCTTCACATGGACTGGGAATACGTACTCAAGAAAGGTTGTTCCTATGGCTTTCTGTAAGGTTAAAAAAACACAAGCAAATGTGGACTGGGTATTAAGAACCTAAAGCACTAAAACCAGGCAGCTTTCTCTAAACATTTTGATAATGTGCACAACAATCATGATAATCTTTGGGTTAAGTAGCTAAGGAAATATCACCTTGGTAACAAATTTTTTTGGTTAATTGATATGGCTCCTTTATGTGGATGGATCTAGAGATCAATCTTGTAGTTAAGGATTTGCTTCTTCCTCATGTTCAAATTAATTTGGCACTAAATAATTCTGCTAAATTTTGATTTGTGCCATGGGCGGCTTAATCTTGGCAAATATTCTATCTTATGATGAAAGAGTTCTTTCAAGAATCCCTATGGATGCTAAAGCTAGTGATTATGTGCTTGATGGCAGTGCAACATTACCTTGTTCAAGTAATGGCAGGGTTAGAATAGCTTGGAATTTAATTTAAGGTGAAACATTATAGGGAGGAAATGGTATATATGTTTTGACAGCCAAACAAATGTCTCATACAATTGCCACCGTCTACAAAGCCATATCTAAGACAATTCCACAATCTACATTCTGGTGGGATACAAGAGTGTGGAATAGTTACTGTTCCGAGAGGGAAAATTTTCTACTCTGGAAGGTGTGAAGGAATGGTTTGCATGCTATGACAAATCTCCAGCTCAAAGGCATTGATATTGTAAGTCTTGGTCCTTTTTGCTGTAATCGTAAAGAAGAAACCATGCACTTGTTTTTCAGCTATTAGTTCATTTTTGAATTATGGAGTAAAGTGTTAGGTATGAGTAATATGCAACAGCCTACTAATATCAATGTAGAGGAATGGATAAGAATTTATAAAGCTACTAGATTGAGAAATCAAAACACTTTCGAGTTACTGCTGGTCTTGAAAGTATTTATTGTTAAAATTCAGAGAGAAAGAAATGCAAGAGTTTTGATCATAAAAGTAACGCAGCAGTTGTTTTGAATAATGAAGTGAATCACATGATATACAAAAGCATGCATGTGCATGCAGTTTTAAATGAATTTGAAGCTTCTCAGAAATGGGCTTTATGTATTATGTTGGCCTTGTGTATTTCATTATTTTTCCCTTTATTTTTTAGTTTAGTAACTTACTTTCTCTCTTGTTGTACCCTGTATTTCCTTTTCAATTTTTTCTCCTTAGGATTAAGCATGTTTAATAAATCTAAGCATGTTTAATAAATCTGGTAAGGGCCCAATCAACCCTGCTAACGTTGCTAAATACTATTATATATCGATATATATATATATATATATATATATGGCTAAAAAATTATTTTGATTCAATTTTTAAACAAAACTCTTTATATACAACAATTCATACAATAATTTATATTAAAATGTACAACGTTGCTGCGCCATAAATTTTAGCGATCCATTTCGCCAATTAGCTGCAATGTTGAGTGCTTAGGATAATATATCAACAAAAATCATTTCTAAATTCACTATTTACTTCCAAAATATTTCATTTCCATCGAAGCTTCACATTTCAATTTATTTACTCCTTTCCAATCAATCTCAAGCGTCATTCTAACTACTTGCAAAATTTTATAAAAATATATAAAATGTGCATACTTAACAATTAACCAATTTCCATCACAACAACGATCAATCAAGGACTTGCAACACAAATTCAACCAATTTAATCCAAATCAACCAAAAATTCATTGTAAGACAATCAATAAAAATAACAAGCATTAAATGATAGTTGTGACTTAAAAAGGCAACTCACCGACTTAAAGCTTGAAGTTTCTAACCCAAAGCTACACATTGCTTCAACCTTTAGTGTTATAGCCTTTCTACTACATCACCCAAACCTTCAACCATGCATAGCACGCATAGAGACAAAGCCCTTACTCCTCTACTTTCTCGCCTCAACAGTCGCCGTAAAAAACCCTAGTCTATCACCTACACTCGCTCCCAGCCTCATTGTCGCCCAAACTGCCCGAACCTTGCCTCCCCCACCTACGTGCACGGCGTCAAATATGCACCTTTGACTAGGCGTCATCGCCTCCCTGGACGAGCGCGATTTCATGGGTGCTATTTTTTTAATTCGATTTTTAATTTGGTTCGAGAAAAATCTAAAGGGGGTTAGGGCAACGAATCGAAGTGGGACCAGGTCGGGTTTAGAAACAAAGAAAGACAGGTTTTGTAATTAGGCTTGGTCTTGGGCTTGAATTTTGAGCTAGACTTCAATTCAATTTAAATTCTTATTCGACCTAGTTTTATTTTCATTTCATTTATTTCCACAACTCCCTTTTAATTTATTTTTAAATAAATTTCCATTTGATTCAAAATAATTTACACTTCATTAATGAATATATTTTGATAACCATCTAATTTCATGTACTTTGATGTCCGTTTATTAATTTTCTGCTACTTTATTCACATAACGATTATTTACACTTTAAAAATATTTTATATTCAATGAAAATAATTTATTCAATTTCAATAAATTAACGAAAAATAATTCATTGATTTAATTAAATTTATTAAATCATTAAATCAAAATCTTATATTAAATAGAATTTAATTAAGTAGAAATTTATTTTCAAAATATTAATTATCAAATATCAAATTCAAACAATTTTATTTTAATTAAAGTTATTTATTTATATGACGTAGAAAGCAGGGTTGTTACACGTTGGGTTTCCCATCTTATAGTGAGATAGAGTTTCGCATTGATTTGGTGAAGGATGCAAAACCTATCATGTGCCTGTCCAGAGGCTAGCACCAAAGGAGAGGATGGAGCTATCTAATCAGATTAGTGATTTGTTGTAGAAGGGCTTAATCCGACTGAGTCGTTCGAATTGGGGAGCGCCCGTCATCTTTGCTATGAAGGCGGATAGTTTCTTAAGACCGTGTACATTACCGTGAGCTCAACAAGAGGACATTTAGGAACAAGTAACTTTTACCTAGGATAGTCGACTTGTTTGATCAATTATATGGTGCTTGGGTGTTTTCTCAGCTTG
This sequence comes from Allium fistulosum, assembly GCA_030737815.1. Taxonomy (NCBI): domain Eukaryota; kingdom Viridiplantae; phylum Streptophyta; class Magnoliopsida; order Asparagales; family Amaryllidaceae; genus Allium; species Allium fistulosum. Next base: position 1,030,554,854 of record CM060905.1, read on the forward strand.
ATCTTGCTACGGGGTTCCATCAGTTGAGGGTGGCAGAGGAGAGTGTACCCTTGACAGCTTTCAGGTCCGATATGTTTTATGAGTGGTTAGTTATGTCGTTCAACCTAACTAATACTCCAGCGTATTTCTTGGATTTAATGAATCGAGTTTTTTGAGACATGTTGAATAAGTTTATCCTTGTATTTATCAATGATATTCTGGTCTACTTCAAGATTGAGGAGGAACATACGCGCCATCTAAGGATTGTATTAGAAACACTGAGAGAGCATGTGTTAAAGTCTAAGTTCTTGAAGTGTCACTTTTGGCGTTCGAAAGTTAGGTTCTTGAGTTATGTTGTTTCAGCTGAGGGTATTTTTATTGATCCTGCTAAGGTTGTGGCCATTTAGGACTGGAAGAGGCCAGAAAGCACAACTGATATGTAACATCCCCTTGGTTGACCAGAGTACTAAATAGTCTTAATAGACTTAATACAACATAGCGAAAACAAAACAAAACAACTCCTAAATATAGCTAGCATCAGCCTCCTGCTCGTCTCCTGAAGCTTTATTCGTCCACCTACTAAAACCTGAAAATCCTCAACCCTCAGCCTACTCAAATCAATTTTGAGCACCCGAGAGTTTAAATGGAAAAACATAAACTTTGAGTTAGACATAAAGCCTAGTGTGAATAATACTATACATATCGGTTATTTGATATTAAGTGAGACCAGCCGCTTAACGGAACAAGTTTCCCCTCACTAATATCCTTTTAAAACATATCGTTTGCAAATCTTAATCCTGCAACCAAAACTGGTTGAAACAATAATATCAATATTATGAAAGCATATAAATCAGGTGATCAATGGACTATCTGTCCAAACACTATAGTTTTGTTTGGTTAACTACTAACCTTTGGCTGAGTCGGACCTACCAGACAAAATAAACAAATAATCTAACTTCTGTTAGATACTCTTCTTCTGGACGATATATCCCTAACTTAGTTCTCCCAGGGTCAACTGATCCTAATGGTTTTGCGGGCTCACCAATAACCTATCTCTCCTCTATAGATTCCTCTCTGTGTGTATTTTAGTCTTACCTGTGACAAAGCCCTACACACTAGAATTTTGGACTAAATTAGCTAGGGGACAGTAGCTAATGTATAGGGCGCGACACTATATCAGTCCCATTTGGTATTTCAATATCTGAGTCATTTTACTTAGGGTCAACTACCCATAAATTTTCCTTGAAAACATTTTCTCTCAAATTGATTTAAGCCTTTAAATCATACATTAAACAAGGAAAATAACTTCTACACTTTACTCAAATCACCTTGCCATGTTATATATACTTTACACCAAAAATTTTTGATGAAAACATTTAAACCTTTGAAAGTACCCCTTTCGAATCCATTGAAACTACCCCTTTCAAAACCAAGAAACTACTTTGCTTTATAATCTTAGGCCAAAAGGCCAAAACATACCTTTCAAAACCACTCTTAATAAACCTTTCAAAAACATTAAAAACCTTTCTTTCGAAAGCTTTAAAACCTTAGACATCCTCTTATCAAAACACTATAAACATTGCCTTTTGAAAACATTGGAACCTCCCATTTAAAACCCTTCGAAACCATTGGGGGAACCACCCCTTCGAAACCTTTCACAAAATCAAACCCTTTGAAAGCATTTAGGTTCAAGTAAAATATTCGGAACAACCTTTCGAATACATTTAAAACTATTCCTTTCGAAACTTTTGGGTTTCACCTGCAACAGAACAAAGGGTCGTAAAACAGCTAAGTCGAAAGCACTCTTCCGAAAGCTATTTCCTAAGTAAAGAAGTGATGGTGTCGAAACTAACCCTTCGAAAGCATTGGAGAAGTTGCTAAGTTTTAAAAATAAAGAAACCCTTTCGAAGGCATCGATTCGAAAGGTAAGATGAGGCATCAAGGGTTTTCGGCCCCTTTGAAAGCATTTTCTTACAAACAGAAGGGGCAACCTCTTTCAAAACCATTCCTTTAAAACAATTTGACACAGCCGAAAGCTAACCAAGTCGAAAGCAAAAGCAAAGCATGCAATTTTTCATTTAAAAACAAAGTAAGGCTTCAACCCCTTCGGAATCCCATGTTTCGACTACATATCTTCCGCCTATGTCCAATTCGCTACGTACCAAGTCTTTGATACCATGCGCATTGGTTTCGATGGTCATGGAGGCGGAAGTGGTTGGTCGAAAGCTAGGTGCCGAAAGTGGCAAAACATGTAAAAAAACATGTTTAAACTGATTTTTAACCTTTTAAAGCAATTCTTTTCAACTAACCTGACTTGTTTGTCAAAACATGATTGGTTGCTAATTTCTTTTCTAAAAGTGCTGCCAAAATTTATGAAATAATCAATTTAAACTATTTACAGAATGCCCTTTCTCCTTTTATAAATATATAAAACATTTAAGTCTCATACCTTAAATAATTTTATATACCTATTAGAACACTTAGAAAAAATCTATAAAAATTCCCATAAGTCATTTTTAATATGTTTTCTAACATATATTAATTTCAGACCCAAAACATACATGTATTAGAGGTAATTAATTTTAAACCTAAATAACCATTTTCTTTACTATAAAATTAATATTAAATCCACATTAATATAGAAAATTATGAAAATTGAAACCCATCTCTAAAATATCATTTATGGTCATATACTAAAATCGCAAGGCATTTGGATATCATTTAATAGGGTTTTCATATTAAAACATCTCATAAAATTTATATAAATTAGCATAAATCATCAACAAGCATATATATCCAATTTAACAATAAAAAACATGGCAATATACTTTGAAAATATTCGGATCTAATCTAGAAACCATAAACAATAAAAAATATGAGATAGTCATTATTCATCTTAGCTTTGTGATTAAGAGTTGAGATTTGATCTTTGATTAACTTGCTTAAGCTTTCTGCTTGAAATCTTGCTTATCTTCTTCTTTAATGGTGGTCGACCTCTAGTTTAATTTTAGGCTGTGAAAATGGATGGTAAAATGAATGTGTAAGGGTTTAGGGGATAAGAATGCGTCTTTTCCTATTTTTCCCCTTATCTAACTTCCCTTTCTATTACATTTTAATTCTTTTGTTAACATGGCACGACTACTTTTCTATTAACACAAATCTCAATCCCCTAATTATCACATTATTTAATTTAATTTAACTAATTAAATTTCCTAAACAATGTTACTAAAAATTAGGGTCGTTACAGACTTCCCTTCTTAAAGAATTTTGTCCTTGAAATTACGATAAGGTACTCAACAAGTCAATCAAAAGGTAAAACATACCATCAAACAAATCAGGATAGGCGTGTCTAATCTTGCTCTTCGTTTTCCAAGTACAGTCTCTATCATCTTCGCTCCACTGGACCTTAACTAGTCTGACTCTCTTGTTCCTTGGCCTCTTCTCATCTCTCGCGACTATATGAACTGGCTTTCTAACTATAATCAAATTTGGCTCTACTACAAAGTCCTCTAACACAATCGGTGCTATAATAGTCTCCGGGTCTCTAATACATTTTCTTAGATGAGAAATATGAAAAACATCGTGGACTCCTGCCAAACTATTCGTTAACTCTACTCTATATGCAAGTTTCCCGATCCTCTCTACGATAAGAAATGGTCCTACAAATCTTGGTGCCAATTTCCTTGACCTTCGAAATCTGATTACCCCTTTCATTGGTGATACCTTAATGTAAACATGATCTCTAACAGAGAACTCTGAGTCTTTCCGTCTTTTATCAGCATAACTCTTTTTCCTAGATTGAGCTTTCTTCATCCTAGTCCGAATCAACTCAATCTTCTCTGCTGCTTCTCTAACTAAATCCGGACTAAGAACCAATCTATCCTCGGTCTCTAATCAACAAACTGGAGATTTGCATGGACTTCTATACAAAGCTTCAAACGGTGCCATCCCTGTACTAGCCTGATAACTGTTGTTATATGAAAACTTGACTAAGTGAAAATGGACTTTCCATATCCCCCAAAATCAAGCACATAAGCTCGTAACAAATCTTTCGAGACTTTGTTAACTCTTTCTGTTTGCCCATCAGTCTATGGATGGTAAGCGGTACTCATCTTGAGCTTGGTTCCTAAAATTTCCTTTAGACTCTTCCAGAACTCACTAGTGAATAATGAATCTCTATCACTTAATATACTACTAGGAATTCCATGCAGTCTTACTACATTCTTCATAAATAACTTAGCTAAAACATGTGACGTCCTAGTTGATTTAACTGGAATTAAGTGGGCACTCTTGGTCAACCTATCCACTAAGACCCATATACTTTCATTTCCTCTATTAGATATTGGCAACCCATCTATAAAATCCATAGAAATAGAATCCCACTTCCATATTGGAATATCTAATGGCTGAAGTAACCCACTTGGCTTCTGATGTTCGGCCTTTACCTGTTGACAGTTCAAACACTGTTTCACCCATAAGCCTACATCCCCTCTTCATACCTTCCTAGAAGAAACTTCTCTTCATGTCTTGATACATCTTAGTTCCTCACGGATCAATAGTGAACTTTAATCGATGGCATTCCTTAAGAACTTCTTTCCCGATGCCTCCTACATTTGGAACACATAGTCTCCCTTTCTTCCTCAACCACCCATTCTGGTCAAGACTGAAATCCTTCAAGTCATCGCTCTCTGTTCCATCCGTTAACTTCCTGATCCGTTCAACTAATACTGGATCCTCTCTATGCTTAGAAGCAATCCTTTCAATCATTACTGGTCGAACTCCTAAACATGACAACATAGCGGTCTCCTTACTAGATCTAATTTCATACATCCTCTGCACTTTGCATGTCGTCAATGCTTCCAAATCCATCCACTCAGCTATCATTGCCAACACTGTATTCTAATGTTTTCGGCTAAGTGCATCTACAACCTTATTGCTTTTTCCCGGTGTGTACTCAATGTCGAAATCATAAGCAACTAAAAATTCTAACCACCTCTGATGTCTCATATTCAACTCCTTCTAAGAGAATAAATACTTCAGCGACTTATGGTCCATGTATAACGCAAATCTTTCTCCCAAAAGATATGTCTTCACACCTTCAATGCAAAAAACACTGTAGCTAATTCCAAATCATGAGTTGGGTACCTAACCTCATGTGGTCTAAGCTGTCGAGAAGCATAGGCAATCACTTTACCTCTCTGCATTAACACAGCTCCTAACCCAGTTCCATAAGCATCTGTATATACTACTAAGTCCTGATTCTCTTCCGGAACAATTAACACAGGTGCATTAGTCAATAAGTGTTTCAGTTTCTAGAATGCCTCCTCACACTTATCGGTCCTTACAAACTTCACATCCTTTCGCGTTAGCTTGGTCATCGGTGTGGCTATCCGTGAAAAATCCTTAATGAATCTTCGATAATATCCAGCTAATCCAAGAAAACTCTTTATCTCAGTCACTGTCTCGGGTCTCTTCCAATTATTCACCGCTTGAATCTTAGTCGGATCTACAGATAACCTTTTCTCTGAGACTACATGACCAATAAACTTCACTTTCTTCTGCCAGAAATGACTCTCTGAAAACTTCGCCTTCAGTTGATGCTGCCTCAGCGTCCCAAGCACCACTTAAAGATGAACTTCATGCTCCCTTTCATCCTTAGAGTATATCAAAATATCATCTATAAATACCACCACGAACTTATCCAAGTGCTCTAGGAAAACTCGGTTCATCAAATATGAAAAGAATGCTGGCACATTAGTTAGTCCGAATGGCCTCACTAACCATTCGTACGATCCATGTCTAGTTCTAAACGCCGTCAAAGGAATACTATCCTCTGCTACTCTAAGCTAATGGAAACCTGATGCTAAATCCAACTGAGAAAATACCTTGGCTTTACTCAACTGATCAAACAAATCGTCAATTCTAGGTAACGGATATTGATTCTTTATCGTCTTCTCATTCAAATTACGATAATTGATACATGACCTTAACGATCCATCCGGTTTCTTAGCAAACACTATGGCTGCTCCCCAAGGCGAACTACTTGGCCTAATAAAATTTTTGCCTTCCAAATGCACCTTCAGCTCCCTCATCTCGGTAGGTGTCATCCTGCTTGGCGGTCTACTTACTGGTTCTGCTCTAGGTACTAAATCTATCCGAAACTCAATGGCTTGTTTCGGTGGCAACCCTAGTACAGGTTCAAAGACATCCACGAATTCTCTAACCACGAAAACTCAATTTAACTCCTCTTCTGCCTCCACAACACCCAACAAAGAATTAACCTTATAACTAGAGTATTCTACGGTGTATATAATCCGATCGCTACAGTCAGGGTGTCTAAGCGATATTTTCCTATCGTGAAAAAATATCCTAGCATCAACTTACTTAACCAATCCATACCCAAAATAATTCCAAACCATACAAAATCAAACACATACAAACTACAAACAAAGGTATCACCAAAAAAATCAAACTCTAGGTGGTCACACTTCATCTCAAGTGTCGCACATCCTCCTATCGGATTTGCAACCCTTAAGGAAGTAACTAGGTATGAGGGTTCTAGGTTAAGCTTATCTACCAAACAATGAGATATGAAAGAATGCGATGCACTAGTATCAAATAGAATGCTAACTGACATGCCATGAATCAGAAGCGTACCTCCCAACACATCTTTTCCTTTTTCCTTTGCTGTTGGCCTCGAGGTAGCTGGCTCTAATGCATATATTTTTCCTTTCCATCCTTAGTAGGTTCCTTGCATTGGTTCTTGTAATGTCCAATTTGATCGTAGTCGAAGCACCTGATATTCTTCTTTCCGATCACCTTTTTTCTCTCTCCAGAATGACACTTATTAGCAAAATGTCCTTTCTTATCACACTTAAAAGCAGACAACCTATGACTTTCCCTTCTTTGCATCTCCACGCTTCTGAGCTCCTTTCTTATGGAAGAACTTCCTTTTCTGACTCTACCCCATCTGTACTTCCTTTGCATTGTTTCTCTCCTGTAAAAGCAAGCATCTCTTCGTGTCTCAATGCCATCTCAATAAAAGCATCACATGGATCCCTAATGTGCAATAAGATAGCCCTAACAAGCTCAGGCTTCAACCCACTGATAAATTTCTCATTTCTCTTAATATTAGTATCAAATGTAGCATATCCATATCTCGCTAACTCCTCAAACCTTGTTGCATACTTCAGCACAGTCATGTCTCCCTGCTCCAACTCAGCAAACTTTCTAAGCAGCGTGGACTTCGCAATCTCCGACATAAACCTATTCTCAAATCTCCTTTTAAACTCAGCTCATGTCATCGTCTCTTCATTTACTCCAACTATAACACTGTTCCACCAATACAGTGCAGCTCCTTGTAACTGTCTCGAAGCGAGCCTTCTCTTCTGCTCATCATTGAACCCCAAATCTGCAAAGATTCTCTCACAATGCAGTAACTAGTTCTCTACTTCAATGGCGTCTACGGTTCCGATAATGGCTTTCCACCCAACCGATCATAATCCCTACTCAGAATAGCATAATTATTCACCACCGGAGCTTCCTGAACTCCTTCTTCAACTACTCCAGCAGCAACACCTGCCTGCATCATATTGACAAAGAACTAATACATTGCTCCCAAGTCAACTTGCGGGACTCCAGCAGCCACATTTCCAGCTTGTTCCTAACCTTGGTTCCTTCTTGTATTTGGTCTGGCATTTCCATTTGTAGTGGTGCTTCCCCCTCCAAGGTTAACTCTTCCACTTCTAGCATCCATATCTTGTATTCAAGCCTCGTAAGGTACGAAAGAATAGCTTAAGAGAGATAGGGAACTAGAAATATGGCGTATACTTATATAAAGCAAATACAAGTACGTTACTATAGCGCTATTGTAATGGCCCTGAAATCGGCCTTTGAAAATCGGCACCCGTACTTCACTTGTACTCAAAATGCCGCAGATTCAAACGCCGAATCTGGTTCACCAGAGCTTATAACACAGTAAGTATAACAACACAGCAGAATAAAGAAATCAATGATATCATATACAATCCAATGAATACATTATCCAGAATGATATACAACAATGATATCAATATGATACAACAATATCAGAGATAAATAATGATACAGCGGAAATAACAGAACAAAAGTGATCACTCCAAATGATCTACAAAAGAGAATGACTCCAACAACTCCAACGTCAAGCTCGAACCACAAGGAGAAGCAAGTGCAGTCCTGAACTCCAAGAACTGAACCAGCTCCAGATAACCTACTCAACCTGAATATCTGAGAAACCCAACTCTAGACTGCCCGTGTGGAAAATGGTGGGCACCCAGAGTTTAGGAAGGGAACAATAAACTCCGAATCAGTCATGGGACTGGTATGAGCAAACAAAAACAATTTATCTTTAAAACAACAACAAAGTATTTCAAACATTGAAATCCGCAATGTTTTTGGAAAATGAAACTACCATAAGACCTCCCGCCACACACACAATGCAATCGTAGAATTGGAGGAGATTTCTTCTTATGATAGTCAAACATGCTTACTACGCAAAGGAAAAACTCTTTTGATATTATTACTAGTGCATAGTGTGAAAACATTTTGAAAATACAATATTAATCTTAGCCAGCATACAACCATTATTGTATGCCTACTATAGCTACAATGTTCAATAGCAGGTTACCGCCACATTCCATAGCAGGTAATACAACTAAAACCGTACAGGGTTCGTATTGTTTCTTTGGATTTCCAACAAATGGTCAAGCAAAGGAACTTCCTTACACCGAGATGGAAACGCCTCTGGAAAGACGGCCCGAGAACCAAACCGGATCTCTGCAAACACAAGGCCGATGCTACCTCACGCTTTAACCAAGCTGTAACTAGGTAACTAACACACGAGCTATGTCATCCCCCGGTCATCACCGACCTTTATCCGAGACGTCTCGATCATAAAGCAACAACCACAAAGTATAATAACTGTGCAGCATCAACATAGGTAAAATATCTGGGCTCCATACCATGATATCACCTTTTATCCAGAAGGAAATGGCATACCCTAGGGGCGCTACCCCTACAAACCTTTGCCGCAACATTCCTGTTTCGACCATTACCGGGTTGTGAGGCTCGACGAAGTCTCGTAAACAAAGCCACGCTTTTCACAAAGCCACGCTTTTTCACAAAGCCATGCTTTTTCACAAAACCACGCTTTTCCACAAAGCAACGCTTTGACCAACAATGATCAACAGCAATTCGTATGCCACATTACCAAATTGGGAATGTATCACTAGTAACCATCAACTACATAACCTCTGAGCTCGTACATCTCAGAGAAGGGTGTTAAGCTAAGAGAATAAATTCTCCGCCACCAACAGAAATGTATTTGATAGAAACCAGCTTTACATCTCAAAGTGAAACGTCAGACACACATCCATACAAGTCCGTTCCGGGATCGAACGGAACCGAAGGCACTTCCAAAGAAGCCCTTGCAAATCCGGATAATTTCTAATCACGTCCGGACTTCCCATCACAAAGTATGATAAAATCTCTATACCGGGGACCAGTCGATGTAGAGACATTCGACGAGTTGTCCTTTCGTTTTCGAAAATATCCGGTCTTCACCACCGGTCTTCAAATGCTATCCATATACGACGTATCATTATTCGGAATGGGTTATATGACACAAAGGTCCTTCCCCGGCTAAACCGAATAACGAGCGCAAATAAAATAATCATATGGATACTGGGGTCTCAATTAAATCACAGCTTAAAGCCCAAAAAATTTCATTCGAATGGTTAAAACAAATTACCATTTCCAATCTTTTAAACAAAAAGATTCATTTCAAAAAAAAACCTTCAATGGTTTAAACAATTTCCACACTCTTAATCTTTTAAACAAAAAGATTCAATTCACAAAGTTCACCCCGTTCACAAAGATTCATTTATGGATTTCAAAATAATTTCCATTTCAATTGAATTAATCTCGTTAAATCTTTAAGTCAAGATTTAACTTATAGCTTTCAAAACTAGTTTCCAAAGATTCATTCATAGCCTTTCAAAACAATTCTATTTCAAGTTGGATTAACTCGTTCGGTCTTTGAAATCAAAGACTCATTTCATAGTTTTCAAAACATTTCAATTCTATTTCAAGCTTGAAACCTTTCAACACAATTTGGAAATCCTTTCTTAAAATGAAAGCTATTATTATTTGAAAACAAGTAGTTTTCGTTTCGGAAAAATCCAGTTATATTTAGACGAGTTAAAACCCTTGAATTAAATTCAAATTCCCAATCAATACCTTTAAAATGGTTTAACCCATATATAACTTGTACAACATCTTTAATCCCTAGTTTCAAATCATAGAATTCAATTTCAAACTTGAATTCAAATTTAAATCAAATTATTTAAATTTCAAGATATCCAAAATATCTTTAAAACTCCTTTCAAAAGCTTTTCATATTAAACCCCAATTTCCAATTTCAAAATCAATTGAAATTAAAATTTCAATTTCAAAAACATCAAATTTAAATCATCTGTGACTTAACCGATTTCCACGTGAAATCCATATTTGTGTGTGTATGGTGTAGTCCAGAGGTTTAACACAATAGTGCAACATCATTCAATCATCATAGATCAAATACAGAAATATAATTGATAAGCGGTATTAACTATCACGCTTATCGTTCATTCACAGATCACAGATATATATCACAGATAAGTAAATTACAGATCACAACATAAATCAGGATGTATCACAAAGCATCACAAATCAGGGATATCAAACAATTCACATTCAATAGAATCCAAACATTCATAAGTATGGTCAGTTAATTGTCTGATTAATTTAAATCAAATTAATTACTTATGAATATAAATTACTAATCCTAGTTAATTAACATTAATTAATTCACCTTTAAATCATTAATTAATTAAACTTTAAATCATTAATTAATTAACCTTTAATAATAAATTAATTAACCTTTAGTTATAATTCATCAACCTTTTATTATTAAAAAATTAACCTTAAATTATTTAATTCTCCATTTAATTAATTATCATTCCTTAATCACCTTCATTAATTAATTAACCTTTAATTAATTATTCTCAAATTTATTACCTTAATTAATAAATCATGTTAATTATTTAACCTTTAAACCAATTACATAATTAATTAACCCCTTAATTGCTTTCATAAAGTAATTAACAATTTACAATTGATTATCTTAATTAATAAATCTAATTTTAATCAAAATTAATCACATAAATTTGATTACTTAATAATTTCTAGTTAATTAACTTCATTAACTAATAACATTTCTTTAATTGCCTTCTTGAGAAATTATCTTAGATTAATTTATTATTAATCATTTCCAATTATAAATTAATCTAAATTATTTATTTATAAATTAAATAAATCATTCTTTAATTACCTTATTAATTTAAATCATTTTATTACCTTAATTATCTCTAAGATAATTAATTTCTTTATTAATGATTTCTTTAACATTTAAGTGTATTTTAAACATTACACTTTTGAATTTAAATTTAAATCACACTTTGAATATAAGATTCAAAATGATTTACCCTTTAAAAACCTTAACCAAATTTAAATTAAATTTAAACTCGTTTTAAAACACCTTCAGATTTTAAAACTGATTTTTTTTCACTTGTATTTGAATTTCACTTTTAGTCCAGGTTTTAAAATCTTGATTTAAATTTAAGTTTAAATCTTACTTAATTTAACAAACCCAGACTTGAATTTAAACAGAAGAACAGGCTTCTGTTTTTAAAATGCCTGGAACAAACAAACTCGAGACAGTACACTACTTCGAGTCGCCTACCTCTTTACTTCGAGAGATACCCGAGTTTCCCACCAAATTTCCCGAGACTTTCCACCATTTTCTTCGAGTCGTCACGAAACACCCAACCTCAAAACAAAACATCCAGATTTAAACACTACGTGCTCGTGCACGTGTACAGCAACGCTGGTCGCTGGCGAACTCCCCTCCGCCCTCTAACAAGTCGACGTCCCCCCTTACAACCCAATGCAAGCATCAAATCCTTCACCCCATAACTCGAAGTCAAATTCGAGTTCAAACCAAACCTGGAACCCAAAACTACCACCAGACTTCAAAACCTGTCAACACGTGGCCTTCGAAATTCCGACCACCAGAACTGCCACGTCACCGCCCATACCCTCGTCTACGTCTTAGCTTCCATCAACCAAAGGCGCGAGCAACTCGATGCTCGAACGAGGCTGTGGTGCTCGAATTCCCCCTTCACTAAAAATTTAGGTTTACAGACTTAAACCTTACGCCGTCGTCGCCTCGATGATCGAGAGTGTTCCCTACTATTTTTCCTAACATCGCCGATCACTCACCTAGCCTCAACCCAGACCCCGGCCTCGCTAGTGCCTCCGACCACCTGAACTTGCCTAAAACCCATTCCCAGTTCATTTCGAAAGTGCTTTGGGAATACAACACTAAAAATTATCATATTGGCCTTAAAAATCCTATTTTTAAGTAAGTATTCAAGTTATATAATTGAATTTGTAAATTGTTATGTTCGAATTTAATCAACATTTGGATTTTCTCTGTAAAAACCAATTTTTTCACATACTATATATTCTTATTCTTCTTGGAACTATTTTTAAATAATGACTGATATTTAACCAAGCATATTTGCTTTTGAAACCAAGGCCTAACAGATATCAAGTAAGTAGATATTGGTTTTTTTTATCAAACTAAATGCTCTGAAACTAAAGAACAAGAGAGTTTTTCACATAATCAGATCTGTACACTTCCAACTCTAAATTTTTACTCAGAGGATCCATATATATATAAACAACTTAGTCACAGATATAACTATATACAAGCAACAACTTTATACTTTAAACATTTAAGAAAATGAGTTACTCACATGTAAAAACAGAGAACAGGGGATAAGTTCCTTGTTTCCAGGTTTGAGAAAATTACTAGCCTGACTTTTGATCTTGAGTGATATTTGAATTCTTGTAAGATAATGATGCTTCTCTTTTATTTTCTCAGGTTTGTAAAGTTATGATTTTGAATGAACTGAAGTCAAAAGGTTGAGGTATAAAAGAAAACTAAACCATGCTTTTAACAAGTTTGATGTGATCTTGTACATGCAAAAGAGTAAGTGGCATTTAATGCCTCATGCTTGTTTTATAAACTAACATATTTATTTACTTGCCTTGCATTACTTTACTCGGCTGATAGTATTGTTTGTGCAAAGTAGTGATGGGGTATTAAATGCATGTCCTTTATGTCTCATGTGTACCTACTTATTTATTTTGTTTTGTTTCTATACTTTGTTTTATTCTTGCTGCCTTGTATTTTGAAATACAAGTAACTTTTATTTAAATTTTATTTTACTTCTATAATTATTTTTGTTTCATTTATTCCATTTGTTCTATTTTTATACTAGTTTATAAATATGTAACTAAGATTTAAATTGGTATAAAACTCTATATATATATAATTTATTTATTAATATAGATGAATCTCCATATTTTATTTTATTGTTAAATTTTTCCAAATTTATTTACTTTATGGTTATCTTATATATATATTCTATTTGAATCGGGGAAACTCGCTTCAAATTAAAATAAATATTTATTCAAAAATTCATTTAATTATCAATCTAGATTTAATTAAAATCTGGGGTCGTTACAGACTTCCCCCCTTAAAAGAATTTCGTCCTCGAAATTACCAAGGAGACAAAAAGATAAATGAAGAACATTTCATCAAATCGAATGAATATCTATTCTGCATTTGGCTTACCAAATCAGAATATCAAGAACAGATACAAAAACGAATCTGTTTAAAACTTCACAAGATACTCGGGTCAGCCAGATCTACGAAATATGCAGTGGTATTGGTTAATTTGAAAGGATGATTAACCATTCGTAGAACATATCCGGGCCCAAAGAATAAATAGATATATGGATACAATTTCAAAACTTTTAGTTTAAAAACTAGAGTATACCTATCAACCATAGCAAACAAAACAACCAATACATCCAAACAACAATTTTGGCTTATCCGGAGTTTACGTCCCATATTAATATATCTAATTTCTTCCTGGATCTACCAGAAATTATTGAAGAATTGAGAAAAAAGGCTGAACAAAAGAGATTGACAAAGAAAGGATTGCTTCCTTGTTGTTACAGGGTATTGACCATTTATAGTCGTATTTCCCTGTCCCCTATCTCATCCTCTTCTTGCACTCATACTTACTATCAGTGGATAGTAAAAGAATTTACTAAGGCGTTCGAACGGATATCTGAGAGATTACTCATTCTAGGGATACTTCACCCTATCTCTAATGAGTTACTTAACGTGTTATACTCCTGAGCTAAAGTTCAACCTTAGCTCTGATACCAAATGTAATGGCCCTGAAATTGGCCTTCGAAAATCGGCACCCGTACTTCACTTGTACTCAAAATGTCGCAGATTCAAACGCCGAATCTGGTTCACCGGAGCTTATAACACAGTAAGTATAACAACACAACGGAATAAAGAAATCAATGATATCATATACAATCCAATGAATACAATATCCAGAATGATATACAACAATGATATCAATATGATACAACAATATCAGAGATAAATAATGATAAAGCGGAAATAACAGAACAGAAGTGATCACTCCAAATGATCTACAAAAGAGAATGACTCCAACAACTCCAACGTCAAGCTCGAACCACAAGGAGAAGCAAGTACAGTCCTGAACTCCAAGAACTGAACCAGCTCCAGATAACCTACTCAACCTGAATATCTGAGAAACCCAACTCTAGACTGCCCGTGTGGAAAATGGTGGGCACCCAGAGTTTAGGAAAGGAACAATAAACTCCGGATCAGTCATGGGACTGGTATGAGCAAACAAAAACAGTTTATCTTTAAAACAACAATAAAGTATTTCAAACATTGAAATCCACAATGTTTTTGGAAAATGAAACTACCATAAGACCTACCGCCACACACACAATGCAATCGCAGAATTGGAGGAGATTTCTTCTTATGATAGTCAAACATGCTTACTACGCAAAGGAAAAACTCTTTTGATATTATTACTAGTGCATAGTGTAAAACATTTCGAAAATACAATATTAATCTTAGCCAGCATACAACCATTATTGTATGCCTACTATAGCTACAATGTTCAATAGCAGGTTACCGCCACATTCCATAGCAGGTAATACAACTAAAACCGTACAGGGTTCGTATTGTTTCTTTGGATTTCCAACAAATGGTCATGCAAAGGAACTTCCTTACACCGAGATGGAAATGCCTTTGGAAAGACGCCCCGAGAACCTAACCGGATCTCTGCAAACACAAGGCCGACGCTACCTCACGCTTTAACCAAGCTATAACTAGGTAACTAACACACGAGCTATGTCATCCCCCGGTCGTCACCGACCTTTATCCGAGACGTCTCGATCATAAAGCAACAACCACAAAGTATAATAACTGTGCAGCATCAACATAGGTAAAATATCTGGGCTCCATACCATGATATCACCTTTTATCCAGAAGGAAATGACATACCCTAGGGGCGCTACCCCTACAAACCTTTGCCGTAACATTCCTATTTCGACCATTACCGGGTTGTGAGGCTCGACGAAGTCTCGTCCATAAAGCTACGCTTTTCACAAAGCCACGCTTTTTCACAAAGCCATGCTTTTTCACAAAGCCACGCTTTTCCACAAAGCAACGCTTTGACCAACAATGATCAACAGCACTTCGTATGCCACATTACCAAATTGGGAATGTATCACTAGTAACCATCAACTACATAACCTCTGAGCTCGTACGTCTCAGAGAAGGGTGTTAAGCTAAGAGAATAAATTCTCCGCCACCAACAGAAATGTATTTGATAGAAACTAGCTTTACATCTCAAAGTGTAACGTCAGACGCACATCCATACAAGTCCGTTCCGGGATCGAACGGAACCGAAGGCACTTCCAAAGAAGCCCTTGCAAATCTGGATAATTTCTAATCATGTCCGGACTTCCCATCACAAAGGATGATAAAATCTCTATACCGGGGACCAATCGATGCAGAGACATTCGACGAGTTGTCCTATCGTTTTTGAAAATATCCGGTCTTCACCACCGGTCTTCAAATGCTATCCATATACGACGTATCATTATTCGGAATGGGTTATATGACACAAAGGTCCTTCCCCGGCTAAACCGAATAACGAGCGCAATTAAAAAATCATATGGATACTAGGGTCTTAGTTAAATCACAGCTTAAAACCCAAAACTTTTCATTCGAATGGTTAAAACAAATTACCATTTCCAATCTTTTAAACAAAAAGATCCATTTCAAAAAAAAACCTTCAATGGTTTAAACAATTTCCACACTCTTAATCTTTTAAACAAAAAGATTCAATTCACAAAGTTCACCCCGTTCACAAAGATTCATTTATGGATTTCAAAACAATTTCCATTTCAATTGAATTAATCTCGTTAAATCTTTAAGTCAAGATTTAACTTATAGCTTTTAAAACTAGTTTCCAAAGATTCATTCATAGCCTTTCAAAACAATTCTATTTCAAGTTGGATTAACTCGTCCGGTCTTTGAAATCAAAGACTCATTTCATAGTTTTCAAAACATTTCAATTCTATTTCAAGCTTGAAACCTTTCAACACAATTTGGAAATCCTTTCTTAAAATGAAAGCTATTATTATTTGAAAACAAGTAGTTTTCGTTTCGGAAAAATCCAGTTATATTTACACGAGTTAAAACCCTTGAATTAAATTCAAATTCCCAATCAATACCTTTAAAATGGTTTAACCCATATATAACTTGTACAGCATCTTTAATCCCTAGTTTCAAATCATAAAATTCAATTTCAAACTTGAATTCAAATTTAAATCAAATTATTTAAATTTCAAGATATCCAAAATATCTTTAAAACTCCTTTCAAAAGCTTTTCATATTAAACCCCAATTTCTAATTTCAAAATCAATTGAAATTAAAATTTCAATTTCAAAAACATCAAATTTAAATCATCTGTGACTTAACCGATTTCCACGTGAAATCCATATTTGTGTGTGTATGGTGTAGTCCAGAGGTTTAACACAATAGTGCAACATCATTCAATCATCATAGATCAAATACAGAAATATAATTGATAAGCGGTATTAACTATCACGCTTATCGTTCATTCACAGATCACAGATATATATCACAGATAAGTAAATTACAGATCACAACATAAATCAGGATGTATCACAAAGCATTACAAATCAGGGATATCAAACAATTCACATTCAATAGAATCCAAACATTCATAAGTAAGGTCAGTTAATTGTCTGATTAATTTAAATCAGATTAATTACTTATGAATATAAATTACTAATCCTGGTTAATTAACATTAATTAATTCACCTTTAAATCATTAATTAATTAACCTTTAAATCATTAATTAATTAGCCTTTAATAATAAATTAATTAACCTTTAGTTATAATTCATCAACCTTTTATTATTGAAAAATTAACCTTAAATTATTTAATTCTCCATTTAATTAATTATCATTCCTTAATCACCTTCATTAATTAATTAACCTTTAATTAATTATTCTCAAATTTATTACCTTAATTAATAAATCATATTAATTATTTAACCTTTAAACCAATTACATAATTAATTAACCCCTTAATTGCTTTCATAAAGTAATTAACAATTTACAATTGATTATCTTAATTAATAAATCTAATTTTTATCAAAATTAATCACATAAATTTGATTACTTAATAATTTCTAGTTAATTAACTTCATTAACCAATAACATTTCTTTAATTGCCTTCTTGAGAAATTATCTTAGATTAATTTATTATTAATCATTTCCAATTATAAATTAATCTAAATTATTTATTTATAAATTAAATAAATCATTCTTTAATTACCTTATTAATTTAAATCATTTTATTACCTTAATTATCTCTAAGATAATTAATTTCTTTATTAATGATTTCTTTAACATTTAAGTGTATTTTAAACATTACACTCTTGAATTTAAATTTAAATCACACTTTGAATATAAGATTCAAAATGATTTACCCTTTAAAATCCTTAACCAAATTTAAATTAAATTTAAACTCGTTTTAAAACACCTTCAGATTTTAAAACTGATTTTTTTTTTCACTTGTATTTGAATTTCACTTTTAGTCCAGGTTTTAAAATCTTGATTTAAATTTAAGTTTAAATCTTACTTAATTTAACAAACCCAGACTTGAATTTAAACAGAAGAACAGGCTTCTGTTTTTAAAATGCCTGGAACAAACAAACTCGAGACAGTACACTACTTCGAGTCGCCTACCTCTTTACTTCGAGAGATACCCGAGTTTCCCACCAAATTTCCTGAGACTTTCCACCATTTTCTTCGAGTCGTCACGAAACACCCAACCTCAAAACAAAACATCCAGATTTAAACACTACGTGCTCGTGCACGTGTACAGCAACGCTGGTCGCTGGCGAACTCCTCTCCGCCCTCTGACAAGTCGACGTCCCCCCTTACAACCCAATGCAAGCATCAAATCCTTCACCCCATAACTCGAAGTCAAATTCGAGTTCAAACCAAACCTGGAATCCAAAACTACCACCAGACTTCAAAACCTGTCAACACGTGGCCTTCGAAATTCCGACCACCAGAACTGCCGCGTCACCGCCCATACCCTCGTCTACGTCTCAGCTTCCATCAACCAAAGGCGCGAGCAACTCGATGCTCGAACGAGGCTGTGGTGCTCGAATTCCCCCTTCACTAAAAATTTAGGTTTACAGACTTAAACCTTACGTCATCGTCGCCTCGATGATCGAGAGTGTTCCCTACTATTTTTCCTAACATCGCCGATCACTCACCTAGCCTCAACCCAGACCCCGGCCTCGCTAGTGCCTCCGACCACCTGAACTTGCCTAAAACCCATTCCCAGTTCATTTCGAAAGTGCTTTGGGAATACAACACTAAAAATTATCATATTGGCCTTAAAAATCCTATTTTTAAGTAAGTATTCAAGTTATATAATTGAATTTGTAAATTGTTATATTCGAATTTAATCAACATTTGGATTTTCTCTGTAAAAACCAAATTTTTCACATACTATATATTCTTATTCTTCTTGGAACTATTTTTAAATAATGACTGATACTTAACCAAGCATATTTGCTTTTGAAACTGTAACGACCCGACTTTCTTTGCCCAGAAAGACGCATCGTTATGAAGAAAGAAAAGGGATAGAAGAAGAAAAGAAAAGAAGAGAGAACAACAACACATCAGAAATCTCACAGCGGAACGAGAAATATATTATCACATAAGATATTACATAGTATCATATACATCAGAGTACACGATTTATACATCACAATATAGACAGTTATAAACTTCTGTCTATTATACAACACAACTACATAAATACGATACATCATACACAGCGGAAACTCTATATATCTACACGCTGAAGCCTCCTGCTCCACAGCTCCTCCAGAATTCGTCAAGACTAACCTGAATCCCTTGGCTACTCGTAAAAATTGAGTACCCAAGGTTTAATAAAACAGAAAATAAACACTTGGGTCAGACATGGGTCTGGTGTGAGTAAACGGGTTAAAATTGTTTAACTTCAAAACCTTTTGAAAACAAAGGTATCACGTAAGACTTCCCACACATAAACATGGAAAAGTTTTTACCTTACGCTAACCAAAACATTTGATAGGAAATCCAGTTATATTATAATAGGGTCTAGGGTTTTCAAGTAAAATACAGAAATAGCTGAAATGCTTACATCTCACATTCCAACATAGTTGGGCACAACTAATACGTACGGCACTTATTGGAGTTTGGATTCCATACAATGGCAGGGCTACTGGGGTACCGCCCGTCACAGTACGTGGCCTAGATCACCGTACCGAGGAGTACGCCCGCTCCCCTGCAACACAAAGCCGGAATCATCCCTTACTGGATAATTCCGAACAAGACAATCCCGTAGTTGGCGCGACCAACCACACACTAAGCCGAATAAAAGAAAAGGGACCTCTAGACAGGGATCTATCTTGCTCTCAGTGGGTGCTACCCACGAAGCCTTGCTGCACCTCCCCTGTTTTAGCCATTCCCGGTTGATGAGGCTTGAGGTTACGATTACCTTTAATCAGAACATATCACTTAGAATGCTCATCGTCCGCCTGACGATGTGCTGAAAGCATTCAATCCATACAAGTTCGTTCCGGGTTCGAACGAAACCGAAGGCATTATCTCGTTACACTCGTTTTGGAATCACCCTCAGAGTTAACGACAATAACCCTTGCACTCTAAATCTTCATCTTCACTTGATTCACGACCTATCGTAAATTTGGATCGATGTGGTATTCGGGTCTCCAGACCTGGAATACCGGTATACGGAAACCCGATCCCGGTCTCATCGAAATCCAAAACGTATCTTTTAAGGCCAAGTTGTTTAAAGGTTTAAACAATTTAACTTATCTATATTCATACAGATAGATAATTCATAATTCACAATTGATAATCACATTACCAAATATACAGATGATTCATAACCAATATGTAATCCATATCAACATCACAATAGTTAATCTATAATACCATCATAATACAACCAAGCATTCATACCATACAACATTACTTATCTCATTTCTGAGATTACATCCATTCAGGACAATCAATGTCATCCATTCTTATATAAGCAATGATTTACTTAATCACAACATAATTAATTTAAAATGAATTAAATTAACTATCTCTATCTTTAATTAATTTAAAGTGAATTAAATTAATTACTTCATTATAAACCTTACTTATATAATCATTAATTAATTATAAATTAATTAATTATTCTTCCTCTAAATTTCCACTTTAATTAATCACCCTGATTAATTATACTTTAATTACACTTAAGTAATTATCCTTAATTAATTTCACAAATTAATTATCCTTAACCAAATACAGTAATTAACCTTTAATTACTTCATTAATTAATTAATTATAATTAATTACTTTAATCCTTAATTAATTACAATTAATCACTTATCA
The DNA here is from genome assembly GCA_030737815.1 of Allium fistulosum. NCBI lineage: Eukaryota > Viridiplantae > Streptophyta > Magnoliopsida > Asparagales > Amaryllidaceae > Allium > Allium fistulosum. Next base: position 1,030,575,884 of record CM060905.1, read on the forward strand.
TTTGATTTATTAATCTTAATTAATTAACTCTTAATTACATCATTAATTAATTATAAACTAATGATTCCTAATTACAATCTTTAATTATTTATTTATATTTAAATTAATTAAATAATTAATCTTAATTAAACCATTATTATTAATCATGTTTGATTAATCTAATTCAGTAATTAACTTCCCTTAATTACTTCCCTTAATTAATTACCTTTAATTAATTACCTTAACAATAATTAATTACCTTATTAATTAATCTTAATCCTTTAATTAACTTAATTAAAAAATTTATTTAATTAATAACACTAAGTAATTAACTCTTAATCACTTCTTATTTAATTACTTTCATAAAATAATTATCCTCTAATTACTTTATTAAATATTTTATCTTTACTAAATTACATCCAGTAATTATTTCTTAATTACTTCATCAAGTAATTATACTTAATTAATTTATAAGTGATTATCTTTAATTAATCACTAATTAATTACTTAGTTAATTATTTAACTAATTTATTGAAATTAAACTAACTAATTTCTTAATCCTTATATTTAAAAGATCTTAATTAAGAAAAACCATTTATCTTAATTAAATTATTCACAAAGACCAACTTTTCTTTAATCATTAATAATAATTGAATTACCCTTATTATCTTCACATATCAATTTCCTTTAATAAATCAAATCTTAATTACTTAAGATAGACTCTTTATTAAAATTGATTTGCTAAATCCTCATCGTTAAACTTATTTAAAATAAAACATTTAGAAATCAATTATAACTAGACATTATAAACTTCTACTCGACTTTCAGAATCTTTAAACTTCCAAAGTTATTAAATTAACTTTAATACAAAAATCATTTTACAAATCTATTTTCTATTCTTTAAAACTTATTTATTTAAATTAATTTAAACTTGTTAAAACATTTAATTCTGAAAACAATTTATTTTACAATTAAAACTTGTTAACTTTTGTTTTTAAAACTTAGAAACATTACAAAAATCAATTTCCTTTGTTTTAACTTTTTAAAACTTCCTGTACATTTCTTTTTAAAATCTTAAGGCCTGCTCTAAAACTCAAACCCGAGAAAACCATAAGAAAACCCGAAGCAACTCTCGAGTAATACCATCAGAAACTCGAAGTAACACTCACGTCATACCCACGTAACATCTTGCTTCGAGTAAAACTCGATTTCCCCCGAACAAAACCCAAGCTCTAGCTTCTTCCCCAATTCCAACTTCCAGGTGCACGAAATCGTGCACATAAACGTGCACACCCACGTCGATCGACGGCGAACTCCACGATGGCCTCCGACAAGTCACCTTTCATCACTACATCGCGATCGACCACCATTTTCTCTTCGATTCGAACGAAATCGAAATCGAGCTATGAACCCATCAGTTCGACAAACAAGATCACCAGTAAAATCGACTCGCCTCCGACGATCCATGATCGATGCACCACGCCATCTTCACCGCAGTTTCGCCTCGACTACCAGCAACCACCAGGACACATGCGATCAACTCCGGCCATCTGTCGACGTCTCGAGACTCTATTGAACATCAACGAAAAAAACAGCGTCTAAAACCCTACACTTATGATCTCCGATCATCACGGTTAAAGATAAATCACCATACTATTTTTCTGATGAACTCCAACATCCCCTCTACCTTCAAAACCAACCACGACGTCCAAATCGACGTTGATCGATAGAACTTGCTCGAAAAAGCCCAAATGTTCATCTCGACAATACTCAATCATTCCAAAATTTAAAATCGTGATATTACCTTCAAAATTTATGGTTTTCTATATTGAATTCAATTATGCAATCAAATTCAATAATTAAACTTATACATTTTTGACCCAATTTTTGAGTTTCACTGTAAATTATAAAATTTCAAGATAAATTTCAAATATAAATTTCTGGAATTATTTTTAGTGGTGATATCATATAATTTTAAACATCTTTTGTTTACAAATCAAAGGCTATCTATGATTCAATGACAAGATATTGAATTTTTGAAGAAATCAAAAACCTGTAAATAATACAACAGAGCTATATTATGTCTACACAGGCATTCAAACAACCATATACAAACATGCATACATTTGATTCCAACATTTCAGATAACAAGTATTTTCTTTCACAATCATCTAAATGAAATCTAAATTTAACTGTTTTTAAAATATATTTACTCACCTGTTATTTTAAACAGAGACATATGTTGTTTCCAGGCTTTTGAATTTGATTTTTCTTTTTGCTTGTTGAATTTAACTTCTTGCTGTTTGATCTTTCTCTGATCTGGTTACATGACTTCAGATTGCATTTGAAGATTTGAAACTCCTATTTGAAATTGCCTTTCATCTTTCTTATCTCAGATTTGCATTTCCAGTTCTTCATTTCTTCTTTGCAATTTGATTTCCAGACTTATCTTCTTTGCTTTAGATTTTACAGATTTTACAGTTCCATTTTTCTTTAGATTCGAATTTAGTTTTTGTAGAGAAAGAAGTGAAGAAAGATTAATTCAGCTGAAAAGTAAAATCAGATCTTCTTTCATTTTATTTATTTATGACTTTAATTTAAAGAGAAAAATAGCCACTTGTCTTCTTAAGTTGTTACTTAGCTTACACATATGAAATCCAAGCCTCCATATGTTTACAAGTGTAAATCTTGTCTTTTATTAATTTATTTAAGTTATACATGTGTATTTATACAATATTTATATGTATATAAAAATGTATTTATCTTTTTATAAATAAGCTTTTAGATTTTAATAAATATACAAATGTGAAAAACAATTATTTAAAATAACTTATGCTTATATCAATTAAATATAACATACTTATATATGCTTGAGAAATTGAGCTTAACTATATATATATTTTTACAAACCATTTTGAATTTTAAAAGAGAAAAGATTATAAAAATAAATGAACTTCTTATTTAAATCTTATTTAAACTTAAGCTTACATATATATTTTTAAATAAGAAATTATTCTTGTTATTTAAATCATAAATATCATTTTCAAAAGTATTAAGTTAAATTACAAATTTCCAAATTACAAATTATATAATTATTAAAGTTTGAAAATACTTTATAAAATTCAAATCCAATATTCTTTCCATTCCAATATATACAAATATATATATTGTAAATGGAAAATATTTTTAACATTAGCTTTTAAAATTACTATATTGAATTTTATAACATAATTCCAAATAACAATATATATACATATATATTATAAATTTGAAAACTTATCCCTTTTTTTTTTTAAATTAAAGATTCCCTATTTATAATATATATACCTATATATATACATTATAAATATAAACACTTATATTAGTTTTAGAAAGATAAATCTTCCCAATTTAAAATTGTTAGAAAAGATATTCCCAAATTAAAATGTTATTAGTTTTTAAAGAAATAAACTTGCCAATTAAAATGTTATTAACCTTTTAAAATGAATAAACTTGTCAATTTATAAAATAAATCAACAAATCAATTTAATTATTTATAAAGATTATTAAATTGATATTGCTAAAATTCCGGGATATCACATTCCTCCCCCCTTAAAATAATTTCGTCCCCGAAATTTAAAAGCAAAGATAATTTAATAACCCAGCAAAATTTTAATTTTAATTTCAAACAGCAACCATACATATCAATCATATTTTAACAATCATAGCAAACAATTTAATCAAACAGATTTAATTATCCAGACAAATTCTGGATAGAATTTCCTCGAGTTTCCCCAAGTATATATATATACCGGGATACTCGTTCTACAGGATCTTAACTAACTATCTACAATAATCTAGAACTCCTTCCCATCTAGATTATAAATCTGAACAAAATATCAGACTAAACTCAAAATCAACTCAACTTCCAAATCCTTCTGAACTGCTGATTCCATCACTCGATGAATCATACACATATTTCTCAGAGATATGTGAAATAAAATGAATTCCAGTTATCCGAACTGGCAACTCAATCCTGGGGATCAAAACCTAATCTCCAAAGAATCACAGAAAAATCTCATAATACTTCCGGAGCTTACTCTCCAGTCTTACCAAATCTTATATCTCCTTTGATCGGAGAAAAACTTAAACAATATCCAATTTCAACATCAATTTCCAAATTCCATCAATTCTTAACTGCATAACTTTCCTAACGATCCTGAGTCACTTATCCTTCCTGATCAGCTTAGCTCTTGCTGATACTTAAAAAATCAAGATCAACATCAAACCAATTTCTAGATCCTACTCAACAAAATTGTTTTCCAAAAATATGCCGAAATTCAAAACATAACTCTACTCTACAAACATTAGAGAACTATGAACTACTTCTCCTTTCTGGAATAGCCAAACAATTGCACTTGACAATCTTACCTCCAAATCCTGAAAATTTCTTCACACTTAGAGATACACTTGAATTTTCTATAGAAATCCTCTACTCCAAGAAAATTACAACTCCCGGTTGTTCCCACCCTAGAATAGCTGCTATCTTGCTTCCGCTGCACAACTCTGATCTTGAACAGATGAGAATGCCGTCGGAAAAACTCGAGCACAAACTTGATCATCCACAGTTCATCAGACCATAAAATCTTAGCGACTTCATTCCATTTGGTCAGAAACATCTCGCAGAAACTTCTCCAGAAAAACTAGGTGTGATCAATCCCTCTCCAAAGAATTCTGAGCTGCTTCACCAAATTCTTCTCTCGGAGACATCCTTCTACTAAGCTGAACTTCCGGTAACTCCACGAATTTAGTCGATATGGAATCTCAACATCCAATAATCCCAAGAGAATACCCGAACTATCGCAAGTCACTTTTGCGATCAGCCCAACCTAATTTCCACAGATACTGTTCTCTCTTCACAAATCAGAACAGCTCATACTTAACTATCCAATTCATCGAAGAAATGGATTCACTCTGCTGCTTCTGGACTCCAACTCAAAAAGACTGCTTAGCCAGAAAACTTCCTGCCAACACAGAACACTTCCGAGCCGTACTGCTGACACAGACGTCAAAGACTTCTTATCCGAAACTTCTCGAGAAACTCGGACTTCAAAGCAAACAGAAACACCCCGCTGGACTCAGCCATAACACCGAAGCAGACCTACTTCTTCAAACTTGTTCCAGAAGAAACATCTTCAGAAACGTCCATAGCCACCGTGTCTCATCACACAGCTACTACTTCCTGAGGTTACCAAAATACTATAACTCGCTTCACCTCATCCAATAGATCTACTCTATTCATCCAACTTCAAAGATAAACTCCGAACTTAAACAGTTTCCTTCGGAGATCGATGAAATCTTACACCACAACAAAGTTTACTCGAGACGGTATTTGGTCTACAGTCTCGTCAGATACCCTTCCAACCTCAACACTCAAACTCTAATCATTGGTAATCGTGTTACACACACCACTACCTTATCTACCTCTATAACTCATATTGGAAAACCCGAACAGGTAACCCAACAAATAGGTAGAAATATATATATATATTTAAAATGATACTTTTTATATAGAAATTATTTCTGGGTAAAATTATTTCATTTACCTCTTTAAAACAATATTGTGTCCGTTGGCCTGGTTCAAGTGTTTAGAGATCCCTATCAATAACGTTAGCTACTCGTATTGACCAGAATCCATATACCACTCAACCGATCAATTAACACAATATAAAACCATTTTTATATAACTAACAATTACGCGCTCTTAAGATAGACACCACTTCAGAGCCTAGGTATTCACTCAACCTACTGCTCTGATACCATATGTAACGATGCGTCTTTCTGGGCAAAGAAAGTCGGGTCGTTACAGAAACCAAGGCCTAACAGATATCAAGTAAGTAGATATTGGTTTTTTTTATCAAACTAAATGCTCTGAAACTAAAGAACAAGAGAGTTTTTCACATAATCAGATCTGTACACTTCCAACTCTAAATTTTTACTTAGAGGATCCATATATATATAAACAACTTAGTCACAGATATAACTATATACAAGCAACAGCTTTATACTTTAAACATTTAAGAAAATGTGTTACTCACATGTAAAAACAGAGAACAGGGGATAAGTTCCTTGTTTCCAGGTTTGAGAAAATTACTAGCCTGACTTTTGATCTTGAGTGATATTTGAATTCTTGTAAGACAATGATGCTTCTCTTTTATTTTCTCAGGTTTGTAAAGTTATGATTTTGAACGAACTGAAGTCAAAAGGTTGAGGTATAAAAGAAAACTAAACCATGCTTTTAACAAGTCTGATGTGATCTTGTACATGCAGAAGAGTAAGTGGCATTTAATGCCTCATGCTTGTTTTATAAACTAACATATTTATTTACTTGCCTTGCATTACTTTACTCGGTTGATAGTATTGTTTGTGCAAAGTAGTGATGGGGTATTAAATGCATGTCCTTTATGTCTCATGTGTACCTACTTATTTATTTTGTTTTGTTTCTATACTTTGTTTTATTCTTGCTGCCTTGTATTTTGAAATACAAGTAACTTTTATTTAAATTTTATTTTACTTCTATTATTATTTTTGTTTCATTTATTCCATTTGTTCTATTTTTATACTAGTTTATAAATATGTAACTAAGATTTAAATTGGTATAAAACTATATATATATATATATAAAATTTATTTATTAATATAGATGAATCTCCATATTTTATTTTATTGTTAAATTTTTCCAAATTTATTTACTTTATGGTTATCTTATATATATATTCTATTTGAATCGGGGAAACTCGCTTCAATTTAAAATAAATTTTTATTCAAAAATTCATTTAATTATCAATCTAGATTTAATTAAAATCTGGGGTCGTTACAGTTATCCCATACCCCGATCATATCTCTAATTGCTTAGGATTATGTTTTCAAAAATCATTTTTGTTTAAAGTTTTTCATAAACCCATGCTCTGATACCAAGTTATAACATCCCCTATCTGGAGGCTCGAAGCTAAGCGCTACAGATACTACAGTTATCCATAGTATTAACTTCCGGTTACCAAATACGGCAATGTTAATGGTATCCATAATATCAGAAGCACTTGAATATGAAATAAAATCATTACAGATTAAAACACTTTTCAGATTATATTTCAAAACGACTTTTCATATCCAAGTTACATAGTCCCAAACGTTTCCCAGGTTCAGATCAAATATAGTTATTACACAAATACGCCAAGAGCAACATATGAAGATGCCCCCTTGGTTGACCGGAGTACTAAATTGTCTTAATAGACTTAATACAACACAGTGGAAATAAAACAAAACAACTCCTAAATATATCTAGCATCAGCCTCCTACTCATCTCCGGAAGCTTTATTCGTCCACCTACTAAAACCTAAAAATCCTTAACCCTCGACCTACTCAAATCAATTTTGAGCACCCGAGAGTTTAAGGGGAAAAACACAAACTTCGAGTCAGACATAAAGACTAGTGTGAATAATACTATACATCTCGGTTATTTGATATTAAGTGAGACAACACCGCTTAGCAGAATGGGTTTCTCCCTACTAATATCCTTTTAAAACATATCTTTTGCAAATCTTAATCCTGCAACCAAAACCGGTTAAAACAATAATATCAATATAATGATAGCATATAAATTAGGTAACCAATGGACTATCTGTCCAAGCACTATAGTTTTGTTTGGCTAACTACCAACCTTTGGCAGACTCGGGCCTACCAAACAAAATAAACAAATAATCTAACTTCTGTTATATACTCCTCTTCTAGACGGTCTGTCCCTAACTTAGTTCTTCCAGGGTCAACCGATCGTAATTGTTTTGCGGGCTCACCAATAACCTATCTCTCCTCTATAGATTCCTTTTTGTGTGTAACATCATTTTAGTCTTACCTGTGACAAAGCCCTACACACTGGAATTTTAGACTAAATTAGCTAGGGGATAATAGTTAATGTAAAAGGCGCGACCCTGTACTAGTCTCATCTGATATTATAATATCTGAGTCATTTTACTTAGGGTCAGCTACCCATAAATTTTCCTTGAAAACATTTTCTCACAAATTAATTTACGCCTTTAAATCATAATTTAAATAAGGAAAATATACTTCTATGCTTTACTCAAATCACCTTGTCATGTTATATATACTTTACACAAAACTTTGTTGATGAAAACATTTAAACCTTTGAAAATACCCCTTTTGAATCCATTGAAAGTACCTCTTTTGAAAATAAGAAACTACTTTGTTTTACAAACTTAGGCCGAAAGGCCAAAACATACCTTTCGAAATCATTCTTTCTTAATAAACCATTCAAAAACATTATAAACCTTTCTTTTGAAAACTTTAAAACCTTAGACATCCTCTTATCAAAACACTATAAACATTGCCTTTCGAAAACATTGGAACCTCCCATTTAAACCCCTTCGAAACCATTGGGGAACCACCCCTTCAAAACTTTCATAAAATCAAACCTTTCGAAAGCATTTGGGTTCGAGTAAAATATGTGGAACAACCTTTCGAAACCATTTAAAACTATTCCTTTCGAAATCTTTGGGTTTTACCTTCAATGGAACAAAGGGTTGTAAAACAATTAAGTTAAAAGCACTCTTCCGAGAGCTAAGTAAAGAAGTGATGGTGTCGAAACCAACCCTTCAAAAGCATTATAGAAGTGGCTAAGTTTTAAAAACAAAGAAACCCTTTCGGACGCATTGCTTCGAAAGGTAAGATGCAACAACAAGGGGTTTAGGCCCCTTCGAAAGCATTTACTTATTAACAAAAGGCGCAACCTCTTTTGAAACCATTCCTTTAAAAAAAATTGACCCAGTCGAAAGCAAAAGAAAAGCAGGCGCATTTTCATTTAAAAACAAAGTAAGGCTTCGACCCTTTTGGAACCCCATGTTTTGACTACATATCTTTTGCCCATGTCCAATTTGATGTGTACTAAGTCTTTGATTCCATGCACACCGGTTTCAATGGTGATGGAGGCGGAAGTACTTGGTCAAAAGCTAGGTGCCGAAAGTGGCGAAACATGTAAAAAGCAAAAACTAATTTTTAATCTTTTAAAGCAATTCTTTTCAACCAACCTAGCTTGTTTGTCAAAACATGATTGGTTGCTAATTTCTTTTCTAAAAGTACTGCCGAATTTCAGAAATAATCAATTTAAATTATTTACAAAATGCCCCTTCTCCTTTTATAAATATATAAAACATTTAAGTCTCATACCTTAAATAATTTTATATACTTATTAAAACACTTAGAAAAAATCTATAAAAATTTCCATAAATCATATTTAATATGTTTCTAACATATATTAATTTCAAACCCAAAACATATATATATTAGCCGTATTTAATTTTAAACCCAAATAACCATTTTCTTTACTAGAAAATTAATATTAAATCCACATTAATTCAAAAAATTATAAAAATTAAAACCCATATCTAAAGTATCATTTCTGATTATATACTTAAATCGTAAGGCAGTTGGATGTCATTTAATAGGGTTTTCATATTAAAACATCTCATAAAATCTATATGAATTGGCATAAATCATCAACAAACATATATATCCAGTTTAACAATAAAAAACATGGCAATATACTTTGCAAAATATTCAAATTTGATCTAGAAACAAAAAAAAATCAAAAATATGAGATGTATTCATTATTCACCTTAGCTTTATGATTAAGAAGTTGAGATTTGATCTTTGATTTAATTGCTTAAGCTTTCCTCTTGAAATCTTTCTTATCTTCTTCTTTAATGGTGGCCGACCTCTAGTTTAATTTTAGGTTATGAAAATGGAACGTGTAAAATGAATGTCTAAGGGTTTAGGGTATAAGAATGTGTCTTTTCCTATTTTGCCGCTTATCTAACTTCCCTTTCCATTACATTTTAATTCATTTATTAACATGGCACGACTACCTAACACAAATCTCGATCCCCTAATCATCATATTATTTTATTTAATTTAACAAATTAAATGTCCTAAACAATGTTATTAAAAATTAGAGTCGTCACATGATATTAGGAGCATTTTTGGCGTAGCAGGTTATTATAGGAGATTCATACAGGATTTTTTGAAGATCGCTTCTCGCTTAACAAATTTGACATAGAAAGATGTTAAATTTGTTTGGATGGATAATTACGAGCAAGCATTCTTAAAGCTGAAGGCAAGGTTAACTAGTGCTCCTGTTCTTACTGTGCTTGATGGAGGTAAGGGTTTGACTGTTTAGACTGATGCATGTGGAACGAGTTTAGGTGATGTGTTGATGCAACATGGAAGGATTATCGCTTATGCTAGTTGGTAGCTCAAATCGCATTAAGCGAGGTGTGCAACTTATGACTTGGGGTTGTTAGCGGTGGTATTTGCATTAAAGATGTGGAGGCATCATTTTCTAGGTGTGAGTTTCGAGTTGTATACGAATCATAAATTTTTGAAGTATCATTTTACGCAAAAGGACCTAAACATGAGGCAATAGAGCTGGTTGGAGTTTCTTATCACTTATGATCTAGATATATTATTTACTCCAGGGAAAGCTAATGCTCAGTATGAGGTATGCAGTTGTGGAAAATGTTGGGGTTCGTCCGACCCTGATTAGCCATATCGAAGAAAATCAACTTAGAGATCTTCGTATCGCTAGAATAGCTAAGGTTGTGTGTTCAGGATGTGGATAGGATTAGACAGGAGGTTCTAGTGCAGTCATCATTTTAGATTGACGATACATCTAGGAGTCACTAAGATGTATCGGGACATGAGACTTACTTTCTTATGGGAAGGTAAGAAGAGAGACGTTTCTATATTTATGAGTAGGTGTGCTAACTACCAGCAGGTAAAGGTAGTCACCAGAAGACAGTTGGACTGCTTCAGCCACTTGAAGTTACAAAGTGGAAGTAGGAGCAGATTTCCATGGATTTTATCGATGGGTTGCCTAGGTTGAGAAGAGTTAATGAAGGTGTTTGGGTTATTGTGCACTTCTTACCAGTGAAGGCAATGAGGACTACTTCTAGTTTGAGTTAGTTATATGTCAAAGAGATTGTCAGACTTCATGGCATTCTGTGTGATATAGTGAGTGATAGAGATCCGATCTTCACAAGTCAGTTTTGAAAGAGTTTGCATGATGCACTTTGGCATGGAGCTGAGTTTGAGTATAGCTTATCATCCATAGATGGATTAGCAGACTTGATATTGTTAGAATTATGACCTAGGGGCATTTATGTAATTTGTTGCATATGTCCAACTCGGTAACTAATCTTGTTCAAAATAAAAGGTGTTTTCTTTCTATTATATACTTGATATAACGTATTATATTAATTAAATAATTAAATTAAAAGTATATTTAACAGAAAATCCATATATGGTATGTTTTATGATAGTAGTTACAAAGTGTTGTAACCATGAGTATGTTATTAGAATGAAAATAAATATACCATTTCAAATGTTCCTAGTCAAGATGCATCGAGATTGGATATTGATGTATCCAATGAGACTAAAAGTATGTAATGCTCTCTAAATTTTGGGCAGTGTATTACTCATGACTACTGGGGACACCTAGGGGTTGTGTACCGATAGTTATTGAATAACTATGGAACGATTCACTCGATAGTTTTCTATTGGTTAATATAACTAAGGTCAAATAGAAAATATTAATGTGACTAACTTACACAGTTCTCTTGACTTGAGAATACTGTAGATCTTCAATATTAAAGCTCTGCATTGATTATAGTTAAATCATGGCACAACGTCCATCAAGTGACTATAATTGGGTCGAGTGGAAGTATTGAAATTGAAGCACTATTTAAGAGAGGATTCGTTTCTATAGTATAAGTGGTTAGTATCATGGTCAAATCAAGTCAGCTAAAAGTCAAAGTCTCTGGTCATAGTAGTTTGGTTAATAATAATTGTTCTTATTGAACCAAGGACCGTGTGATTGGACTATAGAGATGAATAGGGACGATATTGGAATTTTGACCGTTACTAAATTCCATATGTCCAAAGTGATATAGTTTTGACGAAAAGAATAGGTGTAAATAGTAGTCACAATCGAGTAACTCTTAACAAAGTGAAATTGGATTTTACCAAAACCAAGTAAGCAATAAATTTGGCCAAAATGTCACACCACCTGCTAAGTGACGTGTGAACGTTAATATTTGAATAGTTCGATATCTGATCAAATTTACACCTAACGAGCCACACAACCGAAACAACGAGTTCTCCTTTGACCAGATGATTTAATTAGTTTATAATTGTTATAAATTAATTAAATTAATTAATATTTATGAGATATTAATTATAAAATTATGATTTGAGGAATAAATATTATTAGATATATTTATAATAATTATAAATATATTAATCGATAAGCGATTAAATTGGATTTAAGTAAATGATATTTTCTTTGGACTTAAATGGGTTTTTAGCCCATCATGATGGATGAAATTTTTGGCAGCAACTTGACATTGGGGCGGCTCATAATAGGGTTTAGATGCTAGATTTTGGATGACTAAGATCAGGGGAGAATAGTATGGGATGCAATTCACCATTTCCTCATTTCTATGCAGTATATAAGTAAAACTAAACTAATTTGCTTAGGAATTTTTTGGCTGACATCTCCATCATATCTCATTGGCCAAAATTGCTACATTAGTGCTCCATCATATCAAGTTCAAGCCAACACAAAGTCCATCACAATCCGATGGTCAAAGGTCAACAGTTCAAGGACTAGCAATCTGCCGAATCAAAAAAGGTTTCAAAGGAGAGAGTTCATCCTTTCAAGGTGTACTTCAAGGCTCTGGTTCTTAGGTATGTTTTATCAAATTGTAATTTATAATTCTCTGAATAATATTTTATTATATATATATATTATTACGTTTTTAGTTATGTGGCGATTCTAATATGAATTAATGTTGTCACAAATTGGTTTAGTTATACGTATGTATATACGAATAAAACGATAATAATAAAATCATTTTTTCTCTATACCAGATCAGTACAGCGGTATAATATACATAATAACTAATATTTTAATAAATTTTATATGTGTGTGTGTATAATTTAATTACATATATATGATTTAAATTTAACTACAACATTATACTATGGTTAAAATTGACCATATAATTTTATATTTGTAAATTCATGATAATAGTACATTTAAAAAACAGTTATTTTATAATTATATATTATTATTTAATGTTATTTAAATCAATATACTATATAAATAAATCATATAAAATTTAATATATTATAGAAATTATTTTTTAATTTTATAAAATTATTTTAATATCAGATAAGCTCTTGGTTAGAAAATAAAAATTAAAAACATTCTTTTATTAATTTTAAAATTATTATTCAAATCCACCGAAAATTAATAAATTAATTAAAAGTAAAATTTAATGGGAACAAATTGCATACTTTTTTCCAAACTTCAAAATATTATTTGCGATTTACTAAAAATTTAAAATTTGTAAAAGGTTTTGAAAATAATTTTTTCTTAATATTTTATGTAATTTCGAATGAATATTGAATTAAAATATATTTTAAAATAATAAAAATAACAATAAAAATTATCCATGCTGTACACATTATTTAGAAGTAAAATACTTTTATTTAAATTAATATATATATTTATATATTATAAATATATTTACGTATACATACATATATATATATATATATATTAAAATAAATATAAAATATTATTTTATTATTATGTATATATTAGTACATGTTTTAATCACTGTTTTATAAAAAAATTATTATTTATTTAATATTTTAATAGTTTATATACATTTAAATAGATGTATTATAATAATATACATATATATTATTATTATGAGTACATATGCATGCCCAGGTGGGCCTGCATTTAATCACAACGTGCACGCATTTTAGTTGTACCTGTGAAAGTAGATTTGATAGTAGCATCCCCATATTTGAACTCCGCCTAGGCGGAAGCCACTATTTTTTTTGTTCAGACTACAATAACTTCTTCATACTAACTCAGAATCTGGCGAGACTTCGACCGATGAATTCCCATCTAAATTATAGACAATGAGGAATACTCGGATACTACATCACCGTAGTTCTCCATGGTGACTAACAGTTGTACTTGGAAAATAATAGGCTACTACATCCCCATATTTGAACTCCGCCTAGGTAGAAGCCACTATTTTTTTGTTCATACTACAATAACTTCTTCATACTAACTCGGAATCGGGCGAAACTATGACCGATGAACTCCCACCTAAATTACGCACAATATAGAACACTCGGATACTTCAACTTATGAACGTATACTGTAGTTCTCCTTGGTGATTAACAGCTATACTTAGAAAATAACAGGCTATATCCCCACTTCAACGCTCACTGTAGTTCTCCATAGTGCTTAATAATTGTACTTAGAAAATAACAAGCTACATCAGCATACTTGAACTCCGCCTAGGCCGAAGCCGCTATTTTTTTTCTTCAAACTGCAATAACTTCTTTATACTAACTTGAAATCAGGAAAAAATTCGACCGATGAACTCCCACCTAAATTACTGACAATATGGTATGCTCGGATACTTCATTTTGTGAATGAAGAATGTAGTTCTCCATGGTGACTAATAGTTGTACTTAGAAAGTAACAGGTTACATCCCCGTATTTGAACTCCACCTAGGCAGAAGCCGCTATTTTTATGTTCATACTGCAATAACTTCTTCATACTAACTCGGAATCAGATGAAACTTCGACCGATGAACTCCTATCTAAATTACGGACAATGCGGTACACTCGGATACTTCATCTTGTGAATGCACACTGTAGTTCTCCATTGGACTAACAGTTGTACTTAACAGGCTATATCCCCACTTCAACGCTCACTGTAGTTATCAATGGTGACCAATAGTTGTATTTAGAAAATAGCTGGCTACATCCTCATATTTGAACTCCACCTAGGCAGAAGCCGCTATTTTTTTTCTTCAGACTGCAATAACATCTTCATACTAACTCAGAATCAGTCAAAGCTTTGACCGATGAACTCCCACCTAAATTACGGACAATATGGTATACTTGGATACTTCATCTTGTGAACGCACACTGTAGTTTTCCATGGGGACTGACAGTTTACTTGGAAAATAACATTCTACCACATCCCCGTATTTGAACTCCGCCTAGTACAGAAGCCGCTATTTTTTTTGTTCAAACTGGAGTAACTTCTTCATACAATTTGGAATCCGCCGAGACTTCGGCCGATTAACTCCCATCTAAATTACGAACAATATGGAACACTCGAATACTTCATTTTGTGAATGCACACTGTAGTTCTCCTTGGGGACCGACAGTTGTACTGAGAAAATAATAGGCTACCACATCCCCATATTTGAACTCCGCTTAGTGCAGAAGCTGCTATTTTTTTTGTTCAGACTGCAATAACTTCTTCATACTAACTCGGAATAAGGTGATACTTCGTCCGATGAACTGCCATCTAAATTACGGACAATATGGTACACTCAGATACTTCGTCTTGTGAATACATACCATAGTTCTCCATGGTGATTAATAGTACTTAGAATATAACAGGCTATATCTCCACTTCAACGCTCACTGTAGTTCTACATGGTGACTAATAGTTGTACTTAGAAAATAGCAGTCTACAACCTCATATTTGAACTCCGTCTAGGCAGAAGCCACTATTTTTTTCTTCAGACTGCAATAACTTCTTCATACTAACTCGGAATTAGGCAAAACTTCGACCAATGAACTCCCACCTGAATTACGGACAATATGATACACTCAGATAATTCATCATATGAATGCACACTGTAGTTCTCCACGAGGACTGACAGTTTACTTAGAAAATAACATGCTACCACATCCTCATATTTGAACACCGCCTAGTGTAGAGGCCGCTATTTTTTGTTCAGACTGCAATAACTTCTTCATACTAATTCGGAATCCGGCGAGACTTCGATCGATTAACTCTCACCTAAATTACATACAATATGGAACACTTGGATACTTCATCTTGTGAACGCACACTATAGTTCTACATGGGACTGACAGCTGTACTTAGAAAATAATAGGCTACCACATCCTCATATTTGAACTCCGCCTAGTGTAGAAGACGCTATTTTTTTTGTTCAGACTGCGATAACTTCTTCATACTAACTCGGAATCAGGTAAAACTTCGATCGATGAACTCCCATCTAAATTACAGACAATATGGTACGCTCAGATACTTCATCTTGTGAACGCACACTGTTATTTGCCATGGTGACTAACAGTTGTACTTAGAAAATAACAGGCTATATCCCCATATTTGAATACTATTTCTCTATGAGATGTAAAAGGGTATATTTGGAATTTCAAAAAGACACCAAGTAAATCTATTCAATGAATTCTCTTTATTAGTAGTAAAGATTATGGTTTTATAAAGTCCTATATATATATATATATTGTATACATTTACATAAAATTATTTACACAAACTTAATATGTACATTTCTATACATACATATTTACAACATTTATATATAAGTAATAGTTTGTATACATACATATATTTTAGACAAAATATATTTGCTTATTGGATGAGATAACGTGTCCGTTGCAATGTAAATTCCAACATCTATATAGGGGCATGTATTGCACGGATTGACATGTTACAAATGTATACACATATATTTGCATATATGACACACACACACATAAAATTATATATAATTTATAAATTTAAATAAAATAAAAGATTTTACTTAAATAATATCTAGGAATGTTCTAAATGAATTAGACTTCATAGACCCAATATAGATCCAATAAGGGAATTCTTTTTTGAAATTCACTCATTACTTCCATTGCAGGCTGGCCCAGTTCCAACAATGATATTAGAGCATAGTAGCCTATGCGGTTTAAATTAGTCATGTTAGGGTTAACTAATTAAAATCTACCCATATAGTAGGGTGTTTAGAAATGTAGTATCTAAGGTTGGGTTTGGTTAATCAAGTACTCTGTCCTACCTGGCTATTAACCTGGCCTAAAATAATAAGGTAAGCCTAAAAGGTTATCCCTAATAGAAAAGGCTCAATTTGAATTGGACCTTTAGGCTAATTTCAAAATTATTTTGAAATTAAAAATAAAAGCTTTAAATTTAAAAGTTAATTTTAAAATAAGAAAAATATTATAAATGATATAATATAAATTTTCAAATTATTTTGAAAATTAAAATATAAGATTTTTAAATATAAAAGTTAAATTTAAAACATAATGTATAAATGTTATAATATAATGAAAATATTTCAAAATGTTTGAAAAATAATATAAATTAATTTTCAAAATTTTGATTTGTCAATAAGATTAATAAAATATATCAATTAAATGAGTTAATTAATTAATAAATATATACATGTATCATATATCGTGATATAAGTCATGTTTTTTTAAAATGTTAAAATAACACAAGTATACATGTATGTATATAAAATAAATTTCAAAATTAATGTAACTTAATTAAAATTATTTAATTAAATATATTATTTAAATGTAAATTAATTAAATAACATACACATATATATGATATATGTGTTATACTATAAAAGTTACAGTATATAATGAGTATTTAATATAAATATTATATTAAGAAAATATAAAATTAATTAAAGCAAATATTGGGACATTTTACAAGTCAAGCATCGATCTAACAATGATCTCTGGTATCAGAGTTATGGTAAATACATATTGATTGGAGTAATTCAACATATAACGATTAAAAATAAATATGATTAGAACAAGAGATACTGTTAAAAACAGTTTAAGCAAGAATATGATATTTCTTAAAATTTAGATTTATTAAATAACTGGACGATTCCTAAAATTGAACCTAACGTAATATACCAATTAGGTACTTCTGAAAAAACTTGGATTAAAACAAGTGGTAAAATCCACGGAAGAATCAATTTCACTTGATAGTGAAGAAATGGTTATTAAATTACTAAGTGAAAAAGATTTACAATCTTATGGGCATACGCATAAATTTATTCATATAGGTTAATATAAATTGAATTTAAACCTTTAACCCTTGAAGGCCCAACATAAAGTTTTATAGCTGTCTTAAAGGATGGTAGAAATTTAAGTTGGAAAAAATCATTAATAGGACTAATACAGTCTAATTTTGCTCACGGCCCAGTTTATTTTAATGTGTACCCCAATTTATAGTTTTCTTTATCTGATATTAATATTTTAAAAGCTATACTTTAAATGTTAAGACCTATGGACATAATTATATTCCAGGAGAAGTAATGTGTATTTGCTATAGAATTTATTATAAGCCTTATATACATTAAATACTCAATGTAAATTAGTTGATAAACCATTAAATGAGATAATTTAAATTGAAATAAATTTTAGTCAATCTAATATAACAACAAGAAGATTAAATGGGAAGAAATTCCTCTTCCAGAAAGTTGAAATATAGAAAGAGTCATTCTTTCCGAACCATTAATAAACAATAATATTACTAATATCATACAAACTCCCAAAGGAACTATACAAATACAAATGGATAATAATCCATCTAGACCTAGTTCTAGCAAATCATATTTATCTAGAACAAAATCTTTTTACTCTCATATTTCACCTCTTGATTATATTGTTGAATCCCCATCAATGTCAACCTCTCAAATAAGAGAAAATAAAAAGGGTCATCTGATGAAGAATCTTTAAAAGATACTCCCATTGAAAAATTATATGTAAGCAAAAATAATATTGTAAAGGGTATTCACAATAATCAAGAAGTGGATATAACCGAATAAGAAATGAACTTTTCTGTTTAATGGATTGTATAACCAAAATAGATTTTAGTCCTGGCTCTCAAGCTTGACAAAGAATTAAATTTGAATTCAATCTTCCAAAATGGGGACCATTTAGAAAATCGTTTTTTGAAAGTTTTTCGAAAGAAGAACAAAATTTTTTTAGGATGAATTTTATAAATTTACTTGTGAAAAAATATATGATGTTTCCTTTTGTTCCTTGGTTTACAGCAAATGATATCGAACAATATATTTCTGTATTAGAACGAAATTATAAACTTTAAAATGGAAATAATTTAAAATCAACTTACCCTCCTCAAGCATCTTTTCAAATAGAAAAGAAGGGAAAATATTTAAATTTTAGTGCCTTTTCTAAAAAAATTCGAAAATGATACATTAAAATCACTATAAGATGGATAAATCAAATATTTGAACAACAAAATTATACAAATCTCTATCTAACTATTATTGGTGAACAAATTACTTCTTTACATAACAAATTAGAAAAAAAATTCTGCTATTTATAATATAAAACTTACTATTTTAATTACAACTAAAGAAATAAGTGAAGTAATTGCAACTTCAAATCTTCAACCAACTCCTGAAATTATAGGATTTAAGTTAAAAACAGAATCAGAATTTGAAAAGGTTTTCAATTTAAAAACAGAATCTGACTTAGAATATTTCTTAAAAGAAAGAATGGATAATTATGATTAAATACCATTGAATAAGAATTTTCTCAAGAAACTGATAATAACCAAACAGTTCAAGATGGAATTAATAAACCTTAAAAATACGCATATAAGCCATCTTAGAAATTATTTTATTACAGAAGACCTTCTTCCATGGATACTTTACCTAAAGAACCAGAATTTATTAGTAATAATAGTTGCAATGGGAAAAGTATACATGAATGGAATATTGACACATTTAATGAGAAACAAATTTATAATTTAGCTCATCGTACACTAATGTATAGCACTATTTGCAAAAACAATGGTAATAATGATGTTACTGTTGCAAAAATGATAGTTCCTGGTTTTACTGGCCAACTTAAAGGTTTGTGGGATAAATCTCTTTCTTCAGCAAATAAAAGTGAAATTTACGACATAATAAAATAAGAAGATGGACGAATGGTCCAAAATACTATGTATACTTTAATAGTTCCCAT
This sequence comes from Allium fistulosum, assembly GCA_030737815.1. Lineage (NCBI taxonomy): Eukaryota > Viridiplantae > Streptophyta > Magnoliopsida > Asparagales > Amaryllidaceae > Allium > Allium fistulosum. Next base: position 1,030,595,814 of record CM060905.1, read on the forward strand.
CTTAGAACATTTCATTGGTAGAGTGTCTAATAATATTGAAAATATTCTAACACTATAACAGAATTTGGGATGTAAAACATTAACAAATTTTAGATGGTATAAATACACTTTTTTAAATAGAGCAATGGAATTACCAAAGAGTAATAGCTCCCACTGGAAATCAAAATCATTAACGGACTTCCTTCCTTATTTGCGGAAAGGGTAAGAAAATATTTAAGAAAAGATAAAATAAATATGAAAGTGTAACGACCCAGATTTTTCGTTGTTCGATTTTGAATATTTAAATGGTTTTAAATATTTAATTTGAATTATAAATTGATTTTGAATATGAAAATTTGGGTTTATTTATAAAATAAATTCAGAATTTGAATATAGCAGTTCATTGAATAATTTAATTACTGAATTTTATAATTGAATATTGGTTAAATTATTGTATCTTGACTTTTAAGCTCGATAAAAATTATTTAAAGGCTTGTAAAATTTATATTAATAATACTGAAGGCAATGCAACTTTTAAAATTGAATTTAAAAGTGATTTGTTCAGTTTTAAAAATAAATCATTTAAATTGACATTTAAAAATAGCCTTCAAAGGCACAGTCTCGGAATTCGACGAAACTAGTTCCATTGAATCCGTAATAGTATATTATTATCCGATTTCAAATTTCGTAACGTTTGGAGTTATCGTTTGATCGAACGGAATATAAACCGCTAAAATTAATATCGAAATTTAATATAATAATTGGATCCAAAAAGCTATCTTCTCCATACGATCGAATTAGGACTCGAAACCTTTTCCATTATGTTCGGAATGAGGGTATAACATTATAAACGCCTAGCAGCACGCCTCGATAGGATTCCGAGATTTTTAGTTGCGTAATCGAGACGATTTAAATTTAAATAAATAAATATATTTATTTTACTTGACATTTATTCACATCAACTTCTTTCTCTTAATTCCAAGTCACTGTAGACAGCATCCAACATGCCATCTCCTTCATTTAATATGCGTCTCCCTCTCCTTTAATCAACACGCAACAGTTAAAAAAAATATGGTCGCTCTTCCTTTCAGTTTGAAACAAAACGAAAATCAAGCAACTTGTTTCTCCTTCAGTCTAAAACAAAACCGCGTCACACCCTCTCTCCCTCTTACTTGTTCAGTAACGAAATTCAAATCGTTCAAATCGAAATCAAAAAAAGGGCAGCGAACCGATCGCGCATGCCTGGACGTACGCGGGCAAGGTCGGCGAACTCAAGGAAAGAGGGGCGAGGCTGGGAGAGGGTATCATCTTCAACAGTTTTCGAATGCGAGGCGAAGGCAAGGTCGGGATGCGATCACGCACGTGATACTGGGGGAGGGAAAGTCTGCGTGGTGGTGGCGACGTCTAAGGCGCGCGACTTTGTGGTACGGATGGGAGATCGACAGTCGTTCGATGCGATTATTTTTTGGGCCGAACTCGATCTCGAGTTGGAGGCTCGGCAGGTGATGGGGTGGTCAGTGATAGCACTGTCGAGTGTGACCAGTTCTAAGTCGCATTCGTCGATGTGGGGTTGTTCGCAGCGGCGACAACTGGTATGGGGGTCGTGTTTGATTTGGGATGATGCTGAAGCGCGATCGTATTGAAGGCAGCGTGCTAGGTGGCGACGATGTCAGTAGCTCGTCTGGGGAATCAAGAGGGTAACGTTTGTTTCTTTTTTTTCTGGTGTGATTAAATATATATAATCATATTATATAAAAGCGTTAACTTATAGATGCAATATTAAATTTGTACGAGGTCTAAAATAAATGAAATCAAGACGAGGAATATACAAGCTGAAAATTAAAAATAGGATCAGTCAGCAAATTCGAAAAATCTAGGTGAGAATTTCTCACTCATTTGGATTTCCACTTTTAAAATTTAAATGTTTAAATTTAAATTTTTGGATGCTTGATTGAATTTAAATATCTGTTGGATGGTTATATATATATATATAGTAGTATATATATTAGTATTGGAGTGATATTCCCGCACATTATAGCGGTTGAGACCCTATGCGCCTCGCATAATAACGGATGACCCCATATACTGCGATTTCCCCCTCGAAGTGGGATTGGTATTTTTATTGTTGTTTAACATCTATGGATGCAGGGAAAACATGTTGGAGGGATCCAACTGGATTCCTGGATCCAACTGGATTCCTCAAATATGCTGTTATTTTTCATATATATAAATTGTTGGATTATTGTGTGTTGTAAACTTTTAAATGTTATAATGGCATGAAAATAAATTTCGGTTATATTAAACACCATAAATATTATTTTAAAATTTCAGGAATTAAAAAGAGATTTTTAGTATAAAAATTTGTATATCGAAATTCAGATTATTTAGAAGAGACTGATTTAAATAAGCGATAATGGATTTTTATCGTATTAAATAATGCGAGAAAAATATTTTAAATGGAGAATTTAAAATAAATTATCCAAAGGATTTTTTTAAAGGCTGGATTTTAAAATGATATTCGGGAAAAAAAGGAAAAAGGGTTGAGATCGATATTGAAAATAGATTGGTAAAAATAAATGAATTTTTAAAGGAACTGAATTTATAGAATGGAATTTTATAAATGAGATTATTTTAGTGAAACTCAAAGGAGTTATAAAAATTTATAAACAATGTTTATAAATAAAGAAAAAAAATTGATATCTGGTGATAAATTGGAAATATAAATTTACGAAAAGAATTTATATTGGAATATGGAAATAGGGTGAGAAAAATAGTAGATACTATTTTTAAAACGAAGATGGTTAAGGAGACCAGAATGGGAGAAATGTGATGAAATCGAGAGGGTCATAAATTGAAAATTTGGTTATCCAGATTTTAAAAATATATTTTTAACAATAAGTTAAGTTTTTTTTAAAAGGAAATTTTTATTTATTAAACCATGTAATTTTAAAGTTAGTAGTATTGAAATATTTCAAAAGTGAGTTTTTAAACACTTAATATTTATTTTAATAAAATCCTAAATTTAAAACCTGCTTTGAAAATGATGTTACAAAAAGGTGTTTTCAATATTTTAAATAATTATTTGAATATGTCTTAAAATAAATTATTATTATTTTCTTTTAAATACTTATTTTTATTTACATATGTATATATATAGAGAGTTTGAAAGGGTTTTAAAATTTATTTATAAATCTTCTCGAGAGTTGGAAAGGGTTATTTAATAGATGGGACTTATAAGAGAATTCTCAAAGCGAAGTTTGGGAAAAAGTTAGAAAATTTCGAAGTAGTTAAATAAAAGTAGGCTTCGAAAAATGAAATAGAATTCATTAAAAGCAGTAGAAGAGGAATTGGGATTATAGGCAAGTATAATTGGTTTTGAAAATATTAAGGGAAATAATAAAGAATTCCGGAATTTATAGAATTGGTTGTAAACTAGTCAAGGAGTTTACAAATAAAATTGTAAATGATTTTGAGAAAAGAAAAAGGAAATAAAAGGAATATTTTCCAAGTGTTGAATATCAAATGAAGTGGGAAAAATATTCTAAGTATTGGGAAGGGTTGGAAATGTTCCATGAAAATAAAAGGGATTTGAAAACCATTTTCAAAATGTTGAAGTATAGGAAGTAATATCTTATAAAGATATTTGAGATAAATTTTGGAAAATTTATAATAAGGCTTGATGATTGTTTATGGATGTGTATTAATAGTTAAATAACCGACTATCAATTTTGGCCAATTTCGTTAATCGTTTCGAAGAGACCGGGATCAGATTTAATTATCCGTAAACCACTTCGATTCGGTTTGAACATTACAAATGAATACCGTGAAGATGATGAAGATGGTGATTCGGTTTTTCCAGACCCAGAACAACTTGTATGAACGAATGCTATCAGAACATCGTCATTGGAAGACGATGAGCATTCTAAGTAAATTGTTCTTGAAAGGTAACGCTTAACCTCGAACCTCATCAACCGCGAAAGACTAAAACATGGGAGATGCATCAAGGCTAAATAGGTCGCACCCAAGTAGGGTAAGGTTACCCTTATCTAGAGTCCCTTTTATTCGGCTGTGTGGTGCGGTTGCTGATCCCAACCATGGGGTAATCTTATTCGGACTATCCAGGTTAGGGGTAGTCCGGTCTTGTGTAGCAGGGGATTTCGGCGTGGTCCTCCGTACATTGTTCTAAAGGTGTACTGTGACGGGCGGTACCCTAGTGGCCCAGTCATTCGATGGAATCCATTCTCCAATAAGCGCCGTACGGTTTTGACTGTGCACAACTATGTTGTGGAATGTGAGATGAAAGCATTTCAGCTATTTTCTATTTACTTTCTATAGACACTATTATAATATCAGATGGTTTTGATAAAAATGTTTTGGTTATTGTAAGGTAAAAACCCGTTGTGTTTTTGTGTGGCTTGGTCTTACGAGATAACTTTGATTTTCAAAGGATTTGATAAAAGTTAATAATTCAATTTGAGTGTGTGTTCTCACGTTGGTTTTCCAGACTGACTTGGGTGTTATTTTATTATAATGCTCGGGTCAGACCGAGTATTACATATTCAGGTTAAATGCTATGGAGCTCAAGAGACGAGCTGGAGGAGTTTAGACGTATATCACATACTTGGTTATTTCCGCTATATGAGTTATGTGTACCGGGACGAGTTATTAAACTGTCCAAATTGATATATTGAATTGTTGTACTTTGATAATGGTATGTATATTAATTGTACAGTTCTTGTATTTAAAATCTGTTATTGTATATTATATTTTGTTCTACTGCGATTGTGAGATTCTGTGTTGTTTTGTTTCTTTTCTTCTACCTTTTTCTTCTTTACCCCTAATGAACTGGTATTTTTGGCACTCGACTGCTCGGCATTTTATACAGTGGACGTATTGATGTCGATTTTCGAGGGTCGAAAATCCTCGGTCTGTTACAGAAAGTTATACTTACGGTAAACTTATTGGAACATGTATTTGAGAAGGTTCATCATTACGCAATGAGATAAAATTAAATTAAAAAATTGAACGTCAAAATTTGACGGAAAGAAATCAATTTGGACAATTTTGTAGCCAATTTGAAATGGATGTTCCAGCCGTTAAAAAATCTCAAAGAAAGGATAATAAATTTAGTGAATCTTTTCATAAGAGGAAAAATAACTTTTATTCTAATAAAAAATTAGAGCAAAGAACTCGAAGAAGAGAAGAAAGATTAAATAAAAAGAAAAACAAAATTATCCACTGTTATAAATGTGGAAAAGTTAGTCGTTTTGCTAATAGATATAAACTGAAAAAGAAAAATGAATAATTTACAAACAGAGAATGTATTAAAGGAAAAGTTATCAAAACTTTTATTAAATTCCAGCCTTGAAAATAATTTAAAAATCGAATCTGAAAATGATTTAGAATATTCAAACACTTCTAAAAAACTTAAAGTTCCAGATGATGAATCATCAAAATCTGATGAATGTTGTGAACCTTATAGTAGGGGAAAACCTTGTGTAAATCCAATATTAAGCAATTAAGATGAAAATAGTGATTTTTATAAAATACTTTCATAATTTCAAGATTTAAACGTTAATGTATTAACCAATAATAATATTATAGTGTTTTAAAAATATGCAAAGACCCAAAACCAAGATCTAAAATGATATATCAAATGGAAGACATTCCAGAAACAAGTAAATAATAAAACATTTACTGAAACATTTCAAAATATTGGTAGTTCTCAAAATCCATATTCTATGAATTTCCAATATGATAACTGATAAAACACAATTACAAAGATTTTTACGCAGTTTAAATTATATATCTTCTTATTATATCAATCTAGCTACAGATGTTGTTATCTTAAATGATAGATTAAAAAAGAATCCAGCTCCATGGATAGAACAACATACTCAAGTTGTTAAAATAATAATATAGAACGTAAAAAATATGCCTTGTTTAAGGCTTTCAAATGCAAGTTCGAAAAAAAATAATTGAAACAAATGCCTCAGATATAGGATTTGGTGGAATTTTAAAGCAGATTTGTCCAAAAACAAAACAAGAATGTCTTGTTAGATTTCATTCAGTTAAGTGGACTAATAGTAAAAAGAATTATGCAACCATAGCTAAGGAAATTCTTGCTATAGTTAAATTTGTTTACAATTAAAAGATGATTTATATAATCAAAATTTTATCATAAAATTGATTACAAATCTGCCAAATATATGTTTAATAAAGATTTTAAACTTGATGTGTCTAAGCTAATGTATGCCAAATGGCAAGTTCATCTAGCTCCTTTTGGCTTTGAAATCCTTTACAAAAAAGGTAAAGACAATAGTCTTCCTAATTTTTAACATGTGAATTTTTACATAACAATGATCCTGAGAGGAAGTGGTAATTTTCCCCACAAATGGAAGAGTAGAGGAAATATCCTGGCCCAACATGGTAGCAAGAAGCTAATAGCCGAAAATCTAACCAGTTCAGGAAGTCATAATTCCAACGATCCTTTATATAAGGAATTTCTAGAATTCTAGAAAAGACAAGGTGCTAATATCCAAACAGCTGATAGCCAAATAACATCATCTTCATATGCTAGCATAACTGGCAATGAAGAAAATGAAGAAAATATAACTATATATGCACAAAGTTTTCATAAAGAAGTTATACTTCTTTTAGAATTGGATGATCTGAAAAGGAAAAATGATCCCTGGAACTTAACGCAAAGGTATTTCGATACGACATCATTTTTTGTTATGGCTTATAAGTAAAGTGGATATTATAAAGCATAATAAAAGCCTCTGAAATATATGAAATAACATATTTTAATGCAGGAAATCCAAATGTTTATAGCTTCAGCAAAATAACCATTAAAAGGTTAATATTGCCAGAAGAATGGGGGTTATCCACCCTTAAAGAAAAAGAAATATTTTTGCCTAACAAAAGGAGTACTATCAGGTATAATTATTGGTATTATGTTGATGCACTAAATAGAGTGCTTCTTTATGAAAATAATAAAAGAAAACATTTATGGTATATTAAAGTTTGCGGGAAAGTTTATAAGTGCCAATACCAAATTGGTTTGTAGGATGGTGGACGAATTATGGACTACCAATGGATATCCTGCTTGAAAAATTAAAAGAATTACATTCTGAATGGATTGTTATTTCACCCAAAATAAACAATGCTAATCAATATCTAATGGTATTAGGATCTGGTTCCATATACCATTTCATTGAATTTTACATTCCTTGGATTTGGAAATGGAAACCATTATTAGGTTATACCGAAAATGAAATTCCTTGCTTATATAGATGCTTCTTTACTAAGTTCTGGGATAAATTAACCAAAATTGATTACAGTACAGGTCAAATATTTAGCCATGAAATGGTAATAGAAATAGGCAACCAAATTAAAGTCTATCAGTAGTAGAAGAATCTGAAACAAAAAAAGAAGCTCCAAGCCTATTTCAGCATATTGCCAGAAAATTAAAGGTGCAAAAAGGAGTATTCACCAAAGAAGATATTGTTTATTCCTACTTTAAAGAAATGAAGAAAGATTTAATAAAGAATCTTGGAAAAGATGACGCAAAATCAGACATGTCAATGACATCTTCAAAAGGGACATACCCGAAGATGATCAATATTCAGAACTCAATGATGAGGATTTTGCAGAAACATTTGATAAGATTAAAAGGGAGGCCCACAAATTAGGGCAAGATAAAGGGAAGATGGTGCTGGATTAAATAGGTAATATTCTTACCAATAATTATAAGAAAATGTGTTACTTTAATAAAATAGACGCACTACTTTAATAAAGAAGAAAAGATTCTTTAATAAGGGTTAATAGGTGGCCTAACCTAACTTCTACTTTACTAAAGTTAACAAATAATTCTCGGATTTGAAGGCTTCAGAATCTGAAAGAAAATCAATCTTAATTCCAGACTCAAGTCCATCCTCAACTGTAAATAAAGACTTTCAACTTGAAGAAGGAAGACTTCAATCCATCTATTATGCGACAGACGGGGTTTTCGACCCTCGAAAATCGATACTAATATGTCTACTGTATTATGTGCCTAGTATTCAAGTGCCAGAAACACCGACCGTCAAGGGTAAAAGAAAGAAGAAAGAATAGAAGAAACTAAACAATAACAGAATCTCACAACTCAATGGAATAATTTATAATATACCAACGATCTTTACAAAAGAAAAACTGTAATATACATACATCCATCAGAGTACACAAATCACTAGTCATCAGCCTGGACAGTTATAATTTTAAACAACCAATGCAGTGGAAATAAACAAGTACGGGGATACAACTTGGGCCTCCAGCTCGTCTCCTGTGCTCCAATGCATCTAAATCAAATCGGGAAAATATGCTCGGTCTGACCCGAGCATTATAGGAAAACAACGCTCGGATTTGTCTGATAAACCAGCATGAGAAAACGCATCTCAATTGAATTTTAATGCTAGAAAACCTTTTGAAATAAAGGTATTTCATAAGACCACACTGACATAAATAAAGGATGGGATTATTACTTTACAATAACCAAAAATTTTTTATCAAATCATTTGATATTATTTCTGATGATATTGCTTTGAAAATCCATTTCAAATAAGATAGTAAAATTGCCGAAATTGTTACATTAATAAAATTCCAGCATACTAGGTTCTACAATCAAAATCATAAAGGTCTATATTGGAGAATGGATTTCCAACAGTGACAGGTAAGGGACTACTTTTCGTATAGTACATCTCTAGAGGAATGTACTGAGGACCCACAGACGATCCTATGCATCTGACAAGACCGACTTACCCCTTTCCGTTGACCAACACAACGATCCTGAATAGTACCGAATATGACTTCACCCCGGTCGTTACCGACCTATCCATGGCCATAACATACAACAAACCTGATATATAGAGGGTAATCTAGAAAGGTGGTGATGACCATACCTTAATAGGTGCGAGCCACATAGGCTTGTGGCATACCCTGCTTTAGCCATTTTCAGGTGTGAGGCCTGAGGTAATGTGTTACGTTTCACAAAGCAGCAATTCCCACTTTGAATGCCACCTTTTCATTTTCGACGACACACTAATGGGTTTCCACAAAAGTGCAACCCCCGAGTTCATACGCCTCAGGGAAGGGTGTTAAGTATAAGAGAGGTTACCTCCTACACCACCAAACATATGTAAGTTTGTAAAAACCAATGTACATAGTCTTAGAAATTCAATATCATACATTAGTCCATACAAGTTATCTAGGAACAGAACAAATCGAAGGTACTCCTACTACATTCTATTTGGGAATCACCCCTAGGATTAGTAGCGAGCAGTGCTTACATTGAAGATTTCAAAATAAAGGTACTACTGCCACCATATGCATATAATATGGGAATCACAAGGTTAGTGGCGAGTAGCACTACATTATAAAGATCTCCGTCTTCAAAATCACTGTCATCAACATGTCTTCGCCTTCGAACGCATATGTTGGTTCAAAGTGGTTTTTGGATAAATCCGATCCTGGTCTCTTCGAACCAACAATCGATAAGAGGCCTGAGGAACCAAAAATACAATCTAGCATTGATGCAGTCACTATGCCTGTTTAATTAATCTTTTATTAATCAAATCACTTTCCAACTATTTATCTCAAAATATTTTTACAAATATCTTTACAAAGATATATTCTCAAAACCACTTTTAATCTTTCGATATTTGGAAAAGCATTTCCATATACTTGTCTCGATGGTATAAGTATATTCACAAACCATTTCATTTTCAACACTTAGAGAATACCTCTGTATACTTAAATACGTAATAAGTATATTTACAAACATTGAGGAAAGCTTCATATTTTTCAAAACACACTTTATTAGGTCAAAACAAATGTTGCATAAAACATCGTTACGACAACACAAAAACACTAGTGTAGGGATTCGATTTAGTCGAATTTAAACTATTTATTAGTTAACAATGGAGCCGATCAAGTTGAGGTATCAATACCTCTCAGACCTTGAATGAACGACATTCTTAACTTCAAAATAGACATAAGTTACCCACCTTGAATCTTTACATCAAATATAGGATATGAATAAATCTCGTATGCTATATAAAACATCTCATTTCGATAATCACTTATTCTAACAACAGTGTTATAGTCTATGTCTTCCTTGCTTTCTCGAAAACATTTATTACAACCAAAATGTTGAAATCCATGTCTTGATATCACTTAACACATTTTAAATCACTTTTAAAACCATTAAACTCCATTTGCAAATATCACTTTCAAAACATTCCTTTAAGAGATTATTTTACTTTTAAAACGAAACGTATCTCCCTTTATCAAAACCATCCTCTACTCATCAAGATAAACCCTTTTATATTTATAACACCATGTTTTATCTCTCCTTTCTATTTTATAAAACATCTTTTTATAAAATCTCTTTATTTATAAAATTTTGGTTACAAATCTGTTCCTTTCTAAATCTCCATTATTTATAAAATCCCACTAATAAATCTACTTACAAAATATCAATTATAAATCCATTTTTTAATATTTATAAAACACTGTTTGTAAATCTATTACTTTATTTATAAGATATTACTTTAATAAATCTTTTATATAAATCATTTCATAAATTTTCATTTCAAACTATTTCCATCTTGTTTAAATCTGTATTTCCTTTATAACAAAAGATGGACTTATTTATTAAGTTTTAAATACTTTATAATACAGTTTGAAAATCTCTATTTAAAAATACTTCACAAGATAGTTAAATTAATATTCCAAAAATCATGTTTTTATTTTAGTAAACTCTTTCTTTTAATAATCTATAAATAATTATCAAAACACGTATTATTTCAAGTATCACCTTAAAAATTATTTCAATTCAAAATCATTATTTTATAGTATTTCAAAATACTAAAAATAAGGCCCGTGCTACTATAGCACTAAATAAGTAAAATCATGTCCATGTCATCAAATATGTCATCCAACAAATCATATATCACAATATATGAAAAGTAGAATCAAAAGTGTGAGGAATCCCGTTGGATCCGTCCAACCCATCCCCCGCATCACAGCTCATATATATACATATATCAGCATATATATATATATATATATATATGTAAATAAAATCAATAGTGGTGAGGAATCCTATTGGATCCCTTCAACCTGTTCCCCTACATCACATACAATATATAGTCATATAATATAGATCATCCGCTACTAGGTGGGTACATATAAAAGGTCATCCGCTCTAAGGGTGGGAATAAATCCAATCCAACTAATAAAGTAGTAAATAATCTAAACAAGCAACAAATAGGCATTAATAAAAATATCTGCCCATATATAAAATATAAGTAGGCCCAAAAAGATGAGTTAACTCACAAAAATTCCAATTGTCATTGATGCATTCTGGTTCCGACTAAAATAGAGCAGCATTCAATTTTAGCTTGAAATTTTTTAAGCTCCGATTTGACGAATCCAACTAGATGATATAAATAATCTCGATATGAATGCAACGGCGAAAACGGTGCCTCGATCGGACCTCGTGTGAACAAGATACGATCGCTAGAACATTAGAGATTAATTAAATTAATAATTAACAAATTAATCAAGGTAATTAACATTAATCACCTCTCCCCTTTATCTCGTTCTAGGCCCTAACTCACGAACCAAAAACCCACGTGACTTTCACCTACGACCGCCGCCACCACGTTGATCCAGTCGCCCCCGCATCAGTACCAAGCATAGCCTCGACTATGAGCCACTCATCGCCACCACCTTCACCTCAAAAGCTTACTTATACATCGAGATCCAGCTAAGAGAACGAGTTGCCGTTCATCTCAAGATCCATGCCACCATGCTCCTTCATTCGACGATCCACCACCACCGATGAACTCCCCTTCCCCTCGCCCATCTTTTTCACGTTGAACCTATCAGCTAGTTCGACCTTTAAAGGTTAGAGGAATATCGGCCATTTGAAGGAACAACGACTAGGGTTAGGATTTCTCTAAAAAGAAAGAAGCGAGGTCCTTTTATAGAGAAATCTTTGACATTATTCGCCCTCCAAAATTTTAAACTCCAAACGAGGCATGCTCACTTGCATTCCTAGCTAATTACGTTATTCCGAACGCAATGGAACTAGTATCGGGACCTAATTCTATCATATACAGAAGTTAGCTTTTAAAATCAAATTATATTATTATTTAATTCCTAAAATTAATCGCTACACGTTTTGAGCTCGCACGATCACACAATACGTCCGATCGTCATGAAACTCGTCGGCGTACAATAATTCATTATTCCAAATCCAATAGCACTAGTTTCGTCAAAATCTAAGACAGTGCCCCAGAATGATATTTTCACACGTTAATTAAAATGAATTATTATTAAAACCATTTTAACTGCTTTTAATTCTAAATTAAAAGTTTACTATTTTCATTCCTATTTAAATGGAGTATAAATAAGTTTGCGAAATCATTCTTATTTTGAATCCAAGGTTCAATTTGAAAATCCAAATATTTAATTCACTATTCAAATATTAATTTCATAACTCACATATTCAAATAATTCCCCATATTTGAAATTTAAGCTATTTGACTTAGAAACTAACATTTCAATATTTAAAATTAATTAAATATTTCAAATTCAAATGAATAAAATTCTGGGTCTTTACACGTTCTCTTCTCCATCTCAAAGCTTATGCCATTAAATAAATAAATGTGTCATAAATTGTATTGTAAAATAAGAAAGAAGACTACTACTTCTACTAGTGCTCCAAATACGAAGACTGCTTCTGATATCTTTCCTCGGAAGTTTCTAAATTTTATAATATATTGTGTGAATTATAGCCTAAATGACAGGTTAAATTAATCCATGTTGAATTATTTCTCTTTTGTGTGTATGTATTCATGTGTTCATATTTTTAAGGAATACGTATTGAGTAAAAAATAATATTAATGGGTTAAGAACAACATCAGATGATAGTAATTTCTGGATAACATCTAAGTCATGTACTTATGCCCATTTCTAGCCTTGCTAAAGCGTTTCTTCGAGCTTTCTTTACACTGACTTGTTAACCAGATATCATTGTTAGATCAATACTTAACTTGTAAATGTCCTAATATTTCTTTGGTATTTTCTATTTAATATGTATGATCCTGAAAACACTGTAGCAAAGTTCATACTGTAGCAGTATGAAAAAACAACCTTTTACTTTGTAATTATTTTAGTGTATTGTTGCGAAAAACCTAAATTTTGCCGGCGTTTTTAGATTTGGTATCAAAGCCATGGTACATACATACAGATTAGAGTAATTCAATACATACTTATTATAAATTGATATGATTAGAAAAAGAGATACTGTTAAAACTAGTATTAAACATGAATACGATATTCCTCGAAATTTAGATTTACTAAATAAATGGACAATTTCTAAAATTGAACCTAAGGCAATATACCAATTAGCTAATTTTTGAAACAAGTGGTAAAAATCACGGAAGAATCAATTTCACTTGATAATGAAGAAATGGTTATTAAATTACTAAGTGAAAAAGATTACAACCTTATAGGCATACGCATAAATTTATTCATATAGATTTAATACAAATTGCATTTGAAACTTTAACCCTTGAAGACCTACCAGAAATTTTTATAGCTGCCTTAAGGGATGGTAGAAATTTAGATTGGAAAAAATCTTGGACTAATACAGTCTAGTTTGGCTCATGGCCCAGTTTATTTTAATGTTTACCCCAATTTACAGCTTTCTTTATCTAATATTAATATTTTAAAAGCTATTACTTTAAATGTTAAGACCCATGGATATAATTATATTCTAGGATTTGAAGTAATGTGTATTTGCTATAGAATTTATTATAAGACTTTATATACATTAAATCCTCCATGTAAATTAGTTGATAAACCATTAAATGTGATAATTTTAATTGAAATAAATTTTAGTCAATCTAATATTACAACAAGAATATTAAAATGGGAAGAAATTCCTTTTCCAGAAAGTTGAAATATAAAAAGAGTTGTTCCTTCCGAACCATTAATAAACAATAATATTACTAATATCATACGAACTCCCAAAGGAACTATACAAGTATAAATGGAAGAATCCTCATCAAGGATATCAACCTCTCGAACAAGAGAAAATAATAAAAGGTCATCTGATGATAAATCTTTAAAAGATAGTACCATTAAAAAATTATATGTGAATAAAAATAATATTACTTTCATGTTTAATGGATTGCACAACCAAAATAGATTTTAGTTTTGGCTCTCAGGCCAAACAAAGAATTAAATTTGAATTCAATCTTCCAAAATGGGAACCATTTAAAAAATGGTTTATGAAAGTTTTTCAACAGAAAGACAAAAATATTTTCAAGATAAATTATGTAAATTTACATCTGAAAAAAATGTTTCCTTTTGTTTCTTGGTTTATAGCAAATTATATTGAACAATATAATTCTGTATTAATTTTTTGTAAAAAACTTTCAAATGGAAATAAATCAACTTACCTCCTCAAGCATCTTTTCAAATAGAAAAGAATGGAAGATATTTAAATTTTAATGCCTTTTCTAAAATTTTAGAAAATGATACATTAAAAAATACTGTAAGGCAGATAAATCAAATATTTGAACAACAAAATTATACAAATCTCTATCTAACTATTATTGGTGAACAAATTACTTCCTTACCTAACAAAATAGAAAAAATATTTTCTACTATTAATAATATAAAACCTACTTTTTCAATTACAACTAAAGAAATAAGTGAAGTAATTTCACCTTCAAATTTTCAATCATATCATGAAATTACAAGATTTAAGTTAAAAATAGAATCAGAATTTGAATAGGTTTTCAAATTAAAAATAGAATCCGACTTAGAAAATTTCTTAAAAGAAAGAATGGATAATTTGAGATTAAATACCATTGAAGAAGAATTTTCTTAAGAAAATGATAATAAACAAATGTTGAAGATGAAATTAATAAACATGAAAAATACGCATATAAGCCATCTTAGAAATTCTATTAAAGAAGACCTTCTCTTATGGATACTTTACCTAAAGAACTAGAATTTATTAGTAATAATTGTTACAATGCAAAAGTATTTATGAATGGAATATTGATATATTTCCTAAGAAACAAATTTATATTTAGCTCATCATATACTAGTATAGCACCATTTGCAAAAACAATGGTAATAATGATGTTATTGCTGCAAAAATGATAGTTGCTCATTTTACTGGTCAACCTAAAGGTTGGTGAGATAATTTTCTTTCTCCAGTAAATAATAGTGAAATTTACAACACTGTAAAACAAAAAGATTGACGAATGTTCCATAATGCTGTGTATGCTTTATTAGTTACCATCTTAGACCATTTCACCAGTAGAGTGTCTAATAATAATGAAAATACTCGTACACTATTACAAAATTTGAGATGTAAAATGTTAACAGAGTTTAGATGGTATAAAGACGCTTTTTTAAATAAAGTAATAGAATTACCAGAGAGCAATAACTCCCATTGCAAATCAAAATTTATTGATGGACCCCCTTCCTTATTTGAGGAAGGGATAAGAAAATTTTAAGAAAAGTTTAAATAAATATTCCCTATGAAAGTTATACTTTACGGTAAACTTGTTGGAACATGTATTCATGATGGTTTATCATTATGCAATAAGATAAAATTAAACCAACAAATTAAACGTCAAAATTTGACAGAAAGAAATCAATTAGGACAATTTTGTAGCCAATTTGGAATAGAGGTTCCAACCATTAAAAAATCTCATAGAAAGGATAACAAATTTAGTGAATCATTTCATAAGAAGAAAAATAAATTTTATTCTCATAAAGAATTAGAGCAAAGAGCTCATAAAAGAGAAGAAAGATTAAATTAAAAGAAAAATAATATTATCCACTATTATAAATGTGGAAAAGTCGATCATTATGCTAATAGATGTAAATTAAAAAAGAAAATTAATAATTTACAAACAGATAATGAATTAAAAGAAACACTACCAAAAATTTTACTAAATTACAGCTCTGAAAATAATTCAGAAATGGAATCTGAAAATGATTCAGAATATTCAAAAACTTCTGAAAAACTTAAAGTTCTAGATGATGAATAATCAGAGTCTGAATAATGTTGTGAACCTTGCAGTAGGGGAAAACTTTTTACAAATCCAATAATAAGCAGTGAAGATGAAAAGGATGATTTTTATTAAATACTTTCACAATTTCAAGTTTTAAACATTAATGTATTAACCAATAATAATATTATAGAGTTTTTAAAATTAGTCAAAGACCCAGAACTAAGATCTAAAATGATAGATCAAATGAAAGTCATTCCAGAAACAAGCAAAAATAATGAAACATTTACTGAAACGTTTCAAAATATTGGTAGTTCTCAAAATCCATTTTCTATGAATGAAGTTCATAAACATCTAAGAGAAAGACAAAGAATTAAATATTCTTCTACTATTCAAGATCTTAATAATAAAATTCTAAACCTTAAAAAGGAAATTCAAACCATAAAAAAAATGAAAATAGAGATCTTGATTATAGGTTTTCTTTTCTAGAGCAGTCAAAACAAATTGTCCCTATTGAAAATAATCATATAAATTATTATCAGATAAAATTTCCAAAACAAGAATAATTTCTTTCAAAATTAGATATTGTTACATCCCAAGAATGTTTATTAAAATAGCCCTTTCGATTGACAATCATACTAAAAGAAATTAACTACATTAGTAGATAATGGTGCGGATATGAATGTAATTCAAGAAGGAATAATTCCAACTAGATATTTTCATAAAACCACTAATTCATTAAGTCATGTAGGTAGAGAAAAAACTTGATATTAAATCAAAATTACCACATGCTTAAATATGTAAAAATAAAAACATGTATTCCTACGAATTTTTTGTTAGTAAAAAATATTACTAACCAAGTTATACTTGGAACACCATTTATAAATAAAATTTATCATATAACCAATATCGATAAAAATGGAATAAAAGGTATTATGAAAATAAATCTATTACTTTTCAATTTATAACTAAATCTTTTACAAAGGTTTTAAATGAAATAAAAATCTTTTAATACAAAAGACTTTTTACCTAAATTTCCTAAAATAAGAAATCAATTCTCTTAATATAGAGGGAAAACTACAAAATCCTAAATTACTAGTGAAAGTTAAAATGATTTATAACAAATTTCTATGAAAATTTGTAATGATCATCCAAACGCTTTTTGGGATAGAAAGAAACATATTGTTAGCCTTCCATATGAAGAAGATTTTGACAAAAAGAAAATTCCTACTAAAGCAAAACCATGCCAAATGAATTCTAAATATTTAGAATTATATAAAAAATAAATTGAATTAATATTACAAAAAGGCTTAATAAAACCGTCATGTCACCTTGGTCATGCACCGCATTCTATGTAAATAAACAAAGTGGATGAGAAAGAGGTGTACCTAGATTAGTAATAAATTACAAACCCCAAAATAAAGTTCTGCAATGGATTAGAAATCCAATTCCTAATAAAAAAATATCTACTTAATAGATTATATGATTATATCATATTTTCTAAATTTGATTTGAATTTGGTTACTGGCAGATCCAAATTAAAAAATCTGACCAATATAAACTGCTTTTAACGTTCCAATTGGACATTATGAATATACAATAATGCCTTTTGGACTGAAAAATGCTCCTTCAGAATTTGCAAAATAATGAATGACATTTTTATTTATTATAGTGAATTTATTATAGTTTATTTTGATGATATTCTAGAATTTTCTAAAGATATTGAAATGCATTTTAAACACTTAGATATTTTTAGAAAAATCATTATTCAAGATGGTTTGGTAGTATCAAGAACAAAGATGTCATTATTTCAGACAAATGTAAGATTTTTAGGTCATAATATTGAAAAGGAATAATAATTTCTATAAACAAAAGTACAGAATTTCCTTTAAAATTTCCAGATATGATAACTGATAAAACACAATTACAAAGATTTTTCAATTTCCAATTTCAAATCCCTTTCAAATTCATAAACTCCTTTAATAAATCCTTTTTATAAAATAAATCCTTTTTATAAAATAAATCCTTTTATAACAATTTATTATTTAATTATAATAAATAAAACTTTAAATTATAAAGATAAATTTTAAAATATATTTAAATAATATAATAACAAACTTTAGAAACATTTTAAATAATATAATAATTAACTTGTGAAACATTTTAATAAATATAATAAATAAATTTAAATAACTTTCAAAATAAAATAAATCAACTTTGCAGCAACATTATTAACAAAATATTTAACTAGTTTTAAATAATCAATAATAAATAATTAATTATCTTTAACCAACCTTGATAAGTAATTAATTATCTTTAAACAACACTAATAAAATAATTAATTATAAAAAATTATGAATACAATAATTTACTTTAAAACATTTTAAATAATATAAAAATTAATTTTACTACACAAATAATTATATAAAACACTTGGTTAAAACAATAGTTAAATAATCACTTTACTTCAAATTATAAAACTGAATTTAATTTAACTTCATAACTTTTCCTAACTCTTCCTAACTCAGAAAGAGGCTTAGCGACCCCGGTGGTACTTAAACAAGCTACCATTTTATTTAATTTAACTTTCTAGTTAAATTATTGTTATTTACATTCGCAAGCATATATGTAAACCGAATCCATAATTAACAATTAATTATTAACACATCATTTATCCAGTATTAGTCAACTGACACTTAAATAAATGTCCAAATTAATATAATAGTAGAATGAGAATTTATTATGCTAAATGAACGTCATTGAAAATGTAATCTTCAGTTTATTAATAGAAGGTGTTAATTTGGCAAAATAGATAACACCAAGCATTCTGGTTCCATCTAAAATAGTACAAAATTCAATTAGCTTCAACCTCAACCAATCAAATTCCAAAGCGTAGATATCGTCGATATGAGTCTATTACGACTAACCGCATTTGATTTGGACCTTGTATGAAATAGATATTTAGTTTACAAGAATTTGAATTAATTAAAATAATTAATTTCTTTAATTACATTTTACAACCTTAATTAACAAATCAAATCCTTCTTCCCTCTTCTTCCAAA
The DNA here is from genome assembly GCA_030737815.1 of Allium fistulosum. Classification (NCBI taxonomy): domain Eukaryota; kingdom Viridiplantae; phylum Streptophyta; class Magnoliopsida; order Asparagales; family Amaryllidaceae; genus Allium; species Allium fistulosum. The sequence goes on from CM060905.1 coordinate 1,030,614,940, forward strand.
TGTGTACACAGATACCCAGAGAACCTCAAACCCAAACATGCCGCGAGTTCGTCCAAGCTCTCCCCCTCTTCGATCAAAGAAACTACCCACTGACGATCCACACGTACTCTACCAAGTGAGCTCTACTCGTCCTCCACCATCTCCTTATGCTCGGACCTACCATGGTCATCGTGACCTAAAGCTCACACTAACAGTGCCCAAAATGATGCGTTCCTCTCCAATCGACTGCATCTCCCCATAACATCACCACTGAAGTCCCTTGCAACTACTAACCCAAATCTGACCTTACAATCCTCAATATTGACCAAAAATTCAAAAAATTAAACCCTAGTTTTGTAAGCACTGTTTAAAACTGTCGAACTCAATAAAATGGAGCTGCACCATTTAATCCACATGCCAAACTATAGATCCCCCTTCAACAAGCTTAAAGACAACTCCTTTTTTATTTATTTTTGGATTTTAACTCTATTTGCTTTAATTTTTACAAGAATCTGGTTTCTATTTTTCTCGTTCAAAGCAAAACGGGTGGAAAAGTAGCATAGAGGATAAGAGAAAGAAAATATACTGATTGTATAAGTGTTGACTTATAAATATAATTTGCAAATTCTGGCATTTCACCACTCAGATTTTCATTCACGTATGAACCATGAACAGCAAAACAAAAATACGGTCGCGCTCAGAATAGTGATACGACCTCAAAATAATAATAATATGCACTGGTTCACTGATTCTGTAAAATCATTAAAACGCTATCGTTTATCGAAAAATCATCAAACGATCATTTTAATATTTTCCAAATTAAAATTTATGGAAAAATCAAATAAATCAAATTGAAATACATCAATGATAATCGAGTCGTAAAATTAAAAAAATTTCTAATTATTTATTTAAACCATTTATTACTATAAATAAATTTACAAAATGAATTCACCATTGTTATTTATAATTTACAAGGAGTAAAATAAGACCATTTAACCAATTAAATTATAATTAAATTATAAATCCATTGATTTGAAACACTATTCAATTATTAATTCATAATTCATAATTCAAATATTTTAAACAATCCCTATATTTGAATTAAGGTTTAAAACCTTAAAAACCAATTATTCTAATATTTAAAATTAATCAAGTATTTAAATCCAATGACCAAAATCCCAAGTTGTTACAGCTAAAATCTAAGTCGTGTACTTATGCCTATTTCTAGCCACAGTAAGGCATTTCTTTGGGCATTCTTTACACCGACTTGTTAGCCAGAGATCATTGTTAAACCAATGCTTGACTTGTATAATGTCCCAATATTTGCTTTGGTATTTTTTAGTTTAATATGTAAGATCCTAAAAATATTGTAGCAAAGTTCGTACTGTAGTAGTATGCTAAAACAGCTTTTTACTACATAATTATTTTGGTGTGCGGAAACCTGAATTTTGCCAGCACTTTTAGATTTTATATCAATTAAATAAGTTAATTAATTAACAAGTATATACATGTATTATATATCGTGATATAAGTTATGTTGTCTTAAATTGTTAAAATATCACAAGTATACATGTATGTATATAAACTATATTTTGAAATTAATATAATTTAATTAAAGTTGTTTAACTAAATAAATTATTTAAATGTTAATTAATTAAATGGTATACATAGATATATGATATATGTGTTACACTATAAAGGTTCTAGTATACAACAAGTATTTAATATAAATGTTATATTAAGATAATATAAAATTATTTAAAATGTTAATTAACTAAAATTAATTAAATAAGATCTAATTAATAACATTATACATAAGACTATTATATAAGCAATATGAAATATAAAAGTTATATGGTAAGAAAACTTATATAATATGAATGTATAAATTAAAGGTGGAACATTAAGAAACCCTAATTAGACATAAGGAATAAATACATACGTGTAGTACGTATACCATCATTTCTAATGTGCTCGATACTTGAATCACGATGGTATTTCATAAGAAATATATTATTCCATAAGTCGATATCACTCGATATACTATATTGAAGATTATGAATCTTTAATATAAAGTTGACCTCTACCATTTATATATTAATAGATTTCTTATGTACTCTTTAGTTGTTAAACATTCCTTAAGGTAGAAATGTTTTGTGCAGTACTATTTAATATATTGAATAGATGCGCAAGATAACTGCACATATTTGTTGAGTTTTCCTCAATGTATGTGCATTATTCTTAGGCCATCGTGAAATGATAGGTTGTAACGACCCATAAATTTCAACTGTTTTAATAACGTAATTAGTTGAAATTTTGTGAAATTTTAAACATAAAATTTTGAAATAAAAATTTAATATTTGGAATACGTCTAGTTAAACATAGCAACTGGTAAATTTTCGTCCGAAAATATGGAAGTTTATTTCGCGCGTAAATTCACTTCAATTTAATCAGTCAAAAAGGAAATGAAAATAAAATATTTCCGAAACCTAAATATTTTTACATAGGAAAATTCTAAACCATCTTCTGAGCAAGATGTCAGTTTGTCGTTTTTCCAAATTCGGACATCTTTGGCTCCGTCGATCTTATTTTTCAGCGTTTTTCTTGCATTTTCCGTAGTATAAGAATTTGAATTTTTATAATTCAATCTTGCCACTGATATTTGTATACCGTTTTAATCGTCTCGTCGTACTGATCACTACCGTATATTCGTTTATAAGTTTCGGAAATATTTGACGGTGAAACCTACGGAACAGCCACCCATATCGGTATTCAAATTTGTTTTCTTTGTCCATTCAATTGTCAAACGGCTGAATAGACGGCCGAAATGAATAGTCACCAACTTTTATTATTTTCAGAACTGTCACTTCCCCTTCACTTTTCCATTGCTTATATTTATTGTGGTACATTTCTCTGTCTATTTCTCTTCCATTTCTATTCATTCTTTTTAAAATATTTCGTATAAATAGTTATCTGTGCTGCTTCCCCACGTAAGCCCATTCTCATTCTCTTTCCTCACTTTGCATTCCTTGTCCACTCGTCTCCCTCCAGTTGTAATTCTAAAAGTTTTAAACCTGCTTTGTTTTTTCTCTAAAAATTTATAATATATAATTTTATACAAATGTTTAGTTATCTTCTCCTATATTTCTTCGACCTGCTAGAACCAGAGCCAAAGAAAAATATACAAGAAAGTGATTCATGTTTGCCTTGAAACTGAGTCCACCCTCCATCTCAAACACCACTCGCCCGCCTTTCCTCTAGCAACCGCCTCCCCCTCCGACCATTTGCCGACCCACCACGATCACAACCGAAGCCACCTCTAAGTTGACAACCAACCTCACATTCCCCATGCAACCCTTACGCCCACGTCCGCCCTCTCCAGATCAAACGTAACCACCTGACTTCACCAACGCTCCAACGTGGAACCGCCTCCTACCCATAACGGCAACCCGCTCCGTGTTTGCCGAGATCCGCCCCGAGCTAGCCTAGTCGCAACCCACCTCGTCCTCTCTGGAACGGCTCGACCACTCCACTGACCCACTCGAACAACCCACCATCATTCCCTCCCCACCACATCAACCCGATAAGCCTCATAACCCCGCATCTTAGCCTTCCCTGCCCTCCACTTCAAACCCACGCAACTAGCCCTCCGACCCGCTTGATAGCCACCTCCGCCCGTAGTTCCACCTACCTCCACTACCGTGCCTAGCTACTCCTTCTTTATAGGTAAGATATGTATTTATATATATTGATATATATGATTATGAAGTGCGGCCTGTAAAATTTGTTGTATTTCTTTTATTATTATTTTTATTTTATTATATAAAGGTTCTGTTGTTTTATTTATATATATATTTAGTCGCAACTTATATATTGGTATGTAAGTTTATATTGTATTTGATGTACATAGTTAATAGTGTGTCAGTTGCTACATATATTCGTACCTGCATATATTAGATGTGATGCATGCATAAGCTTCTAATAGTATTTGAAATATAGTTGTAACCTGGGCTTCATTGTTTCGCATAAGCGGTATTATATAAAAAAAAAGTATATAAACTGTTTATATTACTTATGTATATATGTCTAAGTATTGTGTTTTGCAGTGAGTAATATGCTATATTACAATGTATAGGGCTGTCTATAATATTTTACATATGAGGCGGTGCATATATTCTTTCAACTTGAATGCTGTTCTGTTCTTTACTTTGCATCTTTCCAGTGTTATATTTTTTATACATGAGTATGCAGTAAAATTATTTGGTTACAGTTTATTTAAAAGGTGAGTTATGTTTTCCTTTGTTTTATATACTTACAGTTGGATAAGCATATCTTAATTGTAATGAATACTGTTTTAAAATACAACTTGTATGTAAGCTGTTTATAAGATAAAGTTATATAAGTACTTATTTATATTATATACGTATATATATGATTACTGTATGAGTTTGTTAATATATTTTAATTTACTTTCGACTGTGAGTATATAATATATCTTTCCTGTAGAGTTGAAGCTTGCATGCATGTAGGTGGATATAAAGTGCATAAATAAAAAAATAAAAAAAAAACTTTTATATGCTGTTCATACACCGTTATGTATAGATGTTTAGATTATAATAGGTATATTTGGTAGTGTGTTAGTACTGTATAATTGGTTCAATTATTTTACTCAGAGATATGTTGTTTTATTTATGTGTTATATGCATACTTCCATCTGCTAAATGAATGTAAGTATTTTTTTCATATATATACGCATTTATTTCAAATTTTATTATTTATATATATACGTTTGGTTTTTTTTATAATTTGTGTTTAATTTAAATTAATGGTTTTTGAAAACGAATGTATATATATTTATTCAGTATGAGTTTGAAATTAGAACGTGATTTTGTATATATACAATTATATATGTTATATCTATATCAGTTCACTTATACAACTGGTCTTCATAAATCCAGCTGTGATTCGATTTTGTCAATTCCAAGCTGTCGGCTTTGTTCGTCAGGATCGTCCCCATCTCACTTTGCTTTGAAATTCATGTCTGGATTCGTAACCTACTTCGTTATCAAATCTCTCTAACCTCGAAAGGTGAGCACTCACTCACGATTAACGTTCTTTTATTTATTAAATTTGATTTCAATTGAAACGACAATTGAAATATGCTGCTGTTAGATATTTACACTGTTATTACCTGTATCAGTTCACCTGTGACATCTGACACCATTATCTGTTATATATATGAAATGATAATCCAGTTTGGTTGTTAATTGATTGATTGTTGATGTTTATATTGGACGTTAAAATTGTAAATGTTAAAATGATAAATAGTATGGAATTGAATTTAATATAGGATAATTAATTGTTAAATTTGATTAACTAACATTTGAATAATATGACCCCTTTCACTGTTAAATCTATTGACACGTATGATTTGCTTAATTACACCTTGAACCACTGAATGTATGTTGTAAAATTGATGATGTATGAAATTGTAAATAGATGACAAGTGAAAAACCGTAATGTAACAATCTTTAATCTACATGAAATGATAGTGTAGATTCTAGAAATAATTATGTTAATTCGCACAAACAACAATGTGAATTAATACGGTTATTTCGGGATTATTTGAATTGATTATTGGATTGATATTGATTGTTGTTATTGCTTGTTTATTTATTTTGACACCATCCCAGTTATCACACTGCAAGTTCCCTTTGATATGTTTTGATTTTGAATTGAATTGGAATCGGGTTGAAATGATAAATACCCAAATTGAATTTTTACCTAGGATAGAAAATTAAATAAAACCCGATTGGTCAATAATTTGATTTGAAAATAAATGAAGATTTTATTTGAATAAAATATACGGTTTTGAAATGAAGTTGAAATTTGAATTTTAACGAAAGGAAAATGTTAATATTTAAAAATATGAAATAAAATATTTAGCAATGTAATTGATGAAAGAATGTGTTTAATTTGAGAAATGTTTGAAATTATTAAACTTTGAAATGATTTAAAAATTAAGTTTGAAATTATAATTAAGTTGAAATTATTAAACTGTGAGATTATTTAATAATTAAGTTTGAATCATTTAATACTTAAATAAGATTAAATTATTTAATGATTAAATTGAATTGAAATTCTTTAATAAGAAAAATTGAACTTTTGAATAAGTGGATTTTACTTCGTAAATAATTGAAATTGAGTTTCATTTATTAAGTAAGTTTTTGGAAAATTATTTAAGAAAGTAAATAAGTGAAATGGAAATTCTTTAACAAGAAATGAAAATGTGATATTTTTGGAAGTAATGTAAGACTTGTAATTGAAAGAATTGATATGACGAATTTAATTTATTTCAAAATTGTAGGTTTTGAAATAAGGAAGTTGAATTTAAACAATGGATTTAATGAATTGGAAATTTAATAGAAATTGTTTTGAATGATAAAGTAACTTAACGAATATTGAATGAAATCGATAAATGAATTTGGAATTGATTTGAAGGTTAAATTAAATTAAATGTAAATGATTTCGAAACAAAACTTATATACGAACTTGAATCAATATTTGAATTGTTTTAAGAGAAATTGAAATTGAATTATAAGATTTTGAAATTGTGAATTTGGAAGTTTGAAACGTAAATTTATGGAAATGGTTTTGAAAGACAAATGAAATGTTGATTTACGAATTGAAATTGAAACTAAAATTGATTTGGTTTCGAAATATATTAAACGACCAATCGGTGTAATAATTACGAAAGTTATTAAAGAGACCGAAATTCGGTTATGGGTATACTCTCTATCTAAACCGAAAACCACTTTAATAACTATGCGCGGAGTGATGATCCAGAATGAAGTGGTTGGAATGATGTACGTGCTGACTGAAGAAAGAGAACGATAATGGATAGCCTTGACACTTGTGTCAAATTGGAAATGACTAAAACAGGAGCTGTGCCGGGCCAATGGAGGATTGATACCTCAAGTGGACACACTTCTTCGAACTATATATACTTGTTGTCGATTGGTGCACCCTTGATTTTTGGGAGTGTTGTTTCACGGTGTTGCGGGCGCTGCGGCGTTGCGTTCTCACCAGTCCGGATCAGGCGAACGGTAGTATCACTACCTTGGGTATTGCCTCATGTGCCTTGTCATACTTGTATTCCATTTATGCGCGACCACTACGATTTTGATTTGTACCTTTAGTATATGGATTGCCCTCTGGTGACTTCCGGTTTTGGGGAAACTACGGTCTTGTATATGCTTTTGGGAATAAAAATGTGTTAAGGGTGGAATGGGCCATGACTTAACGCTATTTTGATATCTTTATATTACTGATAGACATTATCTACTTATCGTACATTACTACATAGTAGATAGTTTGACGGATCCTTAAAGGATGGTTATTCCAAACATCCTTTGAGTTACTTGTATTTCAATTGCTATTTCACTTGAGTTGGATTTATTAATATGAGAATGTTAATCCTGACTCGAGTGTCTTGTGTTTTTGCTTTACGCTCGGGTCAGACTGAGTGGTTCAGCTTTCGAGACTCACCTTTGGAGTTGGAGCTTCGCTTGGAGATCCAGCTATCTATCCAGCTTTCAGATATTCGATGATTCCAGTGATGCATTCTGATTTGTACCTGATGTATCGTATTACTCTTCTGTTGTAAACTCTGATGTATTTTATATATTCATATAGTAGCTTCATGAACTACTATCTCTTTTATTTCCGCTGCACTTATTACTCTGTGTCTGTGATATGTGATTATTTATTTACTGTATATGTTCAGTTTTGCCAAATTTAAATTAACAACGCGGTATTTTGAGCAATTCAATTCCGGCATGAGTGTCTACCTATACACTTATAATGGATGCGAATGGTCCAAAATAACGGGTCGTTACATAGGTCCAAATAAATAATTCCACTTTACTTGTTGAGTTTTCCTCAAGGTAAAGGTAGGATTAAGACAAGATGGCAATAGTTAGAAGTTGTATGTGATGCAACTGATAAGGAGTCATAACACCCACTAGTGAAGTCAAAAGACCTCTATGTATTGACTTAGGGTTTGGTGAAACATAAAAGACTGGCGGGAGTCTTATTAGAAAATTGAAATGATAATATTTAACCTTTCTAATATTGTAAGAACAAATGCTATATAATTTTACAATAATCTTCAATAATTAATTTGTGCATTTAATATGATTAAGAAAACATTTCTCAATTAAGATGTACAAATGAACTAAATTGCATATTGCCAAGTAGAAATATAATATATAATTACCAATAATTGCTTGCATGTTAAGGTTTCAATGCCCATGCAAGCGCCTGATTTTACAACTTTTAAATACGTTCGTAATTTGGTCGTTTATGTGTTTTGTAATGACTAGCCTTTTCGATCCCCCAATGTCGACACCAACAAATCTACAGTATTCATGTGGCAAGCACACAAGTGTTGGAATGGCTAATTGTTAGGGTTAAATAAAAAGAAAAGGAAACATAATAGAGGAGAAGAAACACAATATCAAAATCTTACGATGGAACGATAATATATAATATCAAAAGATACCTTAAACTGTCATTATAATATACAAAGTTTTTCTGAGTTATATTAATCAGCTTGGATAGTCATAACAACCTGTCCTCACAAATGATGATGATACAATAGTAGTGCAGCGAAAATAAATACTACAGTATGTAATCATCCAGCTCATCTCCATAAACTCCAAAGAGTCCGAAGCTAAATCTGAAACATACATGGGGCAGATCTGAGCATTATAAGAAAATAACACATGGATAGTCTGATAAACCAATGTGAGAAACTCAAGAATTATGAATGACATGTAATAGTAACCATTGAGACTGTATGGGGTCCTATAATGGTTTCTCCTCAATAGTTTTCTCCTTAAAGAAACCAACCATTCATTAAGTTAAACATACAGCGATATGATAGATAATGTCAAGGGTGTAGCACATAAATCATATCAAATAGCTACTATATGAATGCCATAACAATAATAGGTATACAATCAATACCGCTAAGGTGTGTTTGCATAATGGATTTTCCATGGAGATCTCCTCGGATCTATCCGAATCTGAACTCCTGCACAAGGATTAGAGATATCCTTTCGAGAAATCTACTTCTCTAGGAAATGTACTATAGGAAATGCATAACTAGCATGCCCAGACAATCGTGGTTCCGAATGCATCGCTCCCACATGCACCCTTGGGATTGCTAAATGCTACGTTCCATTTTTCTATGCATCCTCTCTCTGGTTTTAGTCATTTGCGATGCCTAGGCTACGTTTGGCATCTCCTACTCGAGTCTTCATCACTCGAACAGAACATGAATCTCCAATTTCATTCCTTTATCTCGAACACGTCACGAATCACTACATGGATTCGATCATCTCGAACAGATCTCAAACCTCCACATAGGTTCCTGCATAATTCCTCCGACAAATGCTAACGTCATCCTTTCTCTTGAAGTACTCCTCAAGATAGATAGTCCCACACGATAACATCGTTTGAAATGTTAATGTTGACCTCTTCCTTGGACTTAACCTTAGGATAGACAGTTCAACTCTATAACATTCCACTTCACAACCGCTTCCAAACATAGAACTCGTATACTAGTTTTGAAGTGGTATTCGATAAGTAAAACACTTACCGATCTTGGTCTCTTTAAAAAAAATTTGATGAATTTATGGTTAACTCAATTCCCGTGCTTTCAAAAAATCAAAAGCTAGAGACGTTCCATGCCAATGCTCCTCCCAGGGGTTCTCATTGATATGATATCGTGAAGCCTTTTGATAACTTCGTAAGTTATATATGGTCAAGTTCGTAATCGGCTAATTGTTATCTAGTCAAAACAATCGCTCATACAAATCATGATTCATACGCTTAACTCATTTCCGACATTCCAACTTAATTGTTCCTTGTCCATGAGTGAAGCCAGGTAAGTTAGAGCACTGGTTGCGTCAAAGCCTTGCCTAGACACTTCATTCTTAAATCTCACAAATAGATAAGTTTACCCCATTAGGTTTTAGTGTTAAGTATAGTATTAGTGATTTCCATAAACAAGTAAGAAATCAACATGATTAACATGTTTCCGACATTTTCCGACTTACTATTCCTCGGCTAAGGGCGAAACTGTTAGGTTAGAGCTCTATTGCTCCACCCCTACTCGACATCAATCTTAACTCTCACAAATAGATAAGCCTTACTTCATTGGCTTTTAGTGTTAAGCATAGTTAATTTCTTAAGTAATTAAACAATTAACCACCTACCCATTTAGCAATTGTAACCCCTTTTCAAAAACATTTGTATATACTTTTAAAATACTTGAAAATACTTATAATAATTTTAACATTTATCCAAAATATTACTTGAAAATAACAACTTTACAATTTTCCTTAAAACTTGAAAATAACATGTTTTCTATATATTTTAATAAAATATCCCTTCTTTAAAAATTCACGACTAATCTTTAAAAATACATAAATTTATCAAACCACTTTTCAAATACTCTAATATGAGTTAGTAAATACTTGTAAAAAGAATGAAACAAAATACTTAAATTTAAATTTCTTTTTAAACCTATTGTCCAAAATCGAAGCTAAACGGAGCAGCTTTGCACAAGTGAAGTTTTGGCCACTTTTCGAGATGTTACATATTTTTTTACTATTAAAGCTTTTAATAGCAACAAACATACATATAAAATCTTATAAATATGGTGAGAAAACCCTAAGGATCTCTCTACAAAGTTCCATAGCAATCGCCAAAAACAAGACAATTCACAACTGCATCTATAACGACTATCGCTATAAGTGCACTTCCAGATCCGAGTCCAATCTAAACCAAAGTCCATCTATAATCTATGTGCTTTTTCAAGGTCTTTTCACAAGTCATACAAGTCCATTCAAGACCATTCCATGTTCATTTTAGTTGATATACATGGATTACATATGTCACTTACTTTTAAAGTAAGAATTCAAACCAATGTTTTAACATATGTCAATAACAATTCAATAATTTAAACATAATCAAAATACAACATATATATGTTATATTTTCCATTCAAAGTGAAGTGTTAATTCACCTTTAATCAAAAAAATATCCAAGTTCCAAGAACCCAAGCCTAAACCCATCCTTGCAACACCTTTCCTCCTCGTTCTCCTTGCTTTGCACTTGCCCTTTTGCCTTCCTTCCTCTCCTAATGGTCACGGCCTCTAAGTGGGGTGAGAGTACGTCTTTAGTTCTTTAATTTTTGACATGGTGGAAGGTGTTTTAATATTGTACTAAGGCTTGTGGGAAAGTTTGAAGTGATTTGGAGTTGATTTGCAACTATTTCATTTGAGAACATGAGAGAGAAAGAAGATGAAGAAGCCACTAAATAAGGGTGTGCTCCTCCTTTTATAGGCTAATAATTGTGCCTTTTAAGATTGAATTCAACCCCACCCCCTCCCCCACAATCATGCCATGGAAGTCTTACCTCCCATCACTTCTCCTTTATGCTAATTACCATTATGCCTCACCATGATAATATCTGTTATCCCAAAGGAAGCTTCTTGAATGTTCCAAGCTTTATGAAGAGGTGTATGTGTGTTAATTAGTTTCTAATGTGTTCATTTAGTCATTATATAAGTGCATAAGAGTTCAAACAATTTATATTGATCATAGAGCTGTTTACCGATAAACTGATTTCCGGTCACATGATTGATTATTCTTTGAAGTATATTATTGTAAACATTTTTTAAAAACAAGTTTCTTATCATTACTTATGATTTAAAAGGGGGTTAAAAGCTTATTAAATTGTTTTAGTAAAATTTAATCCCAGATTCAAATGTTTAATAATTCAGATATTTAAATATGAAGTGTTCAAAATTTCGGGTCATTGCATGTTTAGGTCGAGACTGTGTATTGCATTCTATGAGTTCTAAACTCAAAAGCAATAGAAGATTATGCATATTTGATATATATACCATCGCATATAAATGTTGTATGGGGAACTATCATAGTTTTAATGTACGATGCTTCGATGAAGTTAGTTCATTCGAAATAAGCCAATAAACATTATTGTGAGATTGAGTATTCAATTTGGTTGATTATAAAAGGACCGCATTGTGTTAAATTTTAAACTAGATCGAAACTGCAAAGTCTATCTAAGAACTTGATCACTGAAATGCCAGTTTGACCAGTTTACACAAAGTGCAACATATATGTTGTCCTTAAATGTTAAGGATATCGAGTTGCTTTTGTAAAGAGTTCATTATAATGTTGTAGTAATGGTATTTTATGAATGATTTGACCATTTAGAAAGAAAAATGAGTGCATAAGAGTAGATGTGATTTAATGTGCAGTTGGGATGAAGAGAGTGAATAGTCACTTTTGCTTTATAAAGATGTTAATACCTCAGTTATTGATTTTGCTGACAACAACCATATACAATCATATGAAATATAAATAATAATGTTTGCCAAGTTATATAATATATAGTGCAAAAAATTATACATATATTGAATCTTAGACTGTATTGTATAAAGAGTCAAAACATAGACATGAAGAGTCATGAGTACAAAGACCAAGATATGAAGATCTGAAGATTATAATTTAGTGTATAGAGTCATAGCTTATGTTTTTAAAGTTCTTGATAGCAATCCTTGATCTTTATCTCCTATTTTCTATCTTTTATAATTTTAATCAAAATAAATTTCAAAATATCTTATAGAAGTATTTCAAAGTACAAAATGTTTATAATCAAACAATTTTACAAAGTATCAAATTATTTTACAAAGTATAGGATTTTCAGAAATATTTTAAAAGAATCAAGTTTTCAAAATATACATGTATATGTCGACATATGGGCAGATGGTATGTCGACATACATGCTGCCAAGTGGTTATTCAAATTTTTAAAGAAAGCGTCTATTTGTCGCAACTCTTCACAAACAGACACATCTTTTGATTTACTATATACGACGAGTTCAAATGAATTTTTTGATAACAAATTACTTATTTTCTTCCCTTCTCTTACTCTCTTGAAAACTCCATTCAAAATATACTATATTCTCTTTAAAATCACTTAGAATCAATTCATACTTCTTTTTATTGATTCAATACTACTTTCTTATTGTTTCGGAAACATCTCTCTCCCAATTCAAAGATCAAAGTGTTGTCTAAGAGGCTATAGGATCCATTGTATCCAAAGTTCAAGAAATTGTCTTTGAAAAATATATCAAATCTATTTGTATTTGCTAGGTGTACTTGTAGCCTGTTCAAATCAAGTGGGTGTGCTTAGTAGCTCGGAAATCTAGTAAGTGTGCTTGTAGCATGTTTAAATCAAGTGAGTCTACCCTAAGCTCGGAAATTCAGGATGGCGTGTTTCGTAGCCTCGAAATCAAGATTGTATTTGGGTTTGTCTTCTGCCCAGTTAAAGATTGGCATTTGAAAAGAAATATGTACAAGCAATTGTACGGGACTCGATGTAGAAGAAATCCGAACTAGTATAAAATCCTTGGTGTTTATAACTCTTTACTTTGCTTTACTGCTTCTATTTTTATCTGCGATTGCATCTATGAACGTTTGATAGTATAATTTTGTGTTGTTAATCTGTGACTTGATATTTAACTTGAAAGAAATTTAAAAAGTTTTACATAAGTTAAAAAATATTATTCGCCCCCTCTCTATTTTAATTAGCCTTAAGATCCATAATTCTGTAACCTACAAAAGAAGCATCAAAAACGAGAATTATAAAATAATAATTGATACTTAATATTGAAATAAGATATATGGTTTCTATTCTGAAATGTATTTTTAGATAGAAATTTGTTCTCAATGAGATTTATTTCTTTGAGTTCAAGATATTTCATATAAGAAATCTCCGCTGTAAACTAGTTGCAGTATATGAAATAAACAATGGATAATGGAACTATGAATTTAGTGTGCTATTATAGTAATGCAAAATTAGTGGAAGCATGCCATATGACACTTATTGATTGCATCAAATTACGAAAATTATTTTCGTAAAATATAGCGAATATTATTTATGAAATAATGACTATTTTTATTGTATGATTACAAATCATATAATTATATCTCAAACAGTAAAAGGCTATGAACCCATTTAGTGGGAGCTTCATAAGAGTTGACGAACTCTTCGGATTGATACATGTTGATGTATGCAATCGCAAGTCTGTTAATACCAAAACAGCTCCACACACGTTGTTATATTTATCGATAAGTTATCACAGACATAGACATGTGTATTTGATACACATGTAGTGTATCTATGATAAACTCATAGAATATAAAATGAGCGTAAATAATTGTGACGACCTGCCCTTTCGACCCCCGAAATCGACATAAATATGCTTATTGTATAACATGCCAAACGATCGAGTGCCGGAAAGACAGATTGTTGAGGGGAAAGAAAGTAGGTAGATGAGAGAAGAAACCAAACAAAAACAGAATCTCACAGCGGACTGAATAACATATAATATAAATAGTTCTTTACACAAATCAAAACTGTAATATACATCTCACATCAGAGTACACAAATCAATAATTACCAACCTGGATAGTTATAACAACCTGCCCTCACAATTTGCTGGTAATTTCAACAAAACACTGCATCGGAATAAACAAGTACGAGAATACGTCTCGGTCTCCAACTCGTCTCCTGAGCTCCATAGCATCCTAACCTGAACCTGTAATACTCTGTCTGACCCGAGCATTATAATAAAATAACACCCGAGTCAGTCTGGAAAACCAGCATGAGAAAACACACTCAATTTGAATTATTAAAGTTTTCAAAATCCTTTGAAAATCAAAGGTATCTCGTAAGACCACGCCACACAGAAACACGACGGGTTTTTACCTTACGATAACCAAAAACATTTCATATCAAAATCATCTGATATTATAATAGTGTCTTAGTACGAATACTTATTCAAATAGTTGAAATGCTTGCATCTCACGTTTCAGCATAGTTGGGCACAATCAAAACCGTACGGCACTTATTGGAGAATGGATTCCATACGAATGACTAGGTACTGGGGTATCACCTGTCATAGTACACGTCTAGAAATAGTGTATCGAGGACCACACCGGGATCCCCTGCTACACAAGACCATACTATCCCTAACCTGGATAGACCGAATATGCTATCACCCCAAGTGTTCCCACCCTTTCCGAGCTCCTTCCATGAATCATAGTAATAATATCCGAGGGTATCTAGAAAGGTGATAAACATACCCTAATTGGGTGCTACCCACTTAGCCTTGCTGCATCTCCCCTTCTTCTCAGTCATTTTCGGTTGATAAGGCTAGAGGCTACGATTACCTATTAAGGAATTTTCACTTAGAATGCTCATTGTCCTCCAATGACAATGTACTGATAGCATTCATCCATACAAGTCCGTTCCGAGTCCGAACGGAACCGAAGGCACTATTCCTACTACATTCATTTTGGAGTCACCCTCAGGATTAGTAGCGATTAGCCCTTGTACTTCACTGCTCCATCTTCGACTCCATGCTCTTGTCTTCATTTCGAAAACGTACTCGTTGGATCGAAGTGGTTTTCGAATAACTTACCTGATCCCGGTCTCTTCGAAACAACGTTCGATATTTCCGGTAAACTCAACCCCGGTTCTTTTGGAAATAAACAGACGAAGATAAGATCGGAGATCACCTCCTAACCGTTAGTGGACGGATTTCCTTAACATCGTCCCAGAAGAACAAAACGAGTTTATACGTATAGTATAGCACCTCGAACGGTAACCGTACCATATAATCCCCGCGTTTCCCCTAGATATTGCCAAAGTTATATTTTGGGTCCAGCTTTGATAACCGGTTATTTAACTATCAAATTAAATAATCATTCAACAAAATATTCCATTTTCTACTGAAAAACTCCAAGTCATATTTAATTTAAATTTTAAATAAATTAAATCTCTTTATCCAAAAGTATGTACTTCGAATTCAATATATTCACAAATTATCCTTTTCAAAAATATTTGAAAACCCTTTTAAAATAATATGGAAAGTACCACTGCAGTATCAAACCATGGATTCATAGCTCAATGGTTACGTCTCTATCCTAGAGAAATCCAAAACTTAACTGCAGGCACTCCCTGCCTCCGATTACACCATGCGTGTATAACATTACTTCCCGAAACTTTATTTAAAAATTATCTCAAAATAATGCTTGTAAGTTCTAAAATAAATTTTCAAGTTTAATCTAGGCAAGTATACTTAAATAAAAGTTATTATATAAAGCCTTATTAATATTTAATAATTTATCTTTTAAAACAAAAATGCTGAGTAGTTCTTAAATAATAATAAATCTTTAACAATCATTATAAAGTAACTAATTAATAATTAAATATGCTTTAAACAATTTAAAATAATCAAATAACTCGTTTCCAGAATATTTTTAACACTTTTAAAGTTACCTAGTCAATAATTTAAAATCCTCTTTTTAAAACAAGCCTAAATTCTCGATTATAATTTCATTCCGTAAATTTGGAAATCTTACATGAGTTCCCGTATAACCAATTTCATACTTATTTCTAATTTCACTCCCATCTTCCAATCTATTAAAAATCTCAATTTTTAAAACCTTTTATATTTTAAACAAGTACTACTTAAGAATTTATTATTTAAAAATCCTTTTATATTCTTTATCCCAAAATATCTATTTACAACATCCCGAATTAGTTAAGTACAAATTTTAAAGCCATTATTTTATCAAATCAATTAACCAAAATTCTATATAAATATTTTACTTCAAAAATTCCTTTTAAAATTATTTTCCAATTCAAACTATATATTATTGTTATTTAAAAAAATACCAAAATCTAGGCTAACTGCCATAACATCCAATCAATTTAAGTCACACAATAATCTATCACAGATTACTCCAACAAAACATATATCACTATATATGAAATTAAAATTCAACATTTTTGAGGCATCCAGTTGGATCCCTCCAACCTTTTTCTCTACATCCACAGATGTTAATACAACATAAAAATACCAATTCCACTTCGAGGTGGAATATCGCGGTATATAGGGTCATCCGCTATTATGCGGGGCGCATAGGGTCTCATCTGCTACACACACACATATATATTTATATATGTGGGAATATCAATCACTCCAATATATATCTACTATATATATGATATCACATTCAACCGACAATAATTTATCAATTAAACCAATAAATCAATAATTAATTTTAATTGTTTAAAATTAATACCAGCAGTCCAAAATTGAGTGAGATTAACTCACATTGAGTTTTAAATTTTCCAAACCTTTCAATTTTAAATTAAATTGAACGTGTTCGATTTAACCTAAAATTTTAGCTAGCTCCGATCGACTCCAAATCTGCTCCAGCACGTAGTACTCTTCGCCACGATTCCGTCGCCGCTTATTTCGTCTGATTTCGACCTCGTATGACAAAAATAAGAATTTTTAAAGTTTTGGATATAAATTATGTAAATAAATTTTTTTTACCAAGAAACAAATCAGGCCGTTCATCCAATTGAAGCAGATCTCGGCCGCAGGTGCCCTTCTTCCTTCTCATGTACACCAGGCCATTAAATTTTTGTTCGAACCCATCACCATCTTCGCATACTCCATCACCGCACCTTCCCTGCTTGCCTATTCGATGATCCACTCCTGCCACGACGAAGAGCATTACAACCCCCACCTTCGGTCGGAGTATGGTCAAGCTCGGTCCCCCTAGAGGCGTAGAGATCCACATGAATGCGTGACCTATTCATGGCCATAGCCACCTATCCTCTTCGCTACACCAGATCTTAGCCGTTGGATGTGAAGAGCTTGACGTGCTCTTCGACCTTTCCGTTGGAAGTTTTCGACAAAAGTCGATGGATGAGGAGAGAATCGAGGAAGAACCTTGGCTATTTTCGGCTATTGAAAAGTAAACTAGCGGCTACGTATGAGTTTGCTAGGTTTTACTGTTGATACAGTATATATAGGCGTAAATATATATTATTTTAATATTATTTTCCAAATTCACGTGATTTTCCGGACGAACTCCAAACGAAGCATGCCGCCTGGCGTTTATAATATTTTACCTCTATTCTGAACACAATGGAACATGTTTCGAGGCCTAATTCGATCATATGTGGAAGATAGCATTTTCAATCGAATTAAAATATTAAAATTTCGATGTTTATTTCAACGCGTTTTTATCCCGTACGACCAAACAGTAACTCCAAACGTTATGAAATTTGAAATCCGATAACAAACTATTACAGATCCAATGGAACTGATTTCATCGAATTCCGAGACTGTGCCCCGGAAGGCAATATTAACTCGTCGATTAAATCGGGCGATTTTCAAAATCGACAAAATTGCTAGAAGTTTCAATTTTGAAAACTTACTAACTCATTTATAAATCAAATAGAATTTATATTCATATTAGAAATCATATCGAGTTATATTAAATCAAAATTCCATTATTTACAATATCTCAAATATTAAATTTCACAATTAAATTAATATATAAATTTCAAATTTGAGTTTATCGACTTTTAATTCCATTCAAAAGTCCACTATCATCACTCTAATTCAAACAAAGTTTAAAATCAACGTTAGAAATCATTTCCATTCACATTTAACTCCAGATTCTCATATTTACCCTATTTCAAATATTAAATTTACATTTACCAAATCCAATTAATCACTATATTTGAAACTTTAAACTATTTCACTAATTCTTCCATATTCAGAATCAATTAATAATTCAAGTTCAACATTTAAAAATAAATTAAATGTTCAAAGCTTAACGACCAAAATTTCGAGTCGTTACATTCCTCTCCCTTATAAGAATTTCGTCCTCGAAATTGCTAAGGTAGGAAATATGCTTTCGAACCCATTTACTTACCCAAAACCCACTTACTTAAAATTCAATATTCACTTTTCTAAACCTTTTAGTTTTATCTAAAACAATTAGCTTTCATTTCTATTTTAAAAGCCTTGATTTCTAATACGATTTAAAAATCAACTTTTCTAGTTAACAAAAATTTTCAAAAAAAATTTTCAAATTTTTTTGACAGAGTCTCCTTTGTACGGAGAGCCTTTTTCAATATTACAAGAGAGATAAAAATATATACATCGACCCGCACGGTCGGAAAACAAAATATATATCAATATATTATCACTTCTTTATCGATAATATATCTAGGAAATCTAATCCAGGATATCATTTTAACACCCTAAATTCAATAATCTTAACTTAATTTTTAAGACATGTTCAAATAATTATCAAATATTAAAACACTTTTCATAACATCACTTTTCAAAGCAGGTTTAAAAATCTAGGATTTATTAAAATAAATATTAAGTATTTGGAAAAAATTCACTTCTGAAGTATTTCAATACTAACTAACTTAAATTTCATAGTTTAATAAATAAAATTTTCCATTTAAAAATAAAAACTTAATTTATTAATAAAAATATATTTTTAAATCTCAATAACCAAATTTCAATTTATAATCCCTCTCGATTTCTATCTCATCGCTTCCATTTCGGCCTCCTTAACCATTTACGCTTCAAAAATAGTATTCACTATTTTCCTCTCACCCTATTTCCATATTCAATATAAATTCTTCCTGTAAATTTATATTTCCAATTTATCACCAGATATCAATTTCTTTATTTATAAACATCGTTTTTAAATTTTTATAACTCCTTTGAGTTTCACTAAAATAATCTCATTTATAAAATTCCATTTTATAAATTCCATTCATTTTTGCCAATCTATTTTTAATATCGATTTCAACTTCTTCCTATATCTTCCGAATATCATTTTGAAATCTAATCTTAAAAATCCCTTTATACAATTTATTTTAAAATCTCTATTTGAAATATTTTTCCCGCATTATTTAATACGATCAAAAATACATTATTGCTTATTCAAATCAATCTCTTTTAAATAATCCAAATTTCGATATACACATTTTTATATTAAAATTTCTTTTTAATTCCTTACAAGTTCAAATAATATTTATGGTATTTAGTATACCAAAATTAATTCCCATGCTGTTATAACTTTTAAAAACACACAATATGTCACATACGGGAATTTTCGACTTTCGAAAATTCGACATCGATACTCACTTTATCGACTGTCGAGCAATCGAACGCCGGAAACTCCAATAGTGAGGGTTTTTAAGAAAAAGAAATAGAAGAAAAGATAGAAGAAGAAGAGAGAAGAAGAGAAAGAAAGAACAACTGAACGACATCAGAACAGAAAACAATATCAGAATCTTACACATCGCAGCGGAACAATATATAATAAATAAACACTAGTCTTTTAAACAAAGAACTATATCAGTTTATACATACATCAATCAGAGTCATATACAACAATGGACAGTTATATAACTTGTCCTCATACAGAATATACAGCGGAATAAATAATATCAGATACAAATACTACGTCTCGTCATCCAGCTTATCTCCAAGCTCCAGAATATCCAGAATATCCTGATAATCTAACTCTAGACTGCCCGTGTGGAAATTGGTGGGCACCCAGAGTTTAGAAGGGAAACAATAAACTCCGGGTCAGTCATGGTGACTGGTGTGAGATCGTAAAACAGTTATTCTTTAAAATAAATAGCAGAGAATTTTAAAGTCAATTCGCAATGCTTTTGGAAAATGAAACTACCATAAGACCTCCCACCACACACACAATGCAAACGCAGACTTGGAGGAGATTTCTTCTTATGTTAGTCAAAGATGCTTACTACGCAAAATCAAATCATTTTGGATATTATTATTAGTGCATAGTGGAAAACATTTCGAAAGTAGAATATAAATCTTAGCCAGCATAGGTACCATTATATTATGCCTGCTATAGCTGCCTCCTGAGGAGACAGGTTATACAATTGAAATCGTAAAGGCTCGTATTGTTTCTTTGGATTTCCAACAAATGGTCAGGCTAAGGAACTTCCTTTTCCACGATGGGTACGTCCCTGGAATAGACGACCCGAGAACCTAACCGGATCTCTGCCAACACAAGGCCGGGTTACCTCTGCAAAAATAGGTAACTACTGACACGCGTATGCCATCCCCCGATCGTCACCGATCTTCCCGAGGATCCCCGATTTCCAACAAACCACATAGATAATAATGCAGCAACCACATAGGTTAAGTATCTGGGCTCCATACCATGATACCACCTCTATCCAGAAGGAATGACATACACTAAGGGGCGCTACTCCCTAGAACCTTGCCGCATCCTTCCTGTTTCGACCATTTCCGGGGTGTGAGGCTCGATGAAGTCTCGTCCAAAAAGCTACGCTTTCTCAAAAAGCCCTGCTTCGGGTCAAACAAATGATCAACCTATGATCACAAAGATATAAGATCAAACAAATGATCATATCACAAATGATCAAACACTGATCATTTCACAGCAACACTCAGTATGCCACGTTACCAAATTGGGATATATCGCTGATAAATTTCAACTACATAACCTCTGAGCACGTACGTCTCAGAGAAGGGTGTTAAGCTAAGAGAATAAATTCTCCGCCACCAACAGAAATGTATTTGAAAGAAATCAGCTTTATATCTCAAATTGTAACGTCAGACACACAATCCATACAAGTCTGTTCCGGGATCGAACCGAACCGAAGGCACTTCTCACGAAGCCCTTGCAATTCCGGATAATTTTCAATCACGTCAGGACTTCCCGTCACTAAGGGTGATAAAACCTCTAAATCGGAGATCACCCGATGTAGAGTAACTCGACGGTAATCCTTCCGTTTTCAAAAATATCCGGTCTTCAACGCCGGTCTTCAAATGCAATTCATAACGACGTATCACATATTCGGAATGGGTTATACAACCCCATTGTAACGACCCCGAATTTTAATTATATTTAAATTGATAACTAAATAAATTTTTGAATTAAATTTGTGAAAATAATCAATGCGGTGATGCGAGTTTCCCCGATATCCAAGTATATTTGTATAAATCGTTTAAAAATTTAAAAATATTGTAAATATTGTATATATTAGTAAAAAAAAATTGAATTTGACTTTAGAATTTAAACTTGAATATTGAATTTTTATTTGAATTTAAAATTTAAATAAACGACTTGGAAAATGTTTGATAGTTGAACTTTAAAACAAAGAAATAAGAAAACAAAACATATATGTAGACAAATTTAACAAGTCATAACAAAACAAAGTAAAAAGGAAATACAACATACCTTCTCAGCCGAAAAACAAAATGAAATACAAGTATGTAGGCTATAAACAAGGCAGGAAATCATATTAGTATATACGAATAAAATAAGGTAAATGGTACAAGATAATAAATGTTTTCATCTTTAGTACACAAGATAAATCATCTCAGCCACCTAAAGGAAAAATATCCCTGCCTATTTTTGTACAAACTCATTTTTATAAACCTGTAAAAATTTCTTTCCCATATATTTTTATCAGTTCGTTCCTTGAAGCTGAGGAAAACTTGAAAATAATATCATCTCATAACTCAGATAAGAATTCAACATAAACAAACAATACATATATCAATGCAAAACCAGAGATCAAAGTGAAAGATTTCAACTTTGCAACTTTTGAGCCTGTTCAAGGAAGGCTCTGTTCTTTCTTCAACAACACGGTGAGTAACTTTAATTTTAAAGCTTTAAGTGATTAAAAATGGTTTTAGATCTATTGGAAATATAGTTTGCATACGTTATTGTTTAAATATATCACTGTGATGCTCTGTACCTCTATGTTGTGTTACAGGTTCATATTTCTTTCCAAACTTAAATTTATGCTCATCAAATCATTGTAAACTTTCAGTTGCAATCAAATGAGATTTTAAAAACTAAAATAAGGTTTTGCAAGTTGGTTAAACATGATTGCTGGAATATCTTTACTGGAAGGCATGGTTACAGGAAATCAAGAAATAAAGTGATAAATTAAATTGTTAATAAAAGCTAATTCAAGTTTATAAATGGAATGCTTACTGAAAATTATGATTTTTAAAATTAAAATGAAGATTTTTAGTGCTGTATTTCAAGAGTAATGTGAATTTGAATGAAACTTGTATTTTTCCCAATTTCTAACGTTCGAACTAATTTTAGATGTTGAAACTCTGGTTGAAGCTTGCTTGACATTTGTAGATAACAGGAAAAATGCTTAAGAATTTTTCTATTTCACAAATTAAGTGAACGAGTTTGATTTAGGGTTTGGGGCTGTAAGTTTGGTCCTGTCTGAAAATGTCGAATTCGATGCCTATACGCGATCGAGTGTCGCGAGGCTTTGGGCATGGCTTCGTAGATGGTCGGAGAGGGTGAGGTCGAAGTCTGAAGTCTTCCGGTGGTTGGCGTTGGGAGATCGAGGCGATGTCCAGGCGTTGGTTTTTAAACGTATCGGTCGAGAAGCTCGATTTTTGATCGTGGACGAGATTGAGTGGTCTGGGTGGTCGCGAGGCTTGTGAGTGTCGTGGTCGATTTGCAGGGGATCGCGATGGTGGTCGGAGCGCCGCCGCGTCAGTGTGCACGTGCACGTATTGGGTTCGTGCATCTGGGAATGTTGACTTTGAGGAAGGAGAAGCGTTCGCGTGAGATTGCTCGAATTCGTGGAGTCGACTCGAAGGAGACTCGGGGGTTTTGGGAAATAACTCGGGTACGAACTTGAGTGATTGGAAGGTGAGAGGCTACAGTTTTTAAAAAAAAAAACTGTGAAAATTTATATAAGTTTTGATAACAGGGGAAGAAGAGGTAGGAAACTCGGGAATATACCCGAGTATCCTTCGGGTAGGACCCGAAGTGGGGAGAAAACCCAGTTTTTGTAAAAGTTTTAAAAATAAGGTTTTTGGAATTTAAACAAATTTTATTAAAACTTTCTTTAAAACACTACTTTATTAATATCAATGGTTTCTGAACATTGTTAAAGAGTTTTAGAATTTATTTGATCTAAAATTTGTTTAAGTAGATTTTAAAGATAAAAGGATTTTTAAATGTAAATGGTAAGTAATATATTTTTAAGAAAATGTTATCTTAAGTTGAAGGAGTTTTATTATCTAAGAAATTAATTAAGTTAATTAACATTCGAATTATAGTTAGTAATATAATTGAATTTCAAATGTAAAGAGGGCTTTGAAATGTTAACTAAGTTGGAGAATTTAAAATTAGATTAATTTAGAAAGTAATTAAGAATAATTACTTTATAATTGTAAGTAGAGATTTATTAATGATAAGGTAATTTATAAATTATAATTAACTACTTAAGTTAATAAATGAATGATTAATAGTTAACTACTTAAATAATTTAATTATGAATTAATGGTTAATTGATTTAGTAATTTCATGAAGAATTAAGGATTTATAATCGATTAACTAAGTAATTAATAATTAATAAATGAATTGTTTTATGAGATTAATTATGAAGAAATGAAATTAATTTTTAGTTAAATAAATGAAGTACTTTAAAGGTTAATTTCTATATTGGTTTAAGATATTAAACTGTGAAATAATTTAAGGTTGATGAATTATAATTAAAGGTTAATAAATTTGTTATTAATAGTTAATTAATAAATGATTAAAGAATAATTAATCAAAATAATTTGTAATTTATCAATGTTGATTAACCAAGATTAGAAATTCATAAGTATTAATCTAATTTGAATAAATCAGATAATTAACTGACCTTACTTATGAATATTTGGATTTGATTGGATGATTGAATTGTTTGATATTTCCTGATCTATGATGCTTTGTGATATATTCTGATTTGTGTGTAATCTTTACTGTAGTTTATTTATCTGAAATTTATATATATCTGTGATCTGTGAGTAAAAGATAAGCGATATAGTTTATATCGTTTATCAACTATATCTTGTATTCTGATATATGATGATTGTATGATGTTGCACTACTGTGTAAAACCCCTGGACTACACTTTTACACACACAAATATGGATTTCACGAGGAAATCGGTTAAGTCACAGATAATTTAAATTTGATGTTTTTGAAATTGAAATTTTAATTTCAATTGATTTTGAAATTGGAAATTTGGGTTTAAAGTGAAAAGTTTTTGAAATGGAATTTCAAAGATAAAAGTTATTTTGAATAACTTAATCGAGTCTTGAAAAATTTAAATAATTTGAATTCAAGTTTGAAATTGAATCCTATGATTTGAAACTAGGGATTGAAAATGTTATAAATGTGTTTATATAAATTTAAACCATTTAAAAAAGTATAATTTTGAGAATTTGGATTTAACCAAAGAACCCTAACTTGTATAAATGAATCAGATTTTCTGAAATGAAACTGTTTGTTTTAAAAGAATAAAAGCTTTCAGATAAGAAATGAAATTCCAGTTTAATTAAAGGAATTTCAATATTGAAGTGAAAATGGTTTTCCAAGTTATGAATGAATTGTTTTGAAAAGCTATGAATTGAATCTGTTTATTTTTAACGGATTTAAAATAATGATTGGTTTAAATCATTTGAAATGGGATTGTTTTGAAAGCTATAAGTTAAATCTTTGATTTAAAGGTTTAACGAGTTAATCAAATTGAAATGGAAATTAATTTGGAAAATCTGTGAATGAATCTTTTGTTTAAAAGATTTAAAATATGGAAATTGTTTAAACCGTTGAAGGTTGTTTAAAATAAATCTTTTGTTTAAAGATTTGAAAATGGTAATCGATTGAAACCATTTGAAAAGAAAGATTTTGGGTAATAAGTTGTGACTTAATTGAAATCCCATATCCATATGTTTTAAATATTACGCTCACTATTCGGTTTAGCCGGGAGAGGACCTTTGTGTCATATAACCCATTCCGAATATGTGATACGTCGTATATGGATAGCATTTGAAGACCGGTGTTGAAGACCGGATATTTTTGAAAATGGAAGGATTACCGTCGAGTTACTCTGCATCGGCTGATCCCCGATATAGAGGTTTTATCATCCTTAGTGACGGGAAGTCCGGACGTGATTGGAAATTATCCGGAATTGCAAGGGCTTCGTGAGAAGTGCCTTCGGTTCTGTTCGATCCCGGAACAGACTTGTATGGATTGTATGTCTGACATTACACTTTGAGATATAAAGCAGATTTCTTTCAAATACATTTCTGTTGGTGGCGGAGAATTTATTCTCTTAGCTTAACACCCTTCTCTGAGACGCACGAGCTCAGAGGTTATGTAGTTGAAGGTTATCAGCGATATATCCCAATTTTGTAATGTGGCATGCTAAGTGTTGCTGTGTGATGATCAGTGTTTGATCATTTGTGATATGATCATTTATTTGATCATTTATCTTTGTGATCATAGGTTGATCATCTGTTGACCCAAAGCGTGGCTTTTTGAAAAAGCGTAGCTTTGTGGACGAGACTTCGTCAGGACCTCACAACTCGGAAATGGTCGAAACAGGATCGTTGCGGCAAGGTTATGAGGGTCGCGCCCTTTAGGGTATGTCATTTCCTTCTGGAAAGGGGTGGTATCATGGTATGGAGCCCAGATACTTACTCATGTGGATACACTTTCTTTATGATGTGTGATGTTGGATACCGAGCTCGAATAAAGGTCCCAAAGGACCGGGAGGTGGCATATTCGTGAGTTACCTGTTACAGGGGTAACCCGGCCTTGTTGGCAGAGAGCAGTTTGTCTCTCGGGACGTCCCGCCAGAGGCGTTCCCATGCGGCGGAAGGAAGTTCCTTAGCCTGATCATTTGTTGGAAATCCATTTCTCCAATACGGAACTTGTACGGTTTTAGTTGTAGAACCTGCCATTTACGTACGGTGGTCACCACTGTTTAGATGGTAGCTATAGTAGGCATACGATACTGGTCGTATGTTGGCTAAGATTAATATTATACTTTCGGAATATTTTCTACACTATGCACTAATAATAATATCAAAAATGATTTGATTTGCGTAGTAAGCATCTTTGACTATCATAAGAAGAAATCTCCTCCAATTCTGCGTTTGCATTGTGTGTGTGGCGGGAGGTCTTATGGTAGTTTCATTTTCTAAAAAGCATTGCGAATTGACTTTAAAATTCTCTGCTATTTGTTTTAAAGATAATAAACTGTTTTTGTTGCTCACACCAGTCTCATGACTGATCCGGAGTTTATTGTTCCTTTCCTAAACTCTGGGTGCTCATAATTTTCCACACGAGCAGTCTAGAGTTGGGTTTCTTTTCAGATATTCAGGTTTAGTAGATTATCTGGAGCTAGCTATGGATTGGAGCACTCTATTGGAAATATTCTATCTGCTGCTGGTGTTATCATTTTCTTTTCCGCTGCTATTTGTTGTATCATATCTCTGATGTATATTGATATTCATTTGTATCACTCTGTTGTATCAGATATTGTATATCAATGTATTATTCTTTTCTTCCGCTGTGTTATCTACTTAATTGTGTTATAGCTCCGGCGAATCGGATTTGTACGGTCGAATCTGCGGCATTCTAGTACAATGTGAAGTACGGATGTTGATTTTCGAGCGGGCAAAACCCGAGTCGTTACATTTGGTATCAGAGCTAAGGTTGTACTTTAGCTCAGGAGTATAACACGTTAAGTAGCTCATTAGAGATGGAGTGAAGTAAACTCTAGAATGAGTATTCCTCAGATATCCATTCGAAAGCTTCAGTAAATTCTCTTGCTATCCACTGATAGTGAATGTGAGTGCAAGAAGAGGATGAGATAGGGGACAGGGGAATACGACTATAAATGGTCAATACTCTGTAACAACGAGGAAGCAATCTTTTTGTCTATCCTTTCTCTATCGATCTTTTTTGTTCAAACATCTTTTCTCTATTCATCGATAATTTCTGGTAGATCCAGAAAAGAAGATTCGATATATTAATATGGGACATAAACTCCAGATAGGCCAAATTGTTTGTTTGGATGTATTGGTTGCCTTGGTTGTTTTGTTTGCTATGGTTGATAGGTATAATTTAGTTTCTACACTAAAAAAAAAAAATTTAGAAATGGTATCCATATATCTATCTATTTCTTTGGGTCCCAATATATTCTACGAATGGTTAGTTATCCTTTCGAACTGACTGATGCCCCTGCATATTTCGTAGATCTGGATAACCCGAGTATTTTGTTGATTGTTAAACAGATTCGTTCTTGTATCTGATTTTGATATTCTGATTTGGTAAGCCAAATGCAGAATAAATGTTTAGTTTGATTAAATGAAACATTTTTCATCTGTCTTTGTTTCGTGCCTGCGAATTTCGAGGACGAAATTCTTTTAAGGGGGGAAGTTTGTAACGACCCCGAATTTTAATTATATTTAAATTGATAACTAAATAAATTTTTGAATTAAATTTGTGAAAATAATCAATGCGGTGATGCGAGTTTCCCCGATATCCAAGTATATTTGTATAAATCGTTTAAAAATTTAAAAATATTGTAAATATTGTATATATTAGTAAAAAAAAATTGAATTTGACTTTAGAATTTAAACTTGAATATTGAATTTGTATTTGAATTTAAAATTTAAATAAACGACTTGGAAAATGTTTGATAGTTGAACTTTAAAACAAAGAAATAAGAAAACAAAACATATATGTAGACAAATTTAACAAGTCATAACAAAACAAAGTAAAAAGGAAATACAACATACCTTCTCAGCCGAAAAACAAAATGAAATACAAGTATGTAGGCTATAAACAAGGCAGGAAATCATATTAGTATATACGAATAAAATAAGGTAAATGGTACAAGATAATAAATGTTTTCATCTTTAGTACACAAGATAAATCATCTCAGCCACCTAAAGGAAAAATATCCCTGCCTATTTTTGTACAAACTCATTTTTATAAACCTGTAAAAATTTCTTTCCCATATATTTTTATCAGTTCGTTCCTTGAAGCTGAGGAAAACTTGAAAATAATATCATCTCATAACTCAGATAAGAATTCAACATAAACAAACAATACATATATCAATGCAAAACCAGAGATCAAAGTGAAAGATTTCAACTTTGCAACTTTTGAGCCTGTTCAAGGAAGGCTCTGTTCTTTCTTCAACAACACGGTGAGTAACTTTAATTTTAAAGCTTTAAGTGATTAAAAATGGTTTTAGATCTATTGGAAATATAGTTTGCATACGTTATTGTTTAAATATATCACTGTGATGCTCTGTACCTCTATGTTGTGTTACAGGTTCATATTTCTTTCCAAACTTAAATTTATGCTCATCAAATCATTGTAAACTTTCAGTTGCAATCAAATGAGATTTTAAAAACTAAAATAAGGTTTTGCAAGTTGGTTAAACATGATTGCTGGAATATCTTTACTGGAAGGCATGGTTACAGGAAATCAAGAAATAAAGTGATAAATTAAATTGTTAATAAAAGCTAATTCAAGTTTATAAATGGAATGCTTACTGAAAATTATGATTTTTAAAATTAAAATGAAGATTTTTAGTGCTGTATTTCAAGAGTAATGTGAATTTGAATGAAACTTGTATTTTTCCCAATTTCTAACGTTCGAACTAATTTTAGATGTTGAAACTCTGGTTGAAGCTTGCTTGACATTTGTAGATAACAGGAAAAATGCTTAAGAATTTTTCTATTTCACAAATTAAGTGAACGAGTTTGATTTAGGGTTTGGGGCTGTAAGTTTGGTCCTGTCTGAAAATGTCGAATTCGATGCCTATACGCGATCGAGTGTCGCGAGGCTTTGGGCATGGCTTCGTAGATGGTCGGAGAGGGTGAGGTCGAAGTCTGAAGTCTTCCGGTGGTTGGCGTTGGGAGATCGAGGCGATGTCCAGGCGTTGGTTTTTAAACGTATCGGTCGAGAAGCTCGATTTTTGATCGTGGACGAGATTGAGTGGTCTGGGTGGTCGCGAGGCTTGTGAGTGTCGTGGTCGATTTGCAGGGGATCGCGATGGTGGTCGGAGCGCCGCCGCGTCAGTGTGCACGTGCACGTATTGGGTTCGTGCATCTGGGAATGTTGACTTTGAGGAAGGAGAAGCGTTCGCGTGAGATTGCTCGAATTCGTGGAGTCGACTCGAAGGAGACTCGGGGGTTTTGGGAAATAACTCGGGTACGAACTTGAGTGATTGGAAGGTGAGAGGCTACAGTTTTTTAAAAAAAAACTGTGAAAATTTATATAAGTTTTGATAACAGGGGAAGAAGAGGTAGGAAACTCGGGAATATACCCGAGTATCCTTCGGGTAGGACCCGAAGTGGGGAGAAAACCCAGTTTTTGTAAAAGTTTTAAAAATAAGGTTTTTGGAATTTAAACAAATTTTATTAAAACTTTCTTTAAAACACTACTTTATTAATATCAATGGTTTCTGAACATTGTTAAAGAGTTTTAGAATTTATTTGATCTAAAATTTGTTTAAGTAGATTTTAAAGATAAAAGGATTTTTAAATGTAAATGGTAAGTAATATATTTTTAAGAAAATGTTATCTTAAGTTGAAGGAGTTTTATTATCTAAGAAATTAATTAAGTTAATTAACATTCGAATTATAGTTAGTAATATAATTGAATTTCAAATGTAAAGAGGGCTTTGAAATGTTAACTAAGTTGGAGAATTTAAAATTAGATTAATTTAGAAAGTAATTAAGAATAATTACTTTATAATTGTAAGTAGAGATTTATTAATGATAAGGTAATTTATAAATTATAATTAACTACTTAAGTTAATAAATGAATGATTAATAGTTAACTACTTAAATAATTTAATTATGAATTAATGGTTAATTGATTTAGTAATTTCATGAAGAATTAAGGATTTATAATCGATTAACTAAGTAATTAATAATTAATAAATGAATTGTTTTATGAGATTAATTATGAAGAAATGAAATTAATTTTTAGTTAAATAAATGAAGTACTTTAAAGGTTAATTTCTATATTGGTTTAAGATATTAAACTGTGAAATAATTTAAGGTTGATGAATTATAATTAAAGGTTAATAAATTTGTTATTAATAGTTAATTAATAAATGATTAAAGAATAATTAATCAAAATAATTTGTAATTTATCGATGTTGATTAACCAAGATTAGAAATTCATAAGTATTAATCTAATTTGAATAAATCAGATAATTAACTGACCTTACTTATGAATATTTGGATTTGATTGGATGATTGAATTGTTTGATATTTCCTGATCTATGATGCTTTGTGATATATTCTGATTTGTGTGTAATCTTTACTGTAGTTTATTTATCTGAAATTTATATATATCTGTGATCTGTGAGTAAAAGATAAGCGATATAGTTTATATCGTTTATCAACTATATCTTGTATTCTGATATATGATGATTGTATGATGTTGCACTACTGTGTAAAACCCCTGGACTACACTTTTACACACACAAATATGGATTTCACGAGGAAATCGGTTAAGTCACAGATAATTTAAATTTGATGTTTTTGAAATTGAAATTTTAATTTCAATTGATTTTGAAATTGGAAATTTGGGTTTAAAGTGAAAAGTTTTTGAAATGGAATTTCAAAGATAAAAGTTATTTTGAATAACTTAATCGAGTCTTGAAAAATTTAAATAATTTGAATTCAAGTTTGAAATTGAATCCTATGATTTGAAACTAGGGATTGAAAATGTTATAAATGTGTTTATATAAATTTAAACCATTTAAAAAAGTATAATTTTGAGAATTTGGATTTAACCAAAGAACCCTAACTTGTATAAATGAATCAGATTTTCTGAAATGAAACTGTTTGTTTTAAAAGAATAAAAGCTTTCAGATAAGAAATGAAATTCCAGTTTAATTAAAGGAATTTCAATATTGAAGTGAAAATGGTTTTCCAAGTTATGAATGAATTGTTTTGAAAAGCTATGAATTGAATCTGTTTATTTTTAACAGATTTAAAATAATGATTGGTTTAAATCATTTGAAATGGGATTGTTTTGAAAGCTATAAGTTAAATCTTTGATTTAAAGGTTTAACGAGTTAATCAAATTGAAATGGAAATTAATTTGGAAAATCTGTGAATGAATCTTTTGTTTAAAAGATTTAAAATATGGAAATTGTTTAAACCGTTGAAGGTTGTTTAAAATAAATCTTTTGTTTAAAGATTTGAAAATGGTAATCGATTGAAACCATTTGAAAAGAAAGATTTTGGGTAATAAGTTGTGACTTAATTGAAATCCCATATCCATATGTTTTAAATATTACGCTCACTATTCGGTTTAGCCGGGAGAGGACCTTTGTGTCATATAACCCATTCCGAATATGTGATACGTCGTATATGGATAGCATTTGAAGACCGGTGTTGAAGACCGGATATTTTTGAAAATGGAAGGATTACCGTCGAGTTACTCTGCATCGGCTGATCCCCGATATAGAGGTTTTATCATCCTTAGTGACGGGAAGTCCGGACGTGATTGGAAATTATCCGGAATTGCAAGGGCTTCGTGAGAAGTGCCTTCGGTTCTGTTCGATCCCGGAACAGACTTGTATGGATTGTATGTCTGACATTACACTTTGAGATATAAAGCAGATTTCTTTCAAATACATTTCTGTTGGTGGCGGAGAATTTATTCTCTTAGCTTAACACCCTTCTCTGAGACGCACGAGCTCAGAGGTTATGTAGTTGAAGGTTATCAGCGATATATCCCAATTTGGTAATGTGGCATGCTAAGTGTTGCTGTGTGATGATCAGTGTTTGATCATTTGTGATATGATCATTTATTTGATCATTTATCTTTGTGATCATAGGTTGATCATCTGTTGACCCAAAGCGTGGCTTTTTGAAAAAGCGTAGCTTTGTGGACGAGACTTCGTCAGGACCTCACAACCCGGAAATGGTCGAAACAGGATCGTTGCGGCAAGGTTATGAGGGTCGCGCCCTTTAGGGTATGTCATTTCCTTCTGGAAAGGGGTGGTATCATGGTATGGAGCCCAGATACTTACTCATGTGGATACACTTTCTTTATGATGTGTGATGTTGGATACCGAGCTCGGATAAAGGTCCCAAAGGACCGGGAGGTGGCATATTCGTGAGTTACCTGTTACAGGGGTAACCCGGCCTTGTTGGCAGAGAGCAGTTTGTCTCTCGGGACGTCCCGCCAGAGGCGTTCCCATGCGGCGGAAGGAAGTTCCTTAGCCTGATCATTTGTTGGAAATCCATTTCTCCAATACGGAACTTGTACGGTTTTAGTTGTAGAACCTGCCATTTACGTACGGTGGTCACCACTGTTTAGATGGTAGCTATAGTAGGCATACGATACTGGTCGTATGTTGGCTAAGATTAATATTATACTTTCGGAATATTTTCTACACTATGCACTAATAATAATATCAAAAATGATTTGATTTGCGTAGTAAGCATCTTTGACTATCATAAGAAGAAATCTCCTCCAATTCTGCGTTTGCATTGTGTGTGTGGCGGGAGGTCTTATGGTAGTTTCATTTTCTAAAAAGCATTGCGAATTGACTTTAAAATTCTCTGCTATTTGTTTTAAAGATAATAAACTGTTTTTGTTGCTCACACCAGTCCCATGACTGATCTAGAGTTTATTGTTCCTTTCCTAAACTCTGGGTGCTCATAATTTTCCACACGAGCAGTCTAGAGTTGGGTTTCTTTTCAGATATTCAGGTTTAGTAGATTATCTGGAGCTAGCTATGGATTGGAGCACTCTATTGGAAATATTCTATCTGCTGCTGGTGTTATCATTTTCTTTTCCGCTGCTATTTGTTGTATCATATCTCTGATGTATATTGATATTCATTTGTATCACTCTGTTGTATCAGATATTGTATATCAATGTATTATTCTTTTCTTCCGCTGTGTTATCTACTTAATTGTGTTATAGCTCCGGCGAATCGGATTTGTACGGTCGAATCTGCGGCATTCTAGTACAATGTGAAGTACGGATGTTGATTTTCGAGCGGGCAAAACCCGAGTCGTTACACCCATGGTCCTTTCCCGGCTAACCCGAATAGTGAGCGCTTATTCAAAAATAAGTGTGGCATTCAAATTCATCCAATTCACAACAAATACCTATCTAAAGGTAATTATTGATAGTCGGTTATTTAACTATCAATAAAGATGCACAACATCATCAGATTCCAAATAATTTTCCAAATTATTTCATCTTCCAAAATATCTTTCACTAGATATAAAATTTCCACATTTCAAAAATAAATCAATATTTATTTTTAAAACAACTTCCCTTTCTTTTATAAATTCCATAGTGAATTTATATTTTCGAATATCTACTGATATTCGATTTTCAATTGATTTCAAAAATTCATTTTCGATCTATCTTTAAGAAGATAAATCCTCAAAACGTTTCGTTTCATTTGGAAAAACATTTCCATACTTATTTAATAAGAAGTAATTCACACATCATTTATTTTCAACATTTGAAAATATTCAATATACTTAAATCGAATTTAAGTATATATTTCATTCTTTAAGGAAATCATAAATTTTTAACATCTATTTGAGTCAAAACGAATGTTGCGTAAAACATCGTTACGACGACTCAAAATCACTAGTATAGGGATTCAGAATTAAGATAGATGTGTAAATCCCAATACTATATAAAACATTTCCTTCCGGAAATCATTTACTATAACAACAGTGTTATAGTCCACCATTTCCTTAAGTTTCTCGAAAACGTCTATTTCAACAATAAATGTTGAAATCTATGATTTCGATTCATAATACATTTTAAAACATCTTTAAAATGTTTAACTTCACTTTTAATATCACTTCTTCAAAAATGAATCCATTTTATTTAATAATATATTCACTGTCCAAAATCGTGAATATAATTCACTTAACCCAATTTTCAATAATCTCGACACATTTTTATTTCAATAAAAATTCGCTATCCAAAAATGCGAATATAACTTCTTTGATAATCTTCTATATTTAATTTATCAAATTCAATTGATTTTGAATTTATAAAAACCACGTTTATAAATTCTCTTTCTATTTTAATAACAACTTTGATTTTTAAATCTTCTTTTTATTAACTTCTATATTTTACTTATCAAAATAAGTGATTTCATATTTATAAACAGCATTTATAAATTCCAATTTTATTTATAAAAACTTCAATCCCAAATCAATTTCGATATTGATTTAAAAATTTATTTATCACTACTAAGTAAATTCCTCATTTTTTCTCAAATGATTCAATATTCTGTTTTAAAATGGATTCTTCAAATTGAAATCATTTTACATTGATTTCCCAATTTATTTCAATTTACCAATTAAATTTCTAGTTGGATTTCCAGCTTATCTTCTTTTAATAAATTCCTTTTTAACGAAATAAATTTCAATCGTTTCTTTAAATCTATTTAAAAATCCAAATTTAAATTAAATTCTTCAATTTATAATCACTGTTTTATGAAATCCATTTATTTAGCATTTTCACTTTATTCTGGAATTTATTCAATACGATTATAAAAATTTACTCTTTATACTTTAAAAATTCCTTTCTTCAAAATTTCTTCAATTTCAAAAATTGATTCACTTAGAAATTTTCTACTTGAATTTCAAAAATTCAATTTCGTTTATCTTTGGAATCCAATGATGTCAAACATCCATTCAGCTAAATTTTAGCTTTCAAACAATTTCCAGATATCAATATGATTAATAGCATCACTATAATCATTCACAGATTCATATCACAATAGAAATAAATTCAATCAATGTGAGGGGTCCAGTTGGATCCCTCCAACCTGTTTCCCTGCATCCAAAGACGTTAGCACAATACCAATTCCGCTCCAGTACGGAATTATCGCGGTATATGGGTTTTATAAAAATCCGCTTACTAACGGCGCAATAGGGTCTCATCCGCTATACGAGGCGGGAAATCATCAATCCAATATATACATATGCCAATATGTATATATTGCTATATATAGATATATATCCTACTATATCTAATATCACATCCAATAGAAATCAAATAAATAACTGAAAATTCCACTTTTCAATTCTTGAGTGAGAAGATCTCACCTTTGCTTTTTAAATTTTGCAATCCTTTTCCATTTCTGCTTTGATTTCTCGTTTTGACCTTGTATAAACAATTTTATACAACTTATTAATATTTGAACCAATCGAATAACCAGTTGTCATTTAATAGTTTTATTAACTGATAGTTTCGTCTAAACCAATTTTGTCTTTAATATATTGTTTTAACTAAAAATTAAATTTAAACAAAAATTCCATTAATAATTCATTTCTAGTAACTAACCGAATCCAATAAACTTATTAAACAATTTATCATTATTTATTTATTTAATTTTACTAATAAATTTGGGTTTAAACTAATAAATAAATGTTAAACTAATAATTTTTTTTTTCTTTTCAAATTATCTATATAAATTAAATTTTCTGTTTCAAAAACAATATAAACATTTTTTTCTTCCCTTTCAAATCCCTATCTACATACATATTATGCTTTAAACAGTTATATCCAAAAACATACATATTTTCAAATCAAATGAAAACACTAATTTCCTAGATTAACTCAGTAAAATCTCACCTCCACCTACTATCGCGACCTTGAATTCCAATATCACCTCACAGTCGACCAAGCTTCGCCAACGACCTGCCTCGATCGATCGCAACCCACTTCGAGTCGCGAGCCACTGTCGCGAGAATCGGGCGAATCCATCGTCGCCCAATCCCCTTCAGCTCGTTCGAATCGCGATGCCCCCCTCCTCGTTCGCGTCCACTGCCCTAGTCTCGACCACGGCCTCGAGCTCAAGCTCAATCGTACCCCTCGCGCGCCGCCGAGCTGCTCCTGCCTCGCGACGAGCACGAGCTCGACTTCGCCTATACGAGCGCGTGCCTCCTCCCTTGCGATTGAATCGCTGCCCCCAAATTTGTCGACTTGATTAAAACCCCGTTGCCCCTTTCTTTTTGGCGCGTTCGCTTCTCGAATCGAACAGAACAGAGGTAGAGGGAAAGACTTCGTTCGAACGAAATTTTAAGGGGAGAAGGACGCCATTTTTTTTCTTTGATTTTCGAAAGTTTCGTTTGGTTTTATTTTTTAAAAACTGTTTGCGTGATGGTTTAAGGAGAGTGGGGGAAAACAGGAGAACATGGGTGGCACGATTTGGTATCGTGATTTCTTGCGTGATTGTTGGCGTGAGTTAAGGGAACGAACGTGTATATGTTTGACCAAATTTAAGTTTAAATTTAAATTCGAATTCGAATAAATTTCAATGCGTTTTCCTGTCGTGTGCTCACATATAAACTTCGAAAAATACGAAATTTGAAACTTGGCAATAATCCAATATTCCGGACCCAATGGAACTGGTTTCGTCGAATTCCGAGACTGTGCCCCGGAACGCTATTTTTAAATGTCGATTCAAACGATATAAATTTCAAACTGAACAAAACAGTTTAAATTCAATTCTGAAGTTTCTATTATCCCCAGTATCACCAATATAAATTTTAAAAGCTTTTGAAATATTTTTCTTCAACTTAAAACTGAAGATTCACATTTTTATTCAGCATTCAATCGATTAAATTTTAAAGTTTAATCGCAAATTTCAAAGTTATATCGGGAATTCAAATTAAATCATCGTTCAAATATTTAAAATAAATTAAATATTCCGAATTTAATTTGTTCAAAATTCTGGGTCGTTACAGACTTCCCTCCTTAAAAGAATTTCGTCCTTGAAATTACAAGTTAGGAAAAATGGTTCTTAACTCGTCTACTATTTTTCACAATCTAAATAGTTTTATCAATTTTTCAAAACAAATCTTTCTACCAAAGATTCGTTATTAATTCAACTAACTTTCCAAACCTTTCATAGTTTTCAAACAATATTGTTTTACTTCAAAATTCAAATTTAAACTTAAATTCAAATTTTAACTTTCAAAAATTTATCAAAATTTTTCTAACACTCTAAATTTTCGAAAAATTTCGCCAGCATCTCCTTTGCGCGGCTAATACGGCACGACTACAAAACGTCCCTACGGACTCTCAGATTTCAAAAAGAAAAAGAAAAAGCCAAGCGGCTAGACAAGAAATCATCAAAAACTCATATTATAATTCAAATACGTACCTTTTGTCGAGCAATTCAAATTATCTGTGAAATCAAATTCAATTTCCTTTATACCTGTATATCTACTAGCCATAATATCTAGTTATAGCATCCAACTATTTTGCAAATTTTTTATTACAAACTTCTAATATCAACTTCTTATACCATTTCTAGTTTACTTTTGAAGTTATATATCTATTCTCATTCAATTTTACATTTCCCATTCATTTGTATTTAGTTTACCATTTCAACTAAATTTGGATTCAATTTACTTTCAGTTCTAAAATATTGAATTTTATCAATTATCTGTCATTTACAACTGCACTATCTTAAATTAGTTCCAATTACTAATTCAAATTGATATCAATTCAATTTATTTTAATTCTACTTCGATTAAATCTACTTACATTTAAACTGGATTTCCAATTTCCATACGAATTTTAATTCATCTTTCATTTACAATTATTCAATTCAATTCATTTGCTTACGAATTCGAAATGAATTTCAACTTTCAATTTCATTTTCATTTAATTGATTCACTTATACTTGCTTTGATTTAACTTCATTTTTTAAGTTAAATTTATTCTACCAAAATTCAATTGGTATAAGTTATCAACTTGGTAATATTTCATAAATATCTTTATATAGCATTCCAGAGTTTACCAACATTTCAAAGCCATTTTGAAAACAATTCAAATTCCATTTGAATTTCCAAAACAAAACCCAAAATTTCAAACACTTTCATTTAAAACAATTTGGCAGCAATTTCTCTTTTGGAAACCCGAAAATGAACATCGATAATGCTGCAGTCATTACCGAAGTTATTTTCCAGCGACCGGAAAGAGTTTAGAGCTTTCATCTCTTCAAAATATTTTTCAAAACCTTTGAAATTCATTTTCAAATCCAAAAAGATTTAAACTTTCCAAATCTCCAAAATTTTCAAATTCTTTTCAAAACATTTCCAAAAACTTCTCTGGAATTCCGTTTCAAATTACAATTCACATTTATAATTTACATTCTTTAATTTCATTTATAAATCACATTTACAATTTATATTCTCAAATTTCATTTGTATATGGATTTATTTCTTAACTTGGGAGTTACAATTTCAATTTCTTTTCTATACAAATGGAAATTATCTTCAAATCTTTGGTTGTTATTTTTAATTTCTCATTCAATTTCAGATAACAATGTTTCAATGTTATTACTTCCCAACAACCAAACATCCATATATTCTAATAATTCATAGAAAATGATTTTTTTCCTATACAAAAATAGTTTTGGGCAAAATTATTTCATTCACCCTATTTAAAACAATACTGTGTCGTCTTGCCTCGTTTAAGTGTTTAGAAATTCCTATCGATAATATGGCGTCCCACATACCGACCAAAATTCACAAACATCTCAACGGATAAGCAAACACAATATAAAACATTTTTATATTCACTAACAAATACGCACTCGTATCTATTATTACACTCAACTCATTCTAGAGTACTACTGACTCTATCTCTAATGAGTAACACCCAACAAAGCAGGGTTGTCGCTTAACCATATGCTCTGATACCACTTTGTCACATACGGGAATTTTCGACTTTCGAAAATTCGACATCGATACTCACTTTATCGACTGTCGAGCAATCGAACGCCGGAAACTCCAATAGTGAGGGTTTTTAAGAAAAAGAAATAGAAGAAAAGATAGAAGAAGAAGAGAGAAGAAGAGAAAGAAAGAACAACTGAACAACATCAGAACAGAAAACAATATCAGAATCTTACACATCGCAGCGGAACAATATATAATAAATAAACACTAGTCTTTTAAACAAAGAACTATATCAGTTTATACATACATCAATCAGAGTCATATACAACAATGGACAGTTATATAACTTGTCCTCATACAGAATATACAGCGGAATAAATAATATCAGATACAAATACTACGTCTCGTCATCCATCTTATCTCCAAGCTCCAGAATATCCAGAATATCCTGATAATCTAACTCTAGACTGCCCGTGTGGAAATTGGTGGGCACCCAGAGTTTAGAAGTGAAACAATAAACTCCGGGTCAGTCATGGTGACTGGTGTGAGATCGTAAAACAGTTATTCTTTAAAATAAATAGCAGAGAATTTTAAAGTCAATTCGCAATGCTTTTGGAAAATGAAACTACCATAAGACCTCCCACCACACACACAATGCAAACGCAGACTTGGAGGAGATTTCTTCTTATGTTAGTCAAAGATGCTTACTACGCAAAATCAAATCATTTTGGATATTATTATTAGTGCATAGTGGAAAACATTTCGAAAGTAGAATATAAATCTTAGCCAGCATAGGTACCATTATATTATGCCTTCTATAGCTGCCTCCTGAGGAGACAGGTTATATAATTGAAATCGTAAAGGCTCGTATTGTTTCTTTGGATTTCCAACAAATGGTCAGGCTAAGGAACTTCCTTTTCCACGGTGGGTACGTCCCTGGAATAGACGACCCGAGAACCTAACCGGATCTCTGCCAACACAAGGCCGGGTTACCTCTGCAAAAATAGGTAACTACTGACACGCGTATGCCATCCCCCGATCGTCACCGATCTTCCCGAGGATCCCCGATTTCCAACAAACCACATAGATAATAATGCAGCAACCACATAGGTTAAGTATCTGGGCTCCATACCATGATACCACCTCTATCCAGAAGGAATGACATACACTAAGGGGCGCTACTCCCTAGAACCTTGCCGCATCCTTCCTGTTTCGACCATTTCCGGGGTGTGAGGCTCGATGAAGTCTCGTCCACAAAGCTACGCTTTCTCAAAAAGCCCTGCTTCGGGTCAAACAAATGATCAACCTATGATCACAAAGATATAAGATCAAACAAATGATCATATCACAAATGATCAAACACTGATCATTTCACAGCAACACTCAGTATGCCACGTTACCAAATTGGGATATATCGCTGATAAATTTCAACTACATAACCTCTGAGCTCGTACGTCTCAGAGAAGGGTGTTAAGCTAAGAGAATAAATTCTCCGCCACCAACAGAAATGTATTTGAAAGAAATCAGCTTTATATCTCAAATTGTAACGTCAGACACACAATCCATACAAGTCTGTTCCGGGATCGAACAGAACCGAAGGCACTTCTCACGAAGCCCTTGCAATTCCGGATAATTTTCAATCACGTCAGGACTTCCCGTCACTAAGGGTGATAAAACCTCTAAATCGGAGATCAGCCGATGTAGAGTAACTCGACGGTAATCCTTCCGTTTTCAAAAATATCCGGTCTTCAACACCGGTCTTCAAATGCAATTCATAACGACGTATCACATATTCGGAATGGGTTATACGACCCCATGGTCCTTTCCCGGCTAACCCGAATAGTGAGCGCTTATTCAAAAATAAGTGTGGCATTCAAATTCATCCAATTCACAACAAATACCTATCTAAAGGTAATTATTGATAGTCGGTTATTTAACTATCAATAAAGATGCACAACATCATCAGATTCCAAATAATTTTCCAAATTATTTCATCTTCCAAAATATCTTTCACTAGATATAAAATTTCCACATTTCAAAAATAAATCAATATTTATTTTTAAAACAACTTCCCTTTCTTTTATAAATTCCATAGTGAATTTATATTTTCGAATATCTACTGATATTCGATTTTCAATTGATTTCAAAAATTCATTTTCGATCTATCTTTAAGAAGATAAATCCTCAAAACGTTTCGTTTCATTTGGAAAAACATTTCCATACTTATTTAATAAGAAGTAATTCACACATCATTTATTTTCAACATTTGAAAATATTCAATATACTTAAATCGAATTTAAGTATATATTTCATTCTTTAAGGAAATCATAAATTTTTAACATCTATTTGAGTCAAAACGAATGTTGCGTAAAACATCGTTACGACGACTCAAAATCACTAGTATAGGGATTCAGAATTAAGATAGATGTGTAAATCCCAATACTATATAAAACATTTCCTTCCGGAAATCATTTACTATAACAACAGTGTTATAGTCCACCATTTCCTTAAGTTTCTCGAAAACGTCTATTTCAACAATAAATGTTGAAATCTATGATTTCGATTCATAATACATTTTAAAACATCTTTAAAATGTTTAACTTCACTTTTAATATCACTTCTTCAAAAATGAATCCATTTTATTTAATAATATATTCACTGTCCAAAATCGTGAATATAATTCACTTAACCCAATTTTCAATAATCTCGACACATTTTTATTTCAATAAAAATTCGCTATCCAAAAATGCGAATATAACTTCTTTGATAATCTTCTATATTTAATTTATCAAATTCAATTGATTTTGAATTTATAAAAACCACGTTTATAAATTCTCTTTCTATTTTAATAACAACTTTGATTTTTAAATCTTCTTTTTATTAACTTCTATATTTTACTTATCAAAATAAGTGATTTCATATTTATAAACAGCATTTATAAATTCCAATTTTATTTATAAAAACTTCAATCCCAAATCAATTTCGATATTGATTTAAAAATTTATTTATCACTACTAAGTAAATTCCTCATTTTTTCTCAAATGATTCAATATTCTGTTTTAAAATGGATTCTTCAAATTGAAATCATTTTACATTGATTTCCCAATTTATTTCAATTTACCAATTAAATTTCTAGTTGGATTTCCAGCTTATCTTCTTTTAATAAATTCCTTTTTAACGAAATAAATTTCAATCGTTTCTTTAAATCTATTTAAAAATCCAAATTTAAATTAAATTCTTCAATTTATAATCACTGTTTTATGAAATCCATTTATTTAGCATTTTCACTTTATTCTGGAATTTATTCAATACGATTATAAAAATTTACTCTTTATACTTTAAAAATTCCTTTCTTCAAAATTTCTTCAATTTCAAAAATTGATTCACTTAGAAATTTTCTACTTGAATTTCAAAAATTCAATTTCGTTTATCTTTGGAATCCAATGATGTCAAACATCCATTCAGCTAAATTTTAGCTTTCAAACAATTTCCAAATATCAATATGATTAATAGCATCACTATAATCATTCACAGATTCATATCACAATAGAAATAAATTCAATCAATGTGAGGGGTCCAGTTGGATCCCTCCAACCTGTTTCCCTGCATCCAAAGACGTTAGCACAATACCAATTCCGCTCCAGTACGGAATTATCGCGGTATATGGGTTTTATAAAAATCCGCTTACTAACGGCGCAATAGGGTCTCATCCGCTATACGAGGCGGGAAATCATCAATCCAATATATACATATGCCAATATGTATATATTGCTATATATAGATATATATCCTACTATATCTAATATCACATCCAATAGAAATCAAATAAATAACTGAAAATTCCACTTTTCAATTCTTGAGTGAGAAGATCTCACCTTTGCTTTTTAAATTTTGCAATCCTTTTCCATTTCTGCTTTGATTTCTCGTTTTGACCTTGTATAAACAATTTTATACAACTTATTAATATTTGAACCAATCGAATAACCAGTTGTCATTTAATAGTTTTATTAACTGATAGTTTCGTCTAAACCAATTTTGTCTTTAATATATTGTTTTAACTAAAAATTAAATTTAAACAAAAATTCCATTAATAA
This sequence comes from Allium fistulosum, assembly GCA_030737815.1. NCBI lineage: Eukaryota > Viridiplantae > Streptophyta > Magnoliopsida > Asparagales > Amaryllidaceae > Allium > Allium fistulosum. The sequence goes on from CM060905.1 coordinate 1,030,658,554, forward strand.
TTCATTTCTAGTAACTAACCGAATCCAATAAACTTATTAAACAATTTATCATTATTTATTTATTTAATTTTACTAATAAATTTGGGTTTAAACTAATAAATAAATGTTAAACTAATAATTTTTTTTTCTTTTCAAATTATCTATATAAATTAAATTTTCTGTTTCAAAAACAATATAAACATTTTTTTCTTCCCTTTCAAATCCCTATCTACATACATATTATGCTTTAAACAGTTATATCCAAAAACATACGTATTTTCAAATCAAATGAAAACACTAATTTCCTAGATTAACTCAGTAAAATCTCACCTCCACCTACTATCGCGACCTTGAATTCCAATATCACCTCACAGTCGACCAAGCTTCGCCAGCGACCTGCCTCGATCGATCGCAACCCACTTCGAGTCGCGAGCCACTGTCGCGAGAATCGGGCGAATCCATCGTCGCCCAATCCCCTTCAGCTCGTTCGAATCGCGATGCCCCCCTCCTCGTTCGCGTCCACTGCCCTAGTCTCGACCGCGGCCTCGAGCTCAAGCTCAATCGTACCCCTCGCGCGCCGCCGAGCTGCTCCTGCCTCGCGACGAGCACGAGCTCGACTTCGCCTATACGAGCGCGTGCCTCCTCCCTTGCGATTGAATCGCTGCCCCCAAATTTGTCGACTTGATTAAAACCCCGTTGCCCCTTTCTTTTTGGCGCGTTCGCTTCTCGAATCGAACAGAACAGAGGTAGAGGGAAAGACTTCGTTCGAACGAAATTTTAAGGGGAGAAGGACGCCATTTTTTTTTTCTTTGATTTTCGAAAGTTTCGTTTGGTTTTATTTTTTAAAAACTGTTTGCGTGATGGTTTAAGGAGAGTGGGGGAAAACAGGAGAACATGGGTGGCACGATTTGGTATCGTGATTTCTTGCGTGATTGTTGGCGTGAGTTAAGGGAACGAACGTGTATATGTTTGACCAAATTTAAGTTTAAATTTAAATTCGAATTCGAATAAATTTCGATGCGTTTTCCTGTCGTGTGCTCACATATAAACTTCGAAAAATACGAAATTTGAAACTTGGCAATAATCCAATATTCCGGACCCAATGGAACTGGTTTCGTCGAATTCCGAGACTGTGCCCCGGAACGCTATTTTTAAATGTCGATTCAAACGATATAAATTTCAAACTGAACAAAACAGTTTAAATTCAATTCTGAAGTTTCTATTATCCCCAGTATCACCAATATAAATTTTAAAAGCTTTTGAAATATTTTTCTTCAACTTAAAACTGAAGATTCACATTTTTATTCAGCATTCAATCGATTAAATTTTAAAGTTTAATCGCAAATTTCAAAGTTATATCGGGAATTCAAATTAAATCATCGTTCAAATATTTAAAATAAATTAAATATTCCGAATTTAATTTGTTCAAAATTCTGGGTCGTTACACAATAATCCGGCAGATTTTTAAATCACATCATATATTTTATATATATGAAAACACTAAATATATTTGAGGAATCCAGTTGGATCCCTTCAACCTGTTTTCCCAGCATCCACAGATGTTAGACAACAATAAAAATATCAATCCCACTTCAAGGGGGATATCGAGGTATATAGGGTCATCCACTATTATGCGGGGCGCATAGGGTCTCATCTCTATAATGTGCAGGAATATCACTCCAACTACTAATATATACTACTATACATATATATATAGTCATCCAACAGATAATTATAAATTTATCAATTCAATCAAGCATCAATTAATTTAAATTTAAACATTTAAATTTAAACGTGGCAATCCAAAAGAGTTAGAAATCCTCACCTTGATTTTTATTTGCAACCCATTCCCATCTCGACTTGTTTTCTTCACGATTTTAGACCTCGTATAAACATTATACAGTTTATTAACATTCGAAATAATCAAAAAATTAATTTCCATTTAATAAATTTAATTAACTAACTTTAAATAATAATTAAACTAACCTAATTTACATTTTTTTTCCTGCCTCGTATAAATAATTTATTTAATTTATTAGCCATCTCAATTCAAATTTTTAATTAAATAAACAAATTATAAAATTAAGTTAAGTCACAGTAATATACCTCTTCCCCCTCTAATATAAACGTTAACAGCAGTAACCCACCACGACCGTAATTCGACCATCACCCAAACGACTTCGACTACACCAGATCGCTTTACCCAGATATCTAGGAAATCGCGACCACCTATACGAGGTCGCACCACCTCACAGCCTACAGCACGACCACACGACTCGCACCTCGAGCTTGCAACCCCTACATCTCTGCCAAACCAAATCGCAACCACCAGCCTCCTCGACAACGAGCAAACCATGGCCATGACATCGAGCACCTCGCCAATACCCCAGTCGTTCGCCCTCCAATCGCCTCCCCTGTCGCAAACATCGCACCTCCAATCAACTCGCCACCGAACGCCGAAGCTCAACGCACTGCTTTGGCTCGCCATCGAGCCTTAGCCGACCATCCCCTCACGTTTTGCGGCCTCACCGGAACTCACAACCAACACCATCGATCGAGATGGTTTCCCTTTTTTTCTTCTGTAAAATCGATTTCGATGGCAATTTGAAAGAGGGAGAAAAAAAAACAATGTCGTGAATTTGAATTGAAATGTTTTAAGGGGAATGGCTCGATTTGATTTTGAACTCGTTTCTCTTTTTTTTAAAAATAAATGAGCAGACTTCGATCGAACTGATTTGAAGGGGAAAAAGGAAATGTCGCATCTTTAAAAAGTGAAAAGAGATGGTTTCGTTTACACGCTGGCTCGAGGATTGACTTGATTTGATTACATATATATATTTTTATTTTATCCCATACATCTCACATTACATATCGAGAAATCTCGACATCCTATTGAGGCGTGCCGCTAGGTGTTCATAATGTTATACCCTTATTCCGAACGTAATGGAAAAGGTTTCGAGTCCTAATTCGATCGTATGGAGAAGATAGCTTTTTGGACCCAATTATTATACTGAATTTTTGATATTAAATTCAACGCGTTTATATACCGTACGCCGAACGGTAACCCCAAATGCTACGAAATTTGAAATCCGATAATAATACACTATTACGGATCTAATGGAACTAGTTTCATCGAATTCTGAGACCGTGCCTTGGATCACTATTTAACGCGTCGATTAAATCGACAAAATTTTAAAATTTCGAAATCGCTTAAAGTTCAGTTTTAAAAACTTACTAACTTAATTATAACTCCAAATCAATTATTTAAAACATTTAAATATTCCAAATTAAATGGTAGAAAAATCTGGGTCGTTACATTCCTTCCCCCTTAAAAGAATTTCGTCCCCAAAATTGTTAAGGCAGGAAAAATGCTCCAAACCCATTACTTATTCAAACCCATTTAGTTAACTTGACATTTCACTTTTCTAATTTCTTAGTTTTCAATTCTAATTATACCACCCTTTATTCCAGTTACAATTCGTAATCAAATTGTCTTAACAAAAAATTACAAAAAATTTCAAAAATTTTCTAACACCCCAAATTTCCAAAATTTCTTGGCAGAGTCTCCCTTGTATGGAGAGCCTTTTGCAATATAACAACAGAGATAAAAATGTATACATCGACCCACACGGTCGGGAAACAAAAATATATATATCAATATTTATATATATACTATATTTAATCCGAAAACGCACCTTATTTTAGCATTTTTAAGCATTATCAAGCAAGCAAGTTACTTCATATGCAAATACGCAACCAAAATCTACTCTGACAGCCTCCGGTTACTTGTACTTACTCAGTTTAAACCACGTAATTACCAAAATATGAAAGTTTAATAACATTTCATTCAAGTAACTAATTAAACACATAATTTTCATAGCACGAATATATAACCACAAGCTTCTAACATTCGATTATTCATTTTCAATCCATTTATATATCACTTCATTCAATTCAAATGATTCACAACTCAATTTATTGGATTTAATTCATATTTGTGCCAACCAACTTCATATCCTTTTCAAATTGATTAAAAATAAATTTATTTCCCTTTTACTAATTTACAGCATCTTATTTACTTCCTTCTACGTTAAACGACAACCTTTTCTATGCAAATTTTGGAGATATTCACTTAATAATAATTTCAGTCATAGCTATTTTAAATTGATTACAAATCAACTTATCCTTATTTCTATTCCAATTCAAATTTATTCGCGATCAATTCAGTTGCATTCCATTCATATTATATTCAAATTCATTTTATTTAGCTTGAAATCATTCCATGCTAATTTATCAAATAGCCATTTCACACATTTATTTTGAGCCAAGCTCTCATCCAACAGTATAAACTTAAGTTAATTCATTTATTTCCAATTAATTCAATTCTATAACTTAAGCTTATTTCCCTTGCCATCAAATTCCAATTCAAATTTCAATTTCATGCTTCAATTCACTCTCGAATTCATTTAAAATAATATTCAAGGCCATATTCAATTTATTTACATTCACATTGAATTTATTTATAACTCAAGCCATTTTAATCACAGTCCAATTCCATTTTATTCAATCACAATCGACATATATTTAATCAGCTTATATATATATATAAGTCGAATTTTATTTATTCCTCAAGTTCTATATTCAACTTCAATTTCAGCCCACAATCCATACTATTTAATCAAGTTAAATTCCATTTCCATATCCAATTAACCAATCAATTTATCTAATCTATTCACTTCCGATTTATAATTCAATACCTGATTTTTATTTCAAAAATCATTCTATTTAATCCACTTGAGTTCACATTCCATTTGTTTTATAATTCAAGTTTTGGATTTTTTTATTTCTTCACTTTAAAAATATCACACCATTTTTATTTTGGTTTTCTATTCCACTTTCCAATTTTTTATAAGTTACACAACTTATTTTTTTCCCATTTTTATCAATTTTATACTCGAGTATATTCACATTTTATTTTTAACTAAAGATTATACATCACTTTATAGCTTAAATACACTTTTACTCCATTAATTTAAATTTTTATAAGCTATTCAAATTTATTTATCCATAATCCTAAATTTTCACTCAGATTTTATTCCGTTTAAATTTTTAGAACTTATAGTTATTTAGTCACTTAACAATCCAAGTTTATATATTCCATTCAATATGGTTTCAAATCCAATCCAATCCAAATTAATTTCAATTTCAATTTCAATTTCCTTTAACCAATATTTTCGAACCATATTCGAATTTATTCATGCTCAAATTAATTTCATTCCAAACAAATTTTATTTTTGATTCATTCCATTTAATCAAGTAAGAATTTTATTCAAATTTCAAATTTTTCCCACACTCCCTTACATATATTTATTTACCTCATTTACTTACACATTCATATGCACCTTACTTAGTTAATTCATTACATCTTATTTATTATTTACTATAATCACTTTATCTAATTTATTTTTCTTAACTTTCGCTTAAGTTAAATTCCAATTCCTACAATTTTTCTTTTATGAATTCAATTTATTTAACTTACCAAGTTAAATTTTAATTCCATCTTGAAGTTCACGTTTTTCCAGGTTTTATTTCAAAAACTTATTCCCTTCTTTTCACTTCTCTTTAATTTAGAAATTTCAGAGTTCAACACCCGGTACATATTTCAAACCATTTGAAACAATAATATATATATATAACTGTGTTTTAACAAACCATTTCCTTTAACTTTCAAAAATCAACTTGATTTTTATCCAAAACAATTTCCTTGGAATTTCTAAAACAACATTTGTTTTTCACAAAAAAAATCTACATATCAAATTACTACGGTAGCAATCTGTCACCTAGAAACTCGAAAATGAATACTGGTGATGCTACAGTCATCACTAGAATTATTTTCCAGCGACTGAAGTGAGTTCAGTGCTATATCTCCTCCAAAATCCATTTTGGAACAATTTACTTTCAAAAATATTCCAAAAATAATACTCTTATTATTATTTTCCACACCACTTTGAAAGACATTTTTCAAACTGTCCGGGATTTAAATTTCCAAATTTGATTTGAATCCAATTTTAATTATAATCCATTTGTATAATTTATACTTATACACATTTTCATTTGGTTATATAAACCATTTCCAATTTTATAATCTTATTTGATTATAATATTATCATCCAAACACTCCAATTATATAATAATAATTTCAGAAAATTATTTACTTTATATCAAAATATATATTTGGGTAAAATTATTTCATTTATACCATTTAAAAACAATACTGTGTCGAATTTCTATTCAAGTGTTCAGAAACCCCTATCGATACAGTTGTACGGACTGTGTCAACTAGAGTTCATAAGCCACCAAATAAGTCAACCATCACAATATAAAACATTTTATATTCACTAAAAAATACGCGCTCGTATTTATTAATACACTCAAACTCATTCTAGAGCACTACTGACTCTATCTCTAATGAGTAATCCCCACCAGAGCCAAGGTTCTCGCTTAACCTTCAGCTCTGATACCAACTGTAACGAACGGGGTTTTTTCGACCCTTGAAAATCGACATCAATATGTCCACTGTATAGAATGCCGAGCAATCGAGTGCCGGAAACACCAGTTCATTAGGGGTAAAGAAGAAAAAGATAGAAGAAAAGAAACAGAACAACACAGAATCTCACAATTGAAGCGGAACAATATATAATAACAGATTTTTATACAAAAGAATATGTAACTATTTAACACTTACAATCATCAGAGTACAACAATCACTACATCAAATCTGGACAGTTATAATAATTTGTCCTCACACAGCGGAATATATACACCAAGTACGAAAATACACCTTTGTCATCTAGCTCGTCTCCTGAGCTCCATGGCATCATATCCTGAATCTATAATACTCGGTCTGACCCGAGCATTATAATAAAATAACACCCGAGTCAGTTTGGAAAACCAGCGTGAGAAAACACACTCAATTTGAATTATTAACTTTTCTCAAAATCCTTGAAAACAAAGATATCTCGTAAGACCACGTCACAAATAAACACGACGGGTTTTTACCTTACGATAACCAAAACAACTTTTATCAAAATCATCTGGTATTATAATAGTGTCTATAGAAAGTAAATAGAAAATAGCTGAAATGCTTGCATCACACGTTTCAGCATAGTTGGGCACAATCAAAACAGTATGGCGCTTATTGGAGAATGGATTCCATCGAATGACTGGGCCACTGGGGTACCACCCATCACAGTACACCTCTAGAACAATGCACCGAGGACCATCGCCAGGATCCCCTGCTACACAAGACCGGCCTACCCCTAACCTAGATAGACCGAATATGTTATCACCCCGGGTGTTCCCACCCTTACCATTGAGCGCTCCTTCTTTCATGCACAACCATATCCATAATATATAGGTTTCCGAGGACATCTAGAAAGGTGATAACATACCCTAATTGGGTGCGACCCACTTAGCCTTGCTGCATCTCCCCTATTTTAGTCATTCCCAGTTGATGAGGCTCGAGGCTAAGCAGTACCTTCAAGAACAAAATTCTACTTAGAATGGTCATCGTCCTCCAATGACGATGTTCTGATAGCATTCGACCATACAAGTTGTCCTAAGTCTGGAGAAACCGAATCGCCATCTTCATCATCCTCACGGTATTCATTCGTAACGTTCAAACCGAATTGAAGTAGTTTTCGTATAATTAAATCCGATCCCGGTCTCTTCGAAACGATTAACGAAATTGGCCAAAATTGATAGTCAGTTATTTAACTATCAATAAACATCCAAAAGCAGACATCGGGTCTTATTTCAAACTTTTCCAAAGTTTATTCCAAAATATCTTTATAAGATATTACTTCCAGTACTTCAACATTTGAAAACAGTTTTCAAATCCTTTTTATTTTTTAACGGAATATTCTACCCCTTTCCAATACTTAGAATATTTTTCCCACTTCATTTTATATCCAATATTTAACACTTAGGAAGTATTCCATTTATTTCCTATTTCTTCTCTAAAAATCATTTACAAATTTTATTTGTAAATTCCTTGACTAGTTTATAACGAATTCTATAAATTCCGGAATTCCCTAATTAATTCCCTTTAATATTTCCAAAGTCAAATATACTTACATATAATTCCAATTTCCCTTTCTACTTCTTTTATGAATTCTATTTCATTCTCGAAGTTCACTTTTATTTAACTTCTTCGGAAATTTCCTTACTTTTCCCGAATTTCATTTTGAGAATTCTCTTATTAGTCCCATCTACTAAATAACCATTTCCCAACTCTCAAGAAGATTTATAAATACATTTAAACCATTTTCAAAACTCTATATATGTACATATGTAAATAAAAATAAGTATTTAAAAAAAGTAATTATTATTTATTTTTAAGACATGTTCAAATAATTATCTAATATTGAAACACTTTTTATAACATCACTTTTCAAAGCAGGTTTAAAAATCTAGGATTTATTAAAATAAATATTAAGTATTTGGAAAAAATTCACTTCTGAAGTATTTCAATACTAACTAACTTAAATTACATAGTTTAATAAATAAAATTTTCCATTTTAAAATAAAAACTTAATTTATTGATAAAAATATATTTTTAAATCTCAATAACCAAGTTTTAATTTATAATCCCTCTCGATTTCTATCTCATCACTTCCATTTCGGCCTCCTTAACCATTTACGCTTCAAAAATAGTATTCATTATTTTCCTCTTACCCTATTTCCATATTCAATATAAATTCTTCCTATAAATTTATATTTCCAATTTATCACCAGATATCAATTTCTTTATTTATAAACATCGTTTATAAATTTTTATAACTCCTTTGAGTTTCACTAAAATAATCTCATTTATAAAATTCCATTTTATAAATTCCATTCATTTTTGCCTATCTATTTTTAATATCGATTTCAACTTCTTTCTATATCTTCCGAATATCATTTTAAAATCTAATCTTAAAAATCCCTTTATACAATTTATTTTAAAATCTCTATTTAAAATATTTTTCCCGCATTATTTAGTACGATCAAAAATCCAAGAAACTCTTATTCAAATCAATCTCTTTTAAATAATCCAAATTTCGGTATACAAATTTTTATATTAAATCGACATAAATACGCACATTGTATAATATGCCGAACGATCGAGTTAATTATTAAATTGTGAATCGTTTTGAAGAGACCGGGATCAGATTTAATTATCTGGAAACCACTTCGATCCACAATAGCGCCCCGCATAATAGCGGATGACCCTATATACCGTGATATTCCGCCTCGAAGCGACATCTGTGGATGAAGGGAAACAGGTTAGAGGGATCCAACTGGATTCCTCAAAAATGTTGAATTTAATTTCATATATGGTGATATATGTTTTGTTGGGATAATCTGTGACAGGTTATTGTGTGGTTTAAATTGATTGAATGCTATGACAGTTTTAACCTGGATTTTGGTATTTTTAAATATCAATAAAATATGGTTTTAAATTGGTAAAGAATTGTAAATAGGGATTTTGAAGTAAAATATTTATATAGAGTTTTGGATAAATTAATTGGATAAAATAAATGGTTTTGAAATTGTATTTAACTATTTCAGGATATTATGAACAGGGATTTTGGAATAAAGTATATAAAAGGATTTTTAAATAATAAATCCTTAAGTGGTACTTGTATAAATGTGAAAGGTTTTGAAATTTAGATTTTTAACAGATTGGAAGGATAGAAGTGAAATTGGGAATAAGTATAAAATTGGTTATACTGGAACTCAAGTAAGATTTCCAAATTTACGAAATGAAATTAGAATCGAGAAATTGGGCTTGTTTTAAAAAGAGGATTTTTAATTATTGACTAGGTAACTTTAAAAGTGTTAAAAATGTTCTAGAAACTAGTTATTTAATTATTTTAAATTGTTTAAAGCATATTCAATTATTAATTAGTTACCTTATAATGATTGTTAAATATTTATTATTATTTAAGAACTAGTCAGCATTTTTGTTTTAAAAGATAAATTATTAAATATTAATATGGCTTTGTATAATAACTTCTATTAAGTATATTTGCCTAGATTAAACTTGAAAATTTATTTTAGAACTTAGAAGCATTATTTTAAGATAAATTTTAAATAAAGTTTCGGGAAGTAATGGTATACTCGCATGGCGTAATCAGAGGCAGTGAGTGCCTGCAGTTAAGTTTTCGATTTCTCTAGGACAGAGACGTAACCATTGAGCTTTGAATCCATGGTTTAATACCGCAGTGGTACTTTCCATATTATTTTAAAAGGGTTTTCAAATATTTTTGAAAAGGATAATTTGTGAATATACTGAATTCGATAAGGTAAGTACATACTTTTGGATAAAGATATTTAATTTATTTAAAATTCAAAATTAAATATGACTTGGAATTTTCAGTGGAAAATGGAATATTTAGTTGAATGATTATTTATTTGATAGTTAAATAACCGACATAAATACGCTCATTGTATAACATGTCAAACAATCGAGTGCCAGAAAGACGTATTGTTGAGGGGAAAGAAAGTAGGTAGATGAGAGAAGAAACCAAACAAAAACAGAATCTCACAGTGGATTGAATAACAAACAATATAAATAGTTCTTTACACAAATAAAAACTGTAATATACATATCTCACATCAGAGTAACAAATCAATAATTACCAGCCTGGACAGTTATAACAACCCACCCTCACAATTTGCTGGTAATTTCAATAAAACACTGCAGCGGAATAAACAAGTACGAGAATAGGTCTCGGTATCCAGCTCGTCTCCTGAGCTCCATAGCATCCTAACCTGAACCTGTAATACTCGGTCTGACCCGTGCATTATAATAAAATAACACCCGAGTCAGTCTGGAAAACCAGCGTGAGAAAACACACTCAATTTGAATTATTAAAGTTTACAAAATAATTTGAAAATCAAAGGTATCTCGTAAGACCACGCCGCACATAAACACGATGGGTTTTTACCTTACGATAACCAAAAACATTTCATATCAAAATCATCTCATATTATAATAGTGTCTTAGTACAAATACTTATTCAAATAGCTAAAATGCTTGCATCTCACGTTTCAGCATAGTTGGGCACAATCAAAACCGTACGACACTTATTGGAGAATGGATTCCATATGAATGACTAGGTACTGGGGTATCACCTGTCACAGTACACGTCTAGAAACAGTGTACCGAGGACCATGTCGGGAACCCCTGCTACATAAGACCGGACTATCCCTAACCTGGATAGACCGAATATGCTATCACCCCGGGTGTTCCCACCCTTTCCGAGCCCTTCCATGAATCGTAGTAATAATATCCGAGGGTATTTAGAAAGGTGATAAACATACCCTAATTGGGTGCTACCCACTTGGCCTTGCTGCATCTCCCCTGCTTTTCATTCATTCCCGGTTGATGAGGCTAGAGGCTACGATTACCTTTTAAGGAATTTTCACTTAGAATGCTCATTGTCCTCCAATGACAATGTACTGATAGCATTCATCCATACAAGTCCGTTCCGAGTCCGAACGGAACCGAAGGCACTATTCCTACTACATCCATTTTGGAATCACCCTCAGGATTAGTAGCGATTAGCCCTTGCACTTCACTGCTCCATCTTCGACTCCATGCTCTTGTCTTCATTTCGAAAACGTACTCGTTGGATCGAAGTGGTTTTCAGATAACTTACCCGATCCCGGTCTCTTCGAAACAACGTTCGATATTTCCGGTAAACTCAACCCTGGTTCTTTTGGAAATAAACATACGAGGATAAGATCGGAGATCACCTCCTAACCGTTAGTGGACGGATTTCCTTAACATCGTCCCAGAAGAACACAACGAGTTTATATGTACAGTATAGCACCTCAAACGGTAAGCGTACCATATAATCCCCGCGTTTCCCCTAGATATTGCCAAAGTTATATTTTGGGTCCAGCTTTGATAACCGGTTATTTAACTATCAAATAAAACAATCGTTCAACCAAATATTCCATTTTCCACTGAAAAACTCCAAGTCATATTTAATTTAAATTTTAAATAAATTAAATGTAACATTCCCCCTTTTTGACCGCCTCCAGCCGATAATTAAACCAACTCAAAACGTTCAAAAAGTCGAATTGTTATTTAGTTTATAAGGTTTAAACAGAATCAGCCACAGAAACACAGATAATAACAATGAATTTAAACAAATGAATCTTTATTTCATTACTATAAATCTTTTAGAATACATCAGAGTTTATACAATTTTTTATACTGATACAGCGGAATATTTAAAATACAATTTTCTCGAAATAAATGATTCTTTACTCTCTCTCTAACTTCGCTGCTCGAAAATCTTCAAGCTGTAGAAATACTCGGTCTGACCCGAGTATTATATTCAAAAGAAAATAATACACAGGTCAGTCTAATTCAAACCAGTTTATTAGTGCATAGAGGCAGTAATAATTTAAATAGACGACAGTCACAATAATTCTCGTCTATCCGACTCTTTTAACAAAGAAATCGGATAACGAAAATTTTAACACTAAACAGTGTTAAACAATAAATCAACAGATTTAAATCATCAACAGAGATAAATAAACAATTTATCGATCGACTAAATCGATTTAAAACAATCGAAATTGTCACTTTAAAACCATCGAAGATTTGATTGGCTGCCGTACACGCACGCGTGTACGGCCTCGCCAATACAGCATAAAAGATCAATGCGTCAAAAGCAAAAGAAATATCAATTCAAAACTGTCGATTTTTGGGTGGCTGCAGTGCACATGTTCAACTGTGATAGCCAAGTAACAAAACAAGACAGAGGTAGCAGCTTCAAAAGCCAACAATAAATTCAAAAAAAATAGGAATAGCAACAAGTCAGGGTCAAAGTACTAATGCATACAGACCTGAGAACCATATGAAGAATCAAATATAAATGGTAATGCCTCAACAACTGCAACAATCACACTAATACAATCTTAAGTGAAAGTGCTCGATTAAAAGGTAATGGACAGGACAAATGACTGCAACAACCAAATGAAGACTGCTAGCACATCTGAAATGCACTATATCAAACAGTGATAACGTGGATGCCGACTCAAGTACATCAAGCAAAGAACTCGACAAGTGGACCAGGCCATACACTACAAAAGCATCAACTACCAGAGTAGTAAATGACACTACATGATGCATCAGTGAAAACATCTCGATATGCAGCCCATATTTCAAACAGATCCATTTTTAACTTAAACAATGCATAAGTGACTACAGGACATCGAGATGAACCAGACAAGAAATGACAACAATAGACTAGGCCACAACAATGCAGACATACATGAACAATGGAGTATATATATATGAACCCAGACAAAAATCAGAGAGTAGTTCAAGTGATAAAGCACTGCAACTCAAAGAGCATCAGAATGCAAACTATGATGAACTCAACAACACTCAAGTAAACCAATAATGTAGACCAGACTACACAAATACATAGACCCAATACAACAAGCTACAAGAGTAAATGAAACTCCAAGTGCAGAGTTGAATATTCAATGCATAACAAGTGTACAACTGCTCAGGCTCCAAGATAAATGTGTGCCTAAATGCATCATGAACAAATGATCAGATAAAAATAATTGGAATTTAGTTTTAAATTTAAAACCGTGTATAAAAAAAACAGGGAAGAACAACAAATTCAGACATGCATACTTGTATCACAGCATATAATTCAAATTTCATACTGAACATCACATAATTATTAACATGCAAGCATCAACAATCATACGAATTTTTTTTCACAAGCAACAAGTTATAATTTATTTAAACTTTTAGTTTTAAAGTTTACTCACGGTTTTGAAGGTTTCAAAACAGTCCTACCTTGTTTAACTTGGACTCAAATTTAAAATTTTACTTTAGGATCAAACAAAAGAAATATCAATTTAACAACGAACAAGTCAGCGATCACAGTTAATCTTGAATTAAAGACATGAGTGCAGACAAACCAAACCCAAGATTTCAGAATGCAGTGGCCATACACATATATACATACAAAAATGTATGTATACAAATGATCAGCCATCAAAGTGCAGACAAGAATGAAGTCAGTGCCAATAGTAATGACAGCAAATCCATCAAGTCGTGACTCAAACTCCAAAATACAGTCAGAGATGTCAACAAGTATGTAAACTACAAGTCAACAAATAAGAAATCAACTTCAAGTTATGAAAGCAACTACTGGACCAAGGTGGAATAAAGACTACAGGGACAATACATATATATATATACATACATAAATGTATGTATACACATTGTTTCAGTGCCTATTCAAGTGCACATAAAGGTTCAAGCACCCAAAAGCATTTAGCAGCAGTTTCGAATAATCCAGACAACAAATACTTCAACTACATATACCACATATGTCGACCATGCAACAGATACATGATCGAGGATGCAGACTCAAGTTCACAAATGCAGAGAAACCCAGATCCAATCCAAATCAGTTCGAATAAAGTTCGATAGCAACTATCAAGCATAAATAAGTGTGCAGTCATGACCAAGGAAATGAATTTGAACGTATAAGTCAAAACATTCTTAAGCATCGAAACGAAGATCAGTGGCCAGAGAAACAAGTTGACGAATTCAAAAACTTTATCAGATGAAATCAACCATTTTATACGAACGAAAATTAGGGAGTTTGACTCCTATATAAAACCCTAACATCATCATCGGCAAGACTAAATAAACAACCAAAACACTTTACCGAGCTGGAATTAGATGTGAGTGAAGGGGGAGTCACTCACCTTAGCAAATGGGTCGAGAGCAAGGAACGAAGAAAGCATCGATGGAACGAGCTTCGAAGGTCGGAGCCTCTTCGAGTTTTATCCAGCCCTAGCTTTTGGAGACGAGCGAAAATCGAAGGAAGTCGAAGCCAGAAGATCGAATCGCCGAAGCCCTAGTTTCCTCTCGCCGCCATTTTTCTCTTCTCGCTTTTGTTTAGGGCACGAATGAATGAGATAAAGGAAAGGGGGAGACGTGGGGGTATGGCAGAAGAATGGGCTGGTGATAAGGGTATGGGCTGATATTATTTAAGGGGTATGGGTTTATTTTTTTCTTTTTTTTTCCTCTCTTTAAAATCTAATTTCGTTTTTGGTAATTACTTTCTTTAATTTGTTTTGTTTAATTTTGTTGTTAAAATCTAAACTATGTATATATATTCATTTCGTATTAATAAAATTTGATAAAAGAATTTTAATCGATTTACAATTTCCAAATTCAAACAGAAATTAACAATCGATATTAAATCATTAATTTACGAAGATTTTATCGTTATAAAATTTTCCAACAATAACAACAAATTATCTGTCAACTTTAATCGTTTGTTGATGATTATAATTCGGGCGAAAATCCAGGTTGTTACAGAAATTCAATTTGAATTCGATTAAATTCTCTACACGTTTACCCGCCATATATTCACAAAACAATTCTGATAAATACGAAAATTGAAATCCAGTAATAATTCAATATTATGGACCCAATGAAACTGGTTTCGTCAAATTCCGAGACTGTGCCTCGGAAGACTATTTTTAAATTCGATTTCAAACGATACAATTTCAAAATTGAACAAATCGCTTTTAAAATCAATTCTGAAGCTTCTATTACCTTCAGTATTATCAATATGAATTTTCTAAGCCTTTAAATTATTTTTAACCGGCTTAAAATCGAAGATTCAAATTTATTCAACTTTCAATAGATTAAATTCAAAATTTAATCGCAAATTCATTCTGATAATTTGAAATTCAAGTCAAATCATCATTCAAATATTTAAAATTAATTAAATATTCTCAAATTAAATTGTTCAAAATTCAGGGTCGTTACAAACTCCCCTCCTTAAAAACTTTTCGTCCACGAAAAGGAAAAGTTGTTAAAATTTCATCGATATTTATACCTTACTCAATTTTTACTAAGCTTGAAGCTTATTACAAATAAATGAATATAGGATTCATTCCATTTGTTTAATCTCACTAGTTTTGTTTATCTTCTCTTTTGTTCAATGATTTTCAAAAATCAAAACCCAAAAGTCTTTTACTAACATTTTTAATTTATAACTCAGATTCAAACTTAAAATTCTTCACATTAGAGATTTACATAATATATATCTTCCAAAGCTGTGGACTTTCAAAAGATTACAAAAATCCTCTTTCTTAGTTCATTAGGTAGGAATTATGTAATTTTAATTTCAAATTATTGATTCACTATTTACAGTTTGAAAATACTTGCTAACTCGAAATTTAACAAGTCCATCTTCGTTCTCACAGACATTAGGCATACGCTGGCCAGGCGCAGGTCTAAAAATCTCCAAGTACTAAACATACTTGCTTCAATTCCCAGTGAAAATACTTTTAAAAATTCTTTTAAAAATGGATATGGAAAGCACGTTCCCCCATGGATTACAGTTCCACCCGGCGGTTACGCTACTATCCCAGTAGAGTCGCTTGTGGCTGTAGATTTCTCATCTCTTAAATTTCGCCATGGTTGTCGCCATAGATTGCAGTACACATGGCGGTTACGCTACTATCCCAGTAGAATCGCTCGTGTCTGTAGGCATCACGCCCCTCAAATTTCGCCTGGCATTAGATTGCAGTTTACTCGGCGGTTACGCCACTATCCCAGTGGTATCGCTTGTAACTGTGGGCATCTCGCCCCTCAAATTACGCTAATCATCAATCAAATCTAATCTCATCGCGATGATCTATCGCGAAGGATTTCCGATTCAAATAGTCACTCTGACTAAAATTCTACGTAGCTACGAATTTCAAATGGATACTCTTCACGAGTTCCAATACCTTCTCCAATAATAAATGGAAGGTACTTTTCCACATCCTCAGTTTAGAAAACATAATATCATATATGTAGTACTTTCATTTCACATTTCGTACATATCATATCCATGTAAACATACATAAGATTTCCATAACAATGTCTTTCTAAACTAACGGTTTCAAATTTACCGCATTCATATATATATAAGTTCTGAAAACTTACATATCCATATTCATAACAAAATAGAGGATTTCAAAATTTTCCTCTAAGTCGATTTGGAAATTTAAGGTTATCTCAAAACCTAATTCATATTCATAATTCCAATTTATTATCGACTTTCACATTCAATTTGGATTTCACGCTTACATCGTCAATTCTCAACACAGAATTGATGTCTATCGATATATAACCTCTGAGCTCGTACGTCTCAGAGAAGGGTGTTAAGCTAAGAGAATAAATTCTCCGCCACCAACAGATATATATTTAATAGAGATCAATTGCTATGTCATCAATTCACAATGTTAGACATGCAATCCAAATCATCATCTGAAATTCAAAGCTCAACTTATATTGTCTTTGATGTCGAAGTTAAACTCAATTTTAACTTAACGATTCAATCTTTTTTGAAAAATTCCAAATTGAACAAATTGTTCAAATTCTCATTTAACTTTTCAACTTCGACTTCAAAAATGAATTTCAAATCATTTATCCCTTACGGAATATATTCACAACATTTCATATTTGGAAAAACATTTCCATACTTATTTAAAAATAAGTAATTCACAAATCCATTCTATTTTCAACATTTGAAAATATTCGATATACTTTAATCAAAATTAAGTATATATTTCATCTTTAAGGAAATCATTCTCTTTTACACATTTTTTTATTTGAGTCAAAACGAATGTTACGTAAAACATCGTTACGACAACTCAAAATCACTAGTATAGGGATTCGAAATTTAGATAGATGTATAAATCCCAATACTATACAAAACATTTCCTTTCGGAAATCATTTACTATAACAACAGTGTTATAGTCCACCATTTCCTTATATTCGAAAACGTCTATTTCAACAATGAATGTTGAAATCTATGATTTCGATATTCAATGCCTTTGAAAACATCTTTTTAAAACAATTACTTCGTTTTAAAATATCACTTTCCCAAAACATGTCCATTTTATTCAATAATATATTCACGGTCCAAAATTGTGAATATACATCGTTTAACAAGCTATACAGAATTTTACTTATCAAAATAAGTCAGTTTCGAATTTATAAACAACATTTATAAATTCCATTCCTATTCATAAAGACTTCAATTTATAAAAATTGCTTTATTAACCCATTCCTTTATAACTCAATTTTATATCAGAATTTTAATTTACAAGTAAATTACTTATAAATTCTTTTATTTCGCAACTTCGATTCATTTTATAACTTCACAATTTTAATTCTGTAATTTCCATTCACTTATGAAATCCATTAAATATTTCACTTTTAACGCTTATACAATTCCAATATTTTATTAACACTTTTCAAATCTTCAATATAGCCCGTTTATAATAATTCAAAATTTCCAATTTAAACTATTATATAAATTTATCAGTTTTCCATTTCCAAGATAATCTACTAGTTCTTTAATAAATCCTTCATCGACTTGGTTTTCAATTAAATCACATTTGATTCATTCACATTGGATTTTACTAACATTCATTCATATCCAATTAGTTCACATTCACTAATTTATATTCAAGTTAGATTGCTTTCAATTCAAATCAAATTTGATTCTAATTAAATTTACTTATCTTTCAATTTGAATTCAACTACATAGCTTTCAATTTCCATTAATACAATTTCATTAATACTTAATGAATTTCTATACAATCAACTAGCAAAACCAATGCACATTCAACTTAACCAAATTTATTTACTTTGCTTACATTCAATTTGGTTCAACATACTTAATTTCAATTGGTTTATATTCCAATTCAGATTAAATTTTTTATACTCACCATATTCACAAATTCACTTTTACAATTAAAGTTGAATTTCCCTTTCTATAACTCAAATTCATATTCATTCTTCACTTTATCAATTCATTTTGATATCAAATTCAATCTCATTTAACATTACTTAAGCTATGTTTCATTTTATCTCTACTTGCATTAATTTTCACTATAAAGCTTAAGTTCGGCTCAAATTTATTTGAAATTCTATTTTATTTAACTTTACTAAAGTCAAATTCATATCACATTTCAAAATGCAGATTTTGTTTTACTTAACAAAACTGTTTAACCATTTAACAACTGGTTTGATTCAAATTTTCTCATTTTATAAGTTATACAACTTATTAAATTTAAACTTCCCAATTCATATCATATAATCACTTATCTTTCAAGTTCAACTTTTCCATCTCAAAAATTTACTTAATCAAGTTCAATTTATTTAACTTCCTTTAGTTAAATTTCAAATCCATATATTTATCAATACTAATTCAATTCGATTTAACTTTTCTTAAGTTAAAAATCTTAATTTTCAAAAACAATTTTATACTTCTTTGGATTTGAAAAACGTTCTCTTTTAAAGTGTTTCTAGTAACTATTCATATTAAACATCATAAACTAAGCTTTGTGTAAACCAAAGCTCTGATACCACTCTGTAACATTCCCCCTTTTTGACCGCCTCCAGCCGATAATTAAACCAACTCGAAACGTTCAAAAAGACGAATTGTTATTTAGTTTATAAGGTTTAAACAGAATCAGCCACAGAAACACAGATAATAACAATGAATTTAAACAAATGAATCTTTATTTCATTACTATAAATCTTTTAGAATACATCAAAGTTTATACAATTTTTTATACTGATACAGCGGAATATTTAAAATACAATTTTCTCGAAATAAATGATTCTTTACTCTCTCTCTAACTTCGCTGCTCGAAAATCTTCAAGCTGTAGAAATACTCGGTCTGACCCGAATATTATATTCAAAAGAAAATAATACACAGGTCAGTCTAATTCAAACCAGTTTATTAGTGCATAGAGGTAGTAATAATTTAAATAGACGACAGTCACAATAATTCTCGTCTATCCGACTCTTTTAACAAAGAAATCGGATAACGAAAATTTTAACACTAAACAGTGTTAAACAATAAATCAACAGATTTAAATCATCAACAGAGATAAATAAACAATTTATCGATCGACTAAATCGATTTAAAACAATCGAAATTGTCACTTTAAAACCATCGAAGATTTGATTGGCTGTCGTACACGCACGCGTGTACGGCCTCGCCAATACAGCATAAAAGATCAATGCGTCAAAAGCAAAAGAAATATCAATTCAAAACTGTCGATTTTTGGGTGGCTGCAGTGCACATGTTCAACTGTGATAGCCAAGTAACAAAACAAGACAGAGGTAGCAGCTTCAAAAGCCAACAATAAATTCAAAAAAAATAGGAATAGCAACAAGTCAGGGTCAAAGTACTAATGCATACAGACCTGAGGACCATATGAAGAATCAAATATAAATGGTAATGCCTCAACAACTGCAACAATCACACTAATACAATCTTAAGTGAAAGTGCTCGATTAAAAGGTAATGGACAGGACAAATGACTGCAACAACCAAATGCAGACTGCTAGCACATCTGAAATGCACTATATCAAACAGTGATAACGTGGATGCCGACTCAAGTACATCAAGCAAAGAACTCGACAAGTGGACCAGGCCATACACTACAAAAGCATCAACTACCAGAGTAGTAAATGACACTACATGATGCATCAGTGAAAACATCTCGATATGCAGCCCATATTTCAAACAGATCCATTTTTAACTTAAACAATGCATAAGTGACTACAGGACATCGAGATGAACCAGACAAGAAATGACAACAATAGACTAGGCCACAACAATGCAGACATACATGAACAATGGAGTATATATATATGAACCCAGACAAAAATCAGAGAGTAGTTCAAGTGATAAAGCACTGCAACTCAAAGAGCATCAGAATGCAAACTATGATGAACTCAACAACACTCAAGTAAACCAATAATGTAGACCAGACTACACAAATACATAGACCCAATACAACAAGCTACAAGAGTAAATGAAACTCCAAGTGCAGAGTTGAATATTCAATGCATAACAAGTGTACAACTGCTCAGGCTCCAAGATAAATGTGTGCCTAAATGCATCATGAACAAATGATCAGATAAAAATAATTGGAATTTAGTTTTAAATTTAAAACCGTGTATAAAAAAAACAGGGAAGAACAACAAATTCAGACATGCATACTTGTATCACAGCATATAATTCAAATTTCATACTGAACATCACATAATTATTAACATGCAAGCATCAACAATCATACGAATTTTTTTTCACAAGCAACAAGTTATAATTTATTTAAACTTTTAGTTTTAAAGTTTACTCACGGTTTTGAAGGTTTCAAAACAGTCCTACCTTGTTTAACTTGGACTCAAATTTAAAATTTTACTTTAGGATCAAACAAAAGAAATATCAATTTAACAACGAACAAGTCAGCGATCACAGTTAATCTTGAATTAAAGACATGAGTGCAGACAAACCAAACCCAAGATTTCAGAATGCAGTGGCCATACACATATATACATACAAAAATGTATGTATACAAATGATCAGCCATCAAAGTGCAGACAAGAATGAAGTCAGTGCCAATAGTAATGACAGCAACTCCATCAAGTCGTGACTCAAACTCCAAAATACAGTCAGAGATGTCAACAAGTATGTAAACTACAAGTCAACAAATAAGAAATCAACTTCAAGTTATGAAAGCAACTACTGGACCAAGGTGGAATAAAGACTACAGGGACAATACATATATATATACATACATAAATGTATGTATACACATTGTTTCAGTGCCTATTCAAGTGCACATAAAGGTTCAAGCACCCAAAAGCATTTAGCAGCAGTTTCGAATAATCCAGACAACAAATACTTCAACTACATATACCACATATGTCGACCATGCAACAGATACATGATCGAGGATGCAGACTCAAGTTCACAAATGCAGAGAAACCCAGATCCAATCCAAATCAGTTCGAATAAAGTTCGATAGCAACTATCAAGCATAAATAAGTGTGCAGTCATGACCAAGGAAATGAATTTGAACGTATAAGTCAAAACATTCTTAAGCATCGAAACGAAGATCAGTGGCCAGAGAAACAAGTTGACGAATTCAAAAACTTTATCAGATGAAATCAACCATTTTATACGAACGAAAATTAGGGAGTTTGACTCCTATATAAAACCCTAACATCATCATCGGCAAGACTAAATAAACAACCAAAACACTTTACCGAGCTGGAATTAGATGTGAGTGAAGGGGGAGTCACTCACCTTAGCAAATGGGTCGAGAGCAAGGAACGAAGAAAGCATCGATGGAACGAGCTTTGAAGGTCGGAGCCTCTTCGAGTTTTATCCAGCCCTAGCTTTTGGAGACGAGCGAAAATCGAAGGAAGTCGAAGCCAGAAGATCGAATCGCCGAAGCCCTAGTTTCCTCTCGCCGCCATTTTTCTCTTCTCGCTTTTGTTTAGGGCACGAATGAATGAGATAAAGGAAAGGGGGAGACGTGGGGGTATGGCAGAAGAATGGGCTGGTGATAAGGGTATGGGCTGATATTATTTAAGGGGTATGGGTTTATTTTATTTTTTTTCCTCTCTTTAAAATCTAATTTTGTTTTTGGTAATTACTTTCTTTAATTTGTTTTGTTTAATTTTGTTGCTAAAATCTAAACTATGTATATATATTCATTTCGTATTAATAAAATTTGATAAAAGAATTTTAATCGATTTACAATTTCCAAATTCAAACAGAAATTAACAATCGATATTAAATCATTAATTTACGAAGATTTTATCGTTATAAAATTTTCCAACAATAACAACAAATTATCTGTCAACTTTAATCGTTTGTTGATGATTATAATTCGGGCGAAAATCCAGGTTGTTACAGAAATTCAATTTGAATTCGATTAAATTCTCTACACGTTTACCCGCCATATATTCACAAAACAATTCTGATAAATACGAAAATTGAAATCCAGTAATAATTCAATATTACGGACCCAATGAAACTGGTTTCGTCAAATTCCGAGACTGTGCCTCGGAAGACTATTTTTAAATTCGATTTCAAACGATACAATTTCAAAATTGAACAAATCGCTTTTAAAATCAATTCTGAAGCTTCTATTACCTTCAGTATTATCAATATGAATTTTCTAAGCCTTTAAATTATTTTTAACCGGCTTAAAATCGAAGATTCAAATTTATTCAACTTTCAATAGATTAAATTCAAAATTTAATCGCAAATTCATTCTGATAATTTGAAATTCAAGTCAAATCATCATTCAAATATTTAAAATTAATTAAATATTCTCAAATTAAATTGTTCAAAATTCAGGGTCGTTACATTAAATCTCTTTATCCAAAAGTATGTACTTATCTTATCGAATTCAGTATATTCACAAATTATCCTTTTCAAAAATATTTGAAAACCCTTTTAAAATAATATGGAAAGTACCACTGCGGTATCAAACCATGGATTCATAGCTCAATGGTTACGTCTCTATCCCAGAGAAATCCAAAACTTAACTGCAAGCACTCCTTGCCTCTGATTACGCCATGCGTGTATACCATTACTTCCCGAAACTTTATTAAAAAATTATCTCAAAATAATGCTTGTAAGTTCTAAAATAAGTTTTCAAGTTTAATCTACGCAAATATACTTAAATAAAAGTTATTATACAAAGCCATATTAATATTTAATTATTTATCTTTTAAAACAAAAATCCTGACTAGTTCTTAAATAATAATAAATCTTTAACAATCATTATAAAGTAACTAACTAATAATTAAATATGCTTTAAACAATTTAAAATAATCAAATAACTCGTTTCCAGAATATTTTTAACACTTCTAAAGTTACCTAGTCGATAATTTAAAATCTTCTTTTTAAAACAAGCCCAATTTCTCGGTTCTAATTTCATTCCGTAAATTTGGAAATCTTACATGAGTTCCCGCATAACCAATTTCATACTTATTTCCAATTTCACTCCCATCTTCCAATCTATTAAATAATCCTCGATTGTTTAGTTAAACCATTAAGAGTATCGACTCTATGATATGGTATCATGCACTAATCCGAAATAGATTCGAAGTACATTATCAGAATATGATTTTGATAGCTGAATCCGAAGGGATTTGATTTATTGGCCACAAACGTGTCTTTATGAGAAAGACAAATGCAGTTGGAGTATAGTGAGCCATATTTATAATATTATCGTAAATTTCAATTGCTGTAATTCACGTAACAGATTCATGATTTGATGTGCTCAAGTATGTTTGGATTTTACTCATAAAATTATCGCATAGTATGACTTTATGTTTTGGTGTATTAAAATATAAATTCTGAATATTGATTTAGAGTAAATTGTTTATGCATAATAACAAAGCTGTTTTGAAGTCAGTTGGAGCAATATTGAGTTTGTGGGTTTTCGAATACAATCCAAGAACAGATACAAAAGCGTTGTTAAACAAGCATCAAAATAGAATAAATATTTTGATAGAAATATCAAATAGTTTGATTTGTCAATCAAAAGGCAGAGGAAGCATGTGACCTCATAAGAAAGAACGTTAAAAGGTACATAGGTATTTCTAAACCATAAGTAAACAACACATCGTTGATTGTTAACGATGTGTGCTTGCATTAAAATTAGCTTTAGTTATTTTAATACTCGATGATGGATTTGTATATGATGTCTCTTATAGTAAATATAAAAGATATTGGGAATGTCCCGAACGTTATGCAACAACATCTTATTAAAATGTTTAATACGGAACATGTAAGATGGATACCTGATTCATTGGCAATAGGAGTTGCCATACATGTTATGTTGCCTACGATATCGTGATTTGCAAATATCAAATCCAAATAGGTATCACTAAATGGTTGTTTGAGGTATTCTTGTGTATTTTAGGTATATTGGATATATTTGTAAATAAGTATCACTAAGTGGTTGTTTGAGGGCGGATTTAATAAAAAAGAGGCAAAGTACATCACCTTGAATAACGCCACAATGAAACCAATGTATACAAACATAAATGCATAAACTTATAACTGAGCTGAGTGTAATTCCAAATGTTGAGAATTTCATAACATCACTATATGATAACAATGTCACGATATGGTTCATAACAGAACTTAGGGCCCACTGAAAGTCGAGAGACATACTCTAAATTGTCCCACAAGATAAAGGTAGTTTATCAGCGTCGGAGAGAGTTGATTGATAAAGTGGATAATTGAAATATAATAGCATACCCATTTACTAAGGGACTGACCCAATTTATTTTAAGGAAACCTATTGGAGAAGTTGGAACACGATTCCACAATTAATTCCAAGCCCAAGTGGGAGATTGATTGAGTTAGGGGTATGCCCTAGGGGATATTATGTAATTTGTTACATATATTCAACTCGATAACCGGTCTTGTTCAAAATAAAAGGTGATTTCTTTCTATTATACACTTGATACAATGTGTTCTATTAATAAATTAATTTAGTTAAAAGGATACTTAATAGAAAATCCATAAATGGTATGTTTGGTGATAGTAGTTACAAAGTATTGTAACCATGAGTAATTTATCATAATTAAAACAAATATACCATTTTAAAGATGCATTGAGACTGGATATCGATGTATCAGTTGAGACTAGAGTACGTAACTCTCTCCAAATATTGGGCGATGTATTACTCATTACTGCTTGTGGCACGTACTGGTTACGTGCTGATAGTTATTGGATAACTATGGAACAACTCACTCGATAGTTTTTCGTTGATAATATAACTAAGGTTAAACAAGAAAATATCTTTGCGACTAATTTACATAGTTCTCTTAACTTGAGAATATTGTGGATCTTCTATATGAAAGCTCACTTAAATTATAATCAAATCATGACATGTCATCCATCGAGTGACTATAGTTGGATCGAGTTGAAGTATTGGATGTGAAGCATTATTTAAAAGAGGATTCGTCTCCTTTGTTATATATGGTTAGTACACGATCAACTCAAGTCAATTTAAAGTCAAAGTCTCTGGCCAGAGAAGTTCGGTTAATAATAATTGTTATTATTGAACCAAAGACTTTGTGTTTGGACCATAGAGTTGAATATGGATGATATTGGAATTTTGAGCATTACCAAATTCCATAAGTCCAAAGTGAAATAGTTTTAATGAAGAGAACTGGTGTAAATAAAAGTCATAACAGGGTAACGCTTTACAAAGTGAAATGGATTTTACCAAAACCAAGTAAGCGATAAATTTGGCCAAAATGTCACACCACCTGCTAAGTGACGTGTGAATATTATTATCCTATAGTTCAATATTAATCGCTGACCAAATTTATACCTCACGAGTCACACAACTGAAACGATGAATTCTCCTCTGACCAAATTATTTAAGTAGTTTATAATTGTTATGAACTAATTAAATTAATTATTATTTGAGGAATTAATATTATTAAGTGTATTTATAATTATTATTATATTAATCAATATACAATATCAATAAGAGATTGAATTGGATTTAACTAAATAATATTTTCTTTGGGATTAAATGAGTTTTTAGCATATCATGATGGGTGAAATTTTTGGTAGCAACATGACATGGGAGGCGGCTCAAAATAGGGTGTAGATGCTAGATTTTGGATGGATCATATTAAGGGAGAATTAGTATGGTATGAGATCCACCTTTTCCTCCTTCCTATCTACTATATAAGCAAACCTAAACTAATTTGATTAGGACTTTTTTGGCTTCCATCTCCATCATATCTTGCTGGCCAAAATTAATCCATTAGTGCTCCATCATATCAAGTTCAAATCAACTCAAAGTCGATCACTATTCGATAGCCAAAGGTCAACGGTTAAAGGCTGCAGAATTAGAAAAGGATTCAAAGTGAAGAGTTCATCCTTTCAAGGTGTACTTCAAGGCTTTGGTTCTTAGGTATGTTTATCAAATTATAATTTATAATTCTACGAATAATATTTTATTATGTGTGTGTGTATGTGTGTATATATATATATATTATTATATTGTTAGCTACGTGACGATTTTGATATGAATTAATATTATCACAAATTGGTTTGGTAATATGTATGTATATACTTATAAAATAAAATAAATCTTTTTTTCTCATATCGAATCAGTCCAGCTTCATTATATACAAATTAACTAATATTTTATTAAATTATATATATATATAATTTGTTTATATATATATGGTTTACATTTAATTACAACATATCTAGTTAAAGTTTTTTTTTAAGTTGATCATATAATTATATATATATATATAAATTCATGCTAATAATAATTTCCGATAGAAAAAATTTATAATTAATCATAGTTATTTAATGTTATTTAAATAAGTATACTAATTAAATCATATAAAATCAAATATGTCAAGAAAATTATTTTTTTACTTTTGTAAAATTATTTTAATATTAGATAAGCTTTCGCTCAGAAAATAAAAATTAAAAACATTTTTTTGTTATTTTTAAAATTACCATTTAAAAACTATAAATAATAAATTAATTAAAAATAAAATTTAACTGAAAAAAGTTATGAAATTCTTTTCCCAACTTCGAAATATTATTTATGATTTATTGGAAATTTAAAATTTGAAAAAAGGTTGCCAAAATACTTTTTGATTAACAATTTATTTAATTTTGAATGAATATTCAATTAAAATGTATTTGAAAATAATAAAAGTAATAATAAAAAATTTCTACGATGTACACACGATCTAGAATTTAAAAAAATTAATTTTATTAACTAATATATGTATTTATATATTATAAATAAATAAACAAACACATATATATATATTAAATTAAATATAAAATTTTATTTTATTATTATATATATACTAGTACATATTCTATTCACGATTTTATAAAAATTATTATTTAGCAAATATTGAAATAACTTATTTGCATTTAAATAGATATATTATAATAATATACATATATATTATTTTATTTATAAAATTATATATATGTATATACATTTATATTTATATATTATTTACATTTTCATAAGATTGTTTAAACAAACTTAATATGCACATTTATATACATACATATTCATAATATTTATATATAAGTAACAGTTTATATACATACAATATCTCAACAATATATATTTGCATATCGGATGAGCTAACTTGTCTGTTGCGATTTAAATTCCAATATCTATACACGGACATGTTATACCTTGCACGAGTTGACATGTTACACATACACATACATATATATATATATATGTGTGTGTGTGTGTGATACATACATGTATATATGTGTATATATATATATTAAATAATTGTATATAATTTATAAATTTAAATAAAACAAAAGATTTTATTTAAATTATATTTAGAAATGTTCTAAATAAATTAGACTTCATAGGCCCAATATAGATCCAATAAGGGAATTGTTTTTGAAATTCACCCATTACTTTTGGTGCAGGCTGACCAGAAGGTTGATCCAATTCTAACAAGATAGGGAGAGTGAATCGTGCCTTGGATGATTTGCTTCATGCTTGCATTTTGGACTTTGGAGGTTCATGGTAGGATATTTGCCACTTTTTGAGTTTTCGTATAACCACAGTTTTCAAGCAAGCATTGGGATGGTGCCTTTTGGGGGCATTGTATGGAAGGCCTTGTAAGTCTCCATCATGTTGGGTGGAACCGATTGATCGCCTAGTGCTTGGGCCAAATATGATTCGTGAGGCCATAGATATGGTAGTGGAGATTAAGAGGCGTTTGAAGGTAGCTCAAAGTAGCAGAAGAGCTATGCTGATGTGGGGGCATAGAGATTTGGAGTTCGCAGTTGGGGACTTTGTGTTCATTAGAGTTTCCCTAGTGAGATGTGTAGTTCGATTTAGGAAGGGAGTGGAGTTGGCTCCTCGTTTTATAGGACCTTTTCCGATACTGAAGAGGATAGACACTCTTGCTTATAGAGTCGAGTTACCAACTAGATTGTTGGGTATGCATGATGTTTTCCACATATCCCATCTACATAAGTATCTGCACGATCCTACGTTGATTATTGAGCCATCGTAGCAGTTAGACTTAGAGGTTGAGCCTGACTTGACCATTATAAGACAACCAATTTTTATTGTTGACCGTGATATAAAGAGATTGAGAGCTAAGGTTGTTAAGTTTGTCAAGGTACAGTGGAGCGAGAATGTTCGGGATTGTACATGGGAGATAGAGGATAGTTTGAGGGTGTCCTATTTAGAGTTATTCTTGGACTAGTGGTTTCTTATCTCAGTATCGTATATCTTTTGTAGTGTACTCATCGCTTGAGGTGGAGTCACTTAGTGTGCATTTGGTTTGTAGTTTTGTTTGTATATAGTTTCAATAGTACTCTATATATGTATCTTGTTCTTCTATCTTCTTTGATGATCGTTCTTGTTTGAATTTTAAGGATGAAATGTTCTAAGTGGGAGAGAACGTAACGACCTGTAATTTCAAACACTGTCTTTGAATATCATAACTTTTTGAAATATAGTTAAGTGTTATAAATGTGATTTTATGACCTGGTTAAACATCTATTAATTTATGAATAATGATAAGAAACTTGTTTTTGAAGTTTGTTTACAAAAATAAATACTTCGAAGAAATGCCGATAATGTGATCAAAAATCAGTTTATCGATAACGGCTTTTAAATCGATATAAGTTGTTTGAACTCTTTTGTACTTAGCTAATTAATATATGAACATAATAGTAACTAATCGGCACACTTTTCTTCAAAAAGTAAGTGGAATCTTCTAGAAGCTTCTAGAAGAAGGATATATTTTATGTACGGGTAGTTTGGTTAAGTACTTAGAAATGAGATGTGATGAAGCATGTGAGGGGTAAGCTTTCCATGACAAACCAAGGAGGAGGAGAGCAAGGGTAGGGAGCACCACTTCATGCTTATATAAGTGGGTGCATACCCCTTGAACCTATTTCAGAAATTCACACAAAAAAGTTATAATCTCTTTCACTCTTTATCTTCATAAATTTCCTAAGAAAAATAATTTCAAAACATCTTTAAATCAATTTAAACTTGACCAAGGACCTTATAACAACATCAAAACACCTTCTATCAACTTGTATCTTGAAAAGTCAAAGCACAACTCCCATCATTTTCTTAGGCCGTGAGCTATTTAAAGGCAATATTATCTAAGAACTTGAAACAAAGCAAAAAGAGGAAGGAAGTTGGTGTTTGCAAAGGTAAGGTAGGAATTTGGAGCTTGGACTTGCTTGTTTACTTAACGGTGAGCTAACTTACCATTGAATGGATATAAATATGTATATGAGCTTGTGATTGATTGTTTATTTGTTGCTTGAACGGATATTGATATATGTTGTAATATTAATTTCGATTCTTGCTTTGAAAGCAAATGGCATATGTAATCCATATGTATGGACTTGAATGAAATTGAATGGACTTATATGACTTGTTGCATAGCCTTGAAACAAAGCACATATGTTGTAGTTAGACGTTGGTTTAGAGTGGACTTGGATATGAAAGTACTCTTATAGCGATATTTGCTATGGATGCACTTAGGAATTGCCTCGTGTTCGACAATTTCTAAGGAACGTTACAAAGATATCCTTAGAGATTTCTTACCATATTTGTGATGTATATTCTGTATATTAGTTGCTATAAAAAGTTTGGATGTTAAAAAGTTAACCTATTAAAAAGTGAAAATACTTCCACTTGTGCAAAACTGCCATGTTTTAGCCTTTGTTTTGAACTTCAAATGTTTGGAAAGGACTTCAAGTTTAAGTATTCTGTTTCATTCTTTTTACAAGGCCTTGTTAACTCTTATTAGAGTATTTTAAAAGTAGTTTGGGATTTTTATATATTTTTAAGAATTAGATATGTATTTTAAAAAGAAGAGGGTTTACTTTTAAATATAAGGAAAACATGATTTTTCCAAGTTTTTATGTAAATTATAAACTTTTATTTTCAAGTAATATTTTTAATGAATGTTTTAGAACATGTTATAAATATTTTAAAGTATTTTAAAAGTATTTAAGTATATATATTTTTTGGAAAATTAGTTAAATTATTTTATTAAAGTAAAAATATTTTATGCAATATATATCTTTTAAATTGTTTTATTAAATATCTAGTTTTATAAATAAATTACTGTGCATATGTATATCATTTCTAAAAGGGTTTTAAAGATATGAGCAAATGATGTCGAAAGGGGTTAGGAATTGCTTAGTGGTTAAATAGTTATTTGTTTAATTACTTGTTTGAAAAGTAATTAACTATGCTTAAAACTAAAAGTCGACGAAGTATGCTTATTTATTTGTGAGAGTTAAGATTGATGTTCAACTAGGGATAGAAGCAACGTGCTCTAACCAACTATCTTCACTTTTGACTGAGGAATAGTTAAGTTGGGAAGGTTGAAAACGTGTTAATCGTGTTAAGTACTTACTCGTTTATGGAAAGTCATTCATGCTTAGCACTAAAAACCGATTGTAATGACCCGCCTTTTCGACCCTCGAAAGTCGACATTTAATACATCCAAGCATTCAACAATAATCTACAGCAACACAGATCTCATATAGTTTATTTATAGGTGGGTAAACTCACTAAAATTCTAGTTGACGCTTTCGCGTTCCGGTTCAACCTAAAATCGAACTACGTTCTATTTTAGCTTAAAATTCCACTTACTCAAAATCTAATGAATCCAACTCCAACATGTAGATATCGTCAACATGAGTCCAACGTGAAGGACCGTGTCCAAATCCGAACCCGTATGGAATAGTTATTCAATTTATAAGAAATTATATTGAATAAATTAACTGTTATATAATTTCCTAATTTCATCACCTAGTTAACATTTAAATCCTTTATCCCTAAAATAAGATTTCCGTTCATGTGAACATGATACACATCACCGTCCGTCGTGCACACACCAGCTATGACTACCTCCCGAACACGAAATCGTGTGCCGACGATTGTAAACAACTTCTCTCCATCTCCTCTCCACCATGCACACCATCACTTCATGCTCGAACTTATCAATAAAAACGTTACCTGATGCATCGCGTGCCCAAAACCTAGAGTCGCTTTCCACCATAAGCAACCGGTACACTCTGAACTTCCACCACTTGACCTCCTTTGCACGAGAAACACACTCCCACTCTCAGATTTACCTCTCTTTTTAGCAAACTCCGGAAACACAAAACCCTAGTCTCGACCATCAACAGTAGACCACGACCAACTCAATCGCACATCAAACTTACATATGTATTTGTAGATCTAGACAACACAAACTCAAAGATCCTTGTTTTGCAAATTTTCATTGAGTAAATGTTCTTTTTTTGATTTTAGAAGGTGGATACCATTTTGGTTTACTGCGTATTTCATTTTTGTAGAGAAGGAAGAAAAATGTGTTCCTCTTGTAGATATATATGTAAAAAAAATATAAACTCGATTGCTTCCAAGTTAAGGAACCCAAAGTCAATTACTTAAAGGAAAAATAAACCAAAGCTACAAGCAAAAAGATATGGAAAAGATTGAGCTATGTTGTTTAACTTTTATTCTAAAATTTTTGCGATACACCGTCACACCATATCACGTTTGCGTATGAGCCGCAAGCGACGGAAATTAAAATATGATTGCGCATATCAATGTGACACGATCACAGAACAACAATAAATTACACAGGTTAATTTAGTCTGTGAAATTCCAAATGTACCATCATTTGAAGTAAAATAGGTCAAACGAAAATTTAATTATTTTCCAAATTAAAAATTATGGAAAAATCCTATAAACTCATTTAAAAATACATCATTAAAAATCAAGTCGTTTTATCAACAAATTGATTTTCTTGTTTTTTATTCGAGTTATTTATTATTGTAAATAAATTTACAAAATGAATTCACTATTATTATTTATTAATTAAAAGAAGTTAAATAAGGCCATTAAATCTATTTAATTAATATTTAATTCATAATTCAAATATTTAAATAATCTCTATATTTGAATATAAGTTATTTATATTTAAAAAAAATTAAATATTTAAAATGTAACAATTGGGAATTTTCGACCCTTGAAAATCAACACTAATACATCCACTGTATAGCATGCCGAGCAATCGAATGCTGGAAACCCAATTGTTAGGGGAAAAGAAGAAAGAAGAACAGAAGAGAAGAAGAAGAGAAAGAAGTAAAAATAACATAGAATCTCACAATCATAGTGGACCAATAGATACTATAATATCAATGATCTTTAGAAAAGAGAAACTGTTATATACATACATCCATCAGAGTACAACAACAAATCACAATCATCAACCTGGACAATTATAACAACCTATCCTAACAAATGCTGATGATTTCAACAAAAATCAGCAGAAAATAAACATATACGTGAATACGACTTGAAGACCTCCAACTCATCCCTGAGCTCCAATGCATCCAAAGCAATCTGTAAATATGCTCGGTCTAACCTCGAGCATTATAATAGATTAACACCCAAGTCAGTCTGAAAAACCTGCGTGAGAATAACACACCTAATTGGATTTTAAAGTTATATAAAACCTTTGAAAATCAAAAGTATCTCGTAAGACCACAATGCACATAACTATGGATGGGTTTTTACCTTTTGATAATCAAAACATTTCAAATGAAATTCCCTGATATTATAATAGTGTCTAAGATAGAAATACTTATTAATCATAGTCGAAATTGTTACATTAATTAAATTCCAGCATTATAGGTATACAACTAAAACTGTAAAGGCTCGTATTGGAGAATGGATTCCATAAAATGATTGGGCTACTGTGGTACTGCCCGTCATAGTGCATCTCTAGACAAAATAATACCGAGGTCAAACATATCGACCCATGCCAACACAGAACCGGCCTACCCTTTACTAGATAGTATCGCATATGATCACCCCTTCGTTAATGGGCCCCGAAGCATATAATTTAGAGATAACATCGACTCTAGATAAGGATGATCATACCTTACTTGGAAGCGACCCACTTAGCCTTACTGCATCTTCCCTATTTTAGTTATTCCTGGTTGATGAGACTTGAGGCTACGTTTTACCTTTTATATAGCACTTTCCACTTGGAATGCTAACACTGCCCTCTAGCCAACAATACAATGTCAGCATTCATCTATACAAGTTTGTTATGGGATTGAATGAAACACCTGAGAGCACCATCATCAATTTCATCATCTTCAAGATGTCTTCACTTCAAAACGCTTGAGTTGGATCGAAGTGGTTTTTGGTTAATATTATCTAATCCCTGTCTCTTCGAAACAACATTCGATAGCTTCCGGTAAACTTAACCCCGGTTCTTTAGGAAATAAACAATCAAAGGTAAGAGCAGAGATCACCTTCTAACCGTTAGTGGATGGATTTCCTTATCATTTTCCTAGGAGAACGGAACGAGATTTATACGCACAGCACATCATCATCGGAGATGACTATGCCATATAACTCATGTGTTTCTCCTAGTATTTCCAAAGTTACGTTTCGGGTCCAAATTCGATAGTCGGTTATTTAACCATCGAATAAACAAACATTCAAATTAGGGATTTAAATTCCATAAGGAAAACCAACAATGGTTAAGCACATAAGCAATCACTAAACTCCTTTTAATCAATCTTTCATTAATCAAATCCACTTTGTAAATACTTGAATCAAAATCATTTTTACAAAGATACACACACACACACACCCCCCCATAAATCCTTATTTCTCAATACCTGGAAAAATATCCATATACTTATCTCAACGGTGTAAGTATATTCACCAAACATTGGGGAAGATTTCATTTTTATACAATTCTAAAATCATTTATAAACTCCATTATACATCCACAAAACCATTAATAAAACACCTTTTATAAATCTATAAACCTATTTCTAAAATTCTTTTACAAAATATCTAAAACCATTTATAAAATTCTTTTATCTTGTAGATAATCTTCCTTTACGTTTTCCAACTATGTTATAAGATTCCTCTTATAAAACCCACATCTGTTTATAAATCCTATTTATAAACCTCGAAAATATTTATAAATAAAATTCTACTCATTTACTTTAAAACACTATTGTTATATAATAATAAACATTTAAAGTAATAATTAACTTTAAAATATCTTAATAATAATAATAATTAGCAATTTCAAAAACATTCTTAATAAAACAATAATAATTTATCTTCAACGTTGTTATAAATAATAATAATAATAAATTTCCAAAATTTATTGATAAATAATTATATTTAATTTCAAACCATATTTATAATTTAAATAATTAACTTTTCAAAATATTAAAATATTGACAACAACTTTACAATAATATTAATATAAATAAACAACTTTTAGAACAAAAATATATATTTCCTTGATAAAAATGTGTACTTAAAATTTCAACATAACCATTTCCGTATTTATAAAACTTTATCTATAAATCTCCTTTTATTTTATAATATATCGTTTAACATCTCTGATCTATCCTCACTTTTAATTTTCTAAAACAGAATCAACTATTTTTCCTAAACAACATTCCACATATTATCATAAATCCATAATTTTGGTTTATTTTTCAGTTTATCCAATGATAAAAGTTTCTCTTTATTTATAAACACCGTTTATAAACCTATCATTTTATTAATAAAATACGATTTTACAAATCTTCACTTTGTTCGTAAAATGCCACATTGATACATTATCACATCTATAATTTCTACATTTATAAATAAAACTTAATATATGTATATGTATCACTTTATATGAACGGTTAATAAATATTTATACCAAAATATTCCTATTTTTTTTAAACCATATCCCTATGTTATAAAACGCGGACTTATTTTTAAGATTTTAAAAATCTTTAATCATGGTTCACTATCTCTATTTAAAATATTTTATAAAACAAAAAATTTATAATTTCTAAAAATCATACTTTTTATTTTAAAATAAATTTCTTCTTTAAATAATTAAAGAAAAATTATTAAAACATATATAAGCTCCAAATCACTTTGAAATCCACTTTTAAATCAAATCATTAGTTTATAATATTTTATAATACCAAAATAAGGCCCAATGCTACTAAAGCACTAAATAAGCAAAATCATATCCATGTCACCAAATATAGCATCCAACATATCATATATCAAATTATATGAAAAATAAAATCAATGCTATGAGGAATTCTATTCGATCCCTCCAACCTGTCCCCCTACATCACATACAATATATTACCAAATAATATAAATCAACCGCTTCAGGTGGGATCATATACAAAGGGTCGTCTGCTCTTATACGGGAACGTAATAGGATCCATCCACTCCAGGGGCGGGAATATATCCAAACCAACTAATAAAATAGTAAATTATCTAAACACTCAATAACATTTAATAATAAAATATCCATACATCCAATAAATAATTTTTATCGACTATTTAATACTTCTGGTTAACCAAAAGGTGAGTTTAACTCACCTTGATTTCATTTTCCATCAAAACATTCTGGTTTGAATTAAAATTAAACAGGCATTCAATTTTAACCCAAATTCGTATGATCTCAAAACTACTCCAATCCGATTCCATAATGGAGAAAATGCTTTCACGAGTATAATGCAACTCATCGCGCTCGAAACAGGCCAAGTATGAACAAGTAATTCATTTTATAATATTTCAATTAAATTAAATAATTATGTATCCCTAATTACTTAATTAAACATTAATTACATCAAAATTACTAATCAAATGCACGATCAACCTAGGCCGCGCTCGTAAATAAACTCGATGTTGACTTCATCACCGAGGCACCCCAGGACCCAAACGTCTCCAATAACCCCAATGCTACCACCCCTAGTCGCCTGACCACTGAGATCCAGCCCAAAACCGAAACATCGATCAACTCGAAACTACCATCACCACACTATGAATCACCATAGTCTGACCGACAAAAGTACTCTACTCCTTCCCACGATCATTTCTCTAATTGGAGCTTAGGCCTGAAACAGCCTTGGATGGCGTCATTTGTCATCGGCCGTTGGATGGGAGGAGGGGTGATTTGAATATTAGGCGAACTTTTTTTTCTTTCTAATTGCACGCTTATTATATAAGAGAAGGAGTATGGGAACGATGTGCAAGCACGGTTATAGGTATGAACAAGTATGGTTATACATTTTATTTAATTTTAAAATATTCATTCAAAGCACCATAGAATCTCGAGCTCCAAACGAGACGTGCCGCCTGACGTTCTACATGTTATACCCCTATCTCGAACATAATGGAACTAGTCTTGAGACCTAATTCGATCGTATACAGAAGATAGCTTTTCAAACCCAGTTATTATATCAGTTTCTGAAATTAAATTCTATATGTTTCGATTTCGCACACCTAAACGATATGTCCAATCACTGTGAAATTCGACGGCGTACTATAAGTCACTATTACAGATCCAATGAAATTGGTTTCGTCCAATTTTGAGGCACTGCCCTGGGAGGTTATTTTACATATTAATTAAAATGAACTATTATAAAAACCAAATTAATCACTTTTATAACCAAATTTAAAAGTCTATTATCATCATTCTTATTTATATTGAATTCAAATCAGATTTCCCACTCATTTGTATTAACATTAAATCCCAGGTTGGATTATTTAAACAGATCCCAATATAAAATTACTGTTCAAATTAACAAAATTTCCATTCCAATAAATCCTTATATTTGAAATTCAAGTTATTTAACTTATAAAATTAACCTTTCAATATTTAAAATCAATTAAATATTCCAAATTCAAATAACTAAAATTCTGGGTCGTCACATTCTCCCCCCTTAAGAGAATTTAGTCCTCGAAATTAGCAAGTAAGAAAATGCAACAAAACCCTTTAACTTTTCAAAACCAATTAGTTGAAATAGATTTAAAATTTCTTGGTCTTTTAAATTCACCCACCTATACCAGCTAATTCCCTTCCATTCATTGATTTCAAGTTATAACTCAAATCAAACTTTAGTTATAAAAAAAAATCCTTTTCAAAAAAATTTCAAAAAATTTCTAACTCTTAAATTTACGGAAAAATTCGCTTTTGTCTCCTTTGTACGACTCGATCGGAAAAATTTACAACATATATATAATCACAAATATACATCTCATCTTCAAGGATGAGGCATCCCGTAGGGAAAATTATAAAAATACGTTATGTAATCCAAGATGTGTACCTTGTTTTAGTATTAGCAAGCATATACAACCAATAAAATGTGAAAGTAAGCTCCAAAAGCGAAGCCTATACCATCCGCACCTACTAATCACTCAACAACTAATGAGAAAATGTATAAAGAGAGTAATACCAATATTTAGCATGTACTAATACAATATCTATATGCAAATGTAGAAAATGTAACAAGAGAAATCAAATAAATAATATCCATCCAATTTATTTATCATTATATCAATTTGCATTTTTAAATGTCAACATTATATTTATACACTTTTATTTCTTATTAACATTCAATTGATTTGTTTTTAATTTATTTATACTCTATTCGTTTACATTCAATTTCATTTACATTCAATTATTAACATTCACTCTATTTTCATTCACTTTAAATTCAATTTATGTTTAACAACATTTCATCGCATACTAATTCGTTTATGGACCATTTCATAAAATTGTTACATTTTAATCATTCCTAAGTTAAATTTTATTTCATTATCAATTAGTATATTCCTCAATATTAATATTATTTATGAACCATTCCATAGAATTTTACTTAAGT
Organism: Allium fistulosum; assembly: GCA_030737815.1. NCBI lineage: Eukaryota > Viridiplantae > Streptophyta > Magnoliopsida > Asparagales > Amaryllidaceae > Allium > Allium fistulosum. The sequence continues at coordinate 1,030,697,227 of CM060905.1, forward strand.
TTATTTTAAACATTTTATACAATACCATTAATGTTTGGTATTGCTTCAACACTTAAGTTCATATTCAATTCTATCAAACAACACTCCCAACATATTCAATTCATTTTACAACTTAAGTTGAATTTCATTTTATAACTCAAGTTCATATCCATTTCATTAACTCCATTTATTTAACTTTACTCAGTTAAACTTTAGTTTCATATCTAAATTTCCTTTTCTTACCTATACCGTTTCCAAATTCTAAGTTCAAAAACTTATTTTTCATATATTTATCAGACCATACTTCGGATTTTAACATCAAAACTTGCTTTACCAAAACACAAGTTCAATGGGAAATCACTAAGTTAGCAATTCATCACTTAGAAACTCAAAAATGAACGCCGATGATGCTATAATCATCACCAGAATTATTTTCCAACGGCTGAAGCGAGTTCAATGCTTTCTTTTCTCCTTTAAATTCCATTTAAAATATTTCTAGTCGAAACATTTTCCCAAATTAATACTATTATTACTCTTCCAAAACCTTTGAAAAAAATTCTCAAAATCAATGGGATTTAAATTCTCAAACTTCTTATTTTAAATCCATTTTTATTTGCAAATCATATTTATAAATATACTTATAAGATTTATTTATAAATTCAATTTATTATATAACCCATTTTACAAATGTTTATCTTTGTTTAGATTAAACAATAACAACTTATATTAGCACAACAACAAAAAACGATGATAATCAAATATTATCATTCATTAGCAATTAAACACACCATTTATAACTATAATAATTTCTAAAAAATTATTCCTTTATATATAAAATATAATTTAGGTAAATTTATTTCACTTACCATTTCTCAAAACAATACTGTGACGGTTTGCCTTCAATATGCGTTTAGAAACCCTTATCAATATCGTGGCATCCCACGTACCGACAAGAATTTATAAGCCACTCAACAGATAAATTAACACAATATAAAACATCTTTATAATCACTAAAAAATATGCTCTTATATATATAATACACTCAAAACTCATCATAAAGCATTCTATTACCTTATCTCTTAAAGATTTTCCCCACCAAAGCTGAAGTTCTCGCTTAACCTTGCGCTCCGATACCTAGTTTAACAACTGGGGATTTTCGACCCTCAAAAATTGACACTAATACGTCTACTATATTACATGCCGAGCAATCGAATGCCAAAAAAACCGATTGTTAGGAGAAAAGAAGGAAGAAGAAGAGAAGACAAGGAGAAGAGAAAGAATAAAAACAACATAGAATTTCACAATCGCAACGGACCAATATATACTATAATATCAATGATCTTTACAAAAGAGAAACTGTTATATACATACGTCCATCAGAGTATAACAGCAAATCACAATCATCATCCTAAACAGTTATAACAACCTATCCTTACAAATGCTGATGATTTCAACAACAAAGCAGCGAAAAATAAACATATATGTGAATACGACTTGAAGACGTCCAACTCGTCCCATGAGCTCCAATGCATCCAAAACAATATGTAAATATGCTCGGTCTAACCTGAGCATTATAATAGAATAACACTCAAGTCAGTCTGGAAACCAGCATGAGAAAAACATACCCAAATGGATTTTAAAGTTATAGAAAACCTTTGAAAATCAAAAGTATCTCGTAAGACCACACCGCACATAAACACAGACGAGGTTTTACCTTACGATAACCAAAACATTTCATGTGAAATTCTCTGATATTATAATAGTGTCTAAGGTACAAATACTTATTAATCATAGCCGAAATTATTACATTAATTAAATTCCAGCATAATAGGTATACAAGTAAAACTGTAAAGGCTCGTATTGAAGAATGGATTCCATACAATGACTAAGCTACTGGGATACCGTCCATCACGATGCATCTCTAGATAAAATATCACCAAGGTCGAACCTATCGACCCCTACCAACACAGAACCGTGCTACCTTTACTGGATAGTGCCGAATATGATCACCCCTTCATTATTGGGCCCTGAAGAATACAATTTAGAGATAATATCGACTCCAGATAAGGATGATCATACCCTACTTGGGAGCGACCCACTTAGCCCTACTGCATCTCCTATGTTTTAGTCATTTCCACTTGATGAGGTTGAGGCTACGTTTTACCTTTGATATAGCACTTCCCACTTGGAATGCTAACATTACTCTCCAGGCAACAATACAATGCCAGCATTCATCCATACAAGTTAATTCTGGGACTAAACAAAAGACTTGAGAGCTCCATCTTTAATTTCATCGTCTTCAAAATGTCTTCACTTCGAAACACTTGGTTGGATCGAAGTGGTTTTTAGATAACATTATCCAATCTTGATCTTTTCGAAACAACATTCGATAGCGCTCGGTAAACTTAACCCTAGTTCTTCAGGAAATAAACGGTCAAAGATAAGAGTGGAGATCAAATCCTAACCGTTAGTGGACGGATTTCCTTATCATTGTTCTAGGAGAATGAAACGAGATTTATATGCACAGTTAACATCATTGGAGATGACTGTGCCACATAACTCACGTATTTCTCCTAGATATTTCAAAGTTACGTTTTGGGTCCAAATTCGATAGTTGGTTGTTTAACCATTGAATAAACAAACATTCAAATCAGGGATTTAATTCCATAGGGAAAATCAACAATGGTTAAGCACACAAGCAACCACTAACCTCCTTTTAATTAATCTCTCATTAGTTAAATCCACTTTGTAAATACTTGAAACAAAATCCTTTTTACAAAGATATATATATATATATATATATATATATATATATATATCCACTGTTAACAAGATTTCTTGTCAACACCCCAAAGTTGTGCTAAGAAAGATAGGAAAACTTTCTATGAATGGTGGACGTAAATCCCTTCGGAATTGCCTTCAAATTTAACCTTATTGGTTGATAACTTTTGAATTAGACCCTTCGATGCCGTCGAAAGTTGTAGATGTTGGGTTATGAAACCTTTCGTCTTTATTGAGTTAGAGTGAGATCCTTTTCAAAAAGTTTCCTTTTCTGGTTAGATTGAAGTTCTTTGGGTTTGTCCTTTAGAGGTTAGTTTTTATCTTATCGAAAGGTTAGGATTACAGTCCTCTTTAGGTTTAGGTAGGATATTAAACTTCTTGGTAGATATGTAGAAGCTTTCGACCTTGTCGAAAGGTTAGGTCACTTGTGTGATGTATGCTTGATCCTTGTCGAAAGGTATAGGGACGGCCTCTTTTGGGTTAGGCCTTGCAAGTCCAGGTATCTATATTTAAAGTGGAGACTTTGACCTAGTCGAAAGGTTAGACCACTTGGATTATAGCTTCGAAAGGTTTCTGATATTGTTATAGCATAATCACGTTTGACCTAGTCGAAAGGTTTAGGCCTCAAATTTGATCACTCCGGAAGTTTGTAATTGTTGTTTATACCAAATGTATTATCAAACTTGTCGAAAGGTTTGAACCATAAAGTCAATGATTTCGGAAGGTTCCAGTAGAAATTGATCAAATTAAGTTGTTGACCTTATCGATGGGTTAACATTATATGGTTGAAGACTTCGAAAGGTTGCAGTAGATAACTGTATCAAATGTGTTGTCGACCTTGTCGACAAGAACATTTCGGTGATATTGAACCTGTAATTAGGAGTTAATCCAACAAAAGTATAAGCAAACAATAAAGTAATTAATAGAGCATAAGACTTCCCTCTTTATCCATGAAAAACTCTATTTTTATTAAATCCCCAAATCAACACTCCAATAGGGTTACAGTGTATTGATTAAGAAAATACAAGATTAGAATGAGAGAATTCGGATCCTCAAAACATGACTCCTTGGGTCTTATTTATAGATGCAGACGGCCCCCTTTTCGACCCCATGCTTTCGACTGGGTCGAAAGGTCTCCCTTTTATATGCAGCTGTGAACCTTTCGACTTTGTCGAAAGGTTTGCCCTTCATCTGCTATCACAGAGCTTTCGTATTAGTCAAAAGGTTGCTTTCTTTATGCTTCATGAACCTTTTGACTTTGTCGAAGGGTTTGTCTTCCTTATACTGCTGCGAACCTTTCGACCTTGTCGGAAGGTTCCTCTTCACTTGATTGCTGTCGAGAGCTGTGCTTCCTTTCAATGTTGTCGAAAGTTGTCTTTCATTCTTTGCTGACTTATGAGTACTGCTTTCTTCATAAACCTTTCGTCATTGTCGAAAGGTACTCTGGATGTGTTTCAACCGGTTCGAAAGGCTTGCTATGCTTTCAAAAAGGTCACTATGGATTTGCTCACACTTTCTTTGACTTCTTCATCCTCTTCGAAAGATAAGAACTCCTTAGATACTGAAAGATGGAACCTTTCGACTCCTTCGAAAGGTTTGGGACTGTTAAACTATGATGGATGCATCCCTTCGACTCCTTCAAAAGGTTTGGGCTATGCTTCTTTTCTCTTGTCTTTGTTGAAAGACCTTTCGACTTACTCGAAAGGTTGATTTTTTGTGTAACTTTGCTCCCTCCTCCCCATTCGAAGGGATGCTCTTGACTTTCCAAGTCATCTTTGTCGAAAGCTATAAATATTCCCACCTTTTAGCCTTCCCCCATTGATCTGGGACGTCCATTTAAATCTGATCCAACGGTTGAGAATTTAGGCAATTTTTCTTATATATTACGCCTCTTCTCTTTCTTCTTCTTTTACCTAAAACAAAAAATATTGCACACAAGTAAAAGAATTCTCCAAAACTTTCTGAATTTCAATTTATAACAACAAGGTAATCTCTTGAATCCGATTCATAAATTTTAGTATAATCTATACTTTTACTAGTTTTCAACCAGATTTCTAGTTTTCTGACCCAAAATCGAAATTCAATTTTAGTTTGGTTTTCTAAAAAAATTTCCTTCTAAACCAGTTTCTAATAAAATTCATCTGTGGCTTTGAATTTTAAGTTGGTGATGTTTGATGGAGGAGATCCTCTTATCGGATTTAACTTTTAACCCAAAGTCTCTAAATTTTTGCTTTTTGTTTTTAATCCTGGGTTTTTCACTTGTTGATAATCTTTATTCTTCTTCGAAATCAAATTAGATCGATTCCAAATGAAATCAGTTTTGTTAATGGGTTTGTTTTACTTGTTCTTCAAGAAAAATTTGAAAACTGCATTCATGATTGGGTTTGGGTTTGGTTAAACCCGATATGATAAACTGAAACTCATTCGTGTAAATTTAGTAATACAAAATGACCTTTATACCCCTTCGAAAGAGATTGAGGCAGCAATAATGGATTTTCCCTCTTTATACCTTTCGATGAGGTTAGAAGGTATTGTGATGTTAACTTTACCATTATGGTCGAAAGGTTAGATAATTAAATGGTCTACCCTTACGATTACAAGCTCTCGACAAGGTTGGGGAGTTTCAAACCTTTCGACTACCAGCTTTCGACAAGGATGGAACTCTTCAACCTTTGAGCTGCTTTGGCCCATCTTTGTCGAAACGTTTAAAACACACATGAGTCTAACTTGGAACGTTCCGACTTCGATGGGTAGAACGTATTTTAATAATATTGACCAGACCTTTTGGCAACATCAACAATATCAATACTTTAAATTAGGAATTTTAAGGTTCTGGTTTTGACCATGTCGAAAGGTCTTGCCACTTGACTTTTGTTGCACTTGAAGTATATCTAGGTTTCCATAGAGCTTTCAACATTGTCGAAAGGTAACGAATGGGAAAATGTTTCATCTCTACCTTTCGACTTTGTCGTAAGCTCAAAGAATTTATACTATTATTTATTCACTTTCTAGGTTTTCAATAATTTTGAAGTATGATGGTTAAGATTAATGTCATCTTTCCTTCTGACATTGTCGAAAGCTTGATCTATAAACCTTTCGACTTTGTCGAAAGCCTTTACTATAACCTTTTGACTTTGTCGAAAGCTTTTACTATCAAGTTTTTTTTGACTCAAACTATTTGCATTATTTTTTAAAACTTTGTGTATGTTTTCACACTTAAGCTATCCAAGCAAACTTATTTACTTTTGAATTCTTGATTGTTTTTTTTCAAATTCATAATTGATCAAGGGTTTTAACTAAAACATTTTCACCTAACAGAATCATGAGCTCTCCAAAAATCGAAGCCACTACTAAGCAATCTTCCATCGAATCTCAGAGTGAAGTCAATGCCATACTCAAAGACTTTGGTATAACCGGGATCGAAGCCATCCCCCCTAAACCAACAGATACCATTGACAACCCTCAAGAAGATTATTTTACATACACAGCCATCCACATATGGCACGGTGGCTTTCTTCCATTTCCCGAGATCTTGCTTTCTTGCTTGTCCCATGTTGGAGTTGCTCCAATACAACTATCTCCAAATGTTTATACCCATCTTCTGTCTCTTGAAATGATGGCGTTGGAATCCGGACTTCCTTCACTCAATCCTGAAGCTCTAAACTCCTTAACCAAGTCGGCAAGATTAAGTAAACTTAAAAAGCAGATCTATAGAGTTAATGTATATAAGAAGCTAATTTCCGATGGCATCAATAAGTTTAAGGACTGGGAAAATCAATTTTTCTTCGTCAAGTGCTTTGTGGACATTCACGGGGCCTTTGCCTCTACCCATAAGTCTATTTTAATGTTGTCTTTGCTTTCCTTTCCTCTGTGCTTTCTGTTAGCTAATCTCTGACCTTTTTAGGTGAATCTCCCAAGACACTTAGTGATGCTAACCAGAAAACCATCGATTCTCTAATTGCTGCTTCAGAATAATTTGGGAGCAGGTTGACGCTCCTAACTCTTTCGAATCTAAGTAAACATTCTTTGCTGCTGCCTGGCCAAAAGATTCTAGGAACTCCGCCCACCGTTATGCACAACTCTCGTGGAAAACCTTTCTTTTCCTTAGGCGATGCTGAGTACTTCACTTCAATGTCGCCTAAGTGTGCTGACACTTCTGGTATACTATTAGTTTAGAAATTTCTTTCTTTATCTCTGAAATTCTTTAAATTACTTCGACTAATTTTATATTTGCTTGAATTTGTTTCAGCTTCCTCAAATGCCATTGTATCTTCAAGAGATGTCGTTCCTCCTCCATCATCTTCGAATGTGACATTAGTCTTGGAGACCTTTGCTAGATCCAAGAGATGTTCAAAAATAAAACTAACAGTTCCTCTCAAAGACGCTCCTCCAGCTAAAGTAGCAAAAATCACTGATGTGGAGGAGGAAGAAAAGCGCACTTCTCCTGAGATAGCTTTAAAGAGTCCTACTATTGAAGCTCCTAAAGACAGAGTGGAGCCAACTCCACCTGCACCTGCACCTGCACCCTTTCCATGTATTACCATTGTTGACTCCCCGATGGAACTTGGGAAAATGCAGCTTGCTCTTCTAGAGACTCCTGCCAAGACGCAAATTCCACTGAAATCGTCATCTTCTGTTCCTTTGTCAACCAACTTTGATGAACTGGTCAAGCAAATCTTACACTCAGAATCTTTTACTTCCTCTTCCTTGCCGTCATTCAGTCTTGATTTGGCAGAAAATCATCGCTCTCTCATGGAGAAATAAATCTTGGTAAGTTCTCGCCCGATTAATCTTATCATCACTGGATTTTTCCAATCGCCAACTTGTGTTTCTCTTCTTTTTTTGTACAGATTTCCAAGAACTGGATTTCTTTAAATGAATGTGTCTCCAAGCTCCCTACTGAATCCTCTAAGCTACAGGAGGAAAACGATAAATTGAAACAATAACTATCTTCACTAACCGTTGCTCAAAATGACACTTCCTTTGAGTTGGAGCAAGTCAAGGCTTCCCTCACGAGGGCTGAAGGTGACCTAGAAGCGGAGAGGCAAGCTCATCAACTTACCTCCGATGGAAAATTCGCATTGGAGCTAGCTTTGAAAGACTCGAAAGATGAGAAATCTCGTTTGGTTTTCAAGAATACTCCGCTAAAAGATAAATTCAAGAGGACCAGAGCTTTGCTCAAGCTAGCTGTTCAAACCCTCTCCGATTTCAAAAAGCACGTCTCTAAGGTCGTTGAAACCACCTTGGGGCCAATGTTGCTGAAACATTATGAATATGACCTCATGCTCGCCTATGCCGACAATTATGAGAAATGTCTTGATTTTGGTTTCCCTTCTCTTGACCCAGCTTTAGCCGAAAGAGTTATGGACAAAATTAATCAAATCAGGCAGGGCACCGAACCCGAAGGCGAGGAGGAGATAGTTAATGTTTTGGAAGCTCTTTCTTTTGGCATCCCCTTCTTCGATATTGAATCTGATTCTGAAGATGAGGATGATAGAGATGACAACCCCAAGGAAAAAGGCAATGATGGTGACGGCCTTGATTGGGACTGTGATTACGATGATGATAACCCCTCTGGAGGTCAAGGCCTTGGTGGAGACAAAGGAGGGCCTTCTGGTGCTTCAGGGATGGACGGCGGTGATCAAGTTGAAGCTCCTGAGAAAGGGCAATCTCCTCCGAAAGACATGCCACCAACATCTCCTGGTCCATCTGCTCCTCCAGAGGAGGAAACTGATCCCACTCATACCGAGGATCCGCAAGAGAAAGAACAAGCCCCTGAGGCTTCCATTCCAGTTTCACAAATATGGGCTTCTCTGAATGTTTTAGACTTGGAAGATAATAATTAGTGATAAATCATTTGTCTTAGATAAATAAAAAAATCAGACTTTCCCTATAGAACAAAAATTGAGAGCAAACAGGCGGAAATTAGCAAGTTATATAGGGTGTTAGACAAATTAATAAAGGAGCACAATGCCATATCCGAGAAATATTATAGTCTTGATAGGAGTACCTCTGCACTAGCATCTTTTAAATATTAGAGGGATGCTCCTTTACTAAAGAGAGCACGCCTCCGATACAACACTCTCTTGAAGGAGAACAGAGAGTTAATAACTCTATTCTGGATGGTGATTGAAGAAAGAGACATTTTAATTAATTTCTTGTATAAAGCATATTATAGACACTCTATCATAGATTTTTCATACTTAGAGGAATTCAGTAGGGGTCTTCTTAGACGCTTTCATAAAAGATACTTAGATGAATTCGGTTCTGACCTGCATCCTGGAGCTTGCTGGAACTTACTGCGGGTCAAATCGATTCCTCAAGATCTTCCCCCTGAAAAGCTTAAGTATTATATGGACAAATTTTTTATGATTTTTTCTCTAAGTCTATTTTTCTTGAACCGGATGAATAAGTGTAAATATGTAACAAGTAATCATTTTATTAATACACGCTTTTATTATGTTCTCTACACTTAGTTTCTTTTACTGTACTATTCCAAAATATCAGTTCTTTAGGTCGAATCGTCCCAAGAGACCACCTAAGTCAATATGTTAACTTTAGGAGAGTTTACTCTAAAAATGCACCAATTTTAAAGACCTCGAAGTTAGTAAGATATTTCTTTCTTCGGGATTTACAAAAATTATACTTGGAATACCCTCGTCTCTACTTCGACTTCCTCGATGAAGAAAAGGAATCACTCTTAAAAGAAATCAGAACATTCCATTCCAAGTTAATTTATGGTCGCGATAATCCACCAGCCAGAAAATGGGATTATAGGAAATGTCCACCGGTTATAACTCCTGAAGGAGTCACTATACCTTTTGACTCAATAGTCATGCTTTCAGCTAATACTTTAAACAAAGTTAAGAATATGGCCTCTCAACTTTAGATGTGATGAAAGTGTTTGTTGTACCTTTTAACTTTGTGTTTATTTGAGTTGTAATCCATTACTATAATAATGAAGATATTTTTATCCTAATTTTGATTTTTCTCTCATTTCTTTTTATTTAAATAGGAGCCATAGTCATTTATGTTTCATCATTCTCATAATTTACTTTCTCGCCCCGATGCTATTAAAGATAGATTATTAACAAGGAATGGCGAAATCGTGGTCCATGATGAAAGTCCTTCTCGAGCATTTTGGTGGTAACACCGAAGTCGTGAAGTGGCATAAAAGATATCTTATCAAAAGACCATCACCAGTCTCTACAAAGACCATATAGCCTATCTCGATGCCGATATCAAGAAAAAGGATGAGATGATCACTACACTTAAGAGACAAGTGAAGACCAATCCCACGGCTGATTTTGACCAAAGGATGTCTGAACTTATTCAACAAATAAGTGATTTAGAGATAAAATTAAAAGATAGCCAGTCGCAATATGCCTCTCTAGAATTCATCTTGAGAGACAAGAACCCAGAGATTGAGCTACCAGCCCCTAAAGAAACTCTTTCAGCTGCCAAGCCTATTAGGTCAAAACTTCTCGCAGCTCAAAATTTTCCCACTATGCTCAATCCTCCCCCAGGCTTAGACAATAATGTAGTGGGGAACTGGTGTCGAAGGGTAAAATTCAAAATCGCCAAGTATTTTTATGACCAGCAGAATATTCTCAGACTATCAATGTTTACGCTGCTAAAAATCAGAAGCTAGAGCGTGATAATTACTTTCTCGACAAGCGGGTTGCAGAGTTAGAAAGGGAAAAAACCCGTAGGGTTGCAAATAGGGATTTTAATCGTTCCCTGAAAACCAACATTGATGCTATTGATGATGAGAGCAGTATAAGAAGAAAAGAAAAGAAGATTAAGGAAGTTCTCCGCGCTGCAATCAATCATGTCATAAATCCTTCAATGGCGGAGACTCTTAATAAAGCAGCTCAAGATTTGTAATTTTTTTATTCATTTGAACCATGTAAATCTATCTTATACATGATTTTGTCAGTTGTAAATGACTTCGTAACTTATGTAAATTATAGAAATTTTATAAATATCACCTGACTTGTGATCCTTTTCTGTAGTGTAACCTTTGATATGTCTTTGAATTGCTCATTCATCGACTTTTGTGCTTGTTGGATCTTTTGTTACTCCTTGTCATTCGTATTTTCTTGAGAAACACGTAGCAGACAATATTTTTAATTGTTAGCTTGAATTGACATATTTGTCTATGTATATCATTTTCCTAAATTAGCAAATCATCTTGCCAATTGTATGAAAAGTGATTTATTCAACATGTTAAGATCTCATCTTTAACCACGATGAGAAATGATTAAGGACTTAGCTCCTTCCACTTCTTTGGAATGCACAAAACTTGTAGGTAGTAGATTCCGCCTTATCATTAGGTCATGAAAGTTAAAATATAACTTTTATTAAATAAAGAACCTGATTTAGGAGTCCATGTCTGAAACTTTGAAGTAGTAACTCTCTCACCCACTTAACATTAATGGGATTTAAAAAGTTAGAATCCCATAGTTCCCATTTGAAGGCTCTTTATAGCGATCTTTTTGATAATATTCTTTGGCCCAGATTCGGGCATTTGAGATGAATAGAAATCCAAGGATCTTATACTCAGATTAGGGTTTAATTAAATAGCAGTCTTGATACCCGGATTCAGATATAAGAAGTTACTGATTGATAGTGACTCGAAACCTAGATTCGGATGTTATATAGTGAAGTTTTGAAATGAATATCCCGAAACCCATATTCGGGTATCAGATTTTGAAATTCATATATGAGAATCCCGAAGCCCATATTTGGGCATTAATAGTTGACATCAAGAAAATCTCGAAATCTAGATTCAGATAATAATAAGCAGAGTTCTGCCTCACTCACTAGCCTCTGTCTTCTTTGACATGTATGAACCCTTCTGGTTTCGAATAGAAATAATTTGATTAGCTGCCTTTTGAGCTTGGATGTCTTAGTCCATGATTTAATGGGCCTCTTCCCGGGCTTGAACAATAAATGTGCCCCTTTTCGGGCATGGACGTCTTAGTCTAGCATTGATTGAGCCTCACTTGGGCTTGGACATCTTAGTCCTTTATTATATGAGCCTTACTTGGGCTTGGACATCTTAGTTCTTTATTATATGAGCCTCACTTGGGCTTGGACATCTTAGTCCATTATTTGATGGGCCTCTTCTTGGGCCTGGACATCTTAGTCCACTGTTCGGTGTAGGTCTGTCAACGGATGCTTTCAGATGCGGATAGTGCCATATCCGCATCCGCATCCAAAATCATTTTCGGATATCGGATATCCGCATCCGCGGATACGGACGGATATCGGATAATTATCCTATTCGCTAATGATTGATAAATCAAGAATTATAAATAGAAAATTTTAGTTTAACATAAATATTTTTCAATCCCATTAATTATAAATGTGTTAAAATTAACAGATATGATGATAATAAATAGTTTCGAGCAGTTAAAAAGCATTAAGTGCATATAATATAAACTACTAACTTAATAAAATAATAAACAAATATCTTTCACTGCACTAAAATACATATAATTTGAACTATAATCTTGACAAAAACCGAATGGATAATTTTCGGATGCGGATGTCTTCGTATCCGCATCCGCATCCGCATCCATTTTTCCGGATATTGGATATTTATCCGCTTTGCGGATGCGGACGGATTTCGGATTTTTCGGGTATCCATCGACAGCCCTAGTTCGGTGCTCTTGGTTGGCTCATCTTAAAGGCTAGAACCAAGGACTTACCAGACCTCCCTCTAGGAGCGCCCTGCCCTGGCCCTTTTGCGGCGTGGACAGGGGCTTGTTCGGTGCTCTACCCTGGCCATCTTAGGCGCGGATAGAGGCTTACTCTGTCCTCCCACTAGAAGGTGCCTTACCCTGGCCATAGCGTGGTGCAAATACGGGCTTATTTGATGCTCTACCATGGCCATCTTAGGCGTGGATAGAAGCTTACCTTGTCCTCCCTCCAAGAGGTGCTGTGCCCTGGCCATCTCGGCGTGGACAGAGGCTTTTCTACCATCTTAGGTAGACTACCATCTTAGGTAGTATCCAAAATTTGAGGAGCATTTCACTCCCAACCATGTAGACTTTCTCTTTACAAAAAGCTGATCTTCATTAATCTTTCTCAAGTTCTTTTTACAAATTCACTGATCTTTCCTTGTCTAAAAAAATTGATGATCATCCTCTCTAGGGCTTTGCAATGGTTGGTTTCATGACCATTCATCATATGATAGTGGCAGAAGGATCCTCCCAAGTTTCTTTCTTGTTTTGACCTTTTCTTTTGTGATGGCTAATAGTTAAGTTCAACCTTTGTAAGCAAGTAGATGTTTTCCACTGATGTTGTTAAGTTGCACTCTTTTGGAAGTCTAGACTTGAAACTTGACTCTCGAGGATGGCACTTTGAATTTTTATTTTTCGGCCTTATCATTTCATTCCCTTCAATCATTTTTCTTTCTGATAACCTTTAAACCTCTTGGCTTGGAAGTGCTCTTGTTACAGTTGGTTTCCATTTGTGTGCAAAGGCGTTGTAATCATTCATTATCCCTTTCTCAAAGATTGTGTCCTTGGAATAATGTTGTATTATTCTTCTCATTTGATTAAAGATATTTATAACTTCCATTTGTTCTCTTTCCAAGTGCAAAGATTGGTGTAGGTCCTACATGGAAGGGGTTTAGACTCCATTTCTCAGGATCGTAAGGTTCTACTTTTTTTTATTCATAATCCTTAAGGCTTTGAGCCTTAATCTTTGCTCTTAATCTAGATTGGAGCTTTTGATGTCTACTTGGGAGAATCTTATCAAGTGTGGTTTAGAAGACCCTTGTTCAGATCTTTAAATCTTCTGGCCATGATCAAACCAAAGTGAATAACTTGATGTAGGAATGATCCAAGGGGGTTAGAGAATTGTAGTGTTAGGGGGTTAACCAAGATAGAGGTTCAAGCCCTCCTTCTAGCGCTAAAAATGTTAACAAGATTTCTTGTCAACACCCCCAAAGTTGTGCTAAGAAAGATGGGAATCCTTTCTATGAATGGTGGATGTGAATCCCTTCAAAATTGCCTTCAAATTTAACCTTATTGGTCGATAACTTTTGAATCAGACCTTTCGATGTCGTCGAAAGGTGTAGATGTTGGGTTATGAAACCTTCCGTCTTTATTGAGTTAGAGTGAGATGCTTTTCAAAAAATTTCCTTTTCTGGTTAGATTGAAGTTCTTTGGGTTTTTCCTTTAAAGGTTAGTTTTTATCTTGTCGAAAGGTTAGGATTTTAGTCCTCTTTGGGTTTAGGTAGGATATTAAACTTCTTAGTAGATATGTAGAATCTTTCGACCTTGTCGAAAGGTTAGGTCACTTGTGTGATGTATGCTTGATCCTTGTCGAAAGGTATAGGGACGGCCTCTTTTGGGTTAGGCCTTGCAAGTCCAGGTATCTATATTTAAAGTGGAGACTTTGAACTAGTCAAAAGGTTAGACCACTTGGATTATAGCTCCGAAAGGTTTTTGATATTGTTATAGCATAATCACTTTTGACCTAGTCGAAAGGTTTAGGCCTCAAAGTTGATCGCTCCGTAAGGTTGCAATTTTTGTTTAGACCAAATGTATTATCAACCTTGTCGAAAGGTTTAAACAATAAAGTCAATGATTTTAGAAGGTTCCAGTAGAAATTGATCCAATTAAGTTGTCGACCTTGTCGAAGGGTTAAGATTGTATGGTTGAAGACTTTGAAAGGTTGTAGTAGATAACTATATTAAAAGTGTTGTCGACCTTGTCGACAAGAACCTTTCGGTGATATTGAACCTGCAATTAGGAGTTAATCCAACAAAAGTATAAGCAAACAATAAAGTAATTAATAGAGCATAAGACTTCCCTCTTTATCCATGAAAAACTCTATTTTTATTAAATCCACAAATCAGCACTCCATTAGGGTTACAATGTATTGATTAAGAAAATACAAGATTAGAATGAGAGAATTCAGATCCTTAAAAGATGACCCCTTAGGTCTTATTTATATATGCAGGCGCCTCCCCCTTTGACTCCATGCTTTCGACTGGGTCAGAAGGTCTCCCTTTGATATGCAGCCGTGAACCTTTCGACTTTGTCTAAAGGTTTGCCTTTCATCTGCTATTACAGACCTTTCATCTTAGTCAAAAGGTTGCTTTCTTTATGCCTTCATGAACCTTTCGACTTTGTTGAAGAGTTTGTCTTCCTTATACTGCTGCGAACCTTTCGACCTTGTCGAAAGGTTGCTCTTCACTTGATTGTTGTCGAGAGCTGTGCTTCCCTTCAATGTTTTCGAAAGGTTGTCTTTCATTCTCTGCTGACTTGTGAGTGCTGCTTTCTTCATAAACCTTTCGTCATTGTCGAAAGGTACTTTGGATGTGTTTCAATCGGGTCGAAAGGCTTGCTATGCTTTCGAAAAGGTCACTATGGAGTTGCTAACACTTGCTTTGAATTCTTAATCCTCTTCGAAACGTAAGAAATCCTTGGATACTGGGAGATGGAACCTTTCGACTCCTTCGAAAGGTTTGGGCTGTGCTTCTTTTCCCTTATCTTTGTTGAAAGACCTTTCAACTTAGTCTAAAGGTTGATTTTTTGTGTAACATCCACAAATCCCTATTTCTTAATACTTGGAAAAATATTCATATACTTATCTCAACGGTGTAAGTATTTTCACCAAACATTGGGGAAGATTTCCTTTTTATACTATTCTAACATCATTTATAAACTCCATTATACATCCGCAATACCATTTATAAACTCCTTTTATAAATCTATAAACCCATTTCTAAAATTCTTTTATAAATATCTAAAACCGTTTATAAAACCCTTTTATCTTGTAGATAATCTTCCTTTAAGTTTTCCAATCCATGTTATAAGATTCCTTTTATGAAACCCACATCTGTTTATAAAATCCTATTTATAAACCTTGAAACCATTTATAAATAAAATTCTAATCATTTAGTTTAAAACACTATTATATAATAATAAACATTAAATAATAATTAACTTCAAAACATCTTAAAAAAATACTAATTTCAAAAACATTCTTAATAAAACAATAACAATTTATCTTCAACGTTATTATAAATAATAATAATATTTCCAAACATAAATAATAATATTTAATTTCAGACCATATTAATAATTTAAATAATTAACTTTTCAAAATATAAAATATTGATAACAACTTCGAAACGATATTAATATAAATAAACAACTTTTAGAACATAAATATATATTTCCTTGATGCAAATCCATACTTAAATTGCAACATAATAATTTCTGTATTTATAAACTATATTTTTAAATCTCTTTCTATTTTATAATATATCGTTTAACATCTCCAATCTATCCTCACTTTCAATTTTCCTAAATAGAATCAACTATTTTCCTAAACAACATTCCATATATTATCATAAATCCACAGTTGCGATTTATTTTCGAATTTATCCAATGATAAAAGTTTCCCTTTATTTATAAACACCGTTTATAAATCTATCCTTTTATTAATAAAATACGATTTTGAAAATCTTCACTTTGTTCATAAAATGCCACATTGATACATTATCACATCTATAATTTCCACATTTATAAATAAATCTTAATATATGTATATGTATACTAAAATATCTATACTAAAATGGTTAATAAATATCTATACTAAAATATTCCTATTTTCTTTTTAAAACCATAACCCTTTGTTATAAAACGTGGACTTATTTTTAAGATTTTAAAAATCTTTAATCACGGTTCAAAATCTCTATTTAAAATATATTATAAAACTACAAATTTATAATTTCTAAAAATCGTACCTTTTATTTTAAAATAAAATTCTTCTTTAAATAATTCAAGAAAAATTATCTAAACATATATGATTTCCAAAATCACTTTGAAATCCCCTTTTAAATCAAATCATTAGTTTATAAAATTTTAAAACACCAAAAATAAGGCCCAATGCTACTAAAGCACTAAATAAGAAAAATCATATACATGTGGACCATGTCACCAAATATAGCATCCAACATATCATATATCAAATTATATGAAGAAAAAAAATCAACAATTTGACGATTCCTATTGGATCTCATCAACATGTCCCCCTACAGCACATATAGTATATAACCAAATAATATAAATCAATCGCTTTGAGGCGGGATCGTATACAAAGGGTCATCTGCTCTTACACGAGAACATACTAGGGTCTCATCCACTCCAGGAGTGGGAATATATCCAAACCAACTAATAAAGTAGTAAATCATCCAAACACACAATAACATTGAACAATAAATTATCCACACATCCAATAAATAATTTTTGTCGACTATATAATACTTCTGGTTAACCAAAAAGTTGAGTTTAACTCACCTTGATTCTAGTTTCCGTCAAAATGCTCCAGTTTGAATTCAAATTGAACATATGTTCAATTTTAACCCAAATTCCTATGAGCTCAAACTACTCCAATCCAATTCCATATCATAGAGAATGCTTTCATGAGTACAATGCAACTCACCGCACTAGAAATCGACCACGTATGAACACGTAATTGGTTTTATAAGATTTTAATTAAACTGAATAATCAAATATCCCTAATTAAACATTAATTACATCATAATTACTAACCAAATGCTCGATCAACCTAGGCCGCGCTTGTAAATAAACTTGACGTCGACTTCATCACCTCGCCACCGTCAATCCGCCGCTCCAGCCGCCGCTTCTTCATCGAAGCACCCCATGACCGTGACGTCTCCATAATCCCAGCATCGCCACCCCTAGTCGCCTGACCACTGAGATCCAGCCTAAAACCTGAACATCGATCATCTCAAAACTGCCACTGCCACACTATGAATCACCATAATCCGTCCAACAAAATTACTCTACTCCTCCCCGCAATCATTTTTCTAGTTGGAGCTTAGGTCTAAAACAGCGTTGGATGGCATCATTCATCATGGCTGTTAGATGAGAGGAGGGGGATTTGAAAATTAGGCGAACTTTTCTTTTTCCTTTCTAATTGCGTGTTAATTATATAAGGGAAGGGGTATGTGCACGACGTGCGAGCACGGTTAGGAGTATGGGCAAGTATGGTTATAAATATTATTTAATTTTAAAATATTCATTTAAAGCACCCTAAAATCTCGAACTCCAAATGACGCATGCCTCCTGGCATTCTATATGTTATACCCCTATCTCGAACACAATGGAACTAGTCTCGAGACCTAATTTTATCATATACAGAAGATAGCTTTTCAAATTAAGTTATATATAAGTTTCTAAAATTAAATTCTACGTGTTTGATCTCGCATGCCAAATGATACGTCCGATTACCACGAAATTCGACGGTGTACTAAAATTCACAATTACATATCCAATGAAACTGATATCGTCCAATTTAAAGGCAAATCCCCGAAAGGCTATTTTACACATTAATTACAATGAATTATTATTAAAACCAAATCAATCACTTTTATATCCAAATTTAAAAGTCTATTTTCATCTTAAGCACAAGCAACATTAAAAATATAACAACCATATACAACAAGGCAAAATGATGCAAGTTTAAATAATGACGCAACTCTAGTATGGTATAAATCCGCATGCAACCCAAAAGCAATATAACAACCATATGCTGCATAAGTACGGAGAATGCTCTGTAATAAAATACTAAGCATCCAAATATTTTCGAAAGATAAATTTAGAACTAAATGTGTGCATATCGTGTCATTGCTCTTCGTCCTGCTTCTATTTGTCTAGCGGTAATCCAAGCGGGTTCAAGTGCCTGAAGAGCATATCTGTTGAAGCAAATATGATTACCCTGGCAAGATATTCCTTTCATTCTTCCTCTATGTTGCTTACGAAATCTGAATCTAATTTTCTAATCTATAAGAATGAAATGTTTGTTATGCTTAATATCTTTAGTTTAATATGTATCTGTCTTAATTCAACCCTTTCTTCGAGTAGTTTTTTCTTCGGCAAATTGCCTGAGGCTTATGCCTATTGCAATCAATTAGGAGAACAAACAGCAATTGCTGAATTATGTGCGCTTAGTTCTTATATTTTATATTTATCTATTTTTGTTTATCTATTTCTGTTTATCTATCTTATCTACGGGTTCGAACTCGAATTTGATCTCTTTCCATACTTATGCCTTGGATTTCATATCCAAAATATAATTTTCAAATTCCTCCAAAGAGAAATAAATCAAAACCAAAATCAATTATAATAAGGAAGGGGCTCGTTCTACCAAAGTATGGTATAACTCTAGAACCAAAACAAAGCGGAGCATCCAGTGGTATTTTGGTTCCTCCCAAAACAATAACTAGAGTAAATGAGTACAACCGCGAGTTTTCCAAATCCGAAAAACTCCTAATCGCCAACTTAATCATAACAAAATATTTGAAAAATCACTTTACAATACTCTTTTCAAATATTCTAAAATAATAATACTTCATCAAACATTTCAAAATAACACTATTATTATCTCTCACAAATTCTTTCAAAATCACTTTTCAAAAGCATTGGGATTTAAGTCCTAATAAACAAGTTTATAAACCGTAGTCTATAAAATTACACTATCTATCAACTCAAATTCCATAAAGAAATAAATGTCAGTTAACATTATTTAAGATGTTAAATGATGAAAAAACAAGATTTTAAATTTTGCTTAGGTTAACAACTTTCTCGATTGTTCAAGGATATAGATAATTCCCTATTCTCGACCGTCAATAGTTGACCACGACTAATTCAATTGCACACTACAACACTGTTACCTGAAGGTTTGACCAGGCAACTAGGCACTCGGCACTTACATTCTAGAGTGATCGGCATACATGGATCAGCATCCACACTTCGTTCGGCATGGCAAAAGCGTTCGGCGTACCTGGATCGTTCGGCATGGCAGAGCATTCGACATACGGAGTTGATCGGCGTCTAGAGATGTCTGACATCAGTCTGGTCGGCATCGATGGTTCGACATCAATCTGTTCAGCATCGATGGTTCGGCATCAGTCTGGTCGGCGTCGATGGTTCGGCATTAGTCTGTTCGGCATCGATGGTCCGGCATCAATCTGTTTGGCATCGATGGTCTGGCGTCAGTCTGGTCGGCGTCGATGGTTCGGTATCAGTCTGTTCGGCATCGATGGTTCGGCATCAGTCTGGTCGGCGTCGATGGTTCGGTATCAGTCTGTTCGGCATCGATGGTTCGGCATCAGTCTGGTCGGCGTCGATGGTTCGGTATCAGTCTGTTCGGCATCGATGGTTCAGCATCAGTCTGTTCGGCATCGATGGTTCGGCATTAGTCTGTTCGTCATCAATGGTTCGACATCAGTCTGTTCGACATCGATGGTTCGGCATCAGTCTATTCGGCATCGATGGTTCGGCACCAGTCTGTTCGGCGTCAGTGGTTCGGCACCCAGAACTCACTCTTTCTGGGCTGAGGTAATCGGCTGCCAGGCCCACCAGGGGAGTCCAACCCATCTTTGTCTATAAATAAAGAGGCAGGGGCACAGTGAAAATGACCTTTTTTTCGAGAACACTGGGGAGACTCTACCGCTTTCAAGACTCATTCTCTTTACTTAGCAATTGTATTCAAGTAGTTGGCATACAGATTGTATCTGTAATCAATTATCAAGTAAAGCAATAAAGATTAACCTCAAAGTGGACGTAGGCAGTTACGCCGAACCATTATAAATCTGGTGTTCTCGTCTTTGAAGTCAATTTAGCATATTGTTCTTTGTTTAAATTTACTTTCATCATTTATCTCTCTACACAATCTTTCTCAACGAGGTTAGTGACCAATTTTGGTGCTAACACTTTGGTGCTTTCACTGAGAATTGAATTCTCAGACCACAAGGATCTGCTTTGAAGCTACTAGATTGGATAAATCCCCCGAAGAAGATCCGAGTCATTCGTAGGACGTCCGTTGATTCTACTCAGAGTTCATACCAATAACTCTACAATGGCAAGACCACGTACCAGATCAGCCACTCATAATGCGGACGCCCATGAGACTGCTAGCATACAACAAGCATGGCCTAGCAATCAGCAAGCAATTCTAGGTGCAGGGACTACCGCCCAGGACCAAATGCCAGTTGTCACCAGAATAGAGTTCAACGACTTGATGAGAGAACTCAGGGAAAGCAGGTGACAATTCGGAGAGCAGATGCAAGCCAACGCCAACCTCATGGCATAGCTCACTCAACAACAGCGTCAGAATGCTGGGGGCAGTCCAGCTCCTTATTCTTCATCTGACAGCTCGACTTCATCCGATGAACCTCCCAGGCGTAGATGCCGCAAGACTGAAACTACGCAGGTAGGTGCTAGTGTCCGAACAGTTGGGGACCACTTACACCTCGGAGACCGTGACCAAGCAAGAGCTGGAAACTTAGGAGCTGGAGTGCAGGTGGAGGCAGGACGCCCGGCTCACCAAGATGCTAATGATGTCGAACCTCAAGATGCACGTTTGGCAGATTGCCAGCAGAGGAGGCATTAGCCTGATCAATCCCGTAGGACAGACTCTAACCTTCCACCTTCCATACAAACCCCAGACCTAACAGCTATGATTAGACAATTGATGAAAGAGAATCAAGGCTTATCAAATGACGATTGGGGAGTGTTCAGAAGTCATACTCCTTTCACAGACGTTGTCCTACAAGCGAAGTACCCAAGGAAGTTCAGCATGCCAACTATCCCGGCTTCTGAAGGAAAGACTGATCCCAGACAGCATGTGATGAGGTACAAATGGATGATGGATTCAACTAGAGAGAATGATGCAACCAAGTGCAGGTGCTTTCCAATAACTCTATCTGGGATCGCTACCATGTGGTACACCCGACTTCCTCCACGGTCCGTATCCAGTTTCGAGGAGTTGGCGAAGAAGTTTATAGAACAGTTCAGGATACATACTACTCGTCCAAAGGACGTGATGTCTCTATCAAGTGTAATCCAAGCTCCTGGGGAGTCATTGAAGGAGTATTTACAGAGATTCCATATTGCGGCTACTGAAGTCAGTAATCCCAATTATCACGCAATTCTTATGGCTGTGATACGAGGTGTGGATCCGGATTCAGAGTTTGGAGATTGGTTGGCAGGAAAATCTCCAACTACGCTAGAGCGTTTTTACTCAAAGGCACATCAGTTCATAAGAAGAGAGGAAGCCAGGTAGATAAGGCGAGATAAGGCACCGGGGCCTGTTCAGGAGTCCGTAAAAAGCAACATTGCTGTGAAGTAGTCCGGAGACAACTCGGGGAAAGTTCAAGTCAATGTCCAGAACAAGCCCGGGCAATCTAAGGAATACGAAGGAAGAAATCAAGGGAAGAAGAGAGAAGCGGGGAAATGGAAGCCAAGAATTCCAACCTACAACGAGTACACCCCGCTGAATGCGTCTCTTGAGAACATTTACCTATCAACCTGCAATACCTTTCAGTACAGAAAGCCACGTCCA
Organism: Allium fistulosum; assembly: GCA_030737815.1. Classification (NCBI taxonomy): domain Eukaryota; kingdom Viridiplantae; phylum Streptophyta; class Magnoliopsida; order Asparagales; family Amaryllidaceae; genus Allium; species Allium fistulosum. Next base: position 1,030,719,385 of record CM060905.1, read on the forward strand.
AAGGAGTCAACCGAGGAACAAAAGCAGACTGGGAAATACTGCCGCTTCCATGAAACTTATGGGCACAATACTGAAGAGTGCAGACACCTACATGATGCTATAGAAAAGTTGATCAGACAGAAAAAGTTACAGGAGTTTGTGAAGAATCCGCAAGAAGGAGGATAGGGAACGTCAAATCCCGGTCGTGCACCAGCTCCACGTCATCCCGAGGAGCCTGCTCGGACCGTGGGTAGACTAGTCATCAACACGATCATTGGCGGACCTCACCCTACAGATAAGAACTGGCAAGAGATGGAACGGTATGCTAATTCCCCGAGACACGCGGACTTCGAGTGTTGTTCCAACGTAGAGGATGGGACCCCCGCTAAACAGCTACGCACGATGACAGACGATATAGTATTCAGAAGCAGAGACGTTGACCAGGTGGAGGCTCCTACCATTGACCCGATGGTCATATCTGCGACAATCGGACCAGCTTTTGTGAAAAGAATTTTGATTGATTGTGGAAGTTTTGTCAATATCATCTTCAAGAAGGCTTATGATCATAAGAAGATGGAGATGAAGGATTTGAAGCCATCTAAAGCTCGTATACATGGCTTTAATGACGTAGCGACCGATGCAGTGGGATATGTTGAGTTGTCAGTTGAACTGGGACAAGGTGAGCGTAGGAGGGTGCGGATCCTACCTTTCGTAGTTTTGGATGTGGATTCTCCATACAATGTGTTTTTGGGTCGACCGGCCCTGGCTGAGTTTAGGGCAGCATTGGCCCCGTGGTGTTTGACTTTAAAATTTCCGACTGAAAAAGGAGCAGGTATTTTTCATGGCGACCAGGCGACCGGTCGGGCATGTTATGTGGCTGAGCTCCGAGAGGCCCATCGGAGGGAGAAAGGAAAGGTTGCGGACAATCCCGTCCGCATCCAGCATACTGACAATTGACAAATAATGCCCGAGCCTTGGCTCGGGCAAAATTCTCGGATCTACAGAGATATAGATCCGAGAGACGATGATGATGAACCTAAGGAAGAAAAAGCAGCACCGGCTGAACTAACGATTGACATTTCAGTCAGTCGAGACGATCCATCGCGAGTACTGAAGAACGGATCACAACTCAGCCCCGCAATGACTGAAGACCTTAGTGATTTCCTCTGAGCGTATCTTGATGTTTTCGCTTGGACACATTCTGACATGTGTGGGATTTCTCCCGCTATTACGAGTCATATGTTGAACATAGACCCGAAGTACGTCCCAGTTAAACAAAAAAGGAGAGGAATGGACCCGGAGAGGTCCGCTTCTCTCAGAGAGGAGGTGGACAAACTTAAAGCCAATGGGTTCGTCCGCGACGCCCTCTACCCTGAATGGGTATCAAACCCCGTGCTGGTGAAAAAGGCGAATGGGAAATGGAGAACTTGCGTAGATTATTCCGATTTGAACAAAGCATGCCCCAAGGACAGTTTCCCATTGCCTATGATTGATCAGTTGGTCGACTCCACTGCAGGACACGAGTTGTTGTCATTCATGGATGCGTATTCGGGATACAATCAGATCCCGATGCATATTCCGGACTAGGAACACACCAGTTTCGTCACAGACGTTGGGCTATATTGCTATGTAGTAATGCCTTTCGGATTGAAAAACGCGGGAGCGACCTATCAGCGTTTGGTGAATCGAATGTTCAAAGACCAGATTGGTAGAACGATGGAAGTCTATGTGGATGACATGCTCGTGAAGTCACGACAGTCAAACGACCACATTCGAGACTTAGCAGAGATGTTCGATATACTCGGATGTTATGGGATGAAGATCAACCCTCTGAAGTGTTCCTTCGGCGTTGCATCGGGGAAGTTTCTGGGATTCATTGTTAATGCTAGGGGAATTGAAGCTAACCCGGAAAAGATTCAAGATATGCAAGATGTGCAAGTGCCCAGAACTATAAAACAGGTGCAAAGCTTGAATGGAAAGGTGGCTGCGCTGAGTCGATTTATATCCAGAGCCACGGACAAGTGCATTCCCTTCTTCGATATAATAAAGAAAGGGAAGAGGAATTTCGAATGGACATCCAACTGTGAGGAAGCGTTCCGAGATCTGGTGAGGCATTTGGAGAGTCCTCCAGTACTGTCGAAACCAGTAGACCACAAGATGCTGTACGTATACTTGGTCGTATCCCCGCATGCTATAAGTGCGGCTTTGGTCCACGAGGAGGACCGAGTCCAAAAGCCGGTGTATTACGTTAGCAAACGTTTAACGGGGGCAGAAAGAAATTACCCTAAAATTGAGAAATTGGCCTATTGCTTGGTGATTGCATCACGTAAGCTGCGTCCATACTTTCAAGCACACTCAGTCAGTGTCTATACCGATCAGCCCTTACGGCAGGTACTCCAACGACCAGAAACTTCTGGAAGGATGTTAAAATGGAATATCGAGTTGAGTCAGTTCGATATTACCTACCTGCCACGAAGAGCCATACAAGGGCAAGCATTAGCAGATTTCATCGCTGAGTTTACTGTATCTGACGAACCAGATAGTCACGGTGTCATTCCCCCCATTCGATGGAAATTGTACACCGATGAGGCATCAAACGACTGTTGCTCCGGAGCTGGTGTAGTTCTCGTAACTCCAGAAAATCGATCGATTTGTTACGCTTTGAAGCTCAATTTCCCGGCTACGAATAATGAAGCAGAATATGAAGCACTGATTGCTGGCTTAAAGCTCGTTGGAGAACTCGAGGTTAAATTAGTTGAAATCTTTTGTGACTCGCAGCTGGTGGTGTACCAAGTGCGAGGAGACTACCAAGCAAGGGGACAAAAGCTTGCTCCATACCTTTCTCTGGTTCAGGAACTATTGACGAACTTCGAACATTATGACATTTCGCATGTCCCGCGTGAACAGAACAAGGAAGCCGACTCGTTGGCCAAATTCGCAAGCACTGGCGATGCGCAACAAATGGGATTGGTTCCCGTCGAAACTTTACACACTCCAAGCACAGATGTGATGGGAGTTGATTTTGCGTTGGAAACAAAAATCGAGGAGGAGTCGTGGATGACCCCATTCAAACAATACCTGCTAAATGGGACTTTGCTCGAAAGAAGAAGCAAAAGACGGCAGGTCATTCGCAAAGCCGCGCGATATGTGATGCAGGGAGGAGTAATGTATCGGAGAGGGTTCTCGGTCCCTTTACTACGGTGCATTGCCCGTGATGAGGCAAAGCGGGTCTTGGAGGAGGTTCACGAAGGAGAATGTGGCGACCATACTAGGAGGCAGACACTAGCAAAAAAGATCCTCCGCTATGGATACTATTGGCCAACTGTGAATCGGGATGCTGCAGATTACGCAAGAAAATGTGACAAGTGTCAAAGATATGCGAAAATCCCGAGAGCTCCACCAACAGAACTCACACAAATGGTTAGTCCCTGGCCATTTGCAATCTGGGGAATCGACATAATCGGTTCTTTGCCTATATCCAAAGGTGGTGCAAAATACGCGATAGTTGCGGTCGACTACTTCACAAAATGGGCCGAGGCAGAGCCTTTAGCCACAATCACCTCCAAGAAGGTCATCAATTTCGTTGTACGAAACATTATATGCCGCTTTGGCCTCCCGCGAACCATCATTACGGACAACGGAACTCAATTTGAAAGTAAAGAATCCAAAGATTTCTGTTCAAAGTACGGCATTGAGAAAAAGTTCGCCGCTGTTGCTCATCCGATGGCTAATGGACAAGTTGAAGCCATGAACAAAGTAATCAAGTCCATATTGAAGAAGCATTTGGAAAAGGCTGGAGGCAAGTGGGTAGATGAACTCCCAACAGTGCTATGGGCTTATAGAACTACCCACAAGTCCGCGACTGGCCACACTCCATTCGCATTGGCATACGGCTCGGAAGCTGTTATACCCATGGAGCTTGAAGTTCCATCACATCGGGTGTCACATTATGATCCTAAGACGAATCAGGATCTCTTGTTGGAGTCACTAGACTGCGTTGATGAAAAACGTGAAGAAGCTGAACTAAGGGCGACAGCATATAGGCACCGAGTCAAGCGATATTACAATGAGAAAGTCTGCCCAAGGATCTTTGATGTGGGTGAACTCGTTTTGAAACGAGTTTTCCCGGTACCATCACGTATGAATCCCAATTGGGAAGGTCCATATGTCGTTGAACGGAAGCTTGGAGAGGGAACTTTCAAGCTAGCAACCGTTGATGGCGTGACACTCCCCCGAACGTGGAACAGTGAACATTTGCGACGTTATTACATTTAGCCTGTTTCTTTCCTATTTTAGGTACAATTGTTTGCTGTATGTTTTTATTCCATTGATTCTTTTGTTTCCTTTTTAGCGTGTAATCGGACAATTTAGTTTGTTTCATTAATAAAGGCTTGAAGCCATCTTTTCCATGAATTATTGATGTTTCTGTACCTTATAATCTGGTGATGAACTGCTGGAGTTACATTATTCCATATGATGTACGAACTCGCATAAACGGCTTCAATCTCCGAGTCCCCTGAGTGCGGACCGGAGTACTCTAAGTCCCCAGAGCGCGGACTAGAGTATAAACGACTTCAATCTCTGAGTCCCCTTAGTGCGGACCAGAGTACTCTAAGTCCCCAGAGCGCGGACTAGAGTATAAACAACTTCAATCTCTGAGTCCCCTGAGTGCAGACCGGAGTACTCTAAGTCCCCAGAGCGCGGACTAGAGTATAAACGACTTCAATCTCCGAGTCCCCTGAGTGCGGACCGGAGTACTCTAAGTGCCCAGAGCGCGGACTAGAGTATAAACGACTTCAATCTCTAAGTCCCCTGAGTGCGGACCAGAGTACTCTAAGTCCCCAGAGCGCGGACTAGAGTATAAACGACTTCAATCTCTGAGTCCCCTGAGTGCGGACCGGAGTACTCTAAGTCCCCAGAGTGCGGACTAGAGTATAAACGACTTCAAACTCCGAGTCTCCTGAGTGCGGACCGAAGTACTCTAAGTCCCTAGAGCGCGGACTAGAGTATAAACGACTTCAATCTCCGAGTCCCCTGAATGCGGACCAGAGTACTCTAAGTCCCCGGAGCGCGGACTAGAGTATAAACGAATTGAACCGCCGAGTCCCCTGAATGCAGACCGAATTACTCTAAGTCCCCGGAGCGCGGATTAGAAGATATTCTAAGTACCAAAAATGTGAAACGAGAAATGTACAATTCCAAAGAATGTCTGAACAATGTAAGAATGGATTGGGAATTTATGCAACTCATAAGAACTTGAGTTTCGACCACAGTTATACAGAAAGCTAAAAAGCAAAAAATCGTTGACAAAGAAACTAAACTTTATTCAATAATCCAAAATGGGGTTATACAACCACTCCTCCAAAACTTGGAGTCAAAAATCTATCTACATAAACTACGAAAACGAAAAAGTAAAAGTAGTTACAGGACCTAAGAAAAATCTCGTTGAACGAGTATAGTGGCTATTTCTTCGGCTTCTTTTTCTTGTCCTCCTTTGTTTTCTCAGATGACTCCTCTCCCTCACGCTTCCTCTTGGACTTTTTGCTTGCCAAAGAAGCGGAGTCAGGAGTGGGAGGAGGAACATCCAGTTGTTTGGATTTCCGGGAAGGATGACTTTCAGAGGCCTATTCAGCGGGTCAGTGAGTTCTAGTACTTGAGACTTGACCTTGATCTCGACCTTCTTCTTCTTCTCTTCCACGAGTCGCTCCTTCATACTCACCTTCGAAGTGTGTTCAGAGGCACCCGTGATTTCAATTTCATAACTCCCTTCAACGGGACATGAAGTGTCAGACTTATCATCATCTAGTGCCCCGATCACTTGAGCATCAGGACCGGGAGTCGGTTCTCGGAGTCGGTTCGGGATCAGAGCGGCCTATATAAAAACATAAAGAACGAACATTATAACCAATAACCGATCGCAGAAAGCGACAGATCTTTGCACTTCTAGAAGAAGAGTTTTATACTGATTTCTTGCTGGCTTTCAGCTGTGCGCGGAGTTTCACCCTCTAGAATGGGAGATAGCACGTGAATGCCGAGACCGGGGTCTTCCGGATCATAGCCGGCATGCTGCTCGAATGGGTCAAGTGCTGGCTGATCGGCCGATTGAGTAGAAGGAGGAGCTGCAGCCTCGGTTCCAGATGGACCAGCTTTGTCATCTTTCTCTTTTGACGGAGTAGAGCCTTTACCAAAGAGAGCCATAGCCGTAGACAAGTCTGATGGCTCATTCCCCCTGAGAAATTCTTTCACTAAAGCCTCCTCGTCAACCTCCTCGGTGCCCGACTCCACCTGTCTGATCTTTACCAAAGTCTCCCAAGCCTCGGCTAGAGATTCAAGATAGCTCTCGCCCAAGAAAGTCAAGTCTCGGTGCATGAGGACGCGGGCGCTGTATTCGGCAATCAGCGGGTCAAACATACACTTGACCTCGTCTCTGCCGGCCTCTGCAGCTGCTTCAAGACGGGAGTCGATCTCCTCGGAAGCTTGTCTCTTGCCCTCCTCACGGGCTTCATCCTTCATCGTCTCAACCTTAGAAAGCTCATCATCGAGCTTCGCTTTTAAGAGCCGTGTAGCAACAATTTCGTTGCAATATCATTGGGACTCTTCTTGAGCGGCTATCTTCTCTTCTTTCTCATTAGAGAATAGCTCTTTCAACTCTTTGACTTGCAGGACGAGTGCATCCCTTTCTTTCTGAATAGAGTCTTTTACTAAAGCCAGGGCCCCACTGCGTTAAACCGCTTCATCAAGTTCCTTTTTATGGGTCGTCTCTAGACGAGCGACGGCCTCAGTAGTGTCTTTTGCACTTTGTTCTACAGCCTCGAGCTTGGACTTATACGAAGCGAGCTCTTCATCTTGATTTTTGATGATGTCCTTGTCGAAGATAGCTTCAAGCTTCAAGCGGTCAATTTCCTGTTGGCGCTCAACGGAGATTTCCGAGACTTTTTTGACTAAATGAACAAACGCGTCATGTTGAACATAAGCGACGTTGTTGCAAGCGATGGCACTCTGCTTGACATGCCCCGGAATATGATGAATTGCTGGAAGGAACTTCAGGCCATCAAAGCAGATTTTGGTAAATTTGACTTTAAGTTCGTCCAGCTTCTCCGATATTGTTGGGTCTACCGCAGGAGCAGGGGGAGGAGGCTTTGAAAGTTCTGTTCTCTTACGATGTCCCCGAGATTGCCGTGTGCTTGAAGAGCCAGAATGTTGATATCAGGAAACATCGGGTTGAGACCCCTTTAGCGAAGACTTTTCTCTGCTTTGCTCTGTTTGAGGAGGAGGATCACGAGAGTATGAAGATTGGGAGTGTGATTTCTTTCGATAAGACGACTCTCGGGGATGGTTGTCTCGATCTCCGTAATCGTCCCTGTCCCGGCGTTTACCGGAGCCCGAGTCTTGGCCAGGATGGTGAAGTATAGAAGAGCCGTGGAGGCGATCGAATCCGTGGGAGCGTCCCATGTCACCTGCATAGAATAAAAATAACAACGAGTTAGGAAGAATCGGGGTAATGGAAAAAATTGAAGTGTATGGTGAAGTGCATGTGTGCATGTGTGTCCTAGTGTTCCCCCCGACGGACCAGTTCCTTTATCTTTACTAATTGGAGTATTATCTCCCTGGACTCGGGCTTGAACTCCCGTGTCGCCTCTAGTGGGCAAATGAGACTTGAGGGCCTCTGGATCGTCGAAACCGTAGTTGAGTAGATCGTCAGGAATGGTAAGGTTCGACAGGCCCTTCAGAGAACTTTCTAAATGTGATGAGGAAGCTTGTTTCTCCACTGGAACAAGGGTAATTTTAGAAGTTCTACCAACTTTTTCCTTCCTCATCTTGTGCGTCAGTTTCTTTTTCCCCTTAGAAGGGGAAGATGACGTTTCGATGTCGTGTACTTCGACCGTTGGGTCTTGAGTGTGACCGACATTCTCATCTTGTGCTTCGGGTGTCTCAGTCTCCTTAATTTCCCCCTCTTCTGGGGTATTAGGAGTGTTGCATGCTGAAGACTCAGCTTGTTTTTTCCCTTTACCAGAGCCAGGCCTAGGAATGGAGACACCTTGAGGAAGGCTTATCCAACGGCCTTTTGCTAACAGTCCGAGCCTTGTAAGTGACTCATTCGAAATGAGATTTCTAATGTCCCGTTCTCTGGCAGGAAGGGCTCGGATAGCTTCGACGACATTAGAGTATCCGCGGCCGTCAGGACGTGGAGTGATACTTGAAAAGATGGTTAAAAGTTAGAAGAGGTACGACTGCTGCTAAACACAAGTAACGGTTCAAGGAAAAGGCTTACTTCCTTCAACCCATCTCCTCGCAAAGTCGGGAGGACAACGCACATAAAACCATTCCTGTTTATACAAGGCAAACTTGGTCCACACTCCAGTTAAGATTTGACATTTGTTGTGCGGCTCGAGAAACATGAATGATGGGCTATCTTTCCGCTTCTTGATGCAATATATGTATCTGATATCGCCCGGAGTTGGAAGCCTAGAGAAGACATTCATAAAGAGGATGCAAGTGCCGTAGAGGAATGCATGACCGTTCGGGTGCAGTTGCGATGGAGCAACGTCGATGTATTGCAGCACATCCCGAAGAAACGAGTTGAATGGTGGCACACTGCCAACCCAGCACATGAATTTGTTACAAGCTGTGTATCCGACTGGGGGCAAGTGTGGACGGTCATGCCTCGATGGGACTAGCACGTCATCAAAGGGGATTCCGTGGACAGAGCATATCCAGCGGAGTGTACTTTCATTAATCTTTGAAGCCAGTGAATCGATAGGGTTGTCCAAGAAAATCGCTGCCTCCAGCGCATCGGGAGCTAAGTCATGTGCAGGAGAAGTTGACGGATTTGAAGTATCTACGACTTCTCGTCGGGAGGACGGCCCAGGCCTGTCCGAAATCATGGCGGAGCTAGATTTCCGAGACATCGCTGATAAAGATTGAATCTAGCAAAGTACCTGTTCGAACTATACTTAAAAAATAATCGACATCAGACTTAACAATACGAATATTCCCCCCGTCTAGTGTGTGAACTAGTGCGTTCATTCAGGTGTAAACGCTGAGAAATTATAAGTCACAGGATTGATGATATAAAGTTGAGCCTTGAATTGTCGTCTTCGAAGACCGTCATCGCTGACCGTCTCCGAAAACCAGCCTTTCAATGTTTTCAATTTTGAACTCGGACATTGGCACCGCGTGTTAAAAGATTTAATCCATTTTTATTGGTTTAAGTTCAGGCTTGTGATTATTGAAACTAAGAAGTTATCAGTCTAGATTAGTTTGATATGCTAGTGTGCTTAGGTCCTTGTCCTTGTGTTTGTTATATGATTAGGCAAGGTGAATAAGAGCTCGGCTTAGGTTCTGTTCGGCTTAAGTTCAGTTCGGCTTAAGTTCAGTTCGGCTTAAGTTCTGTTCGGCTTAAGTTCTGTTCTGCTTAAGTTTTGTTCGGCTTAAGTTCTGTTCGGCTTTCGTTCTGATCGGCTTAAGTTTTGTTCGACTTAACAACTGTTCGGCTTTCGTTCTGATCGTCTTTCGTTCTGATCGGCCAAAATTCTGTTCGGCCAACATCCTGTCCGGCCAGAATCCTGTTCGACCTCTCTCCTATTCGGCTTAAAAACGAGTGCACACAGCAAGTCATGCCGAGCTGATTCACTCGGCCTTCTGCCCTTAGCATCATTTCTCTTCTTTTCCTCCATCTCTCCCAGCCAACGTACCCAAGTCATTCGGCAAGCCGTGTCAAACCACGGTCATGCCGGTCAACTTCACTAAACCTTAACTCCAATTTCACTACCGTACTTCCCCTCCATCGCTCGGCATAAGGAAGTCATGCCGAGCCACATCAATACGTCTTCCACCAACTCCTTCCTTCAAACACCTCTGCCATCCTCTTCTCTTCTACCGTTCGTCTAGCCTTAAAGTCCTTTAAAACACCCACACTTCGCCCTTAACTCCTCCTGCTCCACGCAATTACTTCTGACTTTGATTTTGCAGAGATTCGCAAGTTCGAATCTCATGCTAGGTTTCCTAATCGGAGTGAAGTATTTAAGGAAAAGTTTTTTACCTAAGAAATGAGTCGAAGATCGGGGAGATTCTGGAGTAGGGAATGTGGTTCTAATTGGATTCAGTTGGTTGGGGAAGGAAGTGAGGCAACGAATGGTGTTCGAGAAGGGAAGGGAAAAGTAGATAATTCTCTGAATGCTGTTGAGAGGCAAAGTTCCTAAATACTGAAAAGCGGAGGTAGAAGTAAAAGGGAGAAGAAGAAGGAGCATCGGCTTATATAGAGGGAAGGGAAGTCGAAGAGACTATAACCGGTTGAACCTGTCAAATCGACATTTTTTGGCATCCAGGGTGCTCGGCATCGGCTATGTCGTTCGGCGTCCAGGGTGCTCGGCTTCGGCTCTGTCGTTCGGTATTTGCATATCGTTCAGCATCCAGGGTGATTCAAAGCACACCACGTTTAACCACATGATGTACTTTGGGGGGCAAGTTTTACCCGAAGGTTTGACCAGGCAACTAGGCACTCGGGACTTACATTCTAGAGTGATCAGCATACATGGATCGGCATCCACACTTCGTTCGGCATGGAAAAAGCGTTCGGCGTACCTGGATCGTTCGGCATGGCAGAGCATTCAACATACAGAGTTGATTGGCGTCTAGAGATGTCTGACATCAGTCTGGTCAGCATCGATGGTTCGGCATCAATCTGTTCGCCATCGATGGTTTGGCATCAGTCTGGTCGGCGTCGATGGTTCGGCATCAGTCTATTCGACATCGATGGTTCGGCATCAATCTGTTCGGCATCGATTGTCCGACGTCAGTCTGGTCGGCGTCGATGGTTCGGTATCAGTCTGTTCGGCATCGATGGTTCGACATCAGTTTGGTCGGCGTCGATGGTTCGGTATCAGTCTGTTCAGCATCAATGGTTCGGCATCAGTCTATTCGGCATTTATGGTTCGGCATTAGTCTGTTCGGCATCAATGGTTCGACATCATTCTGTTCGGCATCGATGGTTTGGCATCAGTCTGTTCGACATCGATGGTTCGGCACCAGTCTGTTCGGCGTCAGTGGTTCGGCACCCAGAACTCACTATTTCTGGGCTGAGTTAATCGGATGCAAGGCCCACCAGGGGAGTCCAACCCATCTTTGTCTATAAATAGAGAGGCAGGGGCACAGTGAAAAGGACCTTTTATTCGAGAACGCTGGGGAGACTCTACCGCTTTCAAGACTCATTCTCTTTACTTAGCAATTGTATTCAAGTAGTTGGCATACAGATTGTATCTATAATCAATTATCAAGTAAAGAAATAAAGATTAACCTCAAAGTGGACATAGGCAGTTACGCCGAACCACTATAAATTTGGTGTTCTCGTCTTTGCATTCAACTTAGCATATTGTTCTTTTTTTAAATTTACTTTCATCATTTATCTCTCTACACAATCTTTCTCAAAATTGGTCACTAACTTCGTTGAGAAAGATTGTGTAGAGAGATAAATGATGAAAGTAAATTTAAACAAAGAACAATATGCTAAATTGAATGCAAAGGCGAGAACACCATATTTATAGTGGTTCGGCGTAACTGCCTACGTCCACTTTGAGGTTAATCTTTATTGCTTTACTTGATAATTGATTATAGATACAATCTGTATGCCAACTACTTGAATACAATTGCTAAGTAAAGAGAATGAGTTTTGGAAGCGGTAGAGTCTCCCCAGTGTTCTCGAAAAAAGGTCCTTTTCACTATGCCTCTGCCTCTATATTTATAGACAAAGATGGGTTGGACTCCCCTGGTGGGCCTGGCAGCCGATTACCTCAGCCCAGAAAGAGTGAGTTCTAGGTGCCGAACCACTAACGCCGAACAGACTGGTGCCGAACCATCGATGCCGAACAGACTGATGTTGAACCATCGATGCCGAACATACTGATGTCGAACCATTGATGCCGAACAGACTAATGTTGAACCATCGATGCCGAACAGACTGATGTCGAACCATCGATGCCAAACAGACTGATGCCAAACCATTGATACCGAACAGACTGATACCGAACCATCGATGCCGACCAGACTGATGCCGAACCATCGATGCCGAACAGACTGATACCGAACCATCGACGCCGACCAGACTGACGTCGGACCATCGATGCCGAACAGATTGTGCCGAACCATCGATGCCGAACAGACTGATGCCGAACCATCGACGCCGACCAGACTGATGCCGAACCATCGATGCCGAACAGATTGATGCTGAACCATCGATGCCGACCAAACTGATGTCAGACATCTCTAGACGCCGATCAACTCCGTATGTCGAACGCTCTGCCATGCCGAACGATCCAGGTACGCCGAACGCTTTTGCCATGCCGAACGAAGTGTGGATGCCGATCCATGTATGCCGATCACTCTAGAATGTAAGTGCCGAGTGCCTAGTTGCCTGGTCAAACCTTCATGTAAACTGGCGTCGCGGACGAACCCATAAAAAGGAACTTGACGAAGCGGTTCAACGCAGTGGGGCCCTGGCTTTAGAAAAAGACTCTATTCAGAAAGAAAGGGATGCACTCGCCCTGCAAGTCAAAGAGTTGAAAGAGCTATTCTTTAAGGAGAAAGAAGAGAAGATAGCCGCTCAAGAAGAGTCCCAACGATATTGCAACGAAATTGTTGCTACACGGCTCTTAAAAGAGAAGCTTGATGATGAGCTTTCTAAGGTTGAGACGATGAAGGACGAAGCCCGCGAGGAGGGCAAGAGACTAGCTTCCGAGGAGATCAACTCCCATCTTGAAGCAGCTGTAGAGGCCGGCAGAGACGAGGTCAAGTGTATGTTTGACCCGCTGATTGCCGAATACAGCGCCCACGTCCTCATGCACTGGGACTTGACTTTCTTGGGTGAGGGCTATCTTGAATCTCTAGCCGAGGCTTGGGAGACTTTGGTAAAGATCAGACAGGTGGAGTCGGGCACCGAGGAGGTCGACGAGGAGGCTTTAGTGAAAGAATTTCTCAAGGGGAATGAGCTATCGGACTTGTCTGCGGCTATGGCTCTCTTTGGTAAAGGCTCTACACCTGTATTTGTAGATCTAGACAACACAAACATAAAATCCTTGTCTTGCAAATTTCCATTGAGTAAATGATTTTATTTTTATCTTAGAAGGTGGATGCCATTTTTGGTTTACCATATATTTCATTTTTGCAAAGAAGGAGAAAGAAAATGTTTTCCTCTTTTGATTAATGCGTGTGTTGTGTGTGTATAAAATATAAATTCAATTGCTTCCAAGTTAAGGAACCAAAAGTCAATTATTAAAGGGAAAAGTAAACCAAAGGCTACTAGCAAAAAGATGTAGTAAAGATTGAGTTGTGTTGTTTAAATTTTGATTTAAAAGTTTTGTGGTACATCGTCGCACAATATCACGTTCGCATACGAGCTACGAACAACAAAAATAAAAATATGATTGCGCACAACAATATGACACAATCGCAAAATAATAATAAAATACAAAGGTTAACTTATTCTATGTAATTTGAAATATACCATCGTTTGCCATAAAATACATCAAACAGAAATTTAATTATTTTTCAAATAAAAAATTATGAAAAAATCCTATAAATTCATTTAAAAATACGTCAGTAAAAATTAAGTCTTTTTATTAACAAATTGATTTTCTTGCTATTTATTCGAACTATTTATTATTGTAAATAAATTTACAAAATGAATTCACTATTATTATTTATTAATTAAAATGAGTTAAAAAGAATATTAAATCCATTTGATTAATATTTAATTCATAATTCAAATATTTAAATAATCCCTATATTTGAATATAAGTTATTTATATTTAAAAAATAATTATTTAAATACTTAAATTAAATAAATTAAATAAATTAAATAAATATTGAAAATTAAAATGATAAAATTCTGGGATGTTACACCGACGAGGCAGACTTCTCTATTTGTGAGAGTTAACATTGATGTTCGAGTAGGGATAAAAGAAATAGTGCTTTAACCTACCGGCTTCACTCTTGATCGAGGAATAGATAAGTTGGAATGAAACACCCCAAACCCCTTAATATACCCAAAATAGACACACTAAAGGATATGGTGCATTATAGGTATAGCTAGAACTTTATAGAGACTAAGATTCACAAGACAAATAAATAAAACAGCGGAAACATTTCATTAAAAATTAAAATTTATAAATAAGTCATAAAACCAAATATGTCTCAAAATACCAAATACACATGTCTTATGAAAAATACCATCTCAGTCACAACATCCGAGTACATAAACAATAAAATCATCCCTCTCATCAAGTACCAGTACATCCCAAAAGTCAAATGAAAAGAAAATTGAAAAAGAAGAAGAATAAATGAAGAATGAGGAAGCTTTGCAAATGGGTCTCCTAGAAGTCCAAATCTACTGTCCCTGCCTCTGCTAGCCTAAGGGGGGAAAAGGGGATAATAGAGGAAGTCGGACTAAAAGTTTGGTGAGTGAAAGTAACTACTAGTATTTTTAAGAAAGGTAAAGATAATAGACTTAGCAACAGGTCTAGTATAAAAGGAAATAATGGAAAAGTTAAAGCTGGAATAAAATACTATTTAGTTGTTTGCTTTGCTTAGATAGTTTTCATTATTTTGATTGGATTGTTTGCACTTTTCTAAAACTTCTTTGATTAGGCTGAAATCCCAATCCTAGTTTAATTAGGCTGAAGTCCTAATTCTACCCTTTGATCGGCCTTCTATCTCTATTGTGCCACTGTGAGCTAGTCCCATCCCGCCCACAGCAAAAAGACACCTGTTTAGCGCTTTGGAACTCAATAGCGACTTATATCCCTACATCGAGGACGCACGCTCGGCCACCGTCGGCTCGCACTATCTGTTGCCCTATATTTTGACCTCTTATTTAACATTAGTTCAGCATAAGCATGTCCAGCCTCACCTGATCTGTTGTGAGACCATCAGTCCTAGTCTGATAAGGTCCTGCCCAGTCTCACCTATGTGTTTTGTGAGACCATCAGTCCTAGTGTGAAAGGGAAATGCTGCCGGTACGGGCCCTAAAAACAAAATCTAGTTGCGCCCCTTTGCCAAATCCCCTGATTTGAGCTTCTATATATTGACCTCTTATTTACCATTACTTCAGCATAAGCATGTCCCAGCCTCACCTAATCTATTATGAGACCATCAGTTCCTGACTGAAGGGGAATGCTGCCGGTACGGGTCCTACTTCTATCTTTGATTATTAACTTAGTGTAAGTTTTAAAATAAGCCTCTTCTATTATTTCTACTCTGTTTGCTTATTAACTTAACCTAAGTCTTAAAATAAGCCTCTTCTGTTATCTCTGCTATGCTTGCTTATTAACTTAATATAAGTTCTAAAATAAGCCTTTTCTGTTATCTCTAATTATAACTTGTGTGTTATAATTTTGCTTATTAACTTAACCCAAGGTCTAAGTTTAAAAATAAGCTTCTTCTGCTATTTCTTCTATTTCTCTTTTTAGTTATAATTACATGTTATAACTATGCTTGCAAATGTCTTAAACTTGCCTATTTCAGTCTATGTCCAATTTATTACAGTTCTTCTTATTTTACATCCAATTTCTGTAAATTTAGTGTTCTTATATTTTAGTCCATATTAGCGAATTATTCTTTTTTATTTATTTTATTCGCGTAAAAAGGAATAAAAGAAACCAACATTTACAGGCTAAATTTCAACGTAGAATAGATGTAAATAAAATGTAAGTAATAGTAAATAACTGCAAACACTGCAAATAACTGCAAATAATTGTAATAAACTAAATAAAATAACTGAATAAAAATAACTGAATAAAATAGACTGAAAGGAACTTTAAAAACTAACTGTAGATAACTTATATAGAAATTGTCTCAAAATTGCAGAAAAAGTACAACTATTGAAAACCCTATTATTTTAAATTACTTAAAAATCTAAAATAATTACTTAAACACTCACTTGTGTCCTAAGCTCTTTTCATTGGCCTTCCTGGATCCACTTCTAGGGTATAAAATATTTTAATTAAAAAGATCTTCTCCTTAGAAAAATATTCTATTTAGGGTCCAGCCTCAGGCAAAGAACCTAGATGGAGAAAATCTGAATGAGAAAAATAGCTAGGTCTTGGGTCTTATTTATAGTGTCACTTGGGGATCTCAGGCTGTTGGATTTGAAGATTAAATCTGGTGCAACCACGTCATAGGCTCATTGGGCCGTCGGATGGAAGTACGGACACACAGGATTCAAAAGAAATCGAAAAACACATCATATATGAAGCTGGACGAACATAACATTAGGAAATCAAAAACCACATCACTCAGTTCAATAGAAAACCGCCACATCAGAAAATAAATCAGCGTTCATTAATTATTCCCATTAATTGACTGCATTGCAAAATTTCCATTTTTGTTGTTTGTGTGTATACATTACACTTTTGAGAGATTATACTCTCCCTCTTAATTGACTGTACAAATTGTTTCCCATTCTATAAATCTCATTAGATCTTTATTTTAAATATTTGCATTTATTTTCAATCAATCCATCTTAATTTGCCAAATTTACATCCATAATAATTTGTTTTGTTATATATTCTCATTAATGTTAATTATGTCATTAATTCAGCCAATCAATTTATTCCCAATCCTTATCTATTCATCAATTAGGTATGTTACACATTTATTTACACTTTTGAATGTGTGCAATTAATTAGGATATATGTATATATACATAAACAATTTAAACTAATCAATCCCATGGTTAATTTTATTCATTCATAGTCACTTTTCTTAATTTATTGCTTACTAATTTTAACCATTCTCCATTGATTTTTGTCTGTCATAACATTCATTTGTTAACGTCTTATCCTCCTTTCTAAATCTTCTGTTTATAAACATTAAAGATTTAAACTTCAAGAATATATATTTTATAAACAAATTTAGTTTCCTCGTCTTACATGTTTACAATCTACGTTAATTTCCAATTAACGTACATTAGTAAATGTTGTAACGCATGTTAATTACAATTGTAACGTACATTAATCGCTAATAATGTGCATTTATTGTCAATAAATCTTTTTACCATTTCTCTCCTTATACATATGTGTGTGTGTGTATTAATACAATACTCTTATTTCCAATTAATTTCATTAATCAAATTCAAATATTTAAATGTGCGTATAAACGCGTAAGCTATTTAAATAATTCCAAACTTTGTGTATATAATATGTTTCCCTTTTTAATAATTCTACCGACTCATTGCTGACTATGTACATATGTAATTTAACACACATCAGCAGTCAATCAATCAATTATAATTAATGTAAGTTACCAATTTCATATGTGTAATTGCTTCTGATGCCAAAGCTTCAAACGATCATAACTTCTTCGTTTGAACTCCGTTTGGGAAACATTATATATGAAAATTAATCATAAAATTGCCACGAACACAATGGTATAAGTTTCGTGGCCAAATTCCAATATTTGCAAAATGTCCATTTTTCACATTTGTTTAAGTTTATTAATTATATTTCCATTAATTAATTAGTGTAAAAAAACGTGAGGTGTACTTTAATTTACACGTTTCCTTTAAATTTTCCCTTAATAATAACTTCTTCTATTTTAATTCCTTTTTAATTATTTTTCCCCTGAATTATCGGGGTGTTACATGGAAGGTCGAAAACGTGTTAAATATACGAACCTTGATTTCTATATGCGATCATTTTTAACTAAATAATCGATTGGTCGACTATTGAACTTGACTAAATATACTTAGGAAGTATCTAAATTCTTCGCAGCTGCATACACTTTGAGAATCGCTGGGAAGGAGCAATGGTATGAAATGTCTCTAGCTTTAAGAACATTATATATGAGATCCCCCAAGGAGGGCTCCTCTTTATATAGTTCACTTACTTCTAAAAGAACTGGAATTGAGTTTATCGGAAATTCATTGATTGGTTTTGGAGAGTCCGGGATAGGTAAGTGTTTTACTCACTGAATACCAAAACTTGTATACGTGTCTACGTTTTGGAAGTAGTAGTGAAGTGGAAAGTTATAGAGTTGACCTGTCTATCCTAAAGTTAAGTTCAAGGAAGAAGTCAACATTAACATTTCAGACTTATATTATAGAGTTGAACTATCTATCCCAAGGTTAAGTCCATGGGACAGGCCAGCGTTAGCATTTGTCAAACAGGCTTATACAGGAATCCATGGAGTGATTAGTGTTTTGTTTGAGTGATGAAGACTCATGTGAGAGATGTTGAACGTGACCTCGACTTCAAAAATGACATAAAACTGAGTAGGCCTCATATCCAATGGGTTTAGCAAACCCATATGGTATATCAACTCCATATCTAGAATATGCTTATCAATGTTGCTAACGGGAGTTGATGGTATTTGGTATCACATGTTAGGGCACGGACCCACTATGTTTCTCCTAATAGGTATATATTACCTAGAGATATACTATGCTCAGAGGTTGTTTCCAACCCCTTGTGCAGAAGAGTGGTTTCGGCTTGACGGAAGAGATCTCCACAGAAAATCCGTATGTGAACGTACCTTACCGATTATAGATGTACCTTTAATATCATTGTGTTGTAAGATGCAAGCAACACAGCTATTTTCTGATTTATTTTCTACACCCTAGACATTATCTATAATATCACACTATATTAACTTAATGAATGGTTGGTTTCTTTTGATCGAAATTCCATTACGGTGATCCATACTGTAACGACCCGATATTTTCAACCATTCGCATCCGCACATGTTGGACTTGAATTGCTCAAAGTACCGCGTTGTAAATAAAATTTGGCAAATCTCAGAATATACAGTAAATAAATAATCACATATCACAGACATAGAGTAATATAATGCAGCGGAAACAAAGAAATAGTAGTTCATGAAGCTACTATATAAATACATCAGAGTTAAGTAAGATACAACAGAAGAAATAAAGTACAACAAAAGTCTCAATATGATAACCAAGTACAAGCTGAATAGAACAACATAACTGAGATAGATAAAACTAGATAAGTAGATAATCTCCAGCGATTCCAATCTCCAGAAAGTGGAATCCAAATCTGTGAATACTCAGGCTGACCCGAGCATAAATAAAAATACAAACACTCGAGTCAGGACATACATACTTATACAATGTAAACCAACTCAAGTGAACTATAGTAAAAGTACAAGTAACTTAAAGAATGCTTAGGATCGCCCATTCTTTAAGGATCCGTTAAACTATCTACTATGTAGTAATATTCGCTATTATAATAATGTCTAATCATAAAATAAACATACTTTTAAATAGCGTTAAGGCTTTACATTTTCCACCTTAACACGTAAAATGCCAATAGTCTACACAGTACCTGCATACTTCGAAAGGCTATGAGAAAATACTCCATAGGTACGACACAAATAGAAACTCGTAGTAAAGCTCGATATGGTAGGTGACACGGCACACAAGGCAATGCCAGGGTAGATATACCAATTACGCACACGGACTGATGGAAACGCATAACAGCCACTACGGCTCCACCTCGGACAACACTCCAAAATCAAGGGGTGCACCCAAACAATCACAAAGTAATAGAATGGTATCGAAGAAGTGCATCCGATAAGAGGTGCTACCTCATTGGCCCGAGATCGCTCCTGTTTTAGCCACCTTATGCCAACTCACGGGAGTTGAGTCCACGTATATACCTTAGTATCGTCGCCACCATCCTACTTCATTCTGGAAACTCCACCGCTTACACAGTTGTTAAAGTGGTTTTCGGTATCGATAGAGAGTATGTCCATATTCGATCCTGGTCTCTTTAACAACCAATCGTTATTATAACCCGTGGTTATAATTTAAAAATAATATTTTATACTTCAAAATAGAATATCCTTTCAAATCCAAATCTTTATCAAAATAAAGATTAAATCAATTCCAAACCATTTCAATATATTTAAAATATCATATTATTTCAAAACTTCATTTCAAATCATTTTAATATATCAAAACATCATATCTTTTCAAAACTTCATTTCAAATCATTTTAATATATCAAAATATCGTATCATTTCAAAACTTCATTATCAAATCATTTAATATATCAAAATATCATATCTTTTCAAAACTTCATTATCAAATCATCATTTGAGTTCAAATCCAAATATTTAACTTTAAATACCTTTTAAATTCAAAGATATCATTCATTTATTATCATTTTAAGTCACCTTTTAAACAGTTTATATTTCAATCAAAATAATTCATCTAAACCATTTAAAAGTGTAATTATTATACATTCAAATCAAGTATTCAATTTCCAAAGTTTTAAACTATTCTGAGTTCATTTACTAAGTTAAAAACCATAAACATTGAAAATTTCAGCCTTTCACAGCATTCAGAAAAAGCTATTATAAGTTATTCTTGAAAACATTTTAATTCAGCAAAGACAACATTTTAAAACTTCTGTTAAATCTCAGTTTAATTGAAATTTAGTTTAAAACAGCAAAGACAACATTTCCAGAAATGTTGTAATAGCTCAGGTTTCAAATTAAAGGTTTTAATTAAATTCAGCAAAGACAGCAGACCACTACAGCATTTACAGAACTGCTGTAATAGGCCTTTATTAAGTTTTTAGCCTTTTAATTTACTACAACAACTACAGCATTTTAGAACAGCTGTAATAGCCTCTTTATCAAGCTTTTAGTTCATTTACAGAAATCATAACATTTCTGAATGCTATAAAAAGTAATTTCCAGATTTTAGTGTATTTCCAGCAAATAATAACCTTCAATATTAAACCTTTTAAACATTATAAAAATCATATTTTGACATTCAAAAATGTTCATTAAAATTACACTTTTAATTTATGATTTTTATAAGAAACATTTACAGTAAAATCCAAATTTCCAATAATTTTACTTAACAAATCCAAATGTACAATTTTCTTTTCTTCACGTTTTTAACAAACAAACTTAACACTTATATTTTATTTCCATTTCACAAATTAAACTAAATTTTCAATTTTATTTAATTAACTTAAACCTTTAAAAAAAAACCAAATTCACATTTCCAGGTCAAGTTATATTTTAAAATTACACTTTTAAGCATTCATTTATTTAACCATTTTAATACATAGAAAACTCAATAACACTTTATTAAATCATTTAAATTCAAATCAAATTATCATATTTACCATTTTCCAAATATAATCAAATTTCCATTTTATTTATACAACTTAAATATCATTTTAAAACCAAAATTCCAAATTTCCAAACTTAAGTTATATTTCAAAAATTCACTTTTACCATTCATTTAAATTACATTTTTAACTTCTAGAAAAATCCAAATTTCTTTATTTAAACATTAAAAATCCAATTTAAATCAAATTTCATAATTTTACACTTTTAAAAATATTTAAAATATTCAAAATACTTTATAAAAATAACCACGGGCCTGTATATAGTTTTCTAACCTAGGTCAAGTGATACGGATATGTATCATTTCAATCCGTAGTTTAAAAAACAAAAATCCAGGTTCTATCATTTCAAACCCGCAATCCCAAGTTAAAATAAAATAAATAAAAACCGTTCAGGCCTATCATTTCAGCCCATAACGATTTTTCCCTATTCTAAAGTCCGTTCGGGTATGTATCATTTCAACCCATAGTGAATCTAATCTACAGGGAACTTGCAGTGTGATAAACAGGTATAAATGAACAGTTTAACAATAAATAACAGTAACAGATAATATGACAGGTAAAA
The DNA here is from genome assembly GCA_030737815.1 of Allium fistulosum. NCBI lineage: Eukaryota > Viridiplantae > Streptophyta > Magnoliopsida > Asparagales > Amaryllidaceae > Allium > Allium fistulosum. Next base: position 1,030,741,084 of record CM060905.1, read on the forward strand.
TAACAGGTTTTACATCATATAATTAATAATCATAGGCAGTTATAACATCATATATAATATTCTACACATTCAATTGTTGTCAATTCACATTTGCATAAGTATAAATGTCAGGTGAGATTTACTCACCTCTATGGCTGGAGATTGCAATACAAATGACACAACGGAATCAAAAGCACGATGACAAGACTAGAATTTGAGTGGAGAGCGAGATCCAAGCTATAGAACTTGTGTTACAACCCAAAACCAAACAAAATAAAATTACAATTCAATACAACATTCAATTTGAAATAACTTTGAAATGAAAAGTGATTTGAATACACAACTTTTTGCCTTGCTTTCTACATTTGCTTGCACGGCCTAGGGGATGGTTTCGGTTCAGGTTTGGGTCAGGTATGGTCTAGTTTGGACCTAAAAAGGCTTGGCTACAAGGCAAGAACAAGGAGGAGGTTACAAGGCATGAGAATACAAAGGGTCTAAGCTTGATAGTGGAGTTTCGGTGCACCACAAGGCTCGTCTACAAGCATTGTTTGGCTCGGCTCTTCATGTTTCAGATCTAAATAGAGGATGAAGTGATGGGTGGTGGTCATACCAAGGTGATGGTGGCGGCTATGGTGGTGGATGAAGGTGGTGAAGCAATATAGGTCGGGTAGTGTTGTTTTTAAGGGGTTTCAACATTTGTTTGTGGTGTTTTGTCTCAAGGAGGGTCTCGGCCTGGCCAAGGCTGAAGGAGTAGGTGGTGATGGTGACAAGGATGAGATGTAGGTGGTGGTGGCCGCGGCTATGAAGTGGAGGAAGTACAAAAGAATCCAAGAAAACAAGGCAAAAAGTATGAAAATGAGAAGAAAAGAGAAAAAAAGAAGATGCCATTACCAATAATTTTCTTAGCCGTGCAAAATGAAATGGAGAAGGAGTTTCTCACGTGAATTTTGAAGGGAATACATGGCAAATGAAAAGAAGCACGGCCAAAAGAAGTGTAAATGAAGAGTTATGGAAATGAAGAGGTTGGCAAATGAAAAGACTTAAGTTTTTAAAAGCTCTTTAAACCTTTCATTTTCCTTTTTCTTTAATTCCATTTAAAACAAAAATAAAATCAGTAATTTACTTTTAAAACTGAAACAAAGTAATATAAAATAAAAATAAATAATAAATTTTAAAGAAAATGGAAAGAGAATTAAAGAAATTGCTTAAAATTCAAAACAGGGTTCAAAATTACAATTAAATCATCATTGGCTTTGAAAAAATATCCACTTCATTTTAAAAATGTTCTAAAGCAAAACTTTGAAATAAATAATTCATTTATCATTTCTAAAGTGAAATAAATAATTAAATTTTAGAGAAAATAGAAAAAGAATAAAGAAATAGTTTATTAAATTTAAACAAGGCTTTAAATTACAAATAAAACATCACTAGCTTTATAAAATTTCTATTTCACTTTAAAACAAATAAAAAGTCAAATAAGTAAAATAAATGATGAACAAAATAAAGTGGAGATTAAATAAAATAAGGTCTTAAGGAAATAGAGGAATAAATAAAGAATTTCTTTAATTAATTGAAACTTGAGATTAAAAATTGTAAACAAAATATAATTGACATTGGAAAATGTCAATTACACTTTTAAAAATGTTTTAAAACCAAAATATATACATAACATGTTAGTTTACCCATATAAATATAAATTAGAACATTACATGACTAGAAAAAATATTATTTATATAATTTAAAATAAACAATTTTGTTAAATACAGTAAATTACACACAATATTTAAAAGAACATAACTTTCACATTATAAATCAGATTTCAACGGAACGAAAAACAGTATTCTTGAAATTTTATTTACTTTCATAATAAAAGATAAAATTCAAAATTTCATCATTTTAAAATTTTAAATTAAAAGTCAAAGTTTGACCATATTGACCAAAATTCACATTTCTGGAAAATATCTTATTTATTCATGTTTGAAATTATAATTCGCATTCAAAACACAATTTTTATTTAAAATAACAAAATTATCTAATTTAAATAAATAAAATAAAGTTTTTAAATCAGGAAATTAAATTAAAGTAATTAAAATATATAATTAAAATAATCACAAAATACAGGGTTGTTACACTCTCCCCCACTCAAAACTTTTCATCCCCGAAAAGGAATGAGGTACGGGAAAGCACAGAAAAGATAAAATGAAATAAGATTAAGACAAGATGACAAGAAGATTGAAATTGTACCTGATAACTGTTATTATAGGTATGTTTAACTAGGTGGAGATTATCAAAGATTATAGAAAGATTTCTAAACAGAAAGATTATAGAGAAATGTCTACACCAGCCTGAAGCAAGATAAGGAAAATAAGGACAACCAAAAGATAGTTTGAAAAACAAAATAAGATAATAAGTTTGAAACCATGGAAATTTCAACTTAAATTGATAATTAATTTTTACACAAGTTAAATAAACCTTAACTATCTCTAATTTCATTATCTTATCATCCAATTTTCTTAATTTAACAATCTCTAAAATCCTGGATTTGAAAAATCATTTATTATACTCATATTGTATTCAGTAAATCTAATTCTTCTTTATTCCTAATTAAAATTAAATTTATTCCTCTTAATATTTTTATCACCTATGTTAAATATACTTACACCAATTATAACTGCTTTAATTTATTCTTAGCTCCTTTAACATCATTTTATATTGTAAATTATTCCATTTACCCTATTTCTATTTACCTCAGTAAATCTTTTATAACTAAAATTTAAGTGTTTAACATTTATTATAACCACTCAAATTTTATTTATAAAAATCTTTTTATATTGTATATCATCCAATTACATTGTTAACTTTTAAAAATTTAGGTAAGTTATATTGGAATGCAATGGGGTATTATACAAATAAAACTTTCCAATTCAATTATCTCAAGTTTGAATCATTTATTCAAAATTTTGATTTTCTTTTTATAATTGAAATTATTCTTTAAGATAAAGTTTAAGAATAAAATTTCTGATTCCTTTCAAACCATTTAGAGATAAATAAATGTATGTACAAAATTTGTCAAATCAAATTTATATCATATCTCTATATATATTATAAATCATGTCATATTTTAGAAATTTTCAAATCTATTAAATTTTCCAAAACAAAGCTGTAGCAAGACTACAGAACGGTCTCTTTACTTCGAAACTCGAAAATGAACGTCGATGATGCCGCGGTCATCACCGAAATTATTTTCCAGCGACAAAGAGAAGAGCACTAATTTTTTTAAACTTTAAAATTCCTTGGAAATAAATTTCTATTCGAAAATACTTTAAATAATATATCCCTTTTTAAAACTTTAAACACAAGGTTTGAAACCATCGGAAATTGAATTCTCAAATTCTTGTTTTAGATTCATTTTAAATTTTCAAATAAACTTATAACCATGTTTTATAGTTCAATTATTTATATATGGAAAAAGAGATAATGATATATATAAAATCAAATATTATCTCTTAACAACCAATTTATTAAAGATCCAAAAAAAAATTAAAATATAGTTACAAAATTTATTTCATTACTAAATTTGAAAAAAAACCATATTGTGTCAGTTTTCTCTGTTCAAGTGTTTTGGAGATCCTATCGATATCGCTGATCAGACGAACTAATCGGAAACCCAAATCAACATCAACAACTCAAACAACATAATATATTAAACATTTCAGATTTTCAAAGCAAGGATAGAGATTTAAATTTGATGGACTCAAGTCAAAGAGAATTCTGATTTGAAGATAAGTAGGAGACAAAAGATAAGTTGACTAAGTAATAGAATAGGAAGATGTATAAGCTTATATAAATCGCGGGCAACCTTAACCGGGTCAACCGTGACTTAAAGAATAAGATCGATGTGGATTTTCTGGGGTAAATCTATATTCGATCTCAAGAGATAGAATATCGAATTTGGAGTAACAAAAGATATTAGCATCTAAACCAAAGATAAATATAAATCTCTGGTGAGTCGATGCTAATTGTAAAGGAGTTTCCCCCTTTTACAAGTCATTAGAATATTGGCGAGACCGCCGATTCACTATAAAGATCATTCGAAGTGGAGTTATGGGATACTCCAGAATCAAAAGAAGATGAATAGTGAGGGACATCAATGGATTTTGGAACCGCAGGGAACATTCCAAAATTCAAAGGAAATTCGAAACAAAGAGGGAGAGATTCAAACTCGAACGAAAGTGATTCTATAATAATCTACTCCATATGCTGAGTTTTGCATCAAACCCCTCGCTCTGATACCAACTGTAACGACCCGATATTTTCAACCATTCGCATCCGCACATGTCGGACTTAAATTGCTCGAAATACCACGTTGTAAATAAAATTTGGCAAATATCAGAATATACAGTAAATAAATAATCACATATCACAGACACAGAGTAATATAATGCAGTGGAAACAAAGAAATAGTAGTTCATGAAGCTACTATATAAATACATCAGAGTTAAGTAAGATACAACAAAAGAACTAAAGTACAACAGAAGTCTCAATATGATAACCAAGTACAAGCTGAATAGAACAACATAACTGAGATAGATAAAACTAGATAAGCAGATAATCTCCAGCGATTCCAATCTCCAGAAAGTGGAATCCAAATCTGTGAATACTCAGGCTGACCCGAGCGTAAAAAAAAATCCAAACACTCGAGTCAGGACATACATACTTATACAATGTAAACCAACTCAAGTGAACTGTAGTAAAAGTACAAGTAACTTAAAGAATGCTTGGGATCTCCCATTCTTTAAGGATCCGTTAAACTATCTACTTTGTAGTAATATTCGCTATTATAATAATGTATAATCATAAAATAAACATACTTTTAAATAGCGTTAAGGCTTTACATTTTCCACCTTAACACGTAAAATGCCAATAGTCTACACAGTACCTGCATACCTCGAAAGGCTATGAGAAGATACTCCATAGGTACGACACAAATAGAAACTCGTAGTAAAGCTCGATATGGTAGGTGACACGGCACACAAGGCAATGCCAGGGTAGATATACCAATTACGCACACGGACTGATGGAAATGCATAGCAGCCACTACGGCTCCACCTCGGACAACACTCCCAAATCAAGGGGTGCACCCAAACAATCACAAAGTAATAGAATGGTATCGAAGAAGTGCGTCCGATAAGAGGTGCTACCTCATTGGCCCGAGATCTCTCCTGTTTTAGCCACCTTATGCCAACTCATGGGAGTTGGGTCCACATATATGTAGTCCTTGAGATGATGGGTTTGATGACAACAACCTTAGAATAAGATTATAAAATATAAATACTAACATTATAGTTTAGATATATATGTATATGCAGGATTTAACCATGCAGGTACCAAGAATGAAGACTGTACAGTATAGAGATTCAAGATATCAAGATTGAATACTCATGAGTATCAAGATTATCAAGAGTTCAAGATTTCAAGATAAGTATTGAGTCTAGAATTATGTTAAAACTTCACAATAGCACTGAAATCTTCACTCCATTTTTCTTTTGGGATGGAACCCATTTCTACCTTTTTAGTGGCTTACAAACCCACGACAAGTAGCTTACAAACCTACGACAAGTGGCTTACAAACCCACGAACATCCTGGTTTTGTACAAGTTCTCGAGTCCTGATATGATGAGATATTCTACAGGAAGAAGCTTGCAAAACTACTTCAAAATGATTTTCAAAACTACTTCAGAATGATTTTCAAAATTGCTTTTTAAAATGTTTTAGCCTTAAAAATTATCTTTTCAAATGATTTTCGAAAGGATGTTTTAGCCTTAAAATATTCTTTGTCTTTGATTTTAATAAACTCGTGTTTTTAAACTTCGTTTGTTTTAAACTATCTTTATACTTAGATTTAAATATAAAATTATAGTAAAATTATATATATATATATATATATTATTCTCTATATTTATCTATGTATTTTATCTATAGTCAAGTATATTTATAAAGTTTAAAATGGTTTTAATATAACATAAAGGTTATTTTCAAAGAAACACAAAACATCAAAATTTCCTTTGGGATGTCGACATGCCCTAGTACCCCATGTCAACATAGTGTCAGTTAGATTCAAAAACTTGAATTTCAAAAGAAGTGTCTATTCGCCATAACCTTTCACGAATGGACATGACTGTTGTTCTTCTATAAATAGGGGTTAGTTTCAACGAATTTTATATCAGATTTTCTGGTTTTTCACTTCTCTTCTTCTTCCACATTTTCTTATTCAAAATCCTATCATCACTCTGCCGAAATCAACATTGAATCTAACTAAATTATCTCTGGTTTGATTCTCTATCACTATCTCAACAAGATCCAAGTGCTATTCAGACTTATAGGCTTCTTTGTAATCTATCTAACGAGAAAAGATGTGATTGTAGCCATGGAAATCAATCAAGCGAGAAAAGGTGTGATTGTAGCCTTGGAAATCAATTGGGTGAACATGTTGCCCCGGAAATCAAGTATCTCTACCTAGAGGATTGTGATTCTGGAGGGTGTACCTCGTAGCCTTGAAACCGAGGGTTGTAATTGTTGAATTGCTTTTGAAAGGAAATCCGTACTTAGTTGTGCGGGACTGGATGTAGGGTAAATCCGAACCAGTATAAAATCTGGTGTGTTCTTTTCTTTACTGCATTTACTTTATTTCTGCATCTGTGTTTGTTTCTGTGATTATATCTGTGTCTGAATATTACATACATTTGTGTTCAAATTAACATAAACTCAAAAAGATTTAGTAATTTCTTATAAACACTATTCACCCCCCCCTCTAGTGTTATTCCTATCCTTAAGATCCATATTCCGCATTCCTTACATTTGGTATCTGAGCAAGGTTTTCAAAAGTTTCATAATTTGATTTTTGAAAAAGTTTTTTTAAAAAAAAATGGCTATGTTTAAGAAATTTGTTAATGCATGTTTAGAAATATTCAGATCATCATTGTCTCTTGAGTCTGCATATAATCAATATTCAAATACAAGTTGTCTACTAAGATTGTTTGATGTACAGGAATCATGCTTTATGGGAATTGAGGAATCAATCCAGAAAAAACAAACTGTGCAGATCAAAAAGAACAAATGGATACTCGATAGTGGATGTTCTAGACACATGACTGGGAATTCAGATATGCTGAATGATATAATATACAAAGACGAAGGACTGGTTAACTTTGGAGACAATTCAAAAGGTTATGTGATCGGCATCGGCAAAGTCGGTAACTTTGAAACTCCTATTATTACTAATGTTTTGCTAGTCAAGAATCTGAAACACGGTCTGCTAAGTATAAGTCAACTATGCGATAAAGGATATAAAATTAAATTTGAAAAAGATAAGTGTCACATTGAAGATAATAATTCAACCATAATATTTGAGGGAATTAGGAAAAAGAATATTTATATTCTTAGTATGAAAATTTCAAATGATAACTTGTGTCTTTTGGCAAATGCAAGTGACCCTTGGATTTGGCATAAGAGATTTGGGCATTTGAATTTCAAACTCTTATCTAGACTGTCAAAACATGATCTGGTAAGAGGCTTCCCTAAAATGAATTTTAAAGTAGATAGTCTATGTAATGCATGTCAACTAGGAAAACTTAGAAAAAGTTCCTTTAAATTAAAAGATATTATTTCAACTTCAAAACCTCTTGAATTACTTCATCTTGATTTATTTGGTCCATCTCAAATTCAGTCAATAAATCGCAGTAAATATGTTTATGTAATTGTAGATGATTATTCTAGATTTACATGGACAATATTTTTGAAACATAAAAGTGATACTTTTGAATGTTTTAAGAATTTTTGAAAAAGGGTTCAAAATCAATTTTCTCAAAAAATTATAACCATCCGTAGTGATCACGGTGGTGAATTTGAAAATGAAAAGTTTGAAGAACTCTGCAATAAAAAGGGTATAATTCACAATTTTTCATTTCCAAGTACTCCACAACAAAACAGAGTAGTAGAACGTAAAAATAGGACGATTCAAGAGTGTGCGAGAACTATGCTTTCTGATAGTAATTTACCAAAGTACTTTTGGGCAGAAGCAGTTGCTACCGCCTGTTATATTTTAAATAGAATTTTAATTAGACATTTAACTGATAAGACATCTTATGAACTTATTTACTCAAAGAAACCTAAGATATCTTATTTTAGAATTTTTGGAAGTAAATGTTTTATTTTAAATATAAAAGATAACTTAGATAAATTTGATCCTAAATCCGACAAAGGTATCTTTATCGGATACTCTAATAGAAGTAAAGCATACAGAGTATTTAATTTAAGAACTAATACCATCGAAGAAACAATGCATGTTTCATTTGATGAAAATTTCAAAAATTTTGAAGAAATAAATGATGAAGAGGATTTAATCACTCAAAATCAAGAGTCAACTGAAACTAATAATGAATCAAATCATCCTAATAAAAGGATTAAACTTTTAAAAGATCATCCTATAGAAAATATACTTGGAGATATGCAATCTGTTGTTAAAACTAGAAACCAACTAAATCAAATGAGTAATGTAGCTTTTATATCAACTATTGAACCCAAAAATCTAGAAGAAGCATCAACTGATGATTCATGGATTTTGGCTATGCAAGAAGAATTAAATCAATTCACTAGAAATGATGTTTGGGAACTTGTTCCTAGACCTGAAAATAAAACAATAATTGGAACTAAATGGGTTTATAAAAATAAAATGAACGAACAAGGAGAGGTTGTTAGAAATAAAGCCTGGTTAGTCGCTCAAGGTTATTGTCAAGAAGAAGGAATAGATTTTGATGAAACCTTTGCCCCGTAGCAAGATTATAAGCCATTAGGATTCTACTTGCTTTCGCAAATCATAATAATTTCAAATAATTTTAAATGGATGTTAAAAGTGCATTTTTAAATGGTTTTGTAAAAGAAGAAGTATTTGTTAAACAACCACCACTTTTTGAAAATGATAAATTTCCAAATCATGTTTACAAACTTAAGAAAGCTCTATATGGTCTAAAGCAAGCTCCTAGAGCCTGGTATGATAGACTAAGATCTTACTTGTTACAATCAAATTCTGAAATAGGTAAAGTAGATAATACTCTTTTTATTAAAAGAAATAAAAATGATATTCAACTAGTACAAGTCTACGTAGATGATAACATTTTTGGATCAACTAATTTTGAAATGAATAAAGAATTTTCTGAAATAATGACAAAAGAGTTTGAGATGATTCATATGGGTGAATTAAACTTCTTTTTAGGATTACAAATAAAACAATTAGATAATGGTATCTTTATTAGTCAAGAAAAATATGCTAAAGACCTTGTTAGTAAATTTGGTTTGACTACTGCGAGTGGAAAACCCACTCCCATGGCAACCAATGAGTACCTTAGTAAAGAAGATCTTTCGAAAGATGTAGATCAAAAATTATATAGAGGAATGATTGGATCACTACTCTATATCACTGCAAGTAGACCTGGTATCATGCATAGTGTCTGTCTCTGTGCAAGGTATTAATCCCAACCTAAAGAAACTCACTTAAAAGCTGTAAAACGTATTATAAGATATGTTAAACACACCTTTGATTATGGCTTATTTTATCCTAAAAACGATTCGTTTGACTTAATATCTTACTATGATGCTGATTATGCTGGTTGTAAATCAGACCGAAAAAGTACAAGTGGAACTTGTCACTTTTTAGGGCATTCTTTGATTTCCTGGTTTAGTAAAAAGCAAAACACAGTTTCTCTATCAACAACTGAAGCAGAGTATATTTCTGCTGCTTTGGCTTATTCTCAAGTAATATATATGCAACAAACTTTAAAAGATTTTGGTTTAAATATCTCAAAATCACCAATTTATTGTGATAATACTAGTACAATAAATTTATCCAAAAATACTACTCAACATGCTCGAACTAAACATATTGATATCAGACACCATTTTCTCAGAGATAATATAAGTAAAGAAGTAATTACTCTCGACTATATCAATTCTGAAAATCAAATTGCTGATATCTTAACAAAACCCTTAAATGAATCTACATTTACTAAATTAAGAAGAGAATTAGGTATTTGTTCATTAACTGAAGTATAAAATATAAATAACAAGTATAATTAAAAATTAATTCAAAATAAATTAAATAGGCAAAAATTCAAGAACCATGTCGACATCCTCCCTAGACCCATGTCGACATATAACGTTTTTTAATTTTTTAATTTTTTCCTACCAAAATTCATATAAGTGGTTATAAATTTCTCCTATTTCAAAATTTTCTTCATTCTCTCTGTTCTCTTTCTGTTCTATCTTCTGAGATCAATTTATCAATGGCCTCCTCTTCCAAATCAAACATAAAATCAACTTTTTCGTTCCCATCGCCTACTTCTGGTCCGTTTCAACAATCAACGCTCGCTCCTGTGACGAAAATGGAGGATTCTCTGAAGGATACCCTTCAGTTAATGACTGAAATCCAAGTAATGCAACTTCGAATGGCCAAAGAACAAGAGAGGCAAGGCAAAATCCTTAGGAATTTGCAAAAATTTCTTATGGATAATCATGCTAACCCAATCTTGATTGACGAGGACTCTTCAGGAGATCATGAACAAGAGGAAAGTGAAGAAGAAGAACCAATGGAATAAGAGATTGCGGAAGATAACGACAAAGTCATTTGCGTTGGCGAAGTGTGCTTTGACAAAGATGGAAATCTTGTCGAACAACGTGGAAATTTCTGTTTCCACTATCCAAATTGTTCGGTTCATAGATCTCCTATGTTCAAAGACTCACAATAGTTTCTTCTCTTTCTTTCATATTTGTTGTTTGTTTTTTTACGTTCTCTACGAAAATGTAAATATAAACAAATATATAATTATTAAATAATGTGTGTTCTTATATATGTTTTATTAAAAGTATTATTATATAGATTCTTAGTTAGGAGAGTTTGTAATTTAGGACTAAAGTTTTAGTTTTATAATTAAGTGTTGATTATTTATGATAACACTATCATTATAATCATATAGGATATTAGACTAAGAGTTATATAGTTTGGAGTTAGTTTGTTTTTGTTGATGACAAAGGGGGAGAAATATAAAATAGGGTAGTTAGGCATAGATTAAGGGGGAGTTATTAGGATAGAAGTAATATTTTATAAACAAAGGTTGTCATCATCAAAAAGGGGTAGATTGTTAGTCCTTGAGATGATGGTTTTGATGACAACAACCTTAGAATAAGATTATAAAATATAAATACTAACATTATAGTTTAGATATATATGTATATGCAGGATTTAACCATGCAGGTACCAAGAATGAAGACTGTACAGTATAGAGATTCAAGATATCAAGATTGAAGACTCATGAGTATCAAGATTATCAAGAGTTCAAGATTTCAAGATAAGTATTGAGTCTAGAATTATGTTAAAACTTCACAATAGCACTGAAATCTTCACTCCATTTTTCTTTTGGGATGGAACCCATTTCTACCTTTTTAGTGGCTTACAAACCCACGACAAGTAGCTTACAAACCTACGACAAGTGGCTTACAAACCCACGAACATCCTGGTTTTGTACAAGTTCTCGAGTCCTGATATGATGAGATATTCTGTAGGAAGAAGCTTGCAAAACTACTTCAAAATGATTTTCAAAACTACTTCAGAATGATTTTCAAAATTGCTTTTCAAAATGTTTTAGCCTTAAAAATTATATTTTCAAATGATTTTCAAAAAGATGTTTTAGCCTTAAAATATTCTTTGTCTTTGTTTTTAATAAACTCGTATTTTTAAACTTTGTTTGTTTTAAACTATCTTTATACTTAGATTTAAATATAAAATTATAGTAAAATTATATATATATTATTCTCTATATTTATCTATGTATTTTATCTATAGTCAAGTATATTTATAAAGTTTAAAATAGTTTTAATATAAGATAAAGGTTATTTTCAAAGAAAAACAAAACATCAAAATTTCCTTTGGGATTCGACATGCCCTAGTACCCCATGTCGACATAGTGTCGGTTAGATTCAAAAATTTGAATTTCAAAAGAAGTGTTTATTCGCCATAACCTTTCACGAATGGACATGACTGTTGTTCTTTTATAAATAGGGGTTAGTTTCAACGAATTTTATATCAGATTTTCTGGTTTTTCACTTCTCTTCTTCTTCCACATTTTCTTATTCAAAATCCTATCATCACTCTGCCGAAATCAACATTAAATCTAACTAGATTATCTCTGGTTTGATTCTCTATCACTATCTCAACAAGATCCAAGTGGTATTCAGAGTTATAGGCTTCTTTGTAATCTATCTAGCGAGAAAAGGTGTGATTGTAGCCTTGGAAATCAATCAAGCGAGAAAAGGTGTGATTGTAGACTTGGAAATCAATTGGGTGAACTTGTTGCCCCGGAAATCAAGTATCTCTACCCAGAGAATTGTGATTCTGGAGGGTGTACCTCGTAGCCTTGAAACTGAGGGTTGTAATTATTGAATTGCTTTTGAAAGGAAATCCGCACTTAGTTGTGCGGGGCTGAATGTAGGGTAACTCCGAACCAGTATAAAATCCGGTGTGTTCTTTCCTTTACTGCATTTATTTATTTCTGCATCTGTGTTTGTTTCTGTGATTATATCTGTGTCTGAATATTACATACATTTGTGTTCAAATTAACATAAACTCAAAAAGATTTAGTAATTTCTTATAAACACTATTCATCCCCCCTCTAGTGTTATTCCTAGCCTTAAGATCCATATTCCGCATTCCTCACAGTATATACCTTAGGATCGTCGCCACCATCCTACTTCATTCTGGAAACTCCACCGCGTACACAGTTGTTAAAGTGGTTTTCGGTATCGATAGAGAGTATGTCCATATCCGATCCCGGTCTCTTTAACAACCAATCGTTATTATAACCCGTGGTTATAATTTAAAAATAATATTTTATACTTCAAAATAGAATATCCTTTCAAATCCAAATCTTTATCAAAATAAAGATTAAATCAATTCCAAACCATTTCAATATATGTAAAATATCATATTATTTCAAAACTTCATTTCAAATCATTTTAATATATCAAAACATCATATCTTTTCAAAACTTTATTTCAAATCATTTTAATATATCAAAATATCGTATCTTTTCAAAACTTCATTATCAAATCATTTCATATATCAAAATATCATATCTTTCAAAACTTCATTATCAAATCATCATTTGAGTTCAAATCCAAATATTTAACTTTAAATACCTTTTAAATTCAAAGATATCATTCATTTATTATCATTTCAAGTCACCTTTTAAACAGTTTATATTTCAATCAAAATAATTCATCTAAACCATTTAAAAGTGTAATTATTATAATTTCAAATCAAGTATTCAATTTCCAAAGTTTTAAACTATTCTGAGTTCATTTACTAAGTTAAAAACCATAAACATTGAAAATTTCAGCCTTTCACAGCATTCAGAAAAAGCTGTTATAAGTTATTCTTGAAAACATTTTAATTCAGCAAAGACAGCATTTTAAAACTGCTGTTAAATCTCAGTTTAGTTGAAATTTAGTTTAAAACAGCAAAGACAGCATTTCCAGAAATGTTGTAATAGCTCAAGTTTCAAATTAAAGGTTTTAATTAAATTCAGCAAAGACAGCAGACCACTACAGCATTACAGAACTGCTGTAATAGGCCTTTATTAAGTTTTTAGCCTTTTAATTTACTACAGCAACCACAGCATTTCAGAACTGCTGTAATAGCCTCTTTTTCAAGCTTTTAGTTCATTTACAGAAATCATAACATTTCTGAATGCTATAAAAAGTAATTTCCAGATTTTAGTGTATTTCCAGCAAATAATAACCTTCAATATTAAACCTTTTAAACATTATAAAAATCATATTTTGACATTCAAAAATGTTCGTTAAAATTACTCTTTTAATTTATGATTTTTATAAGAAACATTTACAGTAAAATCTAAATTTCCAATAATTTTACTTAACAAATCCAAATGTACAATTTTCTTTTCTTCACATTTTTAACAAATAAACTTAACACTTATATTTTATTTCCATTTCACAAATTAAACTAAATTTTCAATTTTATTTAATTAACTTAAACCTTTAATAAAAACCAAATTCACATTTCCAAGTCAAGTTATATTTTAAAATTACACTTTTAAGCATTCATTTATTTAACCATTTTAATACATAGAAAACTCAATAACACTTTATTAAATCATTTAAATTCAAATTCAAATCAAATTATCATATTTACCATTTTCCAAATATAATCAAATTTCCATTTTATTTATATAACTTAAATATCATTTTAAAACCAAAATTCCAAATTTCCAAACTTAAGTTATATTTCAAAAATTCACTTTTACCATTCATTTAAATTACATTTTTAACTTCTAGAAAAATCCAAATTTCTTTATTTAAACATTAAAAATCCAATTTAAATCAAATTTCATAATTTTACACTTTTAAAAATATTTAAAATATTCAAAATACTTTATAAAAATAACCACGGGCCTGTATATAGTTTTCTAACCTAGGTCAAGTGATACGGATATGTATCATTTCAATCCGTAGTTTAAAAAACAAAAATCCGGGTTCTATCATTTCAAACCCGCAATCCCAAGTTAAAATAAAATAAATAAAAACCGTTCAGGCCTATCATTTCAGCTCATAATGATTTTTCCTTATTCTAAAGTCCGTTCGGGTATGTATCATTTCAACCCATAGTGAATCTAATCTACAGAGAACTTGCAGTGTGATAAACAGGTATAAATGAACAGTTTAACAATAAATAACAGTAACAGATAATATGATAGGTAAAATAACAGGTTTAACATCATATAATTAATAATCATAGGCAGTTATAACATCATATATAATATTCTACACATTCAATTGTTGTCAATTCACATTTGCATAAGTATAAATGTCAGGTGAGATTTACTCACCTCTATGGTCGCAGATTGCAATAAAAATGACACAACGGAATCAAAAGCACGATGACAAGACTAGAATTTGAGTGGAGAGCGAGATCCAAGCTATAGAACTTGTGTTACAACCCAAAACAAAACAAAATAAAATTACAATTCAATACAACATTCAATTTGAAATAACTTTGAAATGAAAAGTGATTTGAATACACAACCTTTTGCCTTGCTTTCTACATTTGCTTGCACGGCCTAGGGGATGGTTTTGGTTCAGGTTTGGGTCAGGTATGGTCTGGTTTGGACCAAAAAAGGCATGGCTACAAGGCAAGAACAAAGAGGAGGTTACAAGGCATGAGAATACAAAAGGTCTAGACTTGATAGTGGAGTTTTGGTGCACCACAAGGCTCGTCTGCATGCATTGTTTGGCTCAGCTCTTCATGTTTCAGATCTAAACAGAGGATGAAGTGATGGGTGGTGGTCATACCAAGGTGATGGTGGCGGCTATGGTGGTGGCTAAGGTGGTGGATGAAGGTGGTGAAGCAATATAGGTTGGCTAGTGTTGTTTTTAAGGGGTTTCAACATTTGTTTGTGGTGTTTTGTCTCAAGGAGGGTCTCGGCCTGGCCAAGGCTGAAGGAGTAGGTGGTGATGGTGACAAGGAGGAGATGTAGGGGGTGGTGGCCGTGGCTATGAAGTGGAGGAAGTACAAAAGAATCCAAGAAAACAAGGCAAAAAGTATGAAAATGAGAAGAAAAGAGAACAAAAAGAAGATGCCATTACCAATTTTCTTAGCCGTGCAAAATGAAATGGAGAAGGAGTTTCTCACATGAATTTTGAAGGGAATACATGGCAAATGAAAAGAAGCACGGCCAAAAGAAGTGTAAATGAAGAGTTATGGAAATGAAGAGGTTGGCAAATGAAAAGACTTAAGTTTTTAAAAGCTCTTTAAACCTTTCATTTTCCTTTTTCTTTAATTCCATTTAAAACAAAAATAAAATCAGTAATTTACTTTTAAAACTGAAACAAAGTAATATAAAATAAAAATAAATAATAAATTTTAAAGAAAATGGAAAAAGAATTAAAGAAATTTCTTAAAATTCAAAACAGGGTTCAAAATTACAATTAAATCATCATTGGCTTTGGAAAAATATCCACTTCATTTTAAAAATGTGCTAAAGCAAAACTTTGAAATAAATAATTCATTTATCATTTCTAAAGTGAAATAAATAATTAAATTTTAGAGAAAATAGAAAAAGAATAAAGAAATAGTTTATTTAATTTAAACAAGGCTTAAAATTACAAATAAAACATCACTAGCTTTATAAAATTTCTATTTCACTTTAAAACAAATAAAAAGTAAAATAAGTAAAATAAATGATGAACAAAATAAAGTGATTAAATAAAATAAGGTCTTAAGGAAATAGAGGAATAAATAAAGAATTTCTTTAATTAATTGAAACTGGAGATTAAAAATTGTAAACAAAATATAACTTTTTTTTAAAGGCAAGCAGGGTTGAATGGACCCTTACCATATTTATTAACCACACATAAACAAAAACAAAAACAAAAACAAAAGAGAGCACTAACAAGCTAGTGCTCACAAAAGCAACAGGGAAGACTAAGAATAAAAAAGAAAGAAAGACTCAAACAAAACAAACAAGACAGAACAAGGAAGGCTAAAAACCCTATACCAGAATTCCAAAAGCAACATTCATGGAAGACTTTTCCTTGACTCTTGATATAATGATGTTTATCAAGGCACTTTCCAGTTTCATTTTATTCTCAAAAACTCTAGCATTTCTCTCAGCCCATATCACATCCACAAATACTTTCAGAATCATTAACAGCCTATAAGAAGAGGCTTCCTTCCATCTTGTTCTTCTGAAGACTCTATTCCATTCAGCACTACCAATCAATATTGGCTTAGGAAATCCTCCAAACAATAGAATAGCTTTCCAGATTCTTTTAGTAACCAAACAATCAAAATAAAGGTGAGAGCCATCTTCAATATGATTATTGCAGAAGTTACACATCATGTCCACAGCAAAACCTCTCCTACACAATTTATCCTTGGTCATGAGAGCATTTCTTAGGACTTTCCATAAAAGGAAGTTCAGTTTTTGAGATGTGTTTGTGTTCCAGACTCTAGCATGCCATCTAAAGATCGGGCTATTCTCATCTCTTATCAATGCTTTATAAATTCTTGAGATGGAGTGGCACTCAAGGTTAGCAGTCCAAACATACCCATCAGCACTAGAAGGATACTTCTTGCTTTGCACAACTGCCCACAGCTGATTGATGATAGGGTTGGAGGAGTAAGGCAAAACAATTTCACCATTATATAAATAATCAACAGCCTTGGCATTATCAGGGATGCCAGATTGATTCCTCTGCTCATAGGAGAGCAAATCATGCAATATAATTCCTTTTCCCACCCATGGTTCAAACCAGAATTTAGCTTTACTGTCAAGACCAAGCACAAGCTGGACATGAGGAAGTAAAATGCCCCTGAGTTTAAGGATATATCTCCAAACCCATCCACACAGAGGAGAGGGTTCAATTTTCCAGAAGTTCTTATTGCCAAGGTGATGATGCCTAGCCCATTTAATCCACAAATTTGGTATTTCATTAATCAGATTGTCAAAGTGCTTAGAGAATGCAGCTTGATTCTAAGTCTTCATACATTTTATTCCCAATCCACCATATTTTAGAGGTTTCTCCAATTTCGCAAAAGCAATAGGAATGCGTTTTGTAGAATACATATCACCAGTCCAAAGAAAATGATTCATAGCTTTCCTGATGCTAGCTAAAAGAGCAGAAGGTAATATAAAGCACCTGCACCAATAAACAGTCATTGCATGTATTATAGATTTTATGATTGTGGTTCTGCCAGCCTGAGTTAGCTTATTGCTTGCCCATCTATTCATAGCTTCAGTTATTCTTTCGAACAGAGGCAAACAAGCAGATGCTCCAATTTTCCTAGAGCACAAAGGGATACCTAGATGCATGGTACCCTCAGGAAGATTAGGAAGTTGACTTTCATTGTGAATGTTCTGAATTTCAGTATCATTGATAACTGCCACCATAAGGAATGACTTGCTTCTGTTGACTTGAAGACCAATGCACTTCTCAAAAGTATGAAGGATGCCTTTGAAACATTCCATAGAAGAAGCAGTAGGCTTAATAAACAGAATAACATCATCAGCAAAAAGAAGTGAGGTAATGAGAGGATTCCTACATTTGGGATGCAACTTGAAATTGTTGTTCCTGACTTGACTGTTAATAAGCTGGGTAAAGAATTCCATCACAATTATAAATAAATAAGAAGACATTGGGTCTCCCTGTCTTATTCCTCTCTGACTTCTAAAATATCCAATAGTGCCACCATCGTAACATAAAGAGAAGGAGACCGTTGAAATGCATGTATATATCCAGCTGACAAAGTGGCAAGGAAACCCCATTAATCCCATTATACCAGTCAGAGCTTCCCAGCTTACTGTATCATAGGCTCTTCTTATATCAAGCTTCATCATTGCTCTTGGAGAAACATGAGCTCTACCATAACCATTAAGAAGTTCATGAGCAACCAGCACATTATCGAGGATACTTCTATTATTCAAAAAAGCAGCTTGGTTCTCAGAAATCATAGAAGGAAGCACATGTCTAAGCCTAGCAGCAATAACTTTAGATATGCACTTGTATATTATGTTACAGCAAGCAATAGGTCGAAATGCATTAAGAGTAGCAGCATGCTTACCTTTTGGCACCAAACATAAGTTGGTAGCATTTATGGGAATAGGCAATTTATTGTGCTCAAAAAAGTTATGCATGGTTGCCTTGAAGTCATTAGCAATGACATCCCAACAATGAATAAAGAAGACAGCATTAAAACCATTAGGACCACCACAAGAATCCCTCTTCATACCAAACATAGCATTGTATATTTCTTCATCAGTTACTTTTGAAGACAAAAATTGGATATTAGACTCAGACAGGACAGGCAAAGGAGTAGACATAAGCTCATTAGGGTTAGGGTTCCATGCTTCATTAGGAGAGTAAAGTTTGATATAATGATCAATGAACGCTTTGTCAATTTCATCTGGCTTGCTTAAAGTCCTTCCTTCCTCATCTTGTATCTGGTGAATATTTCTTTTTGCATTTTTAATTTTTAGGGTACTATGATACAGTTTAGAATTTCTATCACCATACAAATCCCACTCCTTCCTCAATTTTTGTTTCTTCATGCTTAGCTCAGAGGCCATAGTTTCAGTTAAAAGCTGAGTTAGGACATGTTCTTGCTCAGATAGACTGCAATTACCTGGATCTTCAAGCATACTAAATTGAATAGTAGACAGTTGAAACTGGAGATGATTGGAGCTCTTGTTACCATCACCATACTTATTCTTTGCCTAATTCTTTAAAACTTCCTTGGTTGCTTTCAATTTTTGCTGCAAAATAGACATTTTGTTACCAAATTTAGGATGATTCCAAACATTAACAACTAAAGGCATAAATTTAGGATCTTCGATCCACGAGTTAAAAAATTTAAAACTGGAGTTCCTTTTAATGGCATTGCATTCAGTGGCTAAGAAAACAGTAGAATGGTCAGAGAGAAGAGGAGGGAGGATGTGATTCAGAGAATTAGGGAATTGTGTAAGAGCTTTGGTGTTGAGAAAGGTTAAGTCAAGTCTACTCATGGTTCTCACTCCTGATCTACTTTTGTTGTTCCAGGTGTATTTTGGACCAACATAGGCAGCTTCATGTAAATAGAAAGGGGAGTGCCACCATAACGATCATCAGCAGCTAACATACAATTAAAATCTCCTAACACAAACCAAGGGTGTGTGTCCTGCCTAAGATGTGGTAAATAGTTCAGCATATCTTGTCTTGCTGCAACATGGTTTTCCCCCATAAATAAAGGTCAGATAGAATGAAGTTGAGGTAGGAAAATGCAAGGCATGGAAATGAATGAATTGTTTATGGGATATAATTGGAGTGAGAGTGTAGAAAGTTGGATCAGAAAGGACCATAATTCTGCCATAAGGAGCCTCAACCAGATTATGATGCACACTCCATTGAGGATTAATAAGGTTAGCAGCTTTAAGGGTAAGATCAAGGTTAAGTTTGGTCTCCAGAATGCCAAAGATTCCAATATTATTATCAAAAATAATTTGTTTAGCTTGCACAAGTTTAATTTCCAAATGTGCACCTCTTATATTCCAAAACCCTATTTTTTGTAACATGGATTAAACTAATGGTTGATTAGTCAATAATCTCGTAGACCTTCTAAGGCCTGAATTTGGGGTTGTATCCTTTTCAGGTAATGTTTCTACAAAGTCAACATCCTTGCCTTTGTCAAAATCTGACAGAAAACTTTCTTTTTTCCTCTTAATACTGCTGTGATTCTTATGTTGAGGGATAGGAGTTTTAGACAGATTGGATTGAGGGTGATCTTGAGGAGGAATATAACCAGGAGGGGGAGGAATATGAGAATAAGGAGGAAAGGATTGCCAGATAGGGGATATGGAAACTCCTGTAACATGCACACTGACATTGTGTGCATGTGACATTTCAGATTGGTCATGATGATTGGGCATATTGATGGAATGTGAAGATTTGGACAAAGAGTTCTGAGTCAGTTTACTGGGTAACAGGGAAGGCACACAATTTCTACCCAAATTGTCATAGCTTCCATTAATTTCTGAATTCTTATTTGTTTCAGCTTGCATATCTACTTTTTGTTTTCCATTTGTCAGTTCACACTCTTTTGCCTTTCTTACCCCAACCAATTCCCGAACTAGCATCCCGTAGTTATAAGCAAGTTGAGAATTAGCTTCTCGATCTGCTTCATCTATTTGCACTACTGAATTCTTCTCCTTATCTTCACCAAAACTTTCATCAGCCACTATTGCTTCCTCAATGGTCAAACCAGTTGCACCATATAACTGTTCATTATAAACTTTATTTCCATTACATCCAATTCCCAGTTCTCCGTTTTCCTCAGTTAAATTTTGCAGAACTTGAAATTTATTGCCCATATTATTCTCTACTTCCTCAACAACTTCTCCTTCTTCAACTAAATCCACTACATTGTCTCTGTTATTATAAGTTTCAATTCCTACTTTCCTAGTTTCATTTTCTCTGTCACTTCCATCCTTACCACTCCCACCATCCTCCTTAGTCTTCAATACAACACTCTTTCTTTTGCTCCCATGCTCAACTTTTTTCCAAACTCTAGATGACTTATTATGTATTATGTTGACATTTTGATCCTTCACCAGGGCTCCTTTATTTGGAGCTTGTTTTGACAAAGTTTTTGTATCATTCTTTATTGCTGCATCTGATTTTACACTATTTTTGCAACTAGAGTTATCATACACCTTACAAGTTGTACAGGCTTGTGGCCTCCACTGATATTCCACAAAAACAGTCTGTTTAGTTCCATCCTTACACAGTACTTGAAAGCTATCAACTAATTCGGAGATGGGTGTCACTTCCACCAATGCTTTAGCATAGGTCAACCTGTCCATTTTTTCTGTACTTTCATCCAAACATTTAACACACCCTATTCTTCCATCAAGCCAATTGATGCCTAGAGGGGACCACGCTGCTAGTGGTATGTTGTAGATATGTATCCAAATAGGAACTGAAGTGACAGAGCCACATATATTGCTTACTGTGGGGTCCCATTGTTTAACAATAAACAATTTATTCCTCATGATTATTGGATCAGCCTGGATGATTCTTCTCCGATCATCATCACTAGAAAATAGGAACATAAAGACTACTCCATCTGATTTAACCTTAATATTGCCCTTCAATCTCCACACTCTCTTAAGGTGTTGCACCACAGCAGTAAATGATAGGGGTTCGTCTAGGAAAAATCCAACCATATAATCTTGCCATATACTTTGCCCAGCTTCTAGAACAGAGTCAGGAAACACCAATGCATCCCCCTCAAATTCATTAATGAAGTTAACAGGCATGTACTTCCCCGCATTGCGCGGTTTGTTCTTGAATAGAGAAGTCCATGGTTGTTGACTTGTGTTTCTAATGGGAGGGTTAGTCTGAACATTCAAAAGAGGAGAGGAGAATGCTTGAAGAGGAAGAGGCAAAAGGATGGTCAGAGAGTAAGGGAGGAGGATCAGGGTCAGGCACTGGAGGGACATGTGAAGGCAAAGGATGGGCTGGAAGGGAAGGAGAAGGAAAGAGTTCTGCCATTAAAAGAAAAAAAAGGAGGAAAAAGTTGAAAACAAAATATAACTGACACTGGAAAATGTCAATTACACTTTTAAAAATGTTTTAAAACCAAAATATATACATAACATGTTAGTTTACCCATATAAATATAAATTAGAACATTACATGACTAGAAAAAATATTATTTATATAATTTAAAATAAACAATTTTGTTAAATACAGCAAATTACACACAATATTTAAAAGGGCATAACTTTCACATTATAAATCAGATTTCAACGAAACGAAAAGCAGTATTCTTGAAATTTTATTTACTTTCATAATAAAAGATAAAATTCAAAATTTCATCATTTTAAATTTTTAAATTAAAAGTCAAAGTTTGACCATATTGACCAAAATTCACATTTCTAGAAAATATCTTATTTATTCATGTTTGAAATTATAATTCACATTCAAAACACAATTTTTATTTAAAATAACAAAATTATCTAATTTAAATAAATAAAATAAAGTTTTTAAATCAGGAAATTAAATTAAAGTAATTAAAATATATAATTAAAATAATCACAAAATACAGGGTTGTTACACTCTCCCCCACTCAAAACATTTCATCCCCGAAAAGGAATGAGGTACGGGAAAGCACAGAAAAGATAAAATGAAATAAGATTAAGACAAGATGATAAGAAGATTGAAATTGTACCTGATAACTGTTATTATAGGTATGTTTAACTAGGTGGAGATTATCAAAGATTATAGAAAGATTTCTAAACAGAAAGATTATAGAGAAATGTCTACACCAGCCTGAAGCAAGATAAGGAAAATAAGGACAACCAAAAGATAGTTTGAAAAACAAAATAAGATAATAAGTTTGAAACCATGGAAATTTCAACTTAAATTGATAATTAATTTTTACACAAGTTAAATAAACCTTAACTATCTCTAATTTCATTATCTTATCATCCAATTTTCTTAATTTAACAATCTCTAAAATCCTGGATTTGAAAAATCATTTATTATACTCATAATGTATTCTGTAAATCTAATTCTTCTTTATTCCTAATTAAAATTAAAATTATTCCTCTTAATATTTTTATCACCTATGTTAAATATACTTACACCTATTATAACTGCTTTAATTTATTCTTAGCTCCTTTAACATCATTTTATATTGTAAATTATTCCATTTACCCTATTTCTATTTACCTCAGTTAATCTTTTATAACTAAAATTTAAGTGTTTAACATTTATTATAACCACTCAAATTTTATTTATAAAAATCTTTTTATATTGTATATCATCCAATTACATTGTTAACTTTTAAAAATTTAGGTAAGTTATATTGGAATGAAATGGGGTATTATACAAATAAAACTTTCCAATTCAATTATCTCAAGTTTGAATCATTTATTCAAAATTTTGATTTTCTTTTTATAATTGAAATTATTCTTTAAGATAAAGTTTAAGAATAAAATTTCTGATTCCTTTCAAACCATTTAGAGATAAATGAATGTATGTACAAAATTTGTCAAGTCAAATTTATATCATATCTCTACATATATTATAAATCATGTCATATTTTAGAAATTTTCAAATCTATTAAATTTTCCAAAACAAAGCTGTAGCAAGACTACAGAACGGTCTCTTCACTTCGAAACTCGAAAATGAACGTCGATGATGCCGCGGTAATCACCGAAATTATTTTCTAGCGACAAAGAGAAGAGCACTAATTTTTTTAAACTTTAAAATTCCTTGGAAACAAATTTCTATTCGAAAATACTTTAAATAATATATCCCTTTTTAAAACTTTAAACACAAGGTTTGAAACCATCGGAAATTGAATTCTCAAATTCTTATTTTAGATTCATTTTAAATTTTCAAATAAACTTATAACCATGTTTTATAGTTCAATTATTTATATATGGAAAAAGAGATAATGATATATATAAAATCAAATATTATCTCTTAACAACCAATTTATTAAAGATCCAAAAAAAAATTTAAAATATAGTTACGAAATTTATTTCATTACTAAATTTGAAAAAAAAAACATATTGTGTCAGTTTGCTCTATTCAAGTGTTTTGGAGATCCTATCGATATCGCTGATCAGACGAACTGATCGGAAACCCAAATCAACATCAACAACTCAAACAACACAATATATTAAACATTTTAGATTTTCAAAGCAAGGATAGAGATTTATTTGATGGACTCAAGTCAAAGAGAATTCTGATTTGAAGATAAGTAGGAGACAAAAAATAAGTTGATTAAGTAATAGAATAGGAAGATGGATAAGCTTATATAAATCGCGGGCAACCTTAACCGGGTCAACCATGACTTAAAGAATAAGATCGATGTGGATTTTCTGGGGTAAATCTACATTCGATCTCAAGAGATAGAATATCTAATTTGGAGTAACAAAAGATATTAGCATCTAAACCAAAGATAAATATAAATCTCTGGTGAGTCGATGCTAATTGTAAAGGAGTTTCCCCCTTTTACAAGTCATTAGAATATTGGCGAGACCGTCGATTCACGATAAAGATCATTCGAAGTGGAGTTATGGGATACTCCAGAATCAAAAGAAGATGAATAGTGAGGGACATCAATGGTTTTTGGAACCGCAGGGAACGTTCCAAAATTCAAAGAAAATTCGAATCAAAGAGGAAGAGATTCAAACTCGAACGAAAGTGATTCTGTAATAATCTACTCCATATGCTGAGTTTTGCATCAAACCCCTCGCTCTGATACCAACTGTAACGACCCGATATTTTCAACCATTCGCATCCGCACATGTCGGACTTGAATTGCTCAAAATACCACGTTGTAAATAAAATTTGGCAAATATCAGAATATACAGTAAATAAATAATCACATATCACAAACACAGAGTAATATAATGCAGCGGAAACAAAGAAATAGTAGTTCATGAAGCTACTATATAAATACATCAGAGTTAAGTAAGATACAACAAAAGAACTAAAGTACAACAGAAGTCTCAATATGATAACCAAGTACAAGCTGAATATAACAACATAACTGAGATAGATAAAACTAGATAAGCAGATAATCTCCAGCGATTCCAATCTCCAGAAAGTGGAATCCAAATTTGTGAATACTCAAGCTGACCCGAGCGTAAATAAAATACAAACACTCGAGTCAGGACATACATACTTATACAATGTAAACCAACTCAAGTGAACTGTAGTAAAAGTACAAGTAACTTAAAGAATGCTTGGGATCGCCCATTCTTTAAGGATCCGTTAAACTATCTACTATGTAGTAATATTCGCTATTATAATAATGTCTAATCATAAAATAAACATACTTTTAAATAGCGTTAAGGCTTTACATTTTCCACCTTAACACGTAAAATGCCAATAGTCTACACAGTACTTGCATACCTCGAAAGGCTATGAGAAGATACTCCATAGGTACGACATAAATAGAAACTCGTAGTAAAGCTCGATATGGTAGGTGACACGGCACACAAGGCAATGCCAGGGTAGATATACCAATTACGCACACGTACTGATGGAAACGCATAGCAGCCACTACCGCTCCACCTCGGACAACACTCCCAAATCAAGGGGTGCACCCAAACAATCACAAAGTAATAGAATGGTATCGAAGAAGTGTGTCCGATAAGAGGTGCTACCTCACTGGCCCGAGATCGCTCCTGTTTTAGCCACCTTATGCCAACTCATGGGAGTTGGGTCCACGTATATGTTAGTCCTTGAGATGATGGTTTTGATGACAACAACCTTAGAATAAGATTATAAAATATAAATACTAACATTATAGTTTAGATATATATGTATATGCAGGATTTAACCATGAAGGTACCAAGAATGAAGACTGTACAGTATAGAGATTCAAGATATCAAGATTGAAGACTCATAAGTATCAAGATTATCAAGAGTTCAAGATTTCAAGATAAGTATTGAGTCTAGAATTATGTTAAAACTTCACAATAGCACTAAGATCTTCACTCCATTTTTCTTTTGGGATGGAACCCATTTCTACCTTTTTAGTGGCTTACAAACCCACGACAAGTAGCTTACAAACCTACGACAAGTGGCTTACAAACCCACGAACATCCTGGTTTTGTACAAGTTCTCGAGTCTTGATATGATGAGATATTCTGTAGGAAGAAGCTTGCAAAACTACTTCAAAATGATTTTCAAAACTACTTCAGAATGATTTTCAAAATTGCTTTTCAAAATGTTTTAGCCTTAAAAATTATCTTTTCAAATGATTTTCAAAAGGATGTTTTAGCCTTAAAATATTCTTTGTCTTTGATTTTAATAAACTCGTGTTTTTAAACTTCGTTTGTTTTAAACTATCTTTATACTTAGATTTAAATATAAAATTATAGTAAAATTATATATATATTATTCTCTATATTTATCTATGTATTTTATCTATAGTCAAGTATATTTATAAAGTTTAAAATGGTTTTAATATAACATGAAGGTTATTTTCAAAGAAAAACAAAACATCAAAATTTCCTTTGGGATGTCGACATGCCCTAGTACCCCATATCGACATAGTGTCAGTTAGATTCAAAAACTTGAATTTCAAAAGAAGTGTCTATTCGCCATAACCTTTCACGAATGGACATGACTGTTGTTCTTCTATAAATAGGGGTTAGTTTCAACGAATTTTATATCAGATTTTCTGGTTTTTCACTTCTCTTCTTCTTCCACATTTTCTTATTCAAAATCCTATCATCACTCTACCGAAATCAACATTGAATCTAAGTAGATTATCTCTGGTTTGATTCTCTATCACTATCTCAACAAGATCCAAGTGCTATTCAGAGTTATAGGCTTCTTTGTAATCTATCTAGCGAGAAAAGGTGTGATTTTAGCCTTGGAAATCAATCAAGCGAGAAAAGGTGTGATTGTAGCCTTGGAAATCAATTGGGTGAACTTGTTGCCCCGGAAATCAAGTATCTCTACCCAGAGGATTGTGATTCTGGAGGGTGTACCTCGTAGCCTTGAAACCGAGGGTTGTAATTGTTGAATTGCTTTTGAAAGGAAATCCGTACTTAGTTGTGCGGGACTGGATGTAGGGTAACTCCGAACCAGTATAAAATCCGGTGTGTTCTTTTCTTTTCTGCATTTACTTTATTTCTACATCAGTGTTTGTTTCTGTGATTATATCTGTGTCTGAATATTACATACATTGGTGTTCAAATTAACATAAACTCAAAAAGATTTAGTAATTTCTTATAAACACTATTCACTCCCCTCTAGTGTTATTCCTATCCTTAAGATCCATATTCCGCATTCCTTACATTTGGTATCAGAGCAAGGTTTTCAAAAGTTTCATAATTTGATTTTTGAAAAAGTTTTTTTTAAAAAAATGGCTATGTTTAAAAAATTTGTTAATGCATGTTTAGAAATATTCAGATCATCATTGTCTCTTGAGTCTGCATATAATCAATATTCAAATACAAGTTGTCTACTAAGATTGTTTGATGTACAGGAATCATGCTTTATGGGAATTGAGGAATCAATCCGGAACAAACAAACTGTGTAGATCAAAAAGAACAAATGGATACTTGATAGTGGATGTTCTAGACACATGACTGGGAATTCAGATATGCTGAATGATATAATATACAAAGACGGAGGACTGGTTAACTTTGGAGACAATTCAAAAGGTTATGTGATCAACATCGGCAAAGTCGGTAACTCTGAAACTCCTATTATTACTAATGTTTTGCTAGTTAAGAATCTGAAACACAATCTGCTAAGTATAAGTCAACTATGCGGTAAAGGATATAAAATTAAATTTGAAAAAGATAAGTGTCACATTGAAGATAATAATTCAACCATAATATTTGAGGGAATTAGGAAAAAGAATATTTATATTCTTAGTATGAAAATTTCAAATGATAACTTGTGTCTTTTGGCAAATGCAAGTGACCCTTGGATTTGGCATAAGAGATTTGGGCATTTGAATTTCAAACTCTTATCTAGATTGTCAAAACATGATCTGGTAAGAGGCCTCCCTAAAATGAATTTTAAAGTAGATAGTCTATGTGATGCATGTCAACTAGGAAAACTTAGAAAAAGTTCCTTTAAATTAAAAGATATTATTTCAACTTCAAAACCTCTTGAATTACTTCATCTTGATTTATTTGGTCTATCTCAAATTCAGTCAATAAATCGCAGTAAATATGTTTTTGTAATTGTAGATGATTATTCTAGATTTACATGGACAATATTTTTGAAACACAAAAGTGATACTTTTGAATGTTTTAAGAATTTTTCAAAAAGGGTTCAAAATCAATTTTCTCAAAAAATTATAACCATCCGTAGTGATCACGGTGGTGAATTGGAAAATGAAAAGTTTGAAGAATTCTGCAATAAAAAGGGAATAATTCACAATTTTTCATTTCCAAGAACTCCACAACAAAACAGAGTAGTAGAACGTAAAAATAGGACGATTCAAGAGTGTGCAAGAACTATGCTTTCTGATAGTAATTTACCAAAGTACTTTTGGGCAGAAGCAGTTGCTACCGCCTGTTATATTTTAAATAGAATTTTAATTAGACCTTTAACTGATAAGACATCTTATGAACTTATTTACTCAAAGAAACCTAAGGTATCTTATTTTAGAATTTTTGGAAGTAAATGTTTTATTTTAAATACAAAAGATAACTTAGATAAATTTGATCCTAAATCCGACAAAGGTATCTTTATCGGATACTCTAATAGAAGTAAAGCATACAAAGTATTTAATTTAAGAACTAATACCATCGAAGAAACAATGCATGTTTCATTTGATGAAAATTTCAAAAATTTTGAAGAAATAAATGATGAAGAGGATTTAATCACTCAAAATCAAGAGTCAACTGAAACTAATAATGAATCAAATCATCCTAATAAAAGGATTAAACTTTTAAAAGATCATCCTATAGAAAATATACTTGGAGATATGCAATCTGTTGTTAAAACTAGAAACCAACTAAATCAAATGAGTAATTTAGCTTTTATATCAACTATTGAACCCAAAAATCCAGAAGAAGCATCAACTGATGATTCATGGATTTTGGCTATGCAAGAAGAATTAAATCAATTCACTAGAAATGATGTTTGGGAACTTGTTCCTAGACCTGAAAATAAAACAATAATTGGAACTAAATGGGTTTATAAAAATAAAATGAACGGACAAGGAGAGGTTGTTAGAAATAAAGCCTGGTTAGTCGCTCAAGGTTATTGTCAAGAAGAAGGAATAGATTTTGATGAAACCTTTGCCCCCGTAGCAAGATTAGAAGCCATTAGGATTCTACTTGCTTTCGCAAATCATAATAATTTCAAATAATTTCAAATGGATGTTAAAAGTGCATTTTTAAATGGTTTTGTAAAAGAAGAAGTATTTGTTAAACAACCACCACTTTTTGAAAACGATAAATTTCCAAATCATGTTTACAAACTTAAGAAAGCTCTATATGGTCTAAAGCAAGCTCCTAGAGCCTGGTATGATAGACTAAGATCTTACTTGTTACAATCAAATTTTGAAATAGGTAAAGTAGATAATACTCTTTTTATTAAAAGAAATAAAAATGATATTCAACTAGTACAAGTCTACGTAGATGATATCATTTTTGGATCAACTAATTTTGAAATGAATAAAGAATTTTCTGAAATAATGACAAAAGAGTTTGAGATGATTCATATGGGTGAATTAAACTTCTTTTTAGGATTACAAATAAAACAATTAGATAATGGTATCTTTATTAGTCAAGAAAAATATGCTAAAGACCTTGTTAGTAAATTTGGTTTGACTACTGCGAGTGGAAAACCCACTTCCATGGCAACCAATGAGTACCTTAGTAAAGAAGATCTCTCGAAAGATGTAGATTAAAAATTATATAGAGGAATGATTGGATCACTACTCTATATCACTGCAAGTAGACCTGATATCATGCATAGTGTCTGCAGGAAGAAGCTTGCAAAACTACTTCAAAATGATTTTCAAAACTACTTCAGAATGATTTTCAAAATTGCTTTTCAAAATGTTTTAGCCTTAAAAATTATCTTTTCAAATGATTTTTAAAAAGATGTTTTAGCCTTAATATATTCTTTGTCTTTGTTTTTAATTAACTCGTGTTTTTAAACTTTGTTTGTTTTAAACTATCTTTATACTTATATTTAAATATAAAATTATAGTAAAATTTTATATATATTATTCTCTATATTTATCTATGTATTTTATCTATAGTCAAGTATATTTATAAAGTTTAAAATAGTTTTAATATAAGATAAAGGTAATTTTCAAAGAAAAACAAAACATCAAAATTTCCTTTGGGATGTCGACATGCCCTAGTACCCCATGTCGACATAGTGTCAGTTAGATTCAAAAATTTGAATTTCAAAAGAAGTGTCTATTCGCCATACCTTTCACGAATGGACATGACTGTTGTTCTTTTATAAATAGGGGTTAGTTTCAACGAATTTTATATCAGATTTTCTGGTTTTTCACTTCTCTTCTTCTTCCACATTTTCTTATTCAAAATCCTATCATCACTCTGCCGAAATCAACATTGAATCTAACTAGATTATCTCTGGTTTGATTCTCTATTACTATCTCAACAAGATCCAAGTGCTATTCAGAGTTATAGGCTTCTTTGTAATCTATCTAGCGAGAAAAGGTGTGATTGTAGCCTTGGAAATCAATCAAGCGAGAAAAGGTGTGATTGTAGCCTTGGAAATCAATTGGGTGAACTTGTTGCCCCGGAAATCAAGTATCTCTACCCAGAGGATTGTGATTCTGGAGGGTGTACCTCGTAGCCTTGAAACGGAGGGTTGTAATTGTTGAATTTCTTTTAAAAGGAAATCCGTACTTAGTTGTGCGGGACTGGATGTAGGGTAACTTCGAACCAGTATAAAATCTGGTGTGTTCTTTCCTTTACTGCATTTACTTTATTTCTGCATCTGTGTTTGTTTCTGTGATTATATGTAACGATCCGTATTTTACGGATCGAAACATCGTAAAACAGTTGACCTTTGGTTGCATTGTTGTTAAGTCATTTTAGATTTTTGAGCAAAATAATGCTAAGTCCTAAGTCGTTCACGACTTAGTATAGGTCGTAAGTCGTTTATGACTTAGGGGATTGGAGCGACCCAGGGATGGCGAGTTAAGGGCTCGGGGATAGGTCGTTTGAACGACTTATGGTAAGGCAACGACCTAAGTAACTAGGCGAGTTAGCGACATAAGGAGCTAAGTGGGTTTACGACCTAAGGTGTTATCGTAGTTAGGTCGTGAGCTCTGTTATAGTTAAGTCGCGTAGTGTTAAGTCGAATGGTGCTAAGTTGTTAAGTCATCCAGGCGACTTAGGAGGGAACACGCGTGTGTTAGGTCGTGTGTTTGCTAAGTCATAAGTCGTAACCTAGCTAAGTCGTGAGGTTGATTAGTTGTAGAGCTATTAAGTCGTTAAGGCGTATCCCAGTTAAGTCGTAGACTGGTAAGTCACGCAATGTGTTAAGTCGTAGATTGCTGGGTGCGTTAAGTCGAAGACGACTTAGGAGTTGAGTCGTAACCCAGTTCTGCTAAGTTATAAGTCATAGGATAGTGGGATTTGATAAGTTGTAGGTTGGCATAGCAGTTGAGTCGTAAGTCGTCTGGGATGTTAAGTCGGAAGGTTATAAGTCGGAGACGACTTAGGGAAGGCGGACGAGTTAAGGAGGAATTCAGCTATAAATACTCGTCCATTTTCTCACTTTTTGGGATCCGGATTTCGAAGCGACGAAGTGCTGCCATTTTGAGAGCTCGACTTCTACACTTCTTCACTTCTTCTCTCCACTCTAATCTAGTGCTTCCATCCATCCAAGTTGAAGATCAAATTGAAGATTCAAGAGCTTAGATTGAAGATCTTCATCCTTTGAAGTGAGATTTCTTCGTTTGAAGCGGATTCGTGATAGATCAAGCTTGATCCTTCACTGTCCAGATCTGAAGCGTGTTGTTTTGAGGTTGTTTTGGTGATTTGGTGAGTGGTGATTATCTCTCACACGGATCCAAAGGAGTATATCGGATTGTTGGCTCGATTTGGTGTTAAAATAGTGATTTCCATACATTTTCTTCATCCTAAGTGTAGATCCATATAGATCCATTGTTCATGATGATGTTACATCCATTTTACTAAGTGTTAACCTATGCAAGTTCATTCATCAAGATTGTAGAGATATTTCTCATGATTTCATGCTTGTTAGACTTTCAACTCTTTAATTACGAAATTGCCATTATTGTGATAATTGTCTACTTAGATCATATTTGAATGCTTGATTGTTTGGATTAATGTTTGACTTGGTTGATTGCTATGAATTAGATGATTGATGATTTGATTTAGACCGAAGACGATTCAAAAGCTAAGGGAAAGGCTCTTGAATTGGGAAAAGCTGCTCGTGGCATATGTAGCGGGATGATGAAGCTCTTATGCATAGATTTGATGATGTGATGTTGAGATGAGGCTTTGCGAGGATGTAATGAAGCGAGGCATCATGTGATGAAGACTTGGTCTAATCCAGACGGGATCATTCCAAGCATGTTGATAACTCGGTGAATGGTTCGAGTTGAGGATAATGGATGGATATGAGAATGGTTGTCAAGGAGGATGACTAGGAGGCTTGGGTCTCATCGTTGTTGAAGGTTCTAGCATGCTCTAAGCAAGAGTACGTTTGGGCAGATTCGATAGTCCCAACGACCAACTGTTGATGGTCGAGTACTCTGGGCAGATTCGATAGTCCTAGGCACGGGTCACGATGACGTGCGGGAGTTATGTCTAGAACCGGGGTTACCATTAGCCCTTGATGGACGGCTGAAAGAATGTGCCGGTCATTCAATTAACGGTGATACCGAAGCAATGATAACAGTGATAGCCAGAGTCATGGATGTTTGATTGTATCGTCATTCGGTCTCAAGAGCGGTATTTTCTGGGTGCTTATCTGATCTTGGTTTAGGCCTTGGGGGTTTGTGCTTGGAAAACATCGCCCTTGACTCGAGTGATAATTGCTTTACTTTAAATTGTATGCTCTGCTATGTTCGCTTCTGCTTAGTGTGTGTCTAGGGGCTATCACTGTAGAAAGAGGTTGGAGTGGGAGGGTTGTATTCCTATTCCTTTTCCTTTATGCTCTTTTGGTATGTTGATTGTTAATTTACTGCTCACTAAGACTGTTGTCTGACTCAAGGCTTTATGTTTTAATTCTTATTGCCTTGGGCTGTTCGTCCATTTTGGGACGGGCAGACTAGGTAGCAGGTGACAGGTGCTGTTCTTGCTTTCCACGGTGCTGATATCGAAGACGAGCTGGAGGGTTGCATATTATCTTCGTATTATATGTACTGGATGTTCCGCTGTTTGTATAATCTCTGAGTGTTATGTAGTGAGGCTTGATGTATTGACTATTTGGATGCTTGTATTCAACTATTATGGAGTTTTATATGATGGCATATTATTCTGTAAAGCTTCACTATACATATGTTCTATTGTATTTTTGTCCATGCGCTGTGAGTAATACGATAGATTTTGTTGTTTTAATTTACCCTGACAATCGTCCATGGTCGCCTGGCACACTTTACAGCGCACTATCTCTAGATTCAATGCAGGGGTCATGGGCGGTCGTCACATTATATCTGTATCTGAATATTACATACATTTGTGTTCAAATTAACATAAACTCAAAAAGATTTAGTAATTTCTTATAAACACTATTC
This sequence comes from Allium fistulosum, assembly GCA_030737815.1. Lineage (NCBI taxonomy): Eukaryota > Viridiplantae > Streptophyta > Magnoliopsida > Asparagales > Amaryllidaceae > Allium > Allium fistulosum. The sequence continues at coordinate 1,030,774,916 of CM060905.1, forward strand.
ACCCCCCCTCTAGTGTTATTCCTAGCCTTAAGATCCATATTCCGCATTCCTCACAGTATATACCTTAGGATCGTCGCCACCATCATACTTCATTCTGGAAACTCCACCGCGTACACAGTTGTTAAAGTGGTTTTCGGAATTGATAGAGAGTATGTCCATATCTGATCCCGGTCTCTTTAACAACTAATCGTTATTATAACCCGTGGTTATAATTTAAAATTAATATTTTATACTTCAAAATAGAATATCATTTCAAATCCAAATCTTTATCAAAATAAAGATTAAATCAATTCCAAACCATTTCAATATATTTAAAATATCATATTATTTCAAAACTTCATTTCAAATCATTTTAATATATCAAAACATCATATCTTTTCAAAACTTTATTTCAAATCATTTTAATATACCAAAATATCGTATCTTTTCAAAACTTCATTATCAAATCATTTCATATATCAAAATATCATATCTTTTCAAAACTTCATTATCAAATCATCATTTGAGTTCAAATCCAAATATTTAACTTTAAATACCTTTTAAATTCAAAGATATCATTCATTTATTATCATTTCAAGTCACCTTTTAAACAGTTTATATTTCAATCAAAATAATTCATCTAAACCATTTAAAAGTGTAATTATTATACTTTCAAATCAAGTGTTCAATTTCCAAAGTGTTAAACTATTCTGAGTTCATTTACTAAGTTAAAAACCATAAACATTGAAAATTTCAGCCTTTCACAACATTCAGAAAAAGCTGTTATAAGTTATTCTTGAAAACATTTTAATTCAGCAAAGACAGCATTTTAAAACTGCTGTTAAATCTCAGTTTAGTTGAAATTTAGTTTAAAACAGCAAAGACAACATTTCCAGAAATGTTGTAATAGCTCAGGTTTCAAATTAAAGGTTTTAATTAAATTCAGCAAAGACAGCAGACCACTACAGCATTACAGAACTGCTGTAATAGGCCTTTATTAAGTTTTTAGCCTTTTAATTTACTACAGCAACTACAGCATTTCAGAACTACTGTAATAGCCTCTTTATCAAGCTTTTAGTTCATTTACAGAAATCATAACATTTCTGAATGCTATAAAAAGTAATTTCCAGACTTTAGTGTATTTCCAGCAAATAATAACCTTCAATATTAAACCTTTTAAACATTATAAAAATCATATTTTGACATTCAAAAATGTTCGTTAAAATTACTCTTTTAATTTATGATTTTTATAAGAAACATTTACAGTAAAATCTAAATTTCCAATAATTTTATTTAACAAATCCAAATGTACAATTTTCTTTTCTTCACATTTTTAACAAATAAACTTAACACTTATATTTTATTTCCATTTCACAAATTAAACTAAATTTTCAATTTTATCTAATTAACTTAAACCTTTAATAAAAACCAAATTCACATTTCCAAGTCAAGTTATATTTTAAAATTACACTTTTAAGCATTCATTTATTTAACCATTTTAATACATAGAAAACTCAATAACACTTTATTAAATCATTTAAATTCAAATTCAAATCAAATTATCATATTTACCATTTTCCAAATATAATCAAATTTCCATTTTATTTATATAACTTAAATATCATTTTAAAACCAAAATTCCAAATTTCCAAACTTAAGTTATATTTCAAAAATTCACTTTTACCATTCATTTAAATTACATTTTTAACTTCTAGAAAAATCCAAATTTCTTTATTTAAACATTAAAAATCCAATTTAAATCAAATTTCATAATTTTACACTTTTAAAAATATTTAAAATATTCAAAATACTTTATAAAAATAACCACGGGCCTGTATATAGTTTTCTAACCTAGGTCAAGTGATATAGATATGTATCATTTCAATTCGTAGTTTAAAAAACAAAAATCCGGGTTCTATCATTTCAAACCCGCAATCCCAAGTTAAAATAAAATAAATAAAAACCGTTCAGGCCTATCATTTCAGCCCATAACGATTTTTCCCTATTCTAAAGTCTGTTCGGGTATGTATCATTTCAACCCATAGTTAATCTAATCTACAGGGAACTTGCAGTGTGATAAACAGGTATAAATGAACAGTTTAACAATAAATAACAGTAACAGATAATATGACAGGTAAAATAACATGTTTAACATCATATAATTAATAATCATAGGCAGTTATAACATCATATATAATATTCTATACATTCAATTGTTGTCAATTCACATTTGCATAAGTATAAATGTCAGGTGAGATTTACTCACCTCTATGGCTGGAGATTGCAATACAAATGACACAACGGAATCAAAAGCACGATGACAAGACTAGAATTTGAGTGGAGAGCGAGATCCAAGCTATAGAACTTGTGTTACAACCCAAAACAGAACAAAATAAAATTACAATTCAATACAACATTCAATTTGAAATAACTTTGAAATGAAAAGTGATTTGAATACACAACTTTTTGCCTTGCTTTCTACATTTGGTTGCACGGCCTAGGGGATGGTTTTGGCTCAGTTTTGGGTCAGGTATGGTCTGGTTTGGACCAAAAAAGGCATGGCTACAAGGCAAGAACAAGGAGGAGGTAACAAGGCATGAGAATATAAAAGGTCTAGGCTTGATAGTGGAGTTTTGGTGCACCACAAGGCTCGTCTACATGCATTGTTTGGCTCAGCTCTTCATGTTTCAGTCCTAAACAGAGGATGAAGTGATGGGTGGTGGTCATACCAAGGTGATGGTGGCGGCTATGGTGGTGGCTAAGGTGGTGGATGAAGGTGGTGAAGCAATATAGGTCGGCTAGTGTTGTTTTTAAGGGGTTTCAACATTTGTTTGTGGTGTTTTGTCTCAAGGAGGGTCTCGGCCTGGCCAAGGCTGAAGGAGTAGGTGGTGATGGTGACAAGGAGGAGATGTAGGGGGTGGTGGCCGTGGCTATGAAGTGGAGGAAGTACAAAAGAATCCAAGAAAACAAGGCAAAAAGTATGAAAATGAGAACAAAAGAGAAAAAAAAGAAGATGCCATTACCAATAATTTTTTTAGCCGTGCAAAATGAAATGGAGAAGGAGTTTCTCACATGAATTTTGAAGGGAATACGTGGCAAATGAAAAGAAGCACGGCCAAAAGAAGTGTAAATGAAGAGTTATGGAAATGAAGAGGTTGGCAAATGAAAAGACTTAAGTTTTTAAAAGCTCTTTAAACCTTTCATTTTCCTTTTTCTTTAATTCCATTTAAAACAAAAATAAAATCAGTAATTTACTTTTAAAACTGAAACAAAGTAATATAAAATAAAAATAAATAATAAATTTTAAAGAAAATGGAAAAAGAATTAAAGAAATTGCTTAAAATTCAAAACAGGGTTCAAAATTACAATTAAATCATCATTGGCTTTGGAAAAATATCCACTTCATTTTAAAAATGTTCTAAAGCAAAACTTTGAAATAAATAATTCATTTATCATTTCTAAAGTGAAATAAATAATTAAATTTTAGAGAAAATAGAAAAAGAATAAAGAAATAGTTTATTTAATTTAAACAAGGCTTAAAATTACAAATAAAACATCACTAGCTTTATAAAATTTCTATTTCACTTTAAAACAAATAAAAAGTCAAATAAGTAAAATAAATGATGAAAAAAATAAAGTGGAGATTAAATAAAATAAGGTCTTAAGGAAATAGAAGAATAAATAAAGAATTTCTTTAATTAATTGAAACTGGAGATTAAAAATTGTAAACAAAATATAACTGACACTGGAAAATGTCAATTACACTTTTAAAAATGTTTTAAAACCAAAATATATACATAACATGTTAGTTTACCCATACAAATATAAATTAGAACATTACATGACTAGAAAAAATATTATTTATATAATTTAAAATAAACAATTTTGTTAAATACAGTAAATTACACACAATATTTAAAAGGGCATAACTTTCACATTATAAATCAGATTTCAACGAAACGAAAAGCAGTATTCTTGAAATTTTATTTACTTTCATAATAAAAGATAAAATTCAAAATTTCATCATTTTAAAATTTTAAATTAAAAGTCAAAGTTTGACCATATTGACCAAAATTCACATTTCTGGAAAATATCTTATTTATTCATGTTTGAAATGATAATTCACATTCAAAACACAATTTATATTTAAAATAACAAAATTATCTAATTTAAATAAATAAAATAAAGTTTTTAAATCAGTAAATTAAATTAAAGTAATTAAAATATATAATTAAAATAATCACAAAATACAGGGTTGTTACACATACGGTCTCATTTGTTACTATTACATGTATTCATGTATTTTGGGTTTTCTCATACCAGATTTATGTCTAACACGTGGTTTTTGATTTTCCTAAATTCCTCGTGTACTCTTTCGAGTAGGCTGAGTAATGAAGATTTTACTTTGGATGCTTTAGAGTTCAGGAGATGAGCCAAAGGCGTCCGTTATATATCTATTTCTATTTTTGTTGCATTGTATTATGTATGTATGTATCAACATTATGACGACATGCAGTTATAACTTTCCAGACTAATGATAGTACTAGGTTTTGTAACTTCGAAATTTCTGTATTTGGAGTAAGCCTTTTGTAACGACCCGCCTTTTCAACCTTCAGACACTAATACATCCACAGTATATATGCATCGAGCATCCTAGTGCTAGAAAGACAAATTATTGGGGAGAAAGAAAGAAAAGGCAGAACATAATCTCACATCATGATGAGTAATATATAATATACAACAGATCTTTACCAAAAGAAAACTATTATATACATACATCAATTAAAGTACACTAATCACTAATGATCAGCCTGGACAGTTATAACAATCTATCCTCACAATTGCTGATAAATAAAACAACCAATACAGCAAAAATAAAATATACGTGAGTACGTCTTGGAGGCATCTAGCTCGTCTTCTGAAGCCCCAAAGAATCCAAAAAAATTGTAAATATACTCGGTCTGAATCGAGCATTATAATAAAAATAATGTCCGGATGAAGTTGGTAATCGAGCATGAGAAAACATACCTCAAATAGATTTTAATGTTATGAAACCTTTAAAAGAAAGGTATTTCGTAAGACTATGCCGCACATAAACATGGATGGGTTTTACCTTACGGTAACCAAAACATTTCTATGGAAAATCAAACGATATTATAATAATGTTTATGGTTTAAAATAAAATTTGAATCATAGCTGAAATTGTTACATCAATTAAATTCCAGCATAATAGGTATATAACTAAAACCTAATGGCACTTATTGGAGAATGAATTCCATGCAATGATAAGGCACTGGGGTACCATCTGCCAATGTACACCTCTAGAAAATGTACCGAGGGCCTCACATGGACCCCCTGCAAATCAGGATCGACCCTACCCCTTACTGGATAGTTCTCGAATATTTCATCACCTTAGTTACTTTTGTACCCTTTTTTGAAATCCCTCATGCACATCCAAATCCATAAATACACACACACACACGTATATACATACATACATACATATATATATATATCTAGAAAGGGTGATGAGAATAACCTAATAGGTGCGACCCACATAGCCTTGAAGCATATCACCTATTCTAGTCATTCCCGGTTGTTGAGGCTTGAGGCTACGTTTTATTTTTTGGATAGTAGTAGTAACATCCCTAATTTTTGATAAAACTATTCAGAAAATTTAATTAGATAAATTAAATAGAATAATGATTATAAGGAGATTGAGATTTGATTAAATAACATAATAGGGTCGTGCTTATTAACAAAGTAATTAGGCTTTAAATTGGTTTAAAAGGTTAATTAAACCACACATGGCCATATTAGTAAATTAGCCAATTTATCACACACAGCTATAACCTTTTGTGATTGTCCATTCATGTTTCACGTTTCATTTCCACTTCCACAAACGAAAATTCTAAACCCTAAGCTAAAGTCGGCCATTACCAAGGAAGGAAAAGAGGAATTTTAATCTAAAGCTAAGGAAATGCCAGAGAGGATTAATCAACAACAAATCTCAAATTCATTATCAAGTTTAAGGTGAATAATAATCTTCTACCATCTCTATTTTTATTCTATGATTATATGGTTTCGAATTTATAATTTAAATTCGTTTTTGTGATAAATTGGATAATGATGTGCTTGAGTTATATTATGATGATTTTTTTTAATTCATAAGCATATGAATTTGTATGGTTTAGTATAATACCAAGAATATATTATTTCGGATTGTCATGGAAATATTTTATGTTAAGTAAAACATGATTTTGGAGGTGGGTTTTAATTTTCAAAATTTTCCACGCTATGGAAATTTTATTATAAATTTTTAATGAAAGATATGATATAATTGGGTTCAAAAATTTATTTCGAGAATTTAAGGAAGAAATTGGGTCTAAAATTTTAATATGTTTGATTACACGATAAAATCGATTTTTTGTGATTTTTGGGGATTTTTCCCAGTTGATTTATTTAGGGAAATAAATTGTTTTAAAGGAAGGGCTTTTCTACAAAATGTCGGTTTTTGTTATATGGAAAGGTTTAATGTTAAATTTCTTTAATTTGGATCTATATAAGTGTGGTAGTTATAAGGGTAAAGTATTTGAAAAGGTTTTATGACCACCAATCAATAGTTTACAAATAGGCAAGTGGTTAAAAAGAAATTACTAAAAGTTGCTATAGTTCGGCCTTTAAACTAGAAAAAGGTGTTCCGCCCCAATTAGTAAGGACTTTTCGACTTCTTTGATTCCGCCTCATCCCAGTCGAAACCAACATAGTTGAAATCCATGTATTCGAAACCACTACAAAAGATATCACTTAGATGGTATGTAGTGGATTAGATGTAAGGCGAAAGCCATAGTTTCGAAAGGGTAGCTTCCGATGGGGTCGAAACCTTGCTTTGTTTTCAAAAGTTAAAGCCTTGCCTAGTTTTACCTAAAGCTTTTGAGTGAAAGTTATGCTTTTGAAAAGATGTTATAATTGGCTTTCGAAGAAGGTTGTCATGTTGTGTTAAAATAATTGCTTTCGAAAGAGTACCTTTTTCCTTAAATAAGAAGCTTTCGAAAGGACTGATTTCGACCGAGTCGAGACCAAAGCCACTAAATCCCCCTTTCGACTGCATTGAAGTCATCTATGTTGTCGAAGGTGTTACTTCTGTTTTAACCTAAGATTTTTCTAAATGCTTTCGTAAGGGATTTAGGGTTTCGAATGTGGTGGTGTCGAAAGGTGTTTCGGCTCTGTCATTCGAAGGTTTGATTTTAAAAGTCTTTTGCTTTTGACTAAGATGGTTCTGACACCGTCAATTTTTCCCCAAACTAATTTTTATTAGTTTCGAAAGAGATACTTTCGTATATAACCATTGTGACCAAAATGATGTTTTTAAAGATTTAAACCCAATGTTTTCAAAAGGAGTACTTTCATTTGTTTCGAGGCTTTATGTTTTATAAAGATGATTTGACACCATTGAAAGGTATAATAGGTTTCAAAAGTGAATGTTTTCTAAGGGCTTCGAAAGGTATGTATATAATGTTTTAAAAAGAAGTTTTTGCTTTCGAAGGAGGCTATCCAGAATTGATTTTTTTTTTCATATCGTCATAATGTTGTGAAATACTATGTTTTATCCATTATGGATTCAGGAGCACAGTATATGGTTTTATAAATATTTTAGGATACTAGTGAGGGAAAAACCCGTTCCGCTAAGCGGCGTGGTCTCACTATGTATCTAAATAGTTTGAGATGGTAAATTATTATCCATACCAGGCTTTATGTCTAATTCGGATTTTTTGTTTTCCTTTTAAACTCTCGGGTACTCAATTGATTTTGAGTAGGTTGAGAGCTAAGGTTTCCAGGTGTTCTTTTAGACGAATAAAAGCTTCCGAGGATGTGCAGAAGGCAAGATTGTTATTAGAGTCCTCTATTTCCGCTGTGTGTTTTGTGTGTAAAGGCAAATTGTTTTCTTGCCTATCTATATACTCTGATCTACCAAGAGGGCATTTTGTATGTCGCTCTTGGCGTATTTTGTAATAATTATATGTTATCTGAACATGGTCTACGAATTGGGATTATGGAATCAATTTGGAATATTTCGAAATGGAATGTAGAATTTGTTTTGCTGTTTGAAATTTTTCTGTATTCTTGTGTTTATGTATCAATGTATCTAATATCGCCGTATTTGGTTGCCAAGGATTAATAACTATGGATGACTGCAGCATCCGTAGACGTTAGTTTTGGGCCTCCAAATAGGGGGATGTTACAGTAGTCCCACTTGGAATGCTAACATTGCCCTCTAGGAAACAACGCAATGCTAGCATTCGTCCTTACAAGTTGTTCATGATATAAACAAACCGAAGGCACTACTTCTACCACATTCTTTTGGAATCACCCTTATGATTAGTAGCAAGTAGCCCTTGCATTTCAAAGAACTCCGTCTTCGATCATCTTCAAAATATTCCAATTCAAACGCTTATGCCGACTCGAAGTGGTTTTCGAATAATATATCTGATCCCGATCTCTTCGAACCGACAATGATAGTTTTGAAAACGGGCCAGAATCTGGTAGTCGGTTATTTAACTATCAAATCAACAAACAATTCAACTAGGGATTTAACCAAGCACGATCAAGCACAGTGCAACCACTAAACCTCTTTAATTAATCTTTTCACTAATTAAAGCTACTTTGTAAATTATCGTATTAAAATACTTTTACAAAGACATATTCCCAAACCTTTTATACTCCTTTCAATACTTGAAAAAATATCAATATAACTTATCTCAATGGTATAAGTATATTAATAAAATACTACACTTTCCCTACTTAGAAAATGTATTCATATACTTATCTCAACGGTATAAGTATATTCACAAAACATTAAGAAAGATTTCTTATTTCAAAATCATATCGAAGGATTAAAACAAATAATTTTTTAAAAGAAATGGAGATAACGATAAACCCAAATGGTATTTTTGGTGTTAAGCATGGAACGAATGTCCACACCACCAAAATTAAGAAGGTCGATTTGGGGAAATCCAATCTCAATTTCTTTTGTAAATTTCTTTAATAAATCCTTTTTAACAAAAACCTTTCATTTATGAACATCTCCTTTACTAAAATTACAAATCCATTTTTAAAACTCTTAATAAATCTATAAGTTTATTAATAAAACTCTTTTATAAATATCCAAAACCATTTTTAAAACTCTTTTACAAATATCCAAAATTATTTATAAAACCGCCTTTATAAATATCCAAATTCATTTTGTAACGACCCGTAATTTTCGACGATTTAAAATTTGTTAATATAATGAGATTTTGGTTATTTAATATTGAAAGAAATAAAATTTGTAAATTAATAATGAAATAATAACTAAAATGAAACATAGCAAGGTTAATTAAAGTAAATAATTAATGAATCGAATGGAATGCTAATTAATGAAAATAATGTAAATGTTATACTTGGCTATGAATTGAATATAAGGAAACAAGTGTAGATAGTGAACTAATTGATGAATCAGTATATAATTAATGATAATTGGATAAAAACAGTGTTATGTAAGCAATTGTAACATTTGTTTGTTAATAATAACTTATAAGTGTAATTAAACGTTAATGGTAATAATTACTATAAGTTAACCATTTATTTAGTCTATTAAATTAAAATTGGAAATCAATTACAATAATTTTAATTTAATATTATGTTAATGCAAATTAAATTAATATTTGGAAATAATGTTAATTTTATTCATAATATGACAATTGGTTGAATAAACAGAATATAAATCAAGATTTATTAATTTATTGGAATTCAAATTATAATAATTGGATTAATTGCAAATAAATGAAATTAAATATTCAAATATTACGTTAATGAAGATTAAGATGAAATTTGAGAATATTAGTGTAATAAATCATGAACCAATGTTAATTTCATCCATATGATAATAATGGATTGAATAATAGGATGAAAGGTCAATTAAATGGAATTATTGAAAATTTAATTTATAATTTCTGAATTTAATGAAATTAAAATTTAACACTAAAATTGATGAATTAATCAACTTTAAATTGACATCTAAACTTGTTTAAATTATTGTGAATGTTTAAGAAATCAAAAATGGCAAAATTTGTTAATCGTAGAATTTGAATTGAAAATTTTGATTTAATTAATTTAATATTAATTTATTTAATTAACTGAAATATAGCCATTTTGGCCACTGACTCGGATTTTGACGAAACCAGTTTCATCGTATCCGTAACAGTGAATTATTGGAGGATTTCAAGTTCCGTAGCGATCGGACTTGTCGTTTGATCGTACGGGCTCGAAACGCCTAGAAATTAATTTAATTGAAATCAATTTGAAATAAGCTGATTTTAATATAACTTCTTCATAAGATGGAATTAGGACCTGAAACATGTTCCATTGAATTTAAAATTAATGAAAACATCTATTTTGATATATGGGTTGACCCATTTTCGTTCCGGAGGCAGAACGGGCTTTTCGGGTCGTTTATCGTTCAATCCAAATAAATCTTGTCCATTCACTCTATTTCTCAGCTTTGCCTATAAATATCTAGTTATAAACCCTAGCTGTTCTCATTTCTTACTTTGCTATACGTATAGTTCTTTCTGTCTCCCTCTTTTCAATGGCAGACAAACCCTAGTTATAAATTCCAATTGGAAATCCAATTCAAATCAAAAATTTAAACTCCTCAAAACCCTAACAAATTATATACCGCCTTGAAGCTCTCGAAGAGCGCATCTCAATTTTGTGATTCGTTTTTCAATCCGATGCACCGTTTGTCCAGACATCGAGAATGAACCGTGGCCGTTCATATTGGATTTTTGACGATACAACGGTGGATCGTCGACCGTTTGTCGATCGGATGGTGTCGTTGCGAAGCTAGTGACGAGCAGCTCACGGATCTGACATTCGTTCGTTGTCAATTGATCGTGACTCACTGGAAATTGCCTATGAATAAGGACGGTGGCGGAGGAGCTTGGTGGGACCGGAGGCATGGGCGAGTTGGTGGTGGGGTCGGCTGAAGGCGTGGGAGATGGTGGCGTTTGTGGATCGTCGTGAAGGTGGCGTTCGTGTTGATCGATCGTGGTGGCAGTTTTCTGTGGCGGCTATCGTTCAAATTCGAATGAGAGGCATGCGTTTCAGGCTGTAGGGTTTGTGAACGAACCAAGGCGATGACGTGTCTGAATCTGGAAGGTGCGTTTCTTTTGTTTTTTTTTTGATTTCAAATCGTTCTAACTAGCATAACTTCTACGTACGAGGTCCGTTTCACGCGCCGTTTTCTCCGCTGGGATCGTAATAAAATTCCGGACCTTTTGACACTGGTTTGGATAGATTCCAAGACTGTTCAAATTTGGGCCTTAAATTGGATTTAAATTCAATTTGAATCCAAAGGTGAGTGTTTTAACCCACTCACAACTTCTAAAATTTCTTATATTTGTTAAATTAATCTTTGATGTGATTAGAAATTTATTTATGACTGTTTGGTATATTTTAAACCATCATCTCAGTTAATTTGAATTTATTTGAATTAAGTCGTTATTTAATTTATTATTGAATATAAATTGCCAGTTAAATACCGATTATTGATTATCAGTTTTATATTGATATTTATTGATTGATTTGGATGATGTTTGTAATGGATGTTGATTGTTGATATTGGATGAATAGATGTTGTATTTTATATCGTTATAAACTGCAAGTTCACTATGGGTTGAAATGATACATACCCGAATGATCTATAGATTAGGGAAAAATCGTTATGGGTTGAAATGATAGACTCGAGCGATTTTATGGATTTTATTATTAATTTGGGATTGCGGTTTGAAATGATATATAACCGTAAAATTTTAAAATCGTGGATTGAAATGATAAATATCCATATCACTTGACCCTAGGGTAGAGAATTATATACGGACACCGGATTGGTTAAATTTAAATGATTTTGAATCCTTAAATTTTGCATTGAGTTAAATGATATTTTTTAAATAAAATTTGGGTTATATAAATCGAATTTTTATCAAATTTCGAGTTTTATATTAAAATCGAATTGTTTTGAAAGATTTGTTAAAGGAATAAAATTGAAATGTATAGTGAATTTGAAATACAAGTGAAGTTTATCGAAATTGAGTTATTAAAATCGTTGAAGTATAACTTTGATATATATTGAAATTTGAGTAATTAATTCGATGTTTCAACATGGATTTAAGCGATATTGAATTTAATATTTATTTAGAATTCTGAATCGGAAAATTTGAAATTGGGTTTTGGGGACATTGAAATGGTCAAAATTTGTTGGAATGAAATAAATAGTTTAAATTGATATAAATTTCAAATTCATATTTTCATATAAACTGTTTAAATATATTATTTTAAAAGACTTTAATGATTAGGATTTTCAAACTTTTAAACTAATTAAACCATTTGACTTATTTTAAATCTAATTAATATATTTTAAAGTTATTTAATATATTTTAATTATATTTAATCTATTTTTAAAATTTATATAACTATCTTAAAGTTAGAAAACATTTTTAAATCTATATTAAACTATTTTAGAGTATTTTAACTATTTAAACTATTTTCTAAATTTCAAACTAAGGAAAAGGGGAAGTGTTATATTCAATTCACCGGTTAAAACTAAATACGGCTAAATGATGTTATAATTTAAGTAGAGACTTAAATGACATAATTAATTGAATATGATGATTTTGGAATGGGAGTTTAGTCTATTTTGAAAATATGACTTTTGAAAGGAAATATGACTTCGAACTATGATTTCAATGTGATATAATTTCGGAAGTAAGTAATGATTTCGAAAGTGATATGATTTGAATTGAATATGATATTTTGATATCAATTATGAAATGATTTTGGAAATGTAAAAGAACCATCCGGTGTGTAATAAGCGATTGGTTGTTAAAGTGACCAGGATCGGATATGGGCATACTCTTTGTTGATACCGAAAACCACTTTGACAACTGTGTACGCGGTGGAGATTCCAGAATGAAGTAGGATGGTGGCGACGATCCTATAAGGTATATACGTGGACCTAACTCCCGTGAGTTAGCATAAGGTGGCTAAAACAGGAGCAATCGACAGGCTAAGTGAGGTCATTCCTCCGATCGGGCACATTCCATCGATACTATATTCTGACTTTGCGATTTATTTCGTGGCCACCCTCGATTTTTTGATTCGGGAGTTTGTTCCGAGGTGGGCGGTAGTAGCTGTTATGCGTTACCACCGGTCCGGAAGTGTAATCGGTATATCTACCCTGACATTGCCTAGTTGTGCCGTGTCGCCTACCCTAGCGCGCCTCCTACGAGTTTGTTTTATGTCATACAAATGGGGTATCCTCTGGCGGCCCCAGTTTACGGGGAGTTATGGTACTGTATAGACTATTGGCATTATAAAAATGTGTTAAGGGGGAAAATGTAATGCCTTAACGCTATTTTAATACTTTTACTTTACTATAGACATATTATGATAGCGTATTGTACTACGTAGTAGATAGTTTAACGGATCCTTAGGAGATGTGAATCTCGAACATCTGTTAAGTTATTGCACTCACGTTAGACACTGGATAAGAGATGTCAAACCCCGTAAACATCTCCGACGTCGTTTACACTCATATTTATTTACCGTTGATTTAACTTACATAAGATGTTTTAGTTCTGACTCCAGTGTTTTGTCTTTTCAATTCGCTCGGGTCAGCCTGAGCATTTCAGGATTTGAAGACCTTATTTCTAGAGGACGAAGACGAAGATTTGTACTACTATTATTTACTATATTTATTCCACTGCATTCATACTGTTCTGCTGCATTATTTGTTTATCTCTGATATGTGTAAATCTGATTTTGTATTGTATAAGTATAATCAAATGTTTTGTATAAAACTTCATGAACTGTTATTTGATTATTATATTTTGTCATTCCGCTGCGAGATTCTGTTTTGTTTTTTTCTTTCTCTGCTTTTTCTTATTCACCCCAATAACAATCCGCCCTTCTGTATGGTTTGAGTTGGCTTGTGTGTCTGCTTAAACGTACAAAAAGACGGGATGTTACAGTTGGTATCAGAGCTTTGGTTTAGCGATAACCTTAGCTTTGTGGGGTCTGACTCTTTGAAAATAGGGTAGTAATACCCTAGAATGAGTCCTTTAGAGTATATATATGAGAGAGCGTATTTGTTAGTGTTATAAAAGGTTTGATATTGTGTTAATTTGTCCCGTTTTGTATTTATTTCTGGTTGGTGCATGGTACGCTATGACATCAATAGGGATTTCTAAACACTTAATAGGGCAGACCGACATGATATCTGTTTTGAAATATAGGTAAATGAAATAATTTTGCCTATTGTATATTTTTATATATAAAATAATGATTTATAAATGATATATATTTGGTTGTTAGGTAGTGAAATTTATAAATATTGGTTGTAAAATAAAAAAATAAGATAAATGAAATTTGGAAATTTAGAACTTAAGTTCCGGGGTTTCTGAAAATTTCTTTCTAATGATTTTGGGATATAATAATAATATTATTAGAAGTATTTTCTGATATAAATATTTCAATATAATTTGAAAGAATTGTTTTAATGAAATTTTGGAAAGAAATAAGTTTTGTACTCCCCTCGCTGTCGCTGGAAAATAATTTCGGTGATGAGTGCACGCATCATCGACGTTCATTTTCGAGTTTCAAAGTGGGAAGACTGTTGTAGTAGTTTTACTGCATAATTGTTTTGATAATCTTAATTTTGAATTCCAATTTTGATTCGATATATATAAAAGATATTATTATATATATATTATTATTTTGAATGATTTGAAAATGGAACCCGGCATTTAGTTCTTAAATTTCTATAAATTAGAGATTTCAATTATTGAAATGGAATAAATTTTTTAACTATTTAATAATTGAAACTTCTAAGTGAAAATAAGAAATTATATGCTAAGTTATAACTAAAATATACAAGGAATTTGAAATTTGTAACTTGTAAACGAAAAGAATATGAAAATATGAAATGATAACTATTGAACCTTAAGTTAATTAGAATAAGTAAGTCAAACTTGTGTAACTTTCAATTGCATTCTTAAAGACATATATATAACTTACCAATTATAAAAAGTTGAAATGTTAAAAGAATATGTAATGGAAATTTTTACAAGTAAAACTTATGTAATGGAAGTGTTCAATGAAATTTACTTTTATAAATAAGAAATTTGATATGAAAATAGTTATAAACTTGAGTTAAAATTGTAATACTACTAATTAAATGAAATAGAAAATGAGTACTGTAAGTAAAGGATTTTGAACTTAAGTTAATATTGAAACTATTTATAATTAAAGTAAATAATAAAATGAATGTAATGCAATAAAAGAAATTGACATGATATGAATAAATGAAAATGAATTTTTTAAGTAATAAAGGAAATAATAAATGAAATAAACACTGAATAACTGAATAGAAAAAATTTGTAAGAAATAAATGTAAATTTAAAAAGATAAATCATTGGATGAATGAAAGGGAAAATGAACAACAAATGTTGTGAAAGAAATTTCAAGAATAAACTTAAATAATGTTAGAAGTTATTGCTTGTTTGGCTTATGAGTTGTTGGGAAAGGATACTCCTAATTGTTTTGGATGTATGAATAAATCTGTTGAGTTTTATCTAAGACTGTAGAGTATATGGTAAACTTAGTAGTTTATTCGTCATTCTATGCGATTGAGAGTGTCTGAATCCGAACAAACCATTTGTTTTGTTTGCTATGAATGGATGGTTGATTTCACTGATTTCATATGATGATTGTATGCTGTGGTTGCCAGTGATTGTTGTTTATATTGATTTGTTTGTTAGTGGTTGAAACAACTTTAAATATTTCATTTTATATAATTATTAACTCTTTTAGATTATATAAGTGAAATACAGGTAATGGAAGCAATTGCCACTGCTTTTGGTTTCATAATTAAGCGTTGTTTGCCCGACAAATAGGTACGTTCTCGGATTACGGTTTTATAGCGATATTATATTATTTTTCTACTATTGGGATATATTATTTTGAAAAATTATGAAATATATTGTTATATTTAATATTGTTATTTCTCCCGAGTCTCTCCATACAAAGGAAACTCTGCCGAAATTTTCCGAAAATTTTGGACTTGGAAAATTTTATGAAATGTTTTTTAAACTTTTGTTAACTTGAGTATAAAAGGATTTAATTGTTATAAATTGATACATTTTATTTAAATTAATTAATTTTGTAAATTTATTCGTTTATAAATTTAATATTTTGAATAAGATATATTGATTACTTAATTCCTTCTTTCCACTGCTTTTTCCTTTTCGAAGATGAAAAGTTTTGAGTGGGGGAGAGTGTAACGACCCGTAATTTTCGACGATTTAAAATTTGTTAATATAATGAGATTTTGGTAATTTAATATTGAAAGAAATAAAATTTGTAAATTAATAATGAAATAATAACTAAGATGAAACATAGCAAGGTTAATTAAAGTAAATAATTAATGAATTGAATGGAATGCTAATTAATGAAAATAATGTAAATGTTATACTTGGCTATGAATTGAATATAAGGAAACAAGTGTAGATAGTGAACTAATTGATGAATCAGTATATAATTAATGATAATTGGATAAAAACAGTGTTATGTAAGCAATTGTAACATTTTTTTGTTAATAATAACTTATAAGTGTAATTAAACGTTAATGGTAACAATTATTATAAGTTAACCATTTATTTAGTCTATTAAATTAAAATTGGAAATCAATTACAATAATTATAATTTAATATTATGTTAATGCAAATTAAATTAATATTTGGAAATAATGTTAATTTTATTCATAATATGACAATTGGTTGAATAAACAGAATGGAAACCAAGATTTATTAATTTATTGGAATTCAAATTACAATAATTGGATTAATTGCAAATAAATAAAATTAAATATTTAAATATTACGTTAATGGAGATTAAGATGAAATTTGAGAATATTAGTGTAATAAATCATGAACCAATGTTAATTTCATCCATTTGATAATAATGGATTGAATAATAGGATGAAAGGTCAATTAAATGGAATTATTGAAAATTTAATTTATAATTTCTGAATTTAATGAAATTAAAATTTAACACTGAAATTGATGAATTAATCAAATTTAAATTGACATCTAAACTTGTTTAAATTATTGTGAATGTTTAAGAAATCAAAAATGGCAAAATTTGTTAATCGTAGAATTTGAATTGAAAATTTTGATTTAATTAATTTAATATAAATTTATTTAATTAACTGAAATATAGCCATTTTGGCCACTGACTCGGATTTCGACGAAACCAGTTTCATCGGATCCGTAACAGTGAATTATTGTAGGATTTCAAGTTTCGTAGCGATCGGATTTGTCGTTTGATCGTACGGGCTCGAATCGCCTAGAAATTAATTTAATTGAAATCAATTGAAATCAATTTGAAATAAGCTGATTTTAATATAACTTCTTCATACGATGGAATTAGGACTTGAAACCTGTTCCATTGAATTTAAAATTAATGAAAACATCTATTTTGATATATGGGTTGACCCATTTTCGTTCCGGAGGTAGAACAGGCTTTTCGGGTCGTTTATCGTTCAATCCAAATAAATCTTGTCCATTCACTCTATTTCTCAGCTTTGCATATAAATATCTGGTTATAAACCCTAGCTGTTCTCATTTCTTACTTTGTTGTACATACAGTTCTTTCTGTCTCCCTCTTTTCAATGGCAGACAAACCCTAATTATAAATTCCAATTGCAAATCCAATTCAGACCAAAAATTTAAACTCCTCAAAACCCTAACAAATTATATACCGCCTTGAAGCTCTCGAAGAGCGCATCTTAATTTTGTGATTCATTTTTCAATTTGATGCACTATTTGTCCAGACATCGAGAATGAACCGTGGCCGTTCATATTGGATTTTTGACGATCCAACGGTGGATCGTCGACCGTTTGTCGATCGGATGGTGTCGTTGCGAAGCTAGTGACGAGCAGCTCACGGATCTGACATTCATTCATTGTCAATTGATCGTGACTCGATGGAAATTGCTTGTAAATGAGGACGGCGGTGGAGGAGCTCGGTGGGACCGGAGGCATGGGCGAGTTGGTGGTGGGGTCGGCTAAAGGCGTGGGTGATGGTGGCGTTTGTGGATCGTCGTGAAGGTGGCCTTCGCATTGATCGATCGTGGCGGCAGTTTTCTATGGTGGCAATCGTTCAAATTCGAACGAGAGGCATGCATTTTAGGCTGTAGGGTTTGTGAATGAACGAAGTTGATGACGTGTCTGAATCTGGAAGGTGCGTTTCTTTTGTTTTTTTTATTTATTTTTTGATTTCAAATCGTTCTAACTAGCATAACTTCTATGTACGAGGTCCGTTTCACGTGCAGTTTTCTCCGCTGGGATCGTAATAAAATTCCGGACCTTTTGACGCTGGTTTAGACAGATTCCAAGACTGTTCAAATTTGGGCCCTAAATTGGATTTAAATTCAATTTGAATCCAAAGGTGAGCGTTTTAACCCACTCACAACTTCTAAAATTTCTTATATTTGTTAAATTAATTTTTGATGTGATTAGAAATTTATTTATGACTGTTTGGTATATTTTAAATCATCATCTCAGTTAATTTGAATTTATTTGAATTAAGTCGTTATTTAATTTATTATTGAATATAAATTGCCAGTTAAATACCGGTTATTGATTATCAGTTCTATATTGATATTTATTGATTGATTTGGATGATGTTTGTAATGGATGTTGATTGTTGATATTGGATGAATAGATGTTGTATTTTATATCGTTATAAACTGCAAGTTCACTATGGGTTGAAATGATACATACCGGAATGATCTATAGAATAGGGAAAAATCGTTATGGGTTGAAATGATAGACTCGAGCGATTTTATGGATGTTATTATTAATCGGGATTGCGGTTTGAAATGATATATAACCATAAAATTTTAAAATCGCGGATTGAAATGGTAAATATCCGTATCACTTGACCCTAGGGTAGAGAATTATATACGGACACCGGATTGGTTAAATTTAAATGATTTTGAATCCTTAAATTTTGCATTGAGTTAAATGATATTTTTTAAATAAAATTTTGGTTATATAAATCGAATTTCGAGTTTTATATTATAATCGAATTGTTTTGAAAGATTTGTTAAAGGAATAAAATTGAAATGTATAGTGAATTTGAAATACAAGTGAAGTTTATCGAAATTGAGTTATTAAAATCGTTGAAGTATAACTTTGAAATATGTTGAAATTTGAGTAATTAAATCGATGTTTCAACATGGGTTTAAGCGATATTGAATTTAATATTTATTTAGAATTCTGAATCGGAAAATTTGAAATTGGGTTTTGGGGACATTGAAATGGTCAAAATGTGTTGGAATGAAATAAATAGTTTAAATTGATATAACTTTCAAATTCATATTTTCATATAAACTGTTTTAAATATATTATTTTAAAAGACTTTAATGATTAAGATTTTCAAACTTTTAAACTAATTATACCATTTGACTTATTTTAACTCTAACTAATCTATTTTAAAGTTATTTAATATATTTTAATTATATTTAATCTATTTTTAAAATCTATATAACTATCTTAAAGCAAGAAAACATTTTTAAATCTATATTAAACTATTTTAGAGTATTTTAACTATTTAAACTATTTTCTAAATTTCAAACTAAGGAAAAGGGGAAGTGTTATATTCAATTCACTGGTTAAAAGCAAATACGGCTAAATGATGTTATAATTTAAGTAGGGACTTAAATGACATAATTAATTGAATATGATGATTGTGAAATGGGAGTTTAGTCTATTTTGGAAATATGACTTTTGAAAGGAAATATAATTTCGAACTATGATTTCAATGTGATATAATTTCGGAAGTAAGTAATGATTTCGAAAGTGATATGATTTGTATTGAATATGATATTTTGATATCAATTATGAAATGATTTTGGAAATGTAAAAGAACCATCCGGTGTTTAATAAGCGATTGGTTGTTAAAGTGACCGGGATCAGATATGGGCATACTCTCTGTTGATACCGAAAACCACTTTGATAACTGTGTACGCGGTGGAGATTCCAGAATGAAGTAGGATGGTGGCGACGATCCTATAATGTATATACGTGGACCTAACTCCCATGAGTTAACATAAGGTGGCTAAAATAGGAGCAATCGAAGGGCTAAGTGAGGTCATTCCTCCGATCGGGCACATTCCATTGATACTATATTCTGACTTTGCGATTTATTTGGTGGCCACCCTCGATTTTTTGATTCGGGAGTGTGTTCCGAGGTGGGCGGTAGTAGCTGCTATGCGTTACCACCGGTCCGGAAGTGTAATTGGTATATCTACCCTGGCATTGCCTAGTTGTTCCGTGTCACCTACCCTAGCGCGCCTTCTACGAGTTTGTTTTATTTCGTGCCTATGGGGTATCCTCTGGTGGCCCCAGTTTACGGGGAGTTACGGTACTGTATAGACTATTGGCATTATAAAAATGTGTTATGGGGGAAAATGTAATGCCTTAACGCTATTTTAATACTTTTACTTTACTGTAGACATATTATGATAGCGTATTGTACTACATAGTAGATAGTTTAACGGATCCTTAGGAGATGTGAATCCCGAACATCTGTTAAGTTATCGCACTCACGTTAGACACTGGATAAGAGATGTCAAACCCCGTAAACATCTCCGACGCCGTTTATACTCATATTTATTTACCGTTGATTTAACTTACATAAGATCTTTTAGTTTTGACTCGAGTGTTTTGTCTTTTCAATTCGCTCGGGTCAGCCTGAGCATTTCAGGATTTGAAGACCTTATTTTTGGAGGACGAAGATGAAGATTTTTACTACTATTATTTACTATATTTATTCCACTGCATTCATACTGTTCCGCTGCATTATTTGTTTATCTCTGATATGTGTAACTCTGATTTTGTATTGTATAAGTATAATCAAATGTTTTGTATACAGCTTCATGAACTGTTATTTGATTATTATATTTTGTCATTCCGCTGCGAGATTCTGTTTTGTTTTTTTCTTTCTCTGCTTTTTCTTATTCACCCCAATAACAATCCGCCCTTCTGTATGGTTTGAGTTGGCATGTGTGTCTGCTTAAAACGTACAAAAAGGCAGGATATTACACATTTATAAAAATTCTTTCCAAATTTCAAAATCTCTTTTAAAGTTATGAAACCCCTTTATTAATCTCTAAAATAATTTATAAAACTCTTTTATAGGTATAAGCTTTAAATTCATTTTAGAATTCCTTTCATAAAATATCATTTATAAATTTCTTGATATATATATATATATATATAACATAATTATAACCTTCTTTTACAAATTCCCAAACTTTACTTAATGTCTCCTTTATAAACACCTTTTATATTATTTATAAAATCTTTTATAAAAACTTCTTTTTATAAAATACCATTTATAATTTATTTTATAATCCCCGACTTATTTGCAACTCTTTGTAAAACTCGAAATTCATTTATAAAATTCCTTTTATAATTTTCTAAATAAAATTACCAAAACTCCTTTTTTAAATCAAACTTCAAATATAACACCAAACTCCAAATACAAACAAATTCCAAATATCATTATAAAACCCATATGCTTTCCATAACGCGATCTTTTCATCTATTTCAATAAATTTCCAAATAGGATTTATTGCTCCAATTTATCGAAATGATATTGATTTCCTTATATAAATTCATTTCAATTTATAAAACACTGCTTATACATCTCCAAATTTATCACACTTCCAATTTTCAAAATAGATCCAACTGCTTTCACCAAAACGACTATTCTACATATTATTATAAATCCATAAATACAATTTATTTCTCAAATGGAAATATCTTCATGTTTTATAAACTATCACTTATAAGACTCTCCTTAAATTTCTAAGATACCATTTATAAATCCGTTCTTTTATTTACAACATTTTATATAAAATTTCTCACAAATATTTATTTTCAAAATATTTCTATCTTCTTTAAAACAAAAATCACTTTTAAATAAAAGATAACCCTTTTTATTTACTTTTGAATACAACTATTATTATTATTATTATAGTTTTCTATTAAAATAAATACTTCCAAAAATAATTATTAAAATATTTACTTAAATATATATTAGAAATGAAAAATGAAAGAAGTTGAAATAAAGTTGGAAAAGTTTAAAAACTCTTTGAAATTAAAATATCATAGAAATTCCAAAACGGTCGGATTTAAAATCATTTTCCAAAAACAAAAATTATTTCCAAAAAAATCAACAATTTATAGTATTTCAAAAATTCAATATCGAGGCCAGATAGTTACTATAGCACTTAACCAGTGCTATAACTAACTTTTCTACTATAAAGTTTCAATTTTCACATATGTCGGTGTCACATCCAGAATGGCTAATAATCAAATTTTGCATTTAACAAAATATACCGAGGTCCTCACATGGACCTCCTGCAAATCAGGATGGCTTTACCTCATACTGCATAGTTTTGAATATTTCATCACCTCGGTTGCTTTGCAACCTTTTCCGAGAGCTCTCATGCACAACCAAATCCTTATATATAAATACATACATACAGAGGGTGATGATAATACATTAATGGGTGCGACCCACTTAGTCCTGAAGCATATCCCCTATATTAGTCATTCCCGGTTGTTGAGACTTGAGCTATGTTTTACCTTTTAGATAGCAATCCCACTTGGAATGCTAACACAACCCTCCAAGCAACAATGCAATGCCAACATTCGTCCACACAAATTGTTCAGGATATGAACAAACCGAAGGCACTATTTCTACTACATCCATCTTAGAATCACCCTTAGGATTAGCAACAAGTAGCCCTTGCACTTCAAAGAACTCCGTCTTCGATCGTCTTACAGATATTCCAATTCAAAATGCTGATGCCGGTTCAAAGTGGTTTTTGGATAATATATCTGATCCCAATCTCTTCGAACCGACAATGATAGTTTTCAAAACATTCCAACATTTGATTGTCCGTTATTTAACTATCAAATACATAAACAATTCAACCAGAGATTTAACAAGCACGGTTAAGCACATAACAACCACTAAGCCTCTTTAATTCATCTTTTCATTAGTCAAAGCTACTTTGTAAATTCTCGTATTTAAATACTTTTACAAAGACATATTCACAAACCCTTTATACTCCTTTTAATACCTGGAAAATTATCCATATACCTATCTCAACGATATAAGTATATTCACAAGAACACTACACTTTCCCTACTTAGAAAATGTGTTCATATACTTATCTCAACGGTATAAGTATATTCGCAAAACATTATAAATGATTTCTTATTTCAAAATCATATCAAGGATTAAAACAAATATTGTTTTAACAGAAATGGAGATAAGGATAAACCCAAATGCTATTCCTTTGGTGTTAAGCATGGAACGAATGTCCATACCACCAAAATTAAGAAGGTCAATTTAGGGAAATCCAATCTAATTTCTTTGTAAATTTATTCAATAAATCCTTTTTAATAAATCTCTTTAATTTATGAACATCTCCTTTACTAAAATTTCAAATCCACTTATAAAACTCTTAATAAATCTCCAAATTTAATTATAAAACTCTTTTATAAATATCCAAAACCATTTATAAAACTCTTTTTTAGATATCCAAAATCAATTATAATACTTATTTTATAAATATCCAAAATCATTTATAAAACTCTTTCCAAACATCAAGATTTCTTTTCAAGTTATAAAACTCCCTTATTAATCTCTAAAACAATTTATAAAACCTTTGTATGAGTATAAGCTCTAAATTTATTTTAGAATTTCTTTTATAAAATATCATTTATAAATTCCTTTATATATATATATATATCTGTGTGTGTGTATGTATAACATAGTTACAACCTCCTTTTATAACTTCCCAAACTTTACTTAATGTCTCCTTTATAAACACCTTTTATATTATTTATAAAATCTTTTATAAAAACTTCTTTGGATAAAATACCATTTATAACTTATTTTATGAATCTCCGACCTATTTTCAACTCTTTATGAAAATCCAAATTCATTTATAAAATTCCTTTTAAAAATTCTCTAAATAAAATAACCAAAACTCCCTTTTTAAATCAAACTTCAAATATTACACCAAACTCCAAATGCAAACAAATTCCAAATATCACTATAAAACTCATATGCTTTCCATAACACGACCTTTCCATATAATTCAATAAATTTCCAAATGGAATTTATTGCTCATATTTATTAAAATGATGATTTCTTTATATAAGTTCATTTCAATTTATAAAACACCTTTTATACATCTCCAAATTTATCACACTTCCAGGTTCCAAAGTAGATCCAACTACTTTCTTTAAAACGACCATTCCATATATTTTTATAAATCCATAAATGTGATTTATTTCGCAAATTTATCAAAAAGAAATATCTTCCCTTTTTATAAAATATCACTTATAAGACTCTTGTTAAATTTATGAGACACCATTTATAAATCTATTCTTTTATTTACAACATTTTATATAAAATGTCTCACAATTATTTATTTTCATAATATTGCCATCATCTTTAAAACAAAAATCACTTTTAAATAAAAGATAACCCATTTTTAGTTACTTTTGAGTACAACTATTATTATTATTATTATTTTCTATTAAAATAAACACTTCCAAAATAATTATTAAAACATTTTCTTATATATATATATATATATATTAGAAATTAAAAATGAAAGAAGTTGAAATAAAATTGGAAAGGTTTAAAAACCTTTCTAAATTAAAATATCATAGAAATTCCAAAATGGTCGGATTTAATATCATTTTCTCAAATCAAAAATCAACCAAATCAACAGTTTATAGTATTTCAAAATTTCTATATCGAGGCCAAATAGTTACTATAGCACTTTACCTGTGCTATAACTAACTTTTCTACTAAAAAGTTTCAATTTTCACATTTGTCGATGTCACATCCACAATCGCCAACAATCAAATTCAGCATTTAACAATCTATGTAATGTATATATATATATATAACTGAAATAAATCAATAGATAAATAATTGGAAATTAAAAATTACAATATCGAGAAATCTAGATTTCCTAATAAAATTCTTGTACTTCAATTTTGAATACCAATCGCTTTAAGAGTGGATATTTTAACCAATCAGCCAACAATTTCAACCAAACTCAAACAGTAAATTTTATCTACTATATATATTACTAATTAACCAAAAAGGTAAGTTTAACTCACCAAAATTCCAATCGGCACCGAGGCATTCCAGTTTGAACTAAAATTGAACTGCATTCGATTTTAGCCCATTATTCCAGTTGCTCCAAATTCAACCAAACCAATTCCATTATGTAGCTATCGTCATAACGAGCACAGCGTAAAAAGTTTCGTCACGATTGAACCTCATATGGACAAGTCATACAATTTATAAGTTTTTATATTAGTTAATATATTTTGTTCACTAATTACATTTATAAATTAATTAACCCACTAATCCATCTTCTCCATTCAAACCCCTGTTCTCTTTCCTAAAGCCGAACCTAACTATAGCTGCTACTTCTCACTTCCTTATCACACTCTCCGATCCACGAAAACAAAAATTGTCGATTACTGCCAACTTCTTTCCATGAGCTCTATGCAACCATCACTAAAGCACTAAATTCAGCCCCCAGTCTCAATATGCAACCGAAGACCCGAAGTCGCGACAAAGCCTAGGTCGCGCACTCCATCCCAGCATTGCACGATGCAAGATTTTGCCCAGAGATGCTCCTCAGCCAGAAAATCCAAAAACAAACCTCGTAGCCTTCCATCGCATGAATCAACCAAAAATTCTAACCTTAGTTGCAATCGCTCAAGGCTTCCACTGTTCAAGCCACCAAACATGGTCGCAACCCCCTCAACTCCCCTAGGAATGTAGATCAAGGCTCAATGATTTCAGAGATCTAAGCTTTTGAATTTTTAGACTTGTAAATCCTTTTGTTTTGAATTTTTAAAAGAGGGTATTTATTTTCTTTTTTTTATTTTAGCAATATGAATGAAACCGTAAAAGTGAAGAGAGAAGTAGAGGTATGTTTGATAAGATAAGTATTTTTTTGGCAAAGCCAACCGGCTTTAGAGTGGGCCATGCCACTATGAATATAAATAAAGAACAGGTGTTCTGCACATGCACAGAACAGCTATAATCTGGTTTTATAGTGGCCAGACCACTTAGAACAAGAATAAAAAGAAAAAACAGGAGCTAGACTTATAGACTAGACTACTCAGGTGGGACAATACCCCCTGCCGTGACTGATATCAACATCAATACCAGGGCCTATGACATGCTGAACTGCAGAAAAGTACGTAGGCAGATTCAGATCAAAAGACCTCGAGAGAGGTGAGTAGAGATAAATCCGATCCCAAGTCGGATCTAAGAATTGCCACCAATTCCTAGCACCATCAATCCCAGTGGTCGTCAAAGACAGACCATCACCCTCAGCATGATACACTAACCTCCTAGACTCATCAGGACCACCTAAAAACATGTGATAACTATGCATCTGTTGATCATACCTCATTTCTGACGGCTCGTGAATCCAAGAACATTCTTTTGGTTCCCATACAACAACACCATCATCGGAATCACTAACTACATCAATTTCTGTCTCCACAACGGGAGAATCAGAAACAATAGGATCAAAGGGAGGCAGAGTACTAACCTTAGGAACCCATTTCATTTCCGTCCTAGGGAGGGGGATTTTATCGGTAGGAGATAGTGGGGCATTCCTATAACATTTCTCCTCAGTATGACCAAATGAATGGCAGATAGAACATATGTTAGGATTCCAGCTGTAATTAACTTTTATTTCCACCTCATGACTTTCCATGATTCTTACTATCAATATTGACGGCAACAGATTCTGTAATGACCTGCCTTTTTGGACATTTTAAGCAGACACATGCGTCAACTTAATCATACAAAGAGGCAGATTGTTATTGGGGTAAATAAGAAAAGAGAAAGAAATAAAACAAATACAGAATCTCGCAGCGGAATGACAAAATATAATAATAAAAAAACAGTTCATGAAGCGGTTTACAAATAAATTTGATTACTAATACAATACAGAATCAGATTTACAGACAACCAGAATAAATAAATAAATAAATAAATGCAGCGGAACAATATGATGCAGTGGAATAAATATCATAAATAATAGTAGTGCAAATCTTCGTCTTCGTCCTCCAAAAATAAGGTCTTCAACCCTGAAATGCTCAGGCTGACCCGAGCGAATTGAAAAGACAAAACACTTGAGTCGGAACTAAAAGATCTTATGTAAGTTAAATCAACGGTAAATATGCGTGTGACGGCGTCAGAGATGTTTACGAGATTTGACATCTCCTATCCAGTGTATAACATGAGTGCAGTAACATAAGAGATGTTCGGGATTACCATCTCCTAAGGATCCATTAAACTATCTACTATGTAGTACAATACGCTATTAAAATATGTCTACGGTAAAGTAAAATTATTAAAATAGCATTATGGCATTACCCATATCCCCCTTAACACATTTTATATTTTCCCATAGTCTATACAGCACTATAAGCTTCTACGTAAACTGGAGGTTTACCCAGAGGGCACCCCATAGGTATGGTATAAAACAAACTCGTAGAAGGCGCTATAGGGCATGTGAACATGGCACATGAGGAAATGCCAGGGTAGATATACCATTTGCGGATCCGGACTGGTGGTAACGCATAGCAGCTACTACCACCCACCTCAGAACACACTCCCAAATCAAAATCAAGGGTGGCCACTAATCAAATCACAAAGTCAGAATATAGTATCGAAGAAGTGTGACCGATCGAAGAAATGACCTTACTTGGCCCGGCATGGCTCCTGATTTTAGTCACATTTAAGCCGACTCACGGGAGTCAGGGTCACGTCATACCTTATACAAAAATCGTTCGCCAAACCATCCTACTTCATTTCTGGAATCTCCACCACGTACACAGTTGTTAAAGTGGTTTTCGGTATTGGCAGAGAGTATGACAATATCCGATCCCGGTCTCTTTAACAGCCAAACGCTTATTTCACACCGGATGGTTCTTTTACATTTCAAAAGTCAATTCACAATTTATATCAAAATATCATATTCTCAGAACCAAATCTGTGACGACCCGGCTTTCCACTCCCGGAAAATCGCATCGACAGTAAGAAAGAAAGGGGTGAGAAATAGAAAAGAGAAGAAGAGAAAAGAAAACAACAACAAATACTCACAGCGGAAACGAAACGAAATATAATATATCACATAAATATTACATAGTATCATATACATCATCTATCAGAGTTACACAGATTACACATCACATACTAGACAGTTATAAACATCTGTCTAGTTATTACATCTCAACACAATACAGATCAATACAAAGATCAACACAGCGGAAAACTACTATCTATATCTACAACGCCGAAGCCTCCTGCTCCATTGCTCCTCCAGATTACTCGTCAAAGCTAAACCTGAATCCCTTGGCTACTCGTAAAAATTTGAGTACCCAAGAGTTTATAAAACAGAAATAAACAACTTGGGTCAGACATGGGTCTGGTGTGAGTAACAGGTTAAACTTGTTTAACTTCAAAACCTTTTGAAAACAAAGGTATCACGTAAGACTCCCCACCAATAAATATGGGTAAGTTTTTACCTTACGCTAACCAAAACATTTGATAGGAAATTCGATTGTATTATAATAGGTCTAGGGTTTTCAAATAAATATGAAATAGCTGGAATGCTTACATCTCACGTTCCAACATAGTTGGGCACAACTAAAACGTACGGCACTTATTGGAGTTTGGATTCCATCAATGGCAGGGCTACCGGGGTACCGCCCGTCACAGTACGTGGCCTAGATCACCGTACCGAGGATCACTCCCAATCCCCTGCAACACAAGGCCGGAACATCCCTTACTGGATAATTCCCGCACAAGATACCCCACGGTTGTCATGATTCAACCGCACACACTAAGTCGAAAATAGAAAGGGACATCTAGACAGAGGTAATCTTGTCCTACTTGGGTGCTACCCACTAACCTTGCTGCACCTCCCCTGTTTTAGCCATTCCCGGTTGTGAGGCTTGAGGTCACGATTACCTTTAGAAAAGAACACATCACTTAGAATGCTCATCGTCCACCTGACGATGTGCTGAAAGCATTCAGTCCATACAAGTTCGTTCCGGGTTCGAACGAAACCGAAGGCATTATCTCGTTACACTCGTTTTGGAATCACCCTCAGAGTTAACGACAATAACCCTTGCACTCTGAATCTTCATCTTCACTTGATTCACGACCTATCGTTAATTTGGATCGATGTGGTATTCGGGTCTCCAGACCTGGAAATCCGGTATACGGAAACCCGATCCCGGTCTCATCGAAATCCAAAACGTATCTTTTAAGGCCAAGTTGTTTTAAAGGTTAAAACAATTTAATTCAATTATCTTTATACACTTAGAAAGATAATTCACAATAGATAATCAACATTATCAATATCATCAGATAATCCATATTATCACAATTCAACTAAACATCCATATCACATAGCATATATCTCATCAGAGATATCAATCAAATGCAAAGCATTCAGTATTATCATCCATCCATAAGTAATGATCTATATCATCTCTAATTAATTTAAAGTTAATTAAATTAATTACTTTTATTTTATAAATCCTTCTTACTTAAACATTAATTAATTACAAATTAATTAATTATCCTCTAATTACCTTTTTCAATTAATCATCTTTGATTAATTATCTTTTAATTACCTTTTTCAATTAATCATCTTTGATTAATTATCTTTTAATTACCTTCAAGTAATTTATCTTTAATTAATTACTCAAATTAATTAACCTTAACCACTTATAGTAATTAACCTTTAATTACTTCATTAATTAATTAACTATAATTAATTAAATTAATCACTATAATTAATTATATTAAACCTTAATTAATTACATTAATTAATCACTTCATTTATTAATTATACTTAATTAATCAATCTTAATTACATCATTAATTATATTAATTAATGATCCTTAATTACAACTTAATTATTAATTACTTTAATTAAATTAATTACATTAAGTAATTAACCTTTAAATTAAACAACATTTATTAATCACCTTGATTAATCTTCAATCAGTAATTAACTACCCTTAATTACTTTCATTAACTAAATTAATTCTCCTTAATTAATTCCTTAATTAATCCCTTGATTAATTCACAAGTAATTAAACTCAAACTACTTTCATTAATACATCACCATTCAATTAATTACTTCCAGTAATTATCTATTATTTACTTCCCTAAATAATATACCTTAATAATTACAATTTAGTAATTATTATCAAATCATCTCTTGATTATTATAAATTAATTAAACTTAATTAATTAACTTAACTGATCAAATTAACTTCAATTAATTACAATAAGTAATTAATTCTTAAATACTTCCATTAAGTAATTCCATTTAAAACAAATTCTATAATTGATTATTCTTAAATTAATTAATCTAATTAATTATTAAAATTAACCACATTAATTAATTATTTAATAATCCATAGTTAATGACTTCATTAACTATTAATAACTCTTTAATTACTTTTCTTAAGTAATTAACTTAGATTAATTATTATTAATTCCAAATTAATAAATCTTAATAACCAATAAATTAATCTCTAATTATTTAATTAATTAAGTGTTAACCATAACTTAATTAATATTTAATTACTTTATTAATTAATTCTTAATCATTAATTAATATTCTAATCAATAATCCTTAATTATAATTTAATCATTCCAAATCAATTTACCTTTAATCATACATTAATTTGTTTAAACCATTAATTACCTATTTAATTAATTCAAATGATAAATAAATCAATTAAATTAATTATTCATTGAATTTCCTTATAATTTAATGAACACACATTTCTAATTACTTTAAGATAAAACATTTTCTTATCAAAGGTTAAATTATCATTCTTAAATACATTTGAAAACATCCATTTTAATTTAACTTTTAAATTTCATTTTAAATTCTAGATTTAAAATGAATACTAATTTGTTTAAACAAAGTTTAAATACCAATTTAAAACTTCTACATGTTGAAGGATTATATTTATAAAAGAATTTTACAAAGGGTTTAAATCAAATTCCTTTTTAATTTTAAACAATTAAACATAACTAACATTTAAAACATTTATTTCCAATCTAAGTTTTAAAAACAAACTTGAATCTATACATTAAAACTTTGATTTAAATCCCTGTTTAAATATTACTTCACAAATTTGAATTCAGTTTTAAATTTAGTTTAAAGTTTTTAAACAGACAGTTTCTTTCTAAAAACCAGGCAACAACTTCAACTCGAACACACACTAAATCTTCGAGTCGTACCCTCTAAAAACCCGAGCATCTCACGAAACAACTCGAGTACGAACTCAAGTAACCCTCTGTTAAAACCCAGGCTCACCAGAAATTCGATCGCGTGCACGTGCACGGTCATCAGCGTCCACTCTGTCCATCCACGACCACTCCACCACATCGACGTTCATCCACCAACCAATCTACGATCATCACTTCATCGATTACTGCTCGAATTCGAAATTCGATCATCTCCCAGTCCTGTAACTTATCAGATCGAATTGCCAAAGCCTGTCATCAACCAAAGCTCGCCGTTCCGATCATCTGAGATCCACCCACTCCGGCCTCGTCTACATTAACGCTCCAGCTCCCAATACCCTGAATTCCGATACACTCGATCCATTGGAAAGAGTGATATGATCAAAATTGCCAGACCAAACAAAACTAGGTTTCCAGACAAAGAATCGCCACCGCTGCCTCCTCAATGAAATGCAACATCATCAGGCATTTTTCCTATGAACTACGACCACTCCTCTATCATTAACCAAAATCTCGATCTACCAAAATCAATAAATTACCAGAAAACCTTAAATTCTCAATTTCAGTTCATCACAGAACTGCACCATTTCCACATTCTTAAAAATCTTGATTTTAGTGTTAAAAATCATGATTTGGTTTACTTATTCAATCCATAATACTGGAACTACAAATCTCACAGTTTGAATTTTCACTTTATATATATATGCTGATTTGTTTTTGGTTTTCCAGAGAATTTCATATTCAATTTAAACTACAACACCCTTAAACTTTTAGTTTTAAATGAGACAAATAAATTTTGTTCAAAGCCTAAGTTCTAATAGAGATTAGAGAAGGAGAAAATAAACTTTGAATCAAAAACTAGAACTTGAAACTGTGAACAGGGAATTTACAAATATCAACCATGCATACAAAATTTTATTCACAGGAAACAAAACAGAGAAGTACAGGCAATAACATCTCAAACCATACATGCATTTAAAACCATACATATTACAGAGAATCCATCATCCCAAACATGATTATCACAAGAAAATCAAACAACTATATTTTCATAAGTTAGTTTAGATAAAAGTTGTTACTCACCTGTTCAAAGATGAAACAGAGCTTCCAGATTTGAAAAAGCTTCTTGAATTTGATTTAAAACTTGAATTGTTGTCTTTAAATTAACATGCAAGCTTGATTTCCAGTTTGAAGAGATGAATGCAGACAGGCCTTAAAATGATTCCAGATTTGATAAACATGCAGGCAGGCTTAAATGTTGAAAAGAATTGCAGGCTGAACTTGACTTAGATTTGGGAAAATGGTTTACAGAGATTTGATTTTTTTTTTATAATCTCTGGTTTGAGGAATTTCCAGATTTTCTTTTGAAATGGAGAAATGCATTAAGCTGAAGAGTTGATTTGGAAAAGAGTTTCAGGGTTTGATTTGAAGAGGAATGCTGCAGGTTGATCTTTGATTTTTAGTTTGAGAAGGGTTTGAGAAAATTTTGGTTACTGATCTGATTTTCAGATTTTATTAGAGAAAGAGTTTTTGAGTTTCTTGTTTTGAAAAGAAAAATAGAAAGAATGAAATAAGGGAATGCATATGAATATATGTAAGTGAATTTATGATTTTATAAAAATAAAAGAAAATGAAAAATAAATAAGACACTTGTCTTTTGCCTTATCTAAATACTTAACACCTATGCTTAGATGGTTTAATATGTTAACACTTGTCATTTTGAATGCTAATTATCTTACACATGTTATTCTATTATTAAAATTATTTCTTATTTATTAACTTGTTTTTATGTTAACTTCAATTTAGCTTTAATGTTTCCATTTTAGCTTATTGTTTTTATATATACAATTTACATACCTTTATGTTTTATATATTAAAAGTAAATAAAAATCCTTTTTCTTATTTATTAATACTTACCTATATATATTACTTTTTAAAGAAACAAAAACAAATTATATCTTAAAATAAAAGTGTATACAAATATTCTAAAATCCAAAACAATTTAAATATTTATTCTCTTGAATTTCAAAGATTAAATTCAAATTCAATTAAATTAAATCTAAATTCCCAATTTACTCAAAGCTTCTATTTACAATATATATAAATAAATATATATATATTCAAATAGAAAATATCTTATTAACTTTTAAAAGATAAAATCACCAATTTATACTAATTTAATCAGATTATTAAATTAAATTCAAATCTTATTATCAAAGATCATCAATATCAATTTAATTATTTAACAGATTATTAAATTGATATTGTTAAAATTTCCGGGATATTACATTCCTTCCCCCTTAAAATAATTTCGTCCCCGAAATTTAAACAAAGGTAATTTAATAATCTTATTAAAGATTTTAATTTTAAATCACAAGCATATGTTATCATCCATATGCTAGCAACCATAACAACCAATTCATCCAATCAATCAAATCTAACTATCCAGACAAAATTCCAGATAGAATTCCTCGAGTTTCCCCAAGTATATATATACCGGGATACTCGCTCTACAACAATCTAAACTACTAAGCTATAGATCTCCTACTCATCTAGATCTACAGAACTAAACAGAATATCAGACTACAGACGAGTCTGACTCAACAACTAAACCTTCCAGAACTGCTGATTCTAAAACCAAAGATAGATCTTACACGTACCTCTCAGAGATACATAAAACTCAATGAATTCCAATTGTCCAAACTGACAATTCAATCCTGAAAACCCAATACTTATCCAAATCAGAACACAGAAGAGATCCAAACATAACTTTACTCCACAACATTAGTAGATTCCAAACTTACTTCTCCTATCCAGAGATATACTCCAAACTGCTTTCGCTGCTCAATTCTGATCTGAGGTAGAACACAAGCACAGACTGAACAACTCATTCCAGAAATATGGTTCACGGATCCATAAAGAAAACTCAGATACTTCATCAAAACTTGAGTTGCTGCACCAACTCCATCTCTAGGAAACATCCTTCTACTCAGCTGAACCACCGGTATCAAACCTGGAATCCAGTCGATAAGAAAACTCAACCTTCAGATGCGGACAACTCCTGACTTCTCTGAAGACACTCAGAAAAACTCTGATAACCCAAGAGAACCCTCAAACTATCGCAAGTCACTTTTGCGATCAACCCAGCCTATTTCCAAAGAAAACTGTTCCTCTTAACAAATCAGAACAGCCCATACTTAACTATCCAATCCATCGAAGAAATGGATGCACTCTGCTGCTTCTGAACTTCACCTTCAGAAAAAACTACTCAGCCTGACAACTTCCTGCCATCACAGAATACTCCGAGCTGCACTGCTGATACTGATGCCAAGGACTTTCTATCCAAAGATCTTCGAGAAACTCGAACTCCAAACTAAACAAAAACACCATGCTGAACTCAGCCACAACACCGAAACAGACACACTTCCTTAAACTCGTTCCAAAGAAAACATCTTCGGGAACATCCATCGTCACTGCATCTCATCACACAGCTACTATTACCTGAGGTATCAAGATACCATCACTTGCTTCTGTTCAACCGATAGATCCAAACTCTACTCATCCAACTTTACAGATAAACTCCGAACCTTAACAGGTTTCCTTCAGAGATTCGATGAAATCCTTCATCACAGCAAAACTTACTCGAGACAGTATTGGGTCTACAGTCTCGATAAATACACTTCCAACCTTAATTCCAACCATTGGTAGTCGTGTTTCATACACTACTACCCTATCTACCTTTATATCTTATATTGGAGAACCTGTACGGGTAACCCAACAATATAGGTAGAATATATATATATATAGTTATATAAAAATTACAAATACGCTCTCTCACGATAGATACCACTCCAGAGCTCTGATACCACGTGTGACGACCCGGCTTTCCACTCCCGGAAAATCGCATCGACAGTAAGAAAGAAAGGGGTGAGAAATAGAAAAGAGAAGAAGAGAAAAGAAAACAACAACAAATACTCACAGCGGAAACGAAACGAAATATAATATATCACATAAATATTACATAGTATCATATACATCATCTATCAGAGTTACACAGATTACACATCACATACTAGACAGTTATAAACATCTGTCTAGTTATTACATCTCAACACAATACAGATCAATACAAAGATCAACACAGCGGAAAACTACTATCTATATCTACAACGCCGAAGCCTCCTGCTCCATTGCTCCTCCAGATTACTCGTCAAAGCTAAACCTGAATCCCTTGGCTACTCGTAAAAATTTGAGTACCCAAGAGTTTATAAAACAGAAATAAACAACTTGGGTCAGACATGGGTCTGGTGTGAGTAACAGGTTAAACTTGTTTAACTTCAAAACCTTTTGAAAACAAAGGTATCACGTAAGACTCCCCACCAATAAATATGGGTAAGTTTTTACCTTACGCTAACCAAAACATTTGATAGGAAATTCGATTGTATTATAATAGGTCTAGGGTTTTCAAATAAATATGAAATAGCTGGAATGCTTACATCTCACATTCCAACATAGTTGGGCACAACTAAAACGTACGGCACTTATTGGAGTTTGGATTCCATCAATGGCAGGGCTACCGGGGTACCGCCCGTCACAGTACGTGGCCTAGATCACCGTACCGAGGATCACTCCCAATCCCCTGCAACACAAGGCCGGAACATCCCTTACTGGATAATTCCCGCACAAGATACCCCACGGTTGTCATGATTCAACCGCACACACTAAGTCGAAAATAGAAAGGGACATCTAGACAGAGGTAATCTTGCCCTACTTGGGTGCTACCCACTAACCTTGCTGCACCTCCCCTGTTTTAGCCATTCCCGGTTGTGAGGCTTGAGGTCACGATTACCTTTAGAAAAGAACACATCACTTAGAATGCTCATCGTCCACCTGACGATGTGCTGAAAGCATTCAGTCCATACAAGTTCGTTCCGGGTTCGAACGAAACCGAAGGCATTATCTCGTTACACTCGTTTTGGAATCACCCTCAGAGTTAACGACAATAACCCTTGCACTCTGAATCTTCATCTTCACTTGATTCACGACCTATCGTTAATTTGGATCGATGTGGTATTCGGGTCTCCAGACCTGGAAATCCGGTATACGGAAACCCGATCCCGGTCTCATCGAAATCCAAAACGTATCTTTTAAGGCCAAGTTGTTTTAAAGGTTAAAACAATTTAATTCAATTATCTTTATACACTTAGAAAGATAATTCACAATAGATAATCAACATTATCAATATCATCAGATAATCCATATTATCACAATTCAACTAAACATCCATATCACATAGCATATATCTCATCAGAGATATCAATCAAATGCAAAGCATTCAGTATTATCATCCATCCATAAGTAATGATCTATATCATCTCTAATTAATTTAAAGTTAATTAAATTAATTACTTTTATTTTATAAATCCTTCTTACTTAAACATTAATTAATTACAAATTAATTAATTATCCTCTAATTACCTTTTTCAATTAATCATCTTTGATTAATTATCTTTTAATTACCTTTTTCAATTAATCATCTTTGATTAATTATCTTTTAATTACCTTCAAGTAATTTATCTTTAATTAATTACTCAAATTAATTAACCTTAACCACTTATAGTAATTAACCTTTAATTACTTCATTAATTAATTAACTATAATTAATTAAATTAATCACTATAATTAATTATATTAAACCTTAATTAATTACATTAATTAATCACTTCATTTATTAATTATACTTAATTAATCAATCTTAATTACATCATTAATTATATTAATTAATGATCCTTAATTACAACTTAATTATTAATTACTTTAATTAAATTAATTACATTAAGTAATTAACCTTTAAATTAAACAACATTTATTAATCACCTTGATTAATCTTCAATCAGTAATTAACTACCCTTAATTACTTTCATTAACTAAATTAATTCTCCTTAATTAATTCCTTAATTAATCCCTTGATTAATTCACAAGTAATTAAACTCAAACTACTTTCATTAATACATCACCATTCAATTAATTACTTCCAGTAATTATCTATTATTTACTTCCCTAAATAATATACCTTAATAATTACAATTTAGTAATTATTATCAAATCATCTCTTGATTATTATAAATTAATTAAACTTAATTAATTAACTTAACT
This sequence comes from Allium fistulosum, assembly GCA_030737815.1. Classification (NCBI taxonomy): domain Eukaryota; kingdom Viridiplantae; phylum Streptophyta; class Magnoliopsida; order Asparagales; family Amaryllidaceae; genus Allium; species Allium fistulosum. The sequence continues at coordinate 1,030,812,569 of CM060905.1, forward strand.
GATCAAATTAACTTCAATTAATTACAATAAGTAATTAATTCTTAAATACTTCCATTAAGTAATTCCATTTAAAACAAATTCTATAATTGATTATTCTTAAATTAATTAATCTAATTAATTATTAAAATTAACCACATTAATTAATTATTTAATAATCCATAGTTAATGACTTCATTAACTATTAATAACTCTTTAATTACTTTTCTTAAGTAATTAACTTAGATTAATTATTATTAATTCCAAATTAATAAATCTTAATAACCAATAAATTAATCTCTAATTATTTAATTAATTAAGTGTTAACCATAACTTAATTAATATTTAATTACTTTATTAATTAATTCTTAATCATTAATTAATATTCTAATCAATAATCCTTAATTATAATTTAATCATTCCAAATCAATTTACCTTTAATCATACATTAATTTGTTTAAACCATTAATTACCTATTTAATTAATTCAAATGATAAATAAATCAATTAAATTAATTATTCATTGAATTTCCTTATAATTTAATGAACACACATTTCTAATTACTTTAAGATAAAACATTTTCTTATCAAAGGTTAAATTATCATTCTTAAATACATTTGAAAACATCCATTTTAATTTAACTTTTAAATTTCATTTTAAATTCTAGATTTAAAATGAATACTAATTTGTTTAAACAAAGTTTAAATACCAATTTAAAACTTCTACATGTTGAAGGATTATATTTATAAAAGAATTTTACAAAGGGTTTAAATCAAATTCCTTTTTAATTTTAAACAATTAAACATAACTAACATTTAAAACATTTATTTCCAATCTAAGTTTTAAAAACAAACTTGAATCTATACATTAAAACTTTGATTTAAATCCCTGTTTAAATATTACTTCACAAATTTGAATTCAGTTTTAAATTTAGTTTAAAGTTTTTAAACAGACAGTTTCTTTCTAAAAACCTGGCAACAACTTCAACTCGAACACACACTAAATCTTCGAGTCGTACCCTCTAAAAACCCGAGCATCTCACGAAACAACTCGAGTACGAACTCAAGTAACCCTCTGTTAAAACCCAGGCTCACCAGAAATTCGATCGCGTGCACGTGCACGGTCATCAGCGTCCACTCTGTCCATCCACGACCACTCCACCACATCGACGTTCATCCACCAACCAATCTACGATCATCACTTCATCGATTACTGCTCGAATTCGAAATTCGATCATCTCCCAGTCCTGTAACTTATCAGATCGAATTGCCAAAGCCTGTCATCAACCAAAGCTCGCCGTTCCGATCATCTGAGATCCACCCACTCCGGCCTCGTCTACATTAACGCTCCAGCTCCCAATACCCTGAATTCCGATACACTCGATCCATTGGAAAGAGTGATATGATCAAAATTGCCAGACCAAACAAAACTAGGTTTCCAGACAAAGAATCGCCACCGCTGCCTCCTCAATGAAATGCAACATCATCAGGCATTTTTCCTATGAACTACGACCACTCCTCTATCATTAACCAAAATCTCGATCTACCAAAATCAATAAATTACCAGAAAACCTTAAATTCTCAATTTCAGTTCATCACAGAACTGCACCATTTCCACATTCTTAAAAATCTTGATTTTAGTGTTAAAAATCATGATTTGGTTTACTTATTCAATCCATAATACTGGAACTACAAATCTCACAGTTTGAATTTTCACTTTATATATATATGCTGATTTGTTTTTGGTTTTCCAGAGAATTTCATATTCAATTTAAACTACAACACCCTTAAACTTTTAGTTTTAAATGAGACAAATAAATTTTGTTCAAAGCCTAAGTTCTAATAGAGATTAGAGAAGGAGAAAATAAACTTTGAATCAAAAACTAGAACTTGAAACTGTGAACAGGGAATTTACAAATATCAACCATGCATACAAAATTTTATTCACAGGAAACAAAACAGAGAAGTACAGGCAATAACATCTCAAACCATACATGCATTTAAAACCATACATATTACAGAGAATCCATCATCCCAAACGTGATTATCACAAGAAAATCAAACAACTATATTTTCATAAGTTAGTTTAGATAAAAGTTGTTACTCACGTGTTCAAAGATGAAACAGAGCTTCCAGATTTGAAAAAGCTTCTTGAATTTGATTTAAAACTTGAATTGTTGTCTTTAAATTAACATGCAAGCTTGATTTCCAGTTTGAAGAGATGAATGCAGACAGGCCTTAAAATGATTCCAGATTTGATAAACATGCAGGCAGGCTTAAATGTTGAAAAGAATTGCAGGCTGAACTTGACTTAGATTTGGGAAAATGGTTTACAGAGATTTGATTTTTTTTTTTATAATCTCTGGTTTGAGGAATTTCCAGATTTTCTTTTGAAATGGAGAAATGCATTAAGCTGAAGAGTTGATTTGGAAAAGAGTTTCAGGGTTTGATTTGAAGAGGAATGCTGCAGGTTGATCTTTGATTTTTAGTTTGAGAAGGGTTTGAGAAAATTTTGGTTACTGATCTGATTTTCAGATTTTATTAGAGAAAGAGTTTTTGAGTTTCTTGTTTTGAAAAGAAAAATAGAAAGAATGAAATAAGGGAATGCATATGAATATATGTAAGTGAATTTATGATTTTATAAAAATAAAAGAAAATGAAAAATAAATAAGACACTTGTCTTTTGCCTTATCTAAATACTTAACACCTATGCTTAGATGGTTTAATATGTTAACACTTGTCATTTTGAATGCTAATTATCTTACACATGTTATTCTATTATTAAAATTATTTCTTATTTATTAACTTGTTTTTATGTTAACTTCAATTTAGCTTTAATGTTTCCATTTTAGCTTATTGTTTTTATATATACAATTTACATACCTTTATGTTTTATATATTAAAAGTAAATAAAAATCCTTTTTCTTATTTATTAATACTTACCTATATATATTACTTTTTAAAGAAACAAAAACAAATTATATCTTAAAATAAAAGTGTATACAAATATTCTAAAATCCAAAACAATTTAAATATTTATTCTCTTGAATTTCAAAGATTAAATTCAAATTCAATTAAATTAAATCTAAATTCCCAATTTACTCAAAGCTTCTATTTACAATATATATAAATAAATATATATATATTCAAATAGAAAATATCTTATTAACTTTTAAAAGATAAAATCACCAATTTATACTAATTTAATCAGATTATTAAATTAAATTCAAATCTTATTATCAAAGATCATCAATATCAATTTAATTAATTAACAGATTATTAAATTGATATTGTTAAAATTTCCGGGATATTACAAAATCACTTTCGAAATTATATTCACTTCTGAAATCATATTCACCTTGAAATCATATCCCATTTGGAATCATAGTTTCGAAATTATATTTCCTTTCAAAAGTCATATTTCCCGAAATAGGTTAAACTCTCATTTCCAAAATTTTCATATTAAATCAAATATGTTATTTAAATCCCAACTTAGGTTATAATGTCATTTAACCATTTTCACTTTAAAATCGAGGATTTGAACATAAACACTTTCACTTTACTTAGTCTTAAATTTAGAAAATTGTTTGGATAGTTAAAATTAGTATAACAAAGTTAAAATAAAATTTTAGAATAGCTAAAGTACTCTAAAATATTTTAAAATATATTTAAATAGTTTAAATTGATTTAAGATAGTTAAGTAGATTTCAAATAGATTAAATATAATTAAAGTAGATTAAATAGCTTTAAAATAGAGTAATTAGATTTAAAATAAATTAAAAGTGGTTTATTTAGTTTAAAATATGGCAAGCGATTTAATTCTTGTCCTTTCAATAATCATTCTGATCACAAATTTTCATTTTCTTAAAACCGGCACGAGAATTCCATCTTTATCTCTTATTCGCACAAAGGAGCAGACGGGTTTTCTCATCCACAATCTCAATGTCAAAAAACTCGCAAATCGAACTGGAAAAGGGGTTTTCATTGTTATCGATATGGTGATAAAAATCATAAGATCAAAGAATGTTCTTATTCAATTCGTTATTTTAATTGTGGAGTGTTAGGTCACAAGAGAGTGTCGTGCCCCTTGAATTTTAATCCTTTCCTTAATCCAGAGCCTATCTTTTCTTACTCCGATCCTTTTTTCTCTTAACCTTTGAGTCTTAAAGATCATCATTTCTATTTTTTTCTTGACTTCTTGAGATTGAGAGGTCTGTTCATGGATTGTTGTGTAGGAAATAAAGATGAATGTAGCTATCTGTTCAACAAAGTTTTTTGGCATTTTGACTGCTTAACTGCTGATAATATCGGTAAGTATTCGAATACTGATAACTGGAATTGGTTTCAATATGAAGATTTATCCAATAGTAATAATGTTGTTCAAGATTATGTAGATTTGCAATGGATGGATATGGATCAGGTTAATGTAAATGATTCGAATAAGGTGTTTCATTCTGACATATTTTTATGGGACCCTGATGTCAGAGTCTGTTGTCATCATAATACTGAGTTGGTGGATAGATTTTCAAGTGATTTTCCTATATCAGAGTTCTTGGTTTCATCTGGTATTGAAGGTAGCAGGGATATAGCAAATCCAGTTTCAGTGGAAATATTATATAAAGGGGATTGTGTTTTGGGTGTTAATAGTGTTTCAACAATGAGCTCTTGCACCGAGTCTAGTGTGGATCATCATAAGTTTTCTGATGATCAGATAAATGATGTAGATGTTCGCTTTAATCAATATAATATCGAAACTGATGGAGATTTTCTTTTATCTGATTGTGTTGATGAAGATTATAAGAGCAATAGTTTTGGTTTAGATGTATTCCTTTGTGTTGATTCTGGGTTAGAAGTTTCATGTTCATCTGTGATGAATGATTTTTCTGGGATTAAAGTAAACGGTGGATCCATTATCGATGATGATAATTCGACTGATAGGGCTTTTGCTGAGAACATAGATAAAGATTCTCATGGAAAGTCATTTGGTGGATATGATCTACTGAAGTTAGTTAACTCAGTTGGAAACAAAGATGAAGACATTTCTAATCTTTCACTCAAGTTAGCTGTGGATCATTGTGCACATTCTTAAAAAAACTGCTGCCACTCAGAGATGAAATGTTGAACGTAAGCACTCAAGATGTTTCGAAATTTTCAGAAACTAGAGGGGTTGCTGTTAGTTCTTATGATGGTTTTTTCTTTCCTGAGAAGAAGATAAGCGGTTCTGTTTTACTCAGGGATGGTCTTGTGATTATAGAGGATATTGGGAGTTTTATTTTTGATTTTTCTTATTTTCTACTGCCTCATTTTGATATTCCTTTAGATGTTATTGCTATTAAGTTTGGTATTCCACTGTGTGTCAGTGGATTGGAACCCACATTGGAAAATATATTTGTGAATTTGAATAAGTCTGTTGTCTATAGAAAAAAGAAAGGACTAGAGGGTGATTATTCTGTAGTTCAAGATGCAAGTGATTCGGAAAGCATTGTTAGTGTTAGCAATGTGAGTGTAGTTTTGGAGAGTTCCAAATTGCAGCAATCTGATCAAGCTGTTTATTATTGGACCAGGGGTTTCAAATTTGTTATGTACTGCTATCTTGTGGCTATAGGTAAATTTCCGCATTCTCCTGCTCATGCTAGAGAAATAATTCATGCAACCAAACTAAGGAGAAGAAATAGTAAGAGATATTCAACTGATTGTATTAGGAGAAGTCCTCGCTTAAATCGTAAAGTTTTTTAGTCTTTCGAGTGAGGGTTGTTGTTTTTTGGGAGATTTATTGTGATTTTCATTGTTTTGGAGTTCATTAGTGGTTTGTACTGTTGTTGTATTTTGTGACGTTTCAGATTGGTTGTTGAGGTTGCAGTTGCGGATGCAGATGTTTTTCAGTTGGTTGCTGCTCTTTTGGTGTCGCTTCAGGCCTTGGTATCTGGAAGATATTGTCTCTCTAGGGTTGGTTTTAAGTTTCTTAGGAGTTCGGGAGGGTTCGATTTTTCTTTTTGTATGGGGGGGTCTTTAGCTACCTGCCAGGCTTGTTGGCAGCTCCTTTACTTTTGTAGTTATATATATGTGCATGTGTGCTCACCTCTCCTGTAGAGGACCACACATTTTTCTCAAAAAAATAAATTAAATTGGTTAAAAGTGGGTTAAATTAATTTATATAGTTAATATAGGTTAAAATAGTTTATTAAGTTTGAAAGCCTTAATAATTTGAAATTTTAAAATAATATATTTTTGAAACGATTTATATGAAATAAGAATTTGGAATTTATATAAATTTAACTATTTATTTTATTTCAACATATTTGGACCATTTCACGTTTCCAAATCACAAAACCCAATTTCACAATTCAACTCACAATAAAATTATTAAATTTTATATTACTTCCAAACCATGTTTGAAATATCAATTTAAATCACTCACGTTCCAATATTTTTCAAAGTTATATTTCAAACAATTTCAATAACTCAATTCTGTTTAATTCCATTATACTCCAAAATTTAACTTAAAATTTTAAATCTAATTTCTTTAAACAATTCTTTTAACCAATTCAAATTTCAACATAACTTGATTTTCAATAATAATTCAAATATAAAACAAGTTTATTTCAAAATATCATTCAATTAAATTCAAAATTAAGGATTTAAAATCATTAAATTTAACCAATCCGGTGTCCGTATATAATTCTCTACCCTAGGGTCAAGTGATACGGATATTTATCATTTCAATTCGCAATTTAAAATTTTACGGTTATATATCATTTCAAACCGCAATCCCGAATTAAATAATAAATCCATAAAATCGCTCGAGTCTATCATTTCAATCCATAATGATTTTTCCCTATTCTATAGATCGTTCGGGTATGTATCATTTCAACCCATGGGGAACTTGTAGAGTGACAACAGTATATAGATCAAACATAACATCCAATCATCCAATATCAACAATCAAACATCTATCAAAATCATCATTCAATTCGACCAATAAATTACAACAAATAACAAGTTATCATTTACAGGTAATTAACTGGCAATTTAAATTCAATAATAAATTTAATGACAATTAAATTCAAAATAAATTCAAATTGAATGGAATGACGATTTAAATATACCAAACAGCCATAAATAATTTCTAATCACATCAAAAATTAATTTAACTAACATAAGAAATTTTAGAAGTTGTGAGTGGGTTAAAACACTCCTTTTGAATTCAAATGGATTTGAAATTCAAAATAGGGCCCAAATTTGAATGGTCTTAGAATTCGTCCAAACCAGTGTCAAAATGTCCAGAATTTTAATACGATCCTAACGAAACAATCCGCGTGTGAATCCGAGCTTGTATGCGAGAGTTACGATTATTAGAACATTGAGTTTTAAATTGAAAATAAATAGAAAATAAAATACAGAAAAAAAACAATACCGTTGCCACGTCACCTGCTCAACTTCCAGCCATAACCCAAATTCGCATGCGAACCGATATGCTACCTCGATCGCGCACAGGCGCGTACGTACGCCGCCCTACGCCGCTCCTAGGGCTTGCCGTGGCCTGCCAGACACTGCCGCCGACCACTGCCGTCCCCCACGACCTCGCGACCACCCTCGACTCCCCCCAAGAACGCAGCCGCCGCCGCTAAAACCAAACCCTAGGCGAATTTTTCGGCTAATCCAACCATCACTCGACCCAACAAACACCACTGGTGCACTCGCCATGACCTTCTCTACAGCTCTGTATCATCGATTCGTCGATCCATCGACGTTGATCGACGAGCGATGAGCGGTCGAAAATAATTCCTCAAATTCTGGAAACCCAGAAACTCAAATTGAAAAACAGACAGCGGAATTGACTTGCGCTCGTCGAGAGCTTCAAATCGATATATAATTCGATATATTTTGAGGAGTTTAAATTTTTGATTTGGTTTTGAAATTGAATTGAGGGTTTGGGGATTTGTTTGGTTTGTCTGCCATTGAGAAGAAGAAGTCAGAGAAAATTGTATGTACAGACAAATGAAAGTAAGAAGGAGTTAGGGTTTATAACGGGCTATTCATAGGCAAATCAGAAATAGAATGAATGGATCAGATTTGATTCGGAAGTTGAACGATAAATGACCCGAAAAGCTCATTCTGTCTCCGGAACGAAGATGGGTCATTCCATATATCAAAATAGATGTTTTCGATAATATTAAATTCAATGGAATAGGTTTCAAGTCCTAATTCCATCGTATGAAAAAGTTATGTTAAAATCGGCTTATTTCAAATTGATTTCAATTAAATTGATTTCTAGGCGTTTTGAGTCCATATGATCAAACGATAAGTCCGATCGCTACGAAACTTGAAATCCTACAATAATTCACCGTTACGGATCCGATGAAACTAGTTTCGTCGAAATCCGAGACAGTGGCCAAAATGGCTATATTTCAGTTAATTAAATAAATTAATATTAAATTAATTAAGTCACTTTTTTAGTTTAAATTTAAAAGTTTACAACTTCTATCATTTTTTATTTCTTAATCATTTACAATAACTTAAAAAAATTTAAATGTCAATTTAAAGGTTATTAATTTACCAATTTCAGTGTTTAATTTCAATTTCAGTAAATTCAGTAATTATAGATTAAAATTCCAGTAATCCATTTATTTAATTTTTAAACCTTGTTATTCAATCGATTATTACTCTAATAACATAGTTAATGTTGTTGACGTCTCGTTTCACCAATATGCTACAAATTTCCATCTTTTATTTGTATTAACCACTATATTTCAATTTTATTGGATTTTTGTCAATTTTACACATTTATTATAATTTAAAATCCCAAATTGACTTATTTATCTTGATTTCACTATGTTATTAAATCAATTATTACATTATGAATAAAATTAACATTTCTATTCATTTTATTACATTCAAAATTTACAGTTATTGTCTTGATTCACATAAATATACCATTTATCACTTTAATTACAATGGATTAAATATATTGGTAATAGACAACAATTTGTCGCTATTACTATATTCAATAACATTTGTAAGTTCATTTTTTGCCGCCAATTGTTATAACAACTTACATTACGCTAATTCTACTCAATTCCTATTTATTACACATTATTTTATTCAATTACCATTAACTATCTATTATTTCATTGGTTAATTCAATATTTACATTTATTTTCTTATATTCAATTTATAACCAAGCATAACATTTAAATTACTTCAATTGATTGGAGTTTCATTAAAATTTGTTAATAGTTAACTTAAAGTAACACTATTAAATATCATTCTTCTTATTGTTTCATTAAATAATTTACAAATTTTATTCTTCCAATATTAAATCACAAAAATCTTATTAAATTAACTATTTTAATTATCGAAAATTTACGGGTCGTTACACTCTCCCCCACTCAAAACTTTTCATCCTCGAAAAGGAAAAAGAAGGGAAAGAAGGAATTAAGTAATCAATATATCTTATTCAAGATATTAAATTTATAAACAACTAATTTACAAAATTAAATAATTTAATAAAATATATGAATTTGTAATCAATTAAGTCCTTTTTATATTCAAGTTAACAAAAGTTTGAAAAACATTTCACAAAATTTTCGAAGTCCAAAATTTACAGAAAATTTCGGCAGAGTCTCCTTTGTACGGATAGGTCTGGGAGAAATAATAATATCAAAAGTAATCAATTTACATCACATATATTTCAAAATAATATATCCCAACAACGGGAAAAATAATATAATATCGCTATAAACCGTAATCCGAGAACGTACCTATTTGTCGGGCAAATAACGCTTATTTTTATGAAACCAAAAGCAGTAGCAATTGATTCCATAACATGTATTTCACTTATATAACCCAAAGGAGTTAATAATTATAAACAATGAAATATTTAAAGTTGTTTCAACTAATAACAAAACAAACCAATGCAACATAACAACAATCACTTGCAACCCAAAAGCATACAATCATCACATGAGACCAATGTAACAAATCATATATCTATATCAAGCAAAAAAATGGTTTGTTCGGGTTTTAGACACTTTTAATCACGTAGAATGACAAATAACTGCTAAGTATACCATATACTCAACAGTCTTAGATAAAACTCAATAGATCATTTATACATCCAATCAATTAGAAGAATCCTTTCCCAAACAACCCATAAGCCAAAATAAACAATAATTGACAATGTTATTTAAGTTATTCTTATTAAATTTTCTTTCACAACATTACAGTTTATTCATTTTCACTCATACAATGATTTTTTTTATTCATTCACATTCATTTATTTACATTTTCTTACATATGTGACTCATTTATAATTATTTAAACATATGTAAATCAATTCTTAAAGTACTATATAGGTTTCTTTGTAAATAAATTCACGGGGGAATTAATTTAAAGGAAAAAAATTTGTATATTTTTATTCTCAAGGACACAGCCTCAATATTTTAACCACAAGGACAAACATTCTCATAAAAATTATTTATAAGGGCAAACATTCTTTCAAAATTATTCATAAGGACAAACATTCTTTCAAAACTGCTACCGAACTAAAAACTGATACCTAAAAACTGCTACCGATAACTACAAACTGATACCTAAAAACTGTAAAAACTGATACCTAAAAGAAGTTGTCCTTCAGACTAAAATTCTGGAGGTCTGTCCTTGAGGCTAAAATGCTGAGAAATTTTGTCCTTGACAATAATTTCCTGATAAATTCACATCCATTCATTCAGTGTTTAATTTCATTTATTTTCATTCATTACTCACAAAATTCATATTCCATTTATCCATATAATGCCAATTTCTTTTTACTTCATTACATTCATTTCTTACATAAATTGATTCCATTCAGTTGCTTATAATAATCAATGATTTCATTATTCAAGTATTACATACATTTTATTATAGTTTAGTTCACATAAATTTATATACTTGATTTAAATTAGATATTAATATTTATTAGTGCATAAGTTCATATTTGAGTTTCTTACTCTATAAATTTACATTCATTTTCTTATTTAATGTCATTGAACATTAAATCCAATTTCTAAATCATTTCAACAATTTCTGGAGTTATAATCATTTAATTTAGTATAGTATTTGTTTTATTATTTACTTTAATTATCAATAGCTTTAAATATTAACTTAAGTTTATAATTATTTACTTACAGTATTCATCCTTTCCACTTATTTTAATTATAAATAACTTCAAACATTTACTTAAGTTTATAATCATTTACTTATAGCACTCACTTTCTATTACATTTTATTTAGTGGTATTATAACTTAAGTTTATAACCATTATAATATCAAAATTATTATTTATAAAAGTAATTCCATTGAACACTTTCATTTATTTAAGTTTTACTTGTATAATATTCTACCACATATCCTATTTAACATTTCAACTTTTAATATTTGGTAAGTTATAGATATAAATGCCTTTTAGAGTGCAATAGAAAGTTACACAAGTTTATCTTATTTATTTTAATTTACTTAATGTTCAATAGTTATCATTTCTTATTTTCATATTCTTAAGTTTACAGGTTACCAATCTTCAAATTTCTTGTCATTTCATTTACTTAGCATTTAATCCTCTTATTTTCATTTTAGAAGTTCTAATTATTAAATAGTCAAATTTCATTTTATTACAATAATTGAAATCTCTAATTTATAGGAATTTAAGAACTAAATGTCGGATTCCATTTCAATTATTTTAAAATAATAATATATATAATCATATCTTTTATACATATATATCAAATCACAATTGGAATTCAAAATCAAGATTAATTTATCAAAACAATTGTGCAGTAAAACTACTACAGCAGTCTTCCCACTTTGAAACTCGAAAATGAATGTCGATGATGCATGCACTCATCACCGAAATTATTTTCAAGCTATAGAGAGGGGAGTACAGAACTTATTTCTTTTCAAAATTTCTATAAAACAATTCTTTCAAATCATATTGAAATATTTATATCAGAAAATACTTCTAAATAATATTGTTATTATATTCCAAAATCATTCGAAAGAAATTTTCAAAATCCCGGAACTTATGTTCTAAAATTTCCAATTTATATTTATTTTATTTACAACCTTATTTCTCAACCAATATTTATAAGTTTCACTACCTAACAAACAAATATATTACAACCAAATATATCATTTATAAAATTATTATTTTATATACAAAAATATATAATAGGCAAAATTATTTCATTTACCTATACTTCAAAACAAATATTGTGTCGGTCTGTCGTATTAAGTGTTTAGAAATCCCTATCGATGTCATAGCATCCTATGCACCAACCAGAATTTATAAATACAAAACGGAACAAATTAACACAATAAACACCTTTTATAACACTAACAAATACGCTCTCTCATATATATACACTCAGCGACTCATTTTAGGGTATTACTACCCTATTTTATATGAGTCAGACCCCCCAAAGCTAAGGTTATCACTAAACCAAAGCTCTGATACCAACTGTAACGACCTGCCTTTTTGGACGTTTTAAGCAGACACACGCGTCAACTTAAATCATACAAAGAGGCAGATTGTTATTGGGGTAAATAAGAAAAGAGAAAGAAATAAAACAAATATAGAATCTCGCAGCGGAATGACAAAATATAATAATCAAATAACAGTTCATGAAGTGTTTACAAATAAATTTGATTACTAATACAATACAGAATCAGAGTTACAGACAACCAGAATAAATAAATAAATGCAGCGGAACAATATGATGCAGTGGAATAAATATCATAAATAATAGTAGTACAAATCTTCGTCTTCGTCCTCCAGAAGTAAGGTCTTCAACCCTTAAATGCTCAGGCTGACCCAAGCGAATTGAAAAGACAAAACACTCGAGTCAGAACTAAAAGATCTTATGTAAGTTAAATCAACGGTAAATATGCGTGTGACGGCGTCGGAGATGTTTACGGGATTTGACATCTCCTATCCAGTGTATAACGTGAGTGCAGTAACTTAAGAGATGTTCGGGATTACCATCTCCTAAGGATCCGTTAAACTATCTACTATGTAGTACAATACGCTATTAAAATATGTCTACAGTAAAGTAAAAGTATTAAAATAGCATTAAGGCGTTACCCATATCCCCCTTAACACATTTTATATATTCCCATGGTCTATACAGTATCGAAACTCCTCCGTAAACTAGAGGTTTACCCAGAGGGCACCCCATAGGTATGGTACAAAACAAATTCATAGAAGGCGCTCTAAGGCATGTGAACGCGGCACACGAGGAAATGCCAGGGTAAATATACCATTTGCGGATCTGGACTGGTGGTAACACATAACAGCTACTACCGCCCACCTCGGAACACACTCCCAAATCAAAATCAAGGGTGGCCACTAATCAAATCACAAAGTCAGAATATAGTATCGAAGAAGTGTGACCGATCGAAGAAATGACCTTACTTGGCCCGGCATGGCTCCTGATTTTAGTCACATTTAAGCCGACTCACGGGAGTCAGGGTCACGTCATACCTTATACAAAAATCGTTCGCCAAACCATCCTACTTCATTTCTGGAATCTCCACCACGTACACAGTTGTTAAAGTGGTTTTCGGTATTGGCAGAGAGTATGACAATATCCTATCCCGATCTCTTTAACAACCAAACGCTTATTTCACACCGGATGGTTCTTTTACATTTCAAAAGTCAATTCACAATTTATATCAAAATATCATATTCTCAGAACCATATCACTTTCTAAATTATATTCACTTTTGAAATCATATTCACCTTGAAATCATATCCCATTTGGAATCATAGTTTCGAAATTATATTTCCTTTCAAAAGTCATATTTCCCGAAATAGGTTAAACTCTCATTTCCAAAATTTTCATATTAAATCAAATATGTTATTTAAATCACAACTTAGGTTATAATGTCATTTAACCATATTCACTTTAAAATCGAGGATTTGAACATAAACACTTTCACTTTACTTAGTCTTAAATTTAGAAAATTGTTTGGATAGTTAAAATTAGTTTAACAAAGTTAAAATAAAATTTTAAAATAGTTAAAGTACTCTAAAATATTTTAAAATAGATTTAAATAGTTTAAATTGATTTAAGATAGTTAAGTAGATTTCAAATAGATTAAATATAATTAAAGTAGATTAAATGGATTTAAAATAGAGTAATTAGATTTAAAATAAATTAAAAGTGGTTTATTTAGTTTAAAATAAATTAAATTGGTTAAAAGTGGGTTAGATTAATTTATATAGTTAATATAGGTTAAAATAGTTTATTAAGTTTGAAAACCTTAATAATTTGAAATTTTAAAATAATATATTTTTAAAACGATTTATATGAAATATGAATTTGGAATTTATATAAATTTAACTATTTATTTTATTTCAACATATCTGGACCATTTCACGTTTCCAAATCACAAAACCCAATTTCACAATTCAACTCACAATAAAATTATTAAATTTTATATTACTTCCAAACCACGTTTGAAATATCAATTTAAATCACTCACGTTCCAATAATTTTCAAAGTTATATTTCAAACAATTTCAATAACTCAATTCCGTTTAATTCCATTATACTCCAAAATTCAACTTAAAATTTTAAATCTAATTTCTTTAAACAATTCTTTTAACCAATTCAAATTTCAACATAACTTGATTTTCAATAATAATTCAAATATAAAACAAGTTTATTTCAAAATATCATTCAATTAAATTCAAAAATTAGGGATTTAAAATCATTAAATTTAACCAATCCGGTGTCCGTATATAATTCTCTACCCTAGGGTCAAGTGATACGGATATTTATCATTTCAATCCGCAATTTAAAATTTTACGGTTATATATCATTTCAAACCGCAATCCCGAATTAAATAAGAAATCCATAAAATCGCTCGAGTATATCATTTCAATCCATAACGATTTTTCCCTATTCTATAGATTGTTCGGGTATGTATCATTTCAACCCATAGGGAACTTGAAGAGTGACAACAATATATAGATCAAACATAACATCCAATCATCCAATATCAACAATCAAACATCTATCAAAATCATCATTCAATTTGACCAATAAATTACAACAAATAACAAATTATCATTTACAGGTAATTAATTGGCAATTTAAATTCAATAATAAATTTAATGACAATTAAATTCAAAATAAATTCAAATTAAATTGAATGACGATTTAAATATACCAAACAGCCATAAATAAATTTCTAATCACATCAAAAATTAATTTAACTAACATAAGAAATTTTAGAAGTTTTAAGTGGGTTAAAACACTCTCCTTTTGAATTCAAACTGATTTGAAATTCAAAATAGGACCCAAATTTGAACAGTCTCAGAATTCGTCCAAACCAGCGTCAAAATGTCCGAAATTTTAATACGATCCCAACGAACAATCCGCGCATGAATCCGAGCTCGTATGCGAGAGTTACGATGATTAGAACATTGAGTTTTAAATTGAAAATAAATAAAAATAAAATACAGAAAAAAAACAATACCGTTGCCACGTCACCTGCTCAACTTCCACCCAGAACCCAAATTCGCACGCGAACCGATGCTAACTCGATCGCGCTCAGGCGCGTACGTACGCCGCCCCCACGCCGCTCCTAGGTCTTACCGTGGCCTGCCAGACACCGCCGCCGACCACTACCGTCCCCCACGACCATGCGACCACCCTCGACTCCCACCAAGAACGCAGCCGCCGCCGCTAAAACCAAATCCTAGGCGAATGTTTCGGCTGATCCAACCATCACTTGACCTAAAAACACCGCTGATGCACTCGCCATGACCTTCTCTACAGCTCCGTATCATCGATTCGTCGATCCATCGACGTTGATCGACGAGCGATGAACAGTCGAAAATAATTCCTCGAATTCTGGACACCCAGAAACTCAAATTGAAAAACAGACAGCAGAATTGACTTGCGCTCGTCGAGAGCTTCAAATCGATATATAATTCGATATATTTTGAGGAGTTTAAATTTTTGATTTTGTTTTGAAATTGAATTTGAGGTGGGGATTTGTTTGGTTTGTCTGCCATTGAGAAGAAGAAGTCAGAGAAAATTGTACGTATAGACAAATGAAAGTAAGAAGGAGTTAGGGTTTATAACGGGCTATTTATAGGCAAATCGGAAATAGAATGAATGGACCAGATTTGATTTGGAAGTTGAACGATAAACGACCCGAAAAGCTCGTTCTGTCTTCGGAATGAAGATGGGTCATTCCATATATCAAAATAGATGTTTTCGATAATATTAAATTCAATGGAATAGGTTTCAAGTCCTAATTCCGTCGTATGAAGAAGTTATGTTAAAATTAGCTTATTTCAAATTGCTTTCAATTGATTTCAATTAAATTGGTTTCTAGGCGTTTTGAGTCCATACGATCAAACGATAAGTCCGATCGCTACGAAATTTGAAATCCTACAATATTTCACCGTTACGGATCCGATGAAACTGGTTTCGTCGAAATTCAAGATATTGGCCAAAATGAATATATTTCAGTTAATTAAATAAATTAATATTAAATTAATTAAGTCACTTTTTCAGTTTAAATTTAAAAGTTTGCAACTTCTATCATTTTTGATTTCATAATCATTTACAATAATTTAAACAAATTTAAATGTCAATTTAAAGTTGATTAATTTACCAATTTCAGTGTTTAATTTCAACTTCGGTAATTCTAGATTAAAATTCCAATAATTCATTTATTTAATTTTTAAACCTTGTTATTCAATCGATTATTACTCTAATAACATAGTTAATGTTGTTGACGTCTCGTTTCACCAATATGCTACAAATTTCCATCTTTTATTTGTATTAACCAATATATTTCAATTTTATTGGATTTTTGTCAATTTTACACATTTATTATAATTTAAAATCCCAAATTGACTTATTTATCCTGATTTCACTATGTTATTAAATCAATTATTACATTATGAATAAAATTAACATTTCTATTCATTTTATTACATTCAAAATTTACAGTTATTGTCTTGATTCACATAAATGTAACATTTATCACTTTAATTACAATGGATTAAATATATTGGTAACAGACAACAATTTGTCGCTATTACTATATTCAATAACATTTGTAAGTTCATTATTTGCCACTAATTGTTATAACAACTTACATTACGCTAATTCTACTCAATTCCTATTTATTGCACATTATTTTATTCAATTACCATTAACTATCTATTATTTCATTGGTTAATTCAATATTTACATTTATTTTCTTATATTCAATTTATAACCAAGCATAACATTTAAATTACTTCAATTGATTGGAGTTTCATTAAAATTTGTTAATAATTAACTTAAAGTAACACTATTAAATATCATTCTTGTTATTGTTTCTTTAAATAATTTACAAATTTTATTTCTTCCAATATTAAATCACAAAAATCTTATTAAATTAACTATTTTAATTATCGAAAATTTACGGGTCGTTACAGATTCTCTGGGGTAATTTCAATCAACGCCCTAGCATATAAAGGATTCTTGCGCGCTACGGTATTTGCATCAAAACATTTGAAATCCCCAATAAGGCTCGCTAGCCAATTCAGACCAATAAGTGGTTGAAGGACAGATGGTATATCGGTGAATGTGGCCCAAACCGGAATAGAAAGAATCTGCTCTCTAAAACTGTCTATACCAACACCCCAAGGAGTCACTATAAAGGGTTTCCCCTCGATAATGAGAGGGCTAGTGTCAAGCGCTATAAGACGGTCTTCCTTAGAGCCAAATTTAAAAAAGAAAAAGGAGTTTAGGAATTGTACATGAAGCATTCCTTTTAGTTTCCATACTCGCCTACAGTTCTCACGTATGACCGAGTAAGAAGAAGAAGCATTAAGGAAAAAACCAACAAGTTGGTCAGACCAATGGCTCTCCACCATCCTAAGAACAACTGGTTGAATCACGTTTATTCCATCAATAACCTGTGTGTTGAATTTCTACTGTGAGAAAGCACTGGCATTCCTAGGCAATGTCTTGAACAGAGACGACCAAACCGGTTTGGCAACCGAGTTAGGAGTGGTGTCACAACTACCCATAGAGGACGCATTACCTATAGGAATTTCACAGGGAATAGGGATTTGTGCAGTAATAGTTGGTATAACAGGCTGACCACAATTCTCAGCAATAGCTGATTCCGATGTATTTATGGCAACAGAGATAGTCGAATTAGACTGTAACCCATCATTCAACATAGCAGGAAGTTCGACTCCAAGGCTAACGGTGCTACAGTCACTAACCCAATTACCACCGGATGTTACTAAATGTGTAATAGGTGAAGTTGGATTTATTGAGGCAATACCAGACAGCGGAATTGCATCAACTGGGGATGCGACAAGGCTAGCAGTGAGTGACGAAAATTAATTGAGAGCAGCATAGTTATAAGCAATGGAAGGCAAAGGAGGTGACTGTATCGGAAGCGGTAGAGGGATTACATTATTGACAGGAATCAAAGACTTCCCCGCAGTTGTGGGAAGCGACTCAGAAATCGAAAAGCTTTGACCAGATCTAGTATGAGATGAAGAACCTACGGAGGCAGCAAGGGGCGGTTTATCCTTGCAATTCTTGGCCATCAAGACGACGTGGTGGGATTAGAAGAGACGAGAAAGGGAAACAAAGATGATGGGGAAGAGGGGAGGCCAGAAAATCGCCATTTTAATCGCCAGTAAAGGTCACCATTTTTATTTATATTTATAGTTTTAGACAAATAATATTGAAGCTAAGTATTTAGTTTACTACATATTGAATTTTCCAGCATCTCGTTGCAAAGATTTTCGTTCGCGTACACACCGTGAACGACAAAATAAAAATATAATCGTGCATAAAAATGCGACAATCTTAAAACAATAATAATATACACTAGTTAACTAATTCTATAAAATAACAAAAACACTGTCGTTTGATGAAAAGTCGTCAAAGATATTTTAAATATTTTTCAAATTAAAAATTATGGAAAAAAAATTGTATTAAAAGTACGTCAATAAAAATCGAGTTATTATAATAAAATAAATTTTCTGATTAATTATCCAAACTATTTATTACTGTAAATAAATTTGCAAATTGAATTTACCGTTATTATTTATAAATTTAAAAGGAGTTAAATAAGATCACTAAATCTATTTAATTGATATTCAATTTAAAATAAATCATTATTTAAATATTAAATTCACAATTAAATATTTAAACAAATCTCTATTTTTGAATTCAAGTTATGAAACCTTAAAAACCAATTATTACAATATTTAGAATTAATTCAGTATTTAAAATTAAACGAACAAAAATTCGGATTATTACATTCTTCCCCTTAAAAGAATTTCGTCCTCGAAATTCCTAAAGAAAGAAAAATGCCTCCAAATCCATGAACGTTTCAAAATCAATTAGTTAAAATGTGTTATTAAATTTCTAAGTCATTTAAAATTGTGAAATTTTTTGGCAGCACCTCCTTTGCACCGCTCGATTGGAAAAACTACAAATCGCCACTATAGGCCCAAACCAATAAAAGAAAACAAAAGCCAAGTGGCCTTCCATAATTAGGGCATAAAATCATCAAACCAAACAACAATATAAACGTGTACCTGTTAGTCGAGCAACCAACTTCTACTCATGAAACCAAAAGCATCAACTAGTCTTTGCTTCCATGAAACTATATCTTATTTACTAATAACACCCAAAAGAGATTTAAACATGACAATTAAACAGTACAACAACTCAACAATATACGAATCTAAGCATGCCAAACCATAAATAAACACCATCTAGAATCAACATGTCATATCAAATCATGTAACATACATTTCTAATGTCAAAAGCCTACAATTACATTTAAGCTCGTACGATGTACAAACATCATCCGTACGCAATATCAAATCCAATCACTTGCTCGATCACACAATATCACTTCTGAACTAGTATCACTCACTCGACTCCTCTATTGCGGACTCCGATCCGGTTCCTTAATTAGAAATTGACGTTCTTCTTGCATAGCAATATACTATGATAGAATATTTCAGAATCAAATCAAAAATCTGCATCAAGTGTTTGTCTCAAGAATCGAGTGAAAATCTAAACTCGGATCGATGTAAATCACCTCGAAATCGAGTACTCGAATTCTGGATCAAAATCAGTTATGCAAACAAAATGATCTGCGTACAACTTACATATTCATTCCAACTAATTTCTTAACCATACCAAACACTTTTTATTCACATTCATTATTACTTAGTATATTTCCTTTAATACAAATATCACTTATGATCCATTTCATAAAATCATTTCATTTAACTTTACTTAAGTTAAATTTCACTTCATAGCTCCATTTCAAATTTGCTTTTCTTAACATGAATATCCAACAAATTTAAAATTAGTTTTAACTTACTATTTTCTCCATTTTATAAGCTACACAAACTTATTTTCTTAAAATTTCTCAAAACACTTAACTTAAATCTTTATATCAATTCAGAAGTTTTTGACTGTTCAAAAATCGCCAAAAATTCCTTTTATTTTAATAAATGAAAATAATCAATTGACATATCAAAATGAGAAGTACAAACCCGACTACCAAAATGGATAAGATACATGAGTCTATAAAATCACTTAACTGAAAGTTCAAGAACTAAACCCCCGGATTTTATTTTACTCCACTTCAAATAATAATATGCATATTTTCTTTGTATATCAAATCATCCTTTGGGAATTTTGAACAAATTAATTTTACAAAAACAAAAGTTCTATGGCAAACCACTACGGTAGCAATCCATCACTCGGAAACTTGAAAATGAACACCGACGATGCTACAGTCATCACCTGAGTTATTTTCCAACGACCGTAGTGAGTTCAGTGCGTTTTATTCTCTTTGAAAATCCATTTCTAAAATATTTCTAGTCAAAAATACTTTCAAATAATACTATTATTATTTTCCCAAAACTTTGAAAAATAATTTCCAAAGCACCAGGATTTAAGTTTTCATATTTTCAGTTTAAATCCATTTAATTATAAACAATACTTTATAATTCACTTTCTAATATAGACTCATTTCATAATTGTTTATCCTTGCTTAGTTTTATAATAAACAACTTCGATTAAGTTTTAAATCTTAACTCACATTATTTCCAAATGCATTATAGTCAAATTGTGAAACTAAATTTCACAAGATGTTCATATTTAATTTAAACAAACAATAAATACTCATAAACCATTTGAGCACAAACAATCAATCAACAACAATAGTCAATGCTTCTAAACTGGGCGAGCATGACTAATCAAGCAATAAATGATAATAATCAAATATTATCATTCTCTAACGGCAAAACATGCTATGTATGTCTATATTAATTTCTAAAGATTATTATTTTTATATATAAAATATAATTTAAGTAAAAGTATTTCATTTACCCAATTTCGAAACAATACTGTGTCGATTTTCCTATTCAAGAGTTTAGAAACCCCTATCTTTACAGTTGTTCTTTATGTATCAATTAGAATTCATAAAGCACTCAACCAATAAATCAACTCAATATAAATCATTTTTTATATCACTAACAAATACGAGCTCATATATCTACACTCAAACTCATCCTAGGGACTCGCTTACCCTATGTCAAATGAGTTTACCCCACCAAAGCCTAGGTGTTCGCTCAACCTAAGCTCTGATACCATGTTATAACGACCCACTTTTTTAACCTTCGGAAGTTGACACTAATACATCCACGATATTCATGTACGGAGCATCCGAGTTCCAGAAAGATAGATTGTTGGGGAAACAGAAAGAGAAGACATAACAGAATCTCACATCGTGATGAGTAATATATAATATACAACAGATCTTTACCAAAAGAAAACTATAATATACATACATCAATCAGAGTACACTAATCACTAATCATCAACTTGGAGGTTATAACAACCTGTCATCACAATTGCTGATAAATAAAACAAACAATGCAGCGGAAATAAAATATAAGTGAGTATGTCTTGGAGGAATCCAGCTCGTCTTCTTATGCTCCAAAGAAACCAAATTAATTTGTATATATACTCGGTTTGACCCGAGCATTATAAGAAAAATAATACTCGGATCAGTCGGGAAAACCAGCCCGAGAAAACGCACCTCAAACGGATTTTATTGTTATAAAGCTTTTAAAAGAAAGGTATCTCATAAGATCATGCCGCACATAAACACGGATGGGTTTTTACCTTACGATAACCAAAACATTTCTATAGAAAATCCTGTGATATTATAATAATGCCTAGGGTTTAAAATAAATATTGAGTCATAGCGAAATTGTTACATTAATTAAATTCCAGCATAATAGGTATATAACTAAATCCGAAAGGCATTTATTGGAGAATGGATTCCATACAATGAAAGGGCACTGGGGTACCGCCTACCATAGTACACCTCTAGAAAATGTACTGAGGGCCTCACATGGACCTCCTGCAAATCAGGATCGGCTTTACCTCTTACTGCATAGTTCCGAATATTTCATCACCCCAGTTGCTCTGCAACCTTTTCCGAGAACTCTTATGCACAACCAAATCCTTATAAATATATACACACAAAGGGTGAGGATAATACCTTAATGGGTGCGACTCACTTAGCCCTGAAGCATATCCCCTATTTTAGTCATTCTCGGTTGTTGAGACTTGAGGCTACGTTTTACCCTTTAGATAGTAATCCCACTTGGAACGCAAACACTGCCCTCTAGGCAACAATGCAATGCCAACATTCATCCACACAAGTTATTCATGATATGAACAAACCGAAGGCACTACTTCTACTACATCCATCTTGGAATCACCCTCAGGATTAGCAGCAAGTAGCCCTTGCACTCCAAAGAACTCCGTCTTCGATCATCTTCAGGATATTCCAATTCGAAATGTTTATGCCAATTCGAAATGGATTTTGGATAATATATCTGATCCCGGTCTCTCCGAGCCGACAACGATAGTTTTCAAAATGGGCCAACATTTGATTGTTGGTTATTTAACTATCAAATACATAAACAATTCAACCAGAGATTTAATCAAGCATGGTTAAGCACATAGCAACCACTAAGCCTTTTTAATTAGTCTTTCATTAATCAAATCTACTTTGTAAATTCTCGTATTAAAATATTTTACAAAAATATATTCACAAACCTTTTATCCTCCTTTCAATACTTGGAAAATTATCCCTATACTTATCTCAATGGTATAAGTATATTAACAAAAACACTACACTTTCCCTACTTAGAAAATGAATTCATATATTTATCTTAACGGTATAAGTATATTCGCAAAACATTATAAATGATTTCTTATTTCAAAATCATATCAAAGGATTAAAACAAATACTGTTTTAATAGAAACAGAGATAAGGATAAACCCAAACGCTATTCCACTGGTGTTAGGTATGGAACGAATGTCCACATCACCAAAATTAAGAAGGTCAATTTAGGGAAATCAATCTTAATTTCTTTTGTAAATTTATTCGATAAATCCTTTTTGATAAATCTCTTTCATTTATGAACATCTCCTTTACTATAATTTCAAATCCATTTATAAAACTCCTAATAAATCTCCAAGTCTAATTATAAAACTCTTTTATAAATATCCAAAATCAATTATAATATTTCCTTTATAAATATCCAAAATCATTTATAAAACTTCTTTCCAAATATCAAGATCTCTTTTTAAGTTATAAAACTCCCTTATCAATATCTAAAACAACCTATAGACCCCTTTTATGAGTATAAGCTCTAAATTCATTTTAGAATTTCTTTTATAAAATATCATTTATAAATACTAGTATAAATTGTACGTACGTGCATCCAATAGCTTTGGTGGTCACAATATTTTTATCTCAAAAAGTTACGTTGATAGTGTCGGATGCAAATTTATAGTGAAATTATGTTTAAGAGTGCTTGGAAAGGGGATGGTGGTGGAGGTTGTAAACGGATGATAAGATTCCGTTGGTGGACATAGGGCATTTTTGGAATTTCAAAAAGACGCGGTTGAAATTTTATTCATTGAATTCTCATTATTAATAGTAAAGATATATATATATATAACATACTTCAACCTCCTTTTATAAATTTCCTAACTTTACTTAATGTCTCCTTTATAAACACCTTTTATACTATTTATAAAATCTTTTATAAAAACTTCTTTTTATAAAATACCACTTATAACTAATTTAATAAATCTTCGACTTATTTTCAACTCTTTATAAAACTCCAAATTCATTTATAAAATTCCTTTTATAAATTTTCTATATAAAATAACCAAAAATCCCCTTTTAAATCAAATTTCAAATATTACACCAAACTCCAAATACAAACAAATTCCAAGTATCACTATAAAACTCATATGCTTTCCATAGCGCGATCTTTCCATATATTTCAATAAATTTCCAAACGGAATTAATTGCTCAAATTTATCAAATGATATTGATTTCCTTATATAATTTCATTTCAATTTATAAAACACCTTTTATTCATCTCCAAATTTATCACGCTTCCAGTTTCCAAAGTAGATCCAACTACTTTCTCTAAAACGACCGTTCCACGTATTATTATAAATCCACAAATGTGATTTATTTCACAAATTTATCAAATAGAAATTTTTTTCCTTTTTATAAAATATCACTTATAAGACTCTCGTTAAATTTATAAGATACCATTTATAAATCTATTCTTTTATTTACAACATTTTATATAAAATGTCTCACAAATATTTATTTTCAAAATATTTCAATCTTCTTTAAAAGAAAAATCATGTTTAAATAAAAGATAACCCCTTTTTAGTTACTTTTTTTGGCATAGCTAGCGGGATTGAATGGGCCCCTACCATTTTATTAAATAAAAGGAGATTACAAAAAAGATGGCATACCATCTAACAACACAAAGTCAAAACAAAACTAGTAAATGAAGAACAAACTAATTGCCAAAGAATTTGGATATAGACAGGACCAACACATGTTTAGTGGTAGATCGACCAATAAACACTCTATTGTTCCTCTCCATCCAAATAAAATATGCTGCCTTCTTAAGAACACAAAATAATAGAGTTCCAGCAGGAGATTTCCATCTTGAAGCTTTAAATATGCTATACCATTCCAAGGAAGCATTTCGATTAGGTTTATGCAAGTGAAGTAAATTCAAGGACCTGTCCCACATGTAGTAAGAGAATTCACACTCAAAAAACAGATGTTGGATAGTCTCTTCAACCTTATCACAAAGCAAGCAAATGGAGTTATTCACTAGCCCTATAGAATTAAGTCTGTGCAAGGTATGAAGGCCATTTCTCAACACCTTCCATAGCAGAATGTTCTCTCTAGGGTAAGATGAAGAGGACCAAATCCTAGAGTGCCAAGAAAAGCAGTCCAGAGGAGGGGTATTGATAAGGGCTCTGTAAACATTTTTAATAGCATGGGCTTTGCCATTCCATAGAGCAAGGATATTAAGACTGTTATAAGAGTTAGCCTAGATGATGCTCCAACAAGACCTGACAAAATATGAGCTTGAGTACGGTAAGTTAATCCATCCATCATACCAGTTGGAAGCAATAGAAGCCATCTCAATGATACCTTCTCAAAGGGAAGTTAACAATATGTGCCAGAATCACACCTTGAGTAGACCAAAGGTCATACCAGAAGGACGCTTGATCCATGTTCTTCATACAGCTTTGAAATATAGGTAAAAATGCATCTCTGCTGCGGAGAATTTTTCTCCAAGACTTGCTACAGTCAGCTGGAGTAGGTAAAGTCCACAAAGAGTTACTCTTTATCAAATTTTTCCAGACCCAAGAAGCCCATAGATTACTATCATTCTGTAAAAGTTTATCAATACGAGAAGAAAGAGCAGCATGATTCCACCTTTTGATGTTCAGAACTCTAAGGCCTCTAAACTGGTAAGGGCAGCAAATTGATTTAAATGCAATAGGGATTAGCTTCCTAGAATAAGGACTGCCATGCCAAAGAAAGTGATTCAAAGCAGAATTTATCATAGTGATGAGTTTGGATGGCAAGATGAAAATTCTAGCATAGTACAGACACATGGCAGTGGCTATGGATTTAACAATGGTCTGTCTACATGCCATAAAAAACTTTGTAATTGGCCAAGATAAAATTCTTGCAGTAATCTTTTCAAACATTTTCAAGCATTGGCCAGATCTGACTTTGGATGAGTAGAGAGGAGCACCAAGATACTCATCAATTTCATCAAAAGGAGATAGACCAGTTAGAGATTTAAAAGCATTCAATATGTCAAAAACACCATTTATAGATTTGACATTAGGCTTAGTGAATAACATTAAGTCATCAGTAAATAACAAAGTAGAAATACCAGTGCTTTTGCAAAGAGGATAGAAATCCAAATGATTAATAGACATGGCAGAGGCAGTGAGATAAGAGAATAACTCCATAACATAGACAAATAAATAAGGTGACATAGGATCACCCTGCCTTATACCTTGAGTAGCTGCAAAATAACCAAACGAATATCCATTTAAGCTCACAGAATATTTCACAGTAGATAGGCAAGAGAAAATCCATGCTAGAAAAGGGATGGGGAAGTTAATGTTATAAAGAATGCATATAATGGATTTCCAATGAATGGAATCATATGCTTTCTGAATATCTAATTTCAAAGCACATCTAGGGGAAATGTTTTTCCTATTGTATCCTCTCATGAGCTCACTAGACAAGAGAATGTTATCAATGATGTCTCTGGATTGGAGAAAAGCACTCTGATTTGGTGATATCACTTTAGAAAGCACAGGCTTCATCCTAGCAGCAATGATCCTAGATATGCATTTGTATATTACATTGCAGCAATCAATGGGTCTAAAATGATTAACATAAATAGGTTGTTGTATCTTAGGGATTAAGGCAAGTTTGGTAGCATTTATGCCAGATAGCATTCTATTGTATTTGAAGAAATTCCTAACAGCACAGGTCACAGTAGGCCCAGTGATAGCCCATGTCACCTTGAAAAAATGAGCATTAAAGCCATCTGGTCCAGGAGAATTAGATGATTTCATACCAAAAATGCACATTTAACTTCATCAGTAGAAATTTCCTTTATTAAGTTGACCTTGTTCACAGCAGATATGGAAGGGAGAGGAGGATGGGCAAAATGCCTCAATTGGATGTGAGGGATATCACAATATGCAAGGAGTTTATGGAAATAGTCAAGAAAGGCAGATTGTATGGAATCTTGAATGGAGCAGGGAATGTCATATTTGTCACGAATATTGGAAATGGTAGCTTTCGATTGAAGGATTCTAAGGGAGTCATGGAACACAGCAGTATTTTTATCTCCATGAACAAGCCATTTTAGCTTAATTTTTACTTTTCCATCTTGTTCTCCTCCAAAAGTGCCTTTGAAAGTTTTATGTGAAGGATAGCTTCTTGCTTTGTAAGATTTATGATCAAAGAATTATCAAGACAAGACTGAATGTGTCCTTGAATCTGGAGCGGGTCAGCTCTGATAGTAGCAGAGAGGCTGTTCCCATTACCATAAGTAGAATGAGCCCATTCCTTAAGAATGCTCTTGAAATATTTAAGTTTTGCCTGCAAAATATACATATGGTCACCAAAAACATTTAAATAATAATCAGAGACAATTTTTAAGAAATCTGGGTGATCAGTCCACAAATTAAAAAATGAAAAGGAGGAATGTCCCCTCACAATGTCCTTGCCCCAATCCAAAATCAAGGGAGAATGGTCAGATAAAGAAGAAGGAGGAATGATGGTGTTAAGGGAAGGCCAAGCCAAGGTAGAGGAGAGATTATGATATGACCTGTCAAGTTTGCAAAAACTCAAATTTCTATTTTTGCTAGAATTATTCCAAGTGAAAACACAGCTAGAAGCAGGAATAGGAAGAAGATTCGAGTCAAAAATTGCAGTATTGAGAGGTCTAGTTTGTTGATAAGAAAGTGGTACACCACCACTTTTATCAGAGGAGAGTTGCATACAATTCCAATCTCCAATGCAGATCAAAGGAGAAGGTGAAGGTTGTAAAGAAAGGAGATTGTCAAGGAGAAATTGCCTTTGCATAACACTTTTTCAGCATATACAAAGGTTAAGAAAAAAATTAAGGAGGACGGAATGTGAGTGGTTTGAGTATGAACATACTGTTTATGAACACATATAGGGGAGATAGAGAAGACGGAAGGGTTCCACATTACAAGAAGTCTACCAAAAGGAGCTTGAGCAAGGTTATGCAGGTATTTCAATTGATGATTTATTTTTGAGACAGCTCTGATTATGGTTATTTTGAATACAACTATAATTATTATTGTTATTATTTTCCATTAAAATAAACACTTCCAAAAATAATTATTAAAACATTTACTTAAATATATATATTAGAAATGAAAAATGAAAGAAGTTGAAATATAATTGGAAAAGTTTAAAAACTCTGTTAAATTAAAATATCATAGAAATTCCAAAACGACCGGATTTAAAATCATTTTCCCAATCAAAAATCATTTCTAAACCAAATCAACAATTTATAGTATTTCAAAAATTCTACATATTTACTATAGCACTTAACCATTGCTATAACTAACTTTTCTACTAAAAAGTTTTAATTTTCACATATGTCGGTGTCACATCCGAAATAGCCAATAATCAAATTCAGCATTTAACAATCTATATCACAGATATAGCTGAAATAAATCAATAGATAAATAATTGGAAATTAAAAATAACAATATTGAGAAAGTTGGATTTCCCAATAAAATTCATGTATTTCTATTTTAAATGCCAATCGCTTTAAAAGCGGATATTTAACCAATCAGCCAACAATTTCAACCAAACTCAAACAGTAAATTTTATCTACTATATATATTACTAATTAACCAAAAAGTCGAGTTTAACTCACCGAAATTCCAGTTGGCGCCGAGTCGTTCCAGTTTGAACTAAAATCGAACGACATTCGATTTTATCCCATAATTCCAATTGCTCCAAATTCAACCAAACCAATTCCCATTATGTAGCTATCATCATATCGAGCATAACGTAAAAAGTTTCATCTTGATTGGACCTCATATAGACAAGTCATACAATTTATAAGTTTTTAATATTAACTAATATATTTTGTTTACTAATTACATTTATAAATTAATCAACCCACTAATCCATCTTCTCCATTCAAACCCCCACTATATTTCCTAAAGTCGAACCCAACCATGGCCGCCACTTCTCTCTTCCTTATCACACTCTCTGATCCACGAAAACAAAAAATGTCGATTGTTGCCAACTTCTTTCCATGAGCTCTACGCGACCATCACCGAAACACTAAATTCGGCCCCCAATCTCAAAATGCGACCGAAGACCTGAAGCCGCGACAAAGCCTAGGTCGCACACTCCATCCCAGCACCGCACGATGCAAGATTTTGCCCGGAGATGCTCATCAGCCAGAAAATCCAAATGAAATGAACGTCGTAGCCTTCCATCGCACGAATCAACCAAAAACCCTAACTCTAGACCGTCCAAACCACCAAACATAGTCACAACCCCCTCAACTCCTCTAGGAATGTAGGTCTAGGCCCAACGTTTTCAAAGATATAAGCTTTTGAATTTTTAGACTTGTAAATCCTTTTATTTTGAATTTTTAAAAGAGAGGATTTACTTTGTTTCTTTTCTTTTTCTTATTTTAGCAATATGAATTAAACGGTAAAAGTGAAGAGAGAAGTAGAAGTGTGTTTGATAAGCTAAGTATTTAGTTTACTATATACTAAAATTTTCAGCATCTCGCTGCATAGATTTTCTTTTGCGTACACACCGCGAACGATAAAACAAAAATATGATCGTGCACAAAAATGTGACAAGATCTTAAAATAATAATAATATACACTAGTTAACTGATTTTGTAAAATCATAAAAACACTTTCATTCGACGAAAAATCGTTAAATTAAATATTTTTCAAATTAATTTTTTTGGAATAATCATATAAATTATATTAAAAATACGTTAATAAAAATCGAGTTGTTATAATAAAACAAAATTTCTAGTTAATTATCTGACTATTCGATCAAATCGAATCATTTTATTTTCTTTTGCACATTATATTATTTACTCATGTTTTAATTTCTATGAACTTAATATAGACAACTACAGGTATATCAAACACATTTGTTCATTTTTATGATAATTCAAAGGCAAATTTTAACAAAGTATTCAAAACCGTCTTGGACCTATGACTGCATACCTTTGTATGTATTGATTTGAAGACTTTACCAACTCTTTTATCACTCCCATTGAATGTGTGTTTCGGCCTTAATCGTTCAAGATACAATTCATTAATACTATATGATTCAAAATCATATGATTAAAGAATTATTTCTCAAAGATATGGTTTATTGCATAATTCTAAAATAATTATAAAAATTTCAGATAATTCTGCATTTTGTAATAGGGGTTCCTTGGTATTCACAGACGTGGCGTAATACTGTGTTGTTGATGGATCCCGACATGGTGCGATAAGAGGTGTTACACTACCATTAAGAGTTGGATACGAATGCGGCATACCTTGACGTTTTTGGTGCGAGTCGGCTTTGTGCGCTCCCTCTTAATGTATAAATACTATACATAAATAGTCGTAATGTGGGAAATGTAGTCCCATGGTTAAAATTGTAGGTAATCCTATGTTGGAATAGTTTTGGTAGCTATTAGCCAGTTCTTAGTTGTTCTGGGGTTCGATTAGTTGTTTGACCCTAAGTATAAGCCTTCAAAAGCTGTAGCGTAGGTGTGTTCAAAAATATATTCCTTAGATAAATGAAGTGAGCAATTCACGGACATTAGTATGACACCCCAGGTTACATAATGTACTAATGAAGTTAATTGCATGTGATCACCATATATTAATGATGTAACTCGCTCACCAGATTTTTGTCTATCCCACTCCTTTCCTTTCTTTTTCCTCCACCACCAGAGGATGGGATAGTAGGTTATAGTCCTGATGATTGGTACAAGGAGAGATGAGCTTTGCATTAGAGTTGCTTTTTATTTTCCATTACTCTCCCCATAACCATTTATCATACTTAGTAATTGTCAGACTTCATGTTATATTTTTATCTACTCTGGATTATGACTATGTATTGTTTTGAGACTATAGTTTGGATATTTTTTGAGATGACTATTTTTTGTATTTATATTTTGTTGCCTTCTGTTGTGTGATCTGAAAGTGTAGAATGTCTTAGATTGTATCTGCATATTCTTAGTTTCTATAATGTTTAAAACCCCAATAGCTCATACTTCTTGGCACCGACGTGAGTCTGAAAATCACCCTAGGTTTTGGATTGGTGTGTCGGGAGGTGCGGTTGACATAGTCGGTATTAATGCCTAGGTTTAAAATTCCTTAGGGATTATGTGCATATTGACAAAACGTACTTAAAAAGTTTTTGAAAAAAAAGTTTTCCAAGAAGGTTGTCAAAAGAGTTTTTCAAAATGGATTTCTAAAAGTGTGTGTGTGTATATATATAGGTTTTTGAAAGGATTTATATATAAATATAATGTGGACAACGCTTTCCTTATTATTGCCAATTCTATCTGTGGAAAAGTTACTAATAAATTCTTAAATCACAGATAGAAAGGATGAGCAATCCTGCGGATTGCAGCTCAGGTGATGCAATTGAGATTCTTAGCATGAACTACTCAGATTTGGTTTCGTCGTTGTCTACAAGCGAGAGGAGAACCCAAGCTTAACCCTCATAGAGGACCCATAGAGTAGGAACCATGTGTAGTTCCTGCCCACCCACCTGCCGTCGATTTTGCTAAGCTATGTAAGGAGTTTGCGATTCTAGGAGGGAAGCCATATGTGAAGACCGAGGTCTATGTGGACTCGAAGGCTTGGATCTGCACTCATGAGAGGATTTTTGGATTTATAGTTCTTAGAGATGACGTGAGGAGATGGCTTGCTACTTGGCAATTACAGTGAGAGAATCTAATTTGGTGGGATGTGGTAATGGTAAAGACCGACGAGGGAGAGATTACTTGGGGAGAGTTTAGGAGGTGTTTTGAGATAAGGTTTCTTTTTAGAGCAGAGAAGGGAGTACAGTTGGAGAATTGTGTACATTTGCAGCAAGGAGAGTGTTGGTAAAGGAATACATGAATCAGTTCAATGAGTTGGCTAGGTTTGGGATGGAGCTGATAAATAACCCGCACAATAAAGCTTTGAAGTTTGCAAGGGGCTGAATTAACCCCTTCAAGATTTGGCCTTTAGTCATATTCCTATGGGTGCAACATTCAATGGTTTGGTGGAGATAATATTACTGAATGTTGTTTCTGAAAAGGATATGAAAAGTGAACCCAAGAAGTCAGGAGGGAAGACATCACAACAGAGTCAGTGCAAGGGTGGAATGGGACACAAAGGGAAGATCAAGAAGCAAGAGATGCAGTGTAGGAGATGTGGTAAGAAGGGGCATTTTGATAAGGAATGAAAGGCGGATAGCTCAAAGATCAAGTGCTACAACTGCAATCAATTCGAGCACATGAGGTGGGAGTGTCCAGCACCTCAAATGACCTCTATCCAGGTAGTTTCAGCTTACGCAGCGGACGTTGTTCCTAGCTCGAGTGCACCTCCAATTGCATATATGGGGAAGAAGGTCATGATTGAAGGTGTGTTAACTCTATCTGATTTACATGTAAGTGATTAGGCATGCCCTTTGGACTGACCAATGTAACCACCTACTTCATCGATCTAACGAGTTGAGTTTTTAGAGGGTTTCTTAGTGGTGGTATTTGTGTGATGACATATTAATTTATTCGAAAAGCAAGGAGGAGCATAGGTTGCATTTAGAAGAAGTGCTCAATACACTCTATGAGCATAAGTCGAAGGAGAAGTTTTCTAAGTGCTATTTTTGGCGTAAGGAGGTATGCTTTTTAAGACATGTTGTCTCTAAAAGTGGACTGGGCAGTTTATCCTAGTAAAGGTACTGCAGTACAGAATTGGAATGTCCCAAAGAATGCCATGGAAGTGACGAGTTTCCTTGGTTTGGTGGGCTACTATGGGAAGTTCATTAAGGACTGCTAAAATCTCTGCCCTTCTAAACCGCCTTACCAAGAAGAATTTTGTTTTCTCGAGGGATGCAAAGTGTGAGGATGCTTTCATTAAGCTGAAGGAGGCGTTGAGTAGTGCACCTGTTTTGGTATTACCCGATGGTATGAAGGCATTCACAGTGCATAACAATGCTTTTGGTACGAGATTGGGTGCGGTGTTGATGCAGGAAGGGAGTGGTGAGCTATGATAGTCGACAGTTGAAAGTCCATAAGAGAAACTATCCTACCCATAACCTTGAGTTGGTGGCCATTGTCTTTGCACCTAAGTCATGGAGACACTATCTTCTAGGAGAGTAGTTTAAGCTGCATATGGATCATAAGTCTCTGAAATATTTAGTCTTCCAGAAGAATTTGAATTTAAGGCAGCAAAGGTGGATGGAGTTTTTGGCATCGTATGACTTTAATATCTCCTATACTCTAGGTAAGGGCAATGTGGTAGTCGATGCCTTGAGTTGGAAGCATGCAATGTTGAATTCTATGTTCTTAGATTGGAAGCATTTCGAGTTCATATTTATGTTCGATTTCTGACTATTGTCAAACATCACTCCAAGATTGTTAGCAGCTTTGGATGTGCAGCCTATGCTTATTGACCGCATTGGGATAAGTCAGAAGAAAGACAAGGAGCTATTGGATAATTTTGAGAATCTTAATCAAGAGAGCAGTCGAGTCATTTAAGGAATTATACCATTGGCTCAAATGGGTGGTTACAGAGAGATGGTAGATTATGTGTTCCTCACATTATGGATTTGATTGACATGGTACTAGCTAAGTCTCATCGTTCAAGGATGATCATTCATTCCAACGGAGACAAAATGTAACATGACATGAAGAGAGTCTTCTATTGGCCTGATATGAAGAAGCATATGGTAGAGTATGTAGCCCGATGTATGACCTGTCAGATGGTAAAATCGAAGAAGAAGAAGCCAGGGGGATTGTTGCAGCCATTGGATATTCCATAGTGGAAGTGGTGTTGAATATGCTAGTATATGATTTTTGTTTGATGATAATAAACATATATATATATTCATTCAAATGTATTTGTTATTGTACTATTTTATTTTCATATAATTAAATAAATATTTGTTGAATAAAATAAATAACACAAAATTTATATTCAACAAAATATTTTATTCAAACAAATATTTTATTACAATTTTGAATAGTACAAATTTGTGCTCTCACTATATATACACAATTTCAATTACAATACGATTTCGATTACATCTCAAATTTCACTTTACATAAGCACCTCACTACATATCACTCATTCACTCGTATTTTATCTTCGACTTTGCTCCAACCTGAATCCAGCATCTGAGTTATCTGAAAAGTAAACACTAACGCAGCAAAATTGAAAAAGAAATATTTTTGCAGTGTAAAATAAAATGTATTTTGAAAATATTATTTGCCTCGGTTATTTGGGTTGTTCGTCATCATTTATTTTGAATTCATCATACATGAACAGCTTGTGACATGCACAATGAATCACTATACACAAGGCTGTGCACACCGATATACACTTGATAAAACTGTGAGCACAAGGTCAAACCCAATCAAAAGCTGGATTAAACTCAAGTACAAATATTCAAGTGCAATACAAATAAAGTTACGACATGAGCACAAGGTCAAACCCGAGGCAAAGCTAGGTTTAACTCAGATGCAATGCAAAGCACCACAAAATTGTCGAGTACTAGAATCCAAAAACCAACATAAAACAAGCCTCGACCAAAAATTCAATGTGTACACTTGAAAAATACTCAACCATGTGCAACTATAAATACCAACACAATGCATATATGTATATGTTAGCATTGATGTATACATGATACATATATGCAAAGTCAACATGTATACAACAGAGTGGATTGCAATGGAGCAATTGAAGCTCACATGAATGCAATGAACTGGTCAGAGCAACTCAATCTGTCAACAAGCTCCAAGCAGACTACATGATGAACAAAAATGCAAGACCAAATTACTTTAGACTGCAACTCAAAAGGAGCAACAATCAACCAAACAGCAGCTACCAAATTGAACAAGCCATTACTCAACATAGATCAATACAGCAAGTACAGTAGGTGCAGGTACACAACAACCATGTGAAGACTTCAAGAGGAACAAGATGATCTGCTTCGAAGCACATGAATCAATGCAAACACAGGTCATACTCAAGTAAAATACAGCTATAGATGTAAGTAAGTCAGACAATCAAGTGCAACATCAACACGGCAGCGGACAGAGCAGTGCAGACCAACCAAGTGAACACATAACAGTGATAGCAATCAAGCATTCAAATAAGACCAGGGTAGTACAGTTTCAAATGCAACAGACCAGTGAACAAGTGACAAGAAGCTCAACGAACATTTCAGGAATGCAACCAACACATAAACGAGGCATGTACAAGACAACAACTCACACAATGCAACACAGACCATAAGTACAAGCCAAGGTCAGAGGCATTTTACTGAAGTGCAAAAAATTACAATAGAGTTCAAGTCTCGACCAAAATAATGTTCACCTCAAAACAAGGTATGAACAATCAAAGTGTAGAGAATGACAGACCAGCTAAAAAGGACTCAATACAACTTCAAGCAAATTACATGGACCAGTGAGCAGTGACAGTGATCAAATAAGAAACAAGTCAGAATCAAAACCAGTTCAAATAAGAATCAAAGCAGCAGTTTCAAACTAAGTCAAGATGCCAAAGAATCTAAGCCGTGATGACCAAGGTAGTAGTAACAGTAAACCAACAAAGGATTGAACGAGTCCACAAAATCAAAGTGCCGAAGTCATAGAAATAATTCAAATGCCAAAAAGAACGGAGTCAAAATTCAAATTCATGGAGTATACGTATGACTTGAATAAGTCAGTACAAATCACAAACATTCAAGTTAAATCGAATGACCGAGCTAAAGTAACTGAAGAATTCAAACAATATAATACGAACGATAATTAGGGGAATCGATCCTTATAAAAATAGAATCTCATCATCGGCTACAAAATCATTCGAGTTCAAGCAAAACAGAGAAGCAATAAATCATTAAAACTCGAATCAAGTCGAGCATAAGCAAATTGGTAAAGCAAAATCACGTACCATTTTAACATTCAAGCTCGAAAATTTTGAACCAGCCGTGTGCAAATCGAAGAGACAATCAATCGACAAAGCAAGGAACGCGAAACTTCTACTCGATCGATCAACAAATTCGGCGTGCTCAATTTCCCACGAAGCCCTAATTTTGAACGAAGAAGAACGGCGCTGCCATTTTCACAAGAGAGCGGACCGAAGAAATAAAAGAAAAAGGGGGACAGTTTATTTATTTTTTATCACTTCAATCTAGTTTGACCGGCTTATATATCATATAGAGTTTTTTTTAATTAGGATTTTTTTAGTATTTTTATTTATTTTGTGTTTTTCCATTAAACTGAGTTTTTCTAGTCGTGTGACTAGGTTACGAACTACGGTGGTGTAGTTTGAGAATTCGCAACTCAGTGGCTGAGTTGTGGCAGGGTTTTGAGCGTAGAGTTAGGTTAGTCGATAGCGGGTGTCACGAGTTTACGTATGTAAGCGTCTGAATACTTAATTTCTAGTAGAAACCTTGGGGGCAGCACGTGGGCAGGGTTTTGCCGAAGCTGGGTAAATCTGTGTTGTTCTATTTCTGCTTTTATTATTCTGCTATTATCTGTGCTGCTATTATTCTGCTATATCTGTGTTGCAATTATTTTATATATTTCCGCATTAAATTTTTATAATTATTAGTATCACCCTATTCACCCCCCCTCTAGGGTGAAATCGATCCTACAAGTGGAAGAGTATTTATATGGATTTCATTGATGGACTACCTAGGAGTAGGAGGGAAAATAAGAATATTTGGGTCATAGTCGACCAACTGACCAAATGCGCTCATTTTATTCCAGTTAGGAGTACAAGGACAGCTGCGTCTTTGGTGACACTATATGTGAGGGAGATGGTTAGGTTACATGGAGTACCTTCTAGCATCGTGAGCGATCCAGATCTACTTTTCACTAGAGAGTTTTGAAGGATCCTTTAGGAGGCATTAGGCACCGAGTTGGGTTTGAGTACCACATATCACCCGCGGATAGACAGACAGACAGAGAGGGTGAACCGGGTGTTAGAGGACTTACTTCGAATGTATATCTTAAATTTCAAAGGCCCTTGGCAGGATCACTTGTCATTGGTGGAGTTTACCTATAATAATAGAGATCAGACAAGTATTGGGATGGCACCGTTCGAGGCATTATACAGGAGGCCTTGTATATCACCATCTTGTTGGTGGGACACTATGTATAGGATTATTCTTAGACCGGATATGGTGAGGGAGACATTAGAGGAGGTGGACTTGATCCGTAGAAGGGTTAAATCCGCATAGGATAGCTGAAATCGTACGTTGACAGGAGACGTACGGAGTTGGAGTTCGTAGTGGGTGATATTGTTTTTTTGAAGATCTCATAGCTTAGGCATGTTATGGGATTTGGTAGTTTGGGAAAGTTAGGACCGAGGTTTGTAGGGCCTTTTTCAATCACTGGTAGAGTTGGGAAGTTAGCTTACAAGGTGAAACTTCTTGAGAAGTTAGCAGGAGTATAGGACGTTTTCCATGTGTCACACTTGCAAAAGTGTCTACACGATACTACAAGAGGAGG
This sequence comes from Allium fistulosum, assembly GCA_030737815.1. Taxonomy (NCBI): domain Eukaryota; kingdom Viridiplantae; phylum Streptophyta; class Magnoliopsida; order Asparagales; family Amaryllidaceae; genus Allium; species Allium fistulosum. Next base: position 1,030,850,281 of record CM060905.1, read on the forward strand.
TGGAAGTAGAGAGGGTCACTTATTCATCGTGCATCCACTCGTATTTTTGAGCATGTTACAAAGTGACTCTACAATAAGGTTATCAAGCTTGTTAAAGTCCAACGGGGAGACGATCCACCAGAAAGTAAATGAGATCTTAATGAGAAGATCCAAGCCACCTATAGAGAATTCTTTTCTGGTGCGTTTCCATTCTAGTTAATTGAGGAGAGACTCCTTAAGTATTTAGGCTCTAGTTTAGTATATCCCATAGGCAGGGACAATTATATGCTAGGAATGGTTGCAAGCGTACATCATTAGGACAAGTTTTGGATGATTGATACTAATGGATGTATTTATTAAATTGACCTTTGCATACTTAGGAAAGTACATTCTCGAGTTAGCATACACTAACACCATCACTTATTTTATTTCATTGAGTTATATGTATATGGTTGTTGCATGTGGATTGAATGATTGTGCATACATGTTGAATTGCATGTATGTTTACATAGGATGTTGCATATTATTTGGACACATGGCATAGGCACTTGCAATTCAGAAGGTCAATTAGATCAGGAGACGGCCTAACTTTGGCATTAGTATAAGTTCATATGCATTATATGCATGCATGTACATACTGCATTAGAAATTTGAACTAAGGAAAATGATTGCCAGTTATTGATGGATGAGTAGATGATTGTAATTATTGATTTTGTGCGTACAAGTTGCATTTTTTCGCCCTTAGAGATTTCAGGGACGGAATCCTTTTATGGAAGGGGGTAGAATGTAACATCCATAAAATTGAACCATAAATGCAATAAAAGAATTAAATTTAAATATAACAAGGGTAAAATAGAATTTTTATAAACGTTCGAATTTGGCTATGAAACTTGCACCGTTGCGTTCGTAGCGATTTTCTGGACAACTTTCGTATAAATCGGAGCTAATATGAAAAAGTTATTAACGTTTGAAAATTCATAGTTGAAAGTAATTAAATAAACAGAATAGGAAATAAATATTTTTAAATAAGGAAACTCACCGGTCGACACCTAAGATTAAACCGACGGTCGACAGCTCCAATCTAAAGTGGTCGACCGGTCATTTGTAATTGGCTAGGATTTATCCTGGTCGAATGGCATGGATTTGATAGGGATTGATCGTATAGTTCTGGTTGTTTTCTACCACTATAAATAAGACATTAACCCCAAACCCTAATTCATTAGCAGTAAACATTACGTTTAAACTCTATCAAAAAAAATTCTTTATAAATTAAATTTCTTCAAATCAAATAAAAACTAAATTAGAAAATTGAAGAAGAAGAGATTAAACAAAATCATAAGGGGATTAACAACCAGAAAGAGGGCATTCAACATAGATCGAAAAGGGGAAAGCTCATAAAAGGTGAGTGGGTTCATGATTAGTAAGATGATTTACGTGTGTTTAATTTCGTTGTACCCTACTTTAATGTAGAATTGTTTTGAATTGAATCGGAAACATTATTTATTTGGATTGGGAATCTAACAGTGGTTAAAATTTATATTAATATAATCCCTTTCTTTTAATCTAGATATGGTTAATATAAATCTATTAATTAAGAATTGATTCAAGTGTAATATACCCTTTTTGTTAAACTAAATATGAATTGATAAACCCATTGATGCTAAACCTAGATTAAATTGATTTACTGCAATTGAATATACTGTATATGAAGTTTGAACGCTTATGAATTATAAATCTAAAAATTTGGGTTTACTGTAATTAGGGCTAATTTATACCAAATTGGAACTAAAGGTTACTGTAATCTGGTGGTGGACGACAATGGTTAATAGTATGATAATAGATAATTAAAAACAATAGCAAGCACCCAAACCGGTCGACAAGTTCACTAGAATCGATCAATCGCAAGCAGTCAATAGCTCTAGTGACCAAAACTGGGCGCAACTTGAAACTCAACCTAAGGCCCAAAGTTATAAATTAAATTATAGTGTGTGTGTGTGTATGGATGTTAGTATAAGTAAGGAATTTAATTTCATATGTAGGTGACGCTTGGATGTTACAGGACTGGATAAATGTTATTTATCCAACAAGGTCAATATTTGATAAGGCGATTCTATTGCAAATTGCACTCATAGTAGAGTTCTGTGGTAGATGCGCAACACTGACAATGATACCTGATAGAGTATGTTGCACGAAACTAATGGGAGTTCCTTGGTATTCATGGACGTGGCGTGATATTGTGTTGTTGATAGATCCCGACATTGTGTGGTAAAGGCATTACGCTACCAATGAGAGGTGGATATGAATGCGGTAGACCTTGGCATTTTTTGTACAAGTCAGCATTGCGAGTTCCCCTTCAATGCGTAAATATTATGTGTATAGTCGTAATATGGGAGACATAGTCTCATGGTTGAAATTGTAGGTAAATCTTATGTTAGAATATTCCCTTCAATGCGTAAACTACACACTATGACATGGTTGAATATTCACTTGTACTTGGATGATGGTCGAATCACCTTTATACAACTCATGTATATTATGTTTTAAATTATATAAGATATGTTATGTCATGTAATAAGGATATGCATATCTGCTTGATGTTCTTTTCATTTCATGTTCATTTAAATGGAAAAGTGTTAAGAAACTCATTAGTGACACCATGTTAAACAAGTACCATCGTAAATATGAACATGTAGAATGAATAAATAAAATTTGATCGAAGCGATGTGAGACATCAGATGAGCTAAATATCCATCCTAGCTGGATCGACTATAAGGTAGCGCCCTGTTTTGTGAAAATTTGGGCCCATTGTCACAGGTTCAACGATCTGCTACACGGGCAAAAAAAAGAGGAAAAGCAAATATAATGTGATTGATGGATAGTAAGGAATGCCAGTGAGGATCGAAGAGGAAAATAGTGCATATAATAGATCACGTAGGGGCACCCACAATTTCTTAGTTGAAGGGAATGTCGCACCTAGACGGTATCACTTGGTGTCGACTCAGCTTCTAGTAAAGAGAAAATGACTAGGGAGTACTAGTTATTATATATATACACACACTTATCAATCAAACTTAAAACGATACGCACTCAATAATAAACTTGACAGTAAATAATTGTGATTAGGAGTAAATCACGGCTCAATAGATTTGTGATTGTAACTCACATTATAATAATGATGTAACAGAGGGTTATGACAATGTGTGCCTAAGATATGGTATGAGTAGTTATCGTGTGTGTGATATTTACCCGTATTTATTTTTATATGTTATCATCATGCTATTGTATTGCACATGAATACACTAACAGTTAGTTCTAGCCTGACCTGGGATGTGTTATTTGTTTGAAAACTGGGCCAAACTGAGGTTGTTTTTTATAGGATAAGTTATCGTGATTGTATATTTCCCTTGGGACTTGATTTGATGATGAAGTAGAAAACGATATTGATGCTAATTATTTTGTATCCAGTTATATTGATATATGGTGATATCATGTATACAATATGGTGTACATATATTAATGAGGTTGTATATCATTATGGGGAGATATAGTATGTATTGTATATATATATATATATATATATATATTATGACAGCGTCTATTTAAATGGGTTATGAGGCTTTGTGTTCTTTGTTTATATTATATATTGTTCTTTTCTGGAAAACCCATATGTTTATTGCGTTGTGCCAATATCGAGGACATATATATGATGTATTATAAGAGCTAAGAATACGTATATGTGTTAGCCCAAGGAAGTATTCATGTGTGGTTGCCCCTAACAAGCATTATTCTCTGTATAACCAAACAGTATTACTGTGTAATATTCTTTGGTAGTATGGGTATAGAGGTGGGGTGTTACAACATGTATATAAAAGTATTTTATATGCGTATATTTGCTATGAGAAGAAAATAAAAATGCTAGAATGAAGAAAGTAATAGTTAAAAGGGTAAATAAAGAATAATATATAATGGTATAGATCGAACATGTATAATTATGAAATGAACGATAAACTCCAAACATGATTTATATTCTAACTATTTTCTATTGAAAGTATTTAATTAAAAAATTCATCAGCACACATTACAAATAAATAAGTGTTTATACTGCTATAATTATTTCTATTTTTAGCATCTAAATTTTTCTTAACTAAATTAATACAAGATTTTACCTTTCTAAGATATTCTTTGAAGCTAATATTGTTATCTATTTTATAACAAGGATTTGAAAATCCAATCAAAATAAAATAAGGAAATTGTGTATGCTAAATTTTCTATAGGAGTATTTACATATTAAAAACTCTTTGATTTTTTTCAAACCATATATACCAAAAAACTATAGTAAAAACAGTATCAAATGCTAATCTATGAAATCTAGTATAATAAAATCTAAGACTATGCCAATATAAATCATAATTAATACAACTATTTGTTATATTAAAATCAAATATATTAAGACAATCTATAAGAATAGACTTAGTGATATGACACTTAAATTATAAATATGAAATATTTTCCATTCCCATATTACAAAAAAACACTTATTATCGATAACTATAATTTTTCTTTTTTGAATGTTCTATTGTATTTAATTTCCCATATACAATCAACCACGTATGAATTTTTGTTTTAGGAGGAATATTTCCTTTCCAAAAATATTTAAATTTATTCGACTTTTTTCCCAAAAGATTTATAAATTTATAAAAAGGCTATAATGAATAGATTTTACTCTTATTCGAACTCCATATTTTAATATCCTTATAAAGAATTAATAAATTGAAATTTGATCAACTTATGAAAATACCTTGAATTTGGAAGAAATTAGTAAATATAAATTAATTTAAATCGGAACTTTTATGGTTTAAATTAATATGGGTTAAATATATGTGATTAGATATATTAAGTAGAATAAATTTAACAATAATTTGGAATAAAAGAGGAATTTAAATTGCTAAAAAAATATATATGATTATAATAAATGACTATTCAAATTTATGGTTTTAGAAATTGTAAATTTGAGATAATTGGATAATAAGATAATGAATTTTAAAAAAAATTAGTTGAGATTTATTTTAGTGAAATCAAATGGATTAAATCAATTATTGAATATCAATTAATTTAAATTTGAATTTATATGGTTTAAATTTATTGTTATTTTGTATTTCAAATCTGTTTTTTTTCTGGTTGTTTCTATTCTCCTACCTCGTTCCTTTTCGGGGACGAAAAGTTTTGAGTGGGGGAGAGTGTAACGACCCGTAAATTTCAACCGTTTTAAATAACGTTATTAATTGAAATTTTTGCGAAATTTCAAACGATAAAATTTTGAAATAAAATTTTATATTTGGAATACGTCTAGTTAAACATAACAACTGGTAAATTTTCGTCCGAAAATATGAAAATTTATTTCGCGCGTAAATTCACTGCAATTTAATCTGTTAAAAAACGATGAAAATAAAATGTTTCCGAAACCTAAATATTTTTACACAAAAAAATTCTAAACCATCTTCTGAGCAAGATGTTAGTTTGTCGTTTTTCCAAATTCGGACATCTTTGGCTCCGTCGATCTTATTTTTCAGCGTTTTTCTTGCATTTTCCGTCAGTTGAAAAATTCGAATTTTTATAATTCAAATCGTACCACTGATATCTTTATACCGTTTTGACCGTCACATCGTGCTGATCTCTACGGTATATTATATTGTTAAATTCGGTATCCGGGAGACAGTGAAATCATCGTAACGTGTTCTATATCGGTAATTGTATCCGTGCCCACTTCCAACTTTTGGGTTCAATTGTCCATTCAGTTGTGTTCTATTAGAAATCGAAGGGTCATAGCTATTTGTATTCTCAGTAATAAATACTCTGACTTTTCATTGGCTTTGATATTTAATAAAAATTTAGATTCGTTCGTGTATTCTCTGGTTCCACCCTTTTCTATTCCATTCTATCTCTTCATTTTGCATTCTGCAGAGAAATTATAAAGTCTCCTTCCCTCTCCCCTTTCAAACACTTTCGCCTACCTTCCTCCATCATTTTTTCACCAAGCAGCCAACTTTCCTCTTCCCACCCATCGCAACACACCTCCATCACCACCACGGCCTCCACCCTAGCACCTCCGACCCAAGACCTCTTCCCCATGCAGCAGCACACTGTCCCAGTCGCCACTTCTACCTGAAACCGAGCCGCACCTCCCTACATCCTCTCCCACGCCTTGACCTCACCCACAAAGTCGGCTCGCCCATAGCCTTCCACCAGCTCTGCAGCGCCACCAACCTCCGCGCATCTTCTCCTCCACTTCCGACCACCCACTCCCATCGCTCAAGCACCGCTTCTCCTGCTCGTCCACTTCCAGTGCCATGCTACATCCCTTGGATCGCAGCTGCAGCTTTGCTTTCCAGGTGTTCTATAGCAGGCGAGTTCGCACCTTTATATATAACAGTATACAAGTATAAAGACATTCCATATTGTTATAATTTAGATCTATATAAAGATTATTCGCGTTGTATAATATATGTGGTCTGTATATGTATTAGTTGAAGACGTAAGTTATAATTTTTATGTATACTGGTTTGTATATATAGTTATTTGGTAAGTCATATTTTTTTTTTCATTTTGTTCATGTTGGATGATATAACAGTTTTATACGTATATAACAATATATTTGATTTACAGTGTGAACTAGTTTTTTTTTCTTGTTTCGGTTTCGGTCGTAACAACTTATATTTAATTTTTGTCTGTTGAGTTTTGAAGTAAAGTTAAAACAATTTACTTTGTATGCTAGCTGTATACATAACCCCTAGCTCTCATATAAAATTGTTTGATTAAATATATAAGCTTTATACGAAGCAAAGTCTGTATAACTATTCAACACATATTTGATTGGTGTGTTGATGTTGGATATGTGCATATATAAATATTATTTTAAATGATTTCCGGTACTGTTCTATTTTATATTTAAGTAAGTGGTGATATATATATATATATATATATACATATATATTTTGAAAACATATATTTTATGCGGTTGTACATATTCGCCGACAACTATTTATGAGGCATGTTAGTATATATATAAGTTTTGGGTGCATGGGTTTTATATATATATTAGTATGTATGTGTAGCACGTTGTGTTATATATGGTGATTGGTATATATTGTAATAGTTTTGGGAGACGTGTATTTACAATAGAGTTGATATGTTTTATAACATATATCTTGAGTTTATAATAGGAGTTGTATATGTTTATATACGAATTAATGTGAAATTATTTGTGAACTTAGTTTTTCAAGTATATATATATTGTTTAAAAAAAATTTGGGTTTAGAGAAATAATAACGTATTTTGTTCCAGTTATATCAAGATGGTTCTGATTTGTTTTTCAATTCCTATTTATCAGCTTCGTTCGTCGAATTCATGCCAATCTAGCTTTGCTTTGGAATTCGTTCTTGGATTCGTAACTCATCTCAATCTCGTTCGTCTTTAGCCTCGAAAGGTGAGCACTCACTCACAATTAACGTTCTTTTATTTATTAGATTTGATTTCAATTGAAACGACAATTGAAATATGCTGCTGTTAGTTAATTACACTGTTATATATGCTATTACCTGTATCAGTTCACCTGTGACATCTGACACCATTATCTGTTAATTATTTATGCGATGATAATACAGTTTGGCTGATAATTGATTGATTGTTGATGTTTATATTGGACGTTAAATTGTTAATGTTAAAATGATAAATAGTATGAAATTGAACTTGATATAGAATAATTAAATGTTAAATTTGATTAACTGACATTTGTATAACGTGACCCCTTTAACTATTGAATTTATTGACACGTAGGATTTGTTTAATTACACTTTGAACCACTGAATGTATGTTGTTAAATTGATGATGGACGAAATTGTAAATAGATGACAAGTGATAACCGTAATGTAATAATCTTTAATCTACATGAAATGATAGTGTAGATTCTAGAAATAATTATATTAATTCGTACAAATAACAATGCGAATAAATACGGTTATTTCGGGATTATTTGAATTGATTATTGGATTGATATTGATTGTTGTTATTGCTTATTTATTTACTTTGACACCATCCCAGTTATCACACTGCAAGTTCCCTTTGCTATGTTTTGATTTTGAATTGAATTGGAATCGGGTTGAAATGATAAATACCCAAAAAAATTGAACTTTGACCTAGGATAGGAAATTAAATAAAACCCGATTGGTCAATAATTTGATTTAAAAGTAAACGAAGATTTTATTTGAATAAAATAATATGGTTTTGAAATGAAGTTGAAATTTGAATTTTTAATGGAAGGAAAATGTTAATAATTAATAATCTGAAACAGAATATTAACAATGTAATTGATGAATGAATATTGTTTAAATTTGAGAAATGATTGAATTAAGTTTGGAATTATAATTAAGTTTGAAATTATTAAACTTTGAAATGATTTAATAATTAAGTTTGAGATTATAATTAAGATGGAAATTATAATTTAGTTTGAAATTATTAAACTTTGAAATTATTTTAAAATTAAGTTTTGAATTATTTAATAATTAATAAGATTGAATTATTAAATGATTAAATTGAATTGAAATTCTTTAATAAGAAAAATTGAACTTTTGAATAAGTGAATTTTACTTCGTAAATAATTGAAATTGAGTTTCTTTATTAATTAAGTTTTGGAAAATTATTTAAGTAAGTAAATAAGTGAAATGAAATTTCTTTAACAAGAAATGAAAATGTGATATTTTTGGAATTAATGTAAGACTTGTAATTGAAAGAATTGATTTGACGAATTGAATTAATTCAAAATTATAAGTTTGATTTAATGAAGTTGAATTTAAAAATGGATTTAATGAATTGGAAATTTAATATAAATTGTTTGAATGACAAATTTAATTAATGAATATTGAATGAAATCGATAAATGAAGTTAAATTGATTTGAATGTTAAATAAAATTTATTTAAGTGATTTCGAAATGAAACTTATATACGAATTTGAATCGATATTTGGATTGTTTAAATAAAGATTGAAATTGAATTATAAGATTTTGGAAATGATAATTTGGAAGTTTTGAAATGTAAATTATGGAAATCGTTTTTGAAAGACAAATGAAATGTTGATTTATGAATTCCAATTGAAATTGAAATTGATTTGGTTTTGAAATAAATAAACGACCAATCGGTGAAATAATTACGGAAGTTATTAAAGAGATCGGAATTCGGTTATGGATATACTCTCTATCTAAACCGAAAACCACTTTAATAACTATACGCGGAGTGATGATCCAGAATGAAGTGGTTGGAATGATGTACGTGTTGACTGAAGAAAGTGAACGATGATGGATAGCCTTGACACTTGTGTCAATTTGGAAATGACTAAAACAGGAGCTGTGCCGGGCCAATGGAGGATTAGCTACCTCAAGTGGACACACTTCTTCGAACTACTTATACTTGTTGTCGATTGGTGCACCCTTGATTTTGGGAGTGTTGTTTCACGGTGTTGCGGGCGCTGCGGCGTTGCGTTCTCACCAGTCCGGATCAGGCGAACGGTAGTATCACTACCTTGGGTATTGCCTCATGTGCCTTGTCATACTTGTATCCATTTATGCGCGACCACTACGATTTTGATTTGTACCTTTAGTATATGGATTGCCCTCTGGTGACTTCCGGTTTTGGGGAAACTACGGTCTTGTATATGCTTTTGGGAATAAAAATGTGTTAAGGGTGGAATGGGCCATGACTTAACGCTATTTTGATATCTTTATATTACTGATAGACATTATCTACTTATCGTACATTACTACCTAGTAGATAGTTTAACGGATCCTTAAAGGATGGTTATTCCAAACATCCTTGGAGTTACTTGTATTTCAATTGCTATTTCACTTGAGTTGGATTTATTAATATAAGAATGTTAATCCTGACTCGAGTGTCTTGTGTTTTTGCTTTACGCTCGGGTCAGACTTAGTGTACCAGTATTCGAGACTCACCTTTGAAGTTGGAGCTTTGCTTGAAGATCCAGCCATCTATTCTGCTTTCAGTATTCGATGATTCCAGTGATGTATTCTGATTTGTATCTGATGTATCGTATTACTCTTCCGTTGTATCTGGTTTAACTCTGATGTAATTTATATATTTATATAGTAGCTTCATGAACTACTATCTCTTTTATTTCCGCTGCACTTATTACTCTATGTCTGTGATCTGTGATTATTTATTTACTATATATGTTCAGTTTTGCCAAATTTAAATTAACAACGCGGTATTTTGAGCAATTCAACTCCGGCATGAGTGTCTACCTATACACTTATAATGGATGCGAATGGTCCAAAATATCGGGTCGTTACAGTTGGTATCAGAGCTTTGGTAGCTCTAGGCAAAACCCAACATATAGGGTAAATGTAATTACAGAATCACCCTCATTCGAGTTTCAATCTCTTCCTTTGACTCAATTCCTTTGAATTTTGGAACGTTCCCCTCGGTTCCGAAATTCATTCGTGTCCTTCACTATTCATCTTCTTTCAAATTCTGGAGCACCCCATAACTCCATTTTGAATGATATCTATAATAGATCGGCGGTCTCGCCAATCTTCGAATGATTCGTAAAGGAGCAAAACTCCTTTATAATAGGCATTGATTTACCGGAGATTTCTGTGTCGTCGGTTTACGATGCTATCTATTATCTGCTATACCTGAATTCCATCTCTTGAGATCGAATGTTGATTTACCTCGGAATTCAGCATCGATCTTATTCTCGAAGTTACGGACGACCCAGTTAAGGTTGCCCGTGATTTAAATAAACTCATCTATCTCCCGATTGTGGTAATTGAATTTTCTTATCTTCTGTTTCAAACTTATCTTCGAATTAAAATTCTCTTAGATTTGAGTCAACAAATTTGAATCCCTATCCTTATTTTCAAAATTTGATAAATAAAATAAAAGTTTGTATGATTATATTATATATAAGTATAAATTTTCTGAAATTAAATTGTTAATAAATTGGTTGTCTGAAAATAATAATATTTGATTTTCATTTATTGTTTTGTAAACCATTGACTATTGCATAATATAAATAAATGAATTTATAAACTTGGTTATAAATTTATTGGAATTTGATGAATCTAATTCAGAAATTTGAGAATTTATTAGTTTCCGGTGATTTCGAACTTTGGTTTTTAAAATTTTAAAGTATATAGTATTGAAAGTATTTTCGAATAGAAACCGTTTTCAAAGAATTTTTAAAAAAATGTTGAAATCAGTGCTCTTCTCTTTGTCGCTGGAAAATAATTTCGGTGATGGCGGCCGCATCATCGACATTCATTTTCGAGTTTCGAAGCGGAGATACTATTCTGTAGCTTTGCTACGGTTTGTTTTGAAAAATATTTTGATTTGAATCTCTTCAGTATAATTTTATTTATATATATATACATATAAGTATCTTATTTTAAAATTTAATTTGATTGATATAAATATATTATATATAACTCTAAATTGTTTAAAGTTAATCGGAAATCTAATTCTTAAATTTTGTTAAAAGATGATTTTAATTATAAATAAGCCAAAATTTGGTATAAATATTTAAACTTGAATAATTGAATTGGGAAAAATTTATTTGTATATTGTTCAACCGCATTCCAATACAACTTACCTAAATCATACAGAAGTTGAATATGTAATTGGATAATATATAATATAAATTGAATTTATAAATAAATTTTGAGTGTTTATAATAAATGTTATACACTAAATTTTGATTATAAAGATGTTAATAGAGTTAGATAGGATAATTAGTAAACTCAGTTAATAATGAAATGAATTTGTTTTGAAAAAATTAATAAATTGTTTTGAAAGAATTAATAAATTGAAATTTGATCAACTTATGAAAATACCTTGAATTTGGAAGAAATTAGTAAATATAAATTAATTTAAATCGGAACTTTTATGGTTTAAATTAATATGGGTTAAATATATGTGATTAGATATATTAAGTAGAATAAATTTAACAATAATTTGGAATAAAAGAGGAATTTAAATTGCTAAAAAAATATATATGATTATAATAAATGACTATTCAAATTTATGGTTTTAGAAATTGTAAATTTGAGATAATTGGATAATAAGATAATGAATTTTAAAAAAAATTAGTTGAGATTTATTTTAGTGAAATCAAATGGATTAAATCAATTATTGAATATCAATTAATTTAAATTTGAATTTATATGGTTTAAATTTATTGTTATTTTGTATTTCAAATCTGTTTTTTTTCTGGTTGTTTCTATTCTCCTACCTCGTTCCTTTTCGGGGACGAAAAGTTTTGAGTGGGGGAGAGTGTAACGACCCGTAAATTTCAACCGTTTTAAATAACGTTATTAATTGAAATTTTTGCGAAATTTCAAACGATAAAATTTTGAAATAAAATTTTATATTTGGAATACGTCTAGTTAAACATAACAACTGGTAAATTTTCGTCCGAAAATATGAAAATTTATTTCGCGCGTAAATTCACTGCAATTTAATCTGTTAAAAAACGATGAAAATAAAATGTTTCCGAAACCTAAATATTTTTACACAAAAAAATTCTAAACCATCTTCTGAGCAAGATGTTAGTTTGTCGTTTTTCCAAATTCGGACATCTTTGGCTCCGTCGATCTTATTTTTCAGCGTTTTTCTTGCATTTTCCGTCAGTTGAAAAATTCGAATTTTTATAATTCAAATCGTACCACTGATATCTTTATACCGTTTTGACCGTCACATCGTGCTGATCTCTACGGTATATTATATTGTTAAATTCGGTATCCGGGAGACAGTGAAATCATCGTAACGTGTTCTATATCGGTAATTGTATCCGTGCCCACTTCCAACTTTTGGGTTCAATTGTCCATTCAGTTGTGTTCTATTAGAAATCGAAGGGTCATAGCTATTTGTATTCTCAGTAATAAATACTCTGACTTTTCATTGGCTTTGATATTTAATAAAAATTTAGATTCGTTCGTGTATTCTCTGGTTCCACCCTTTTCTATTCCATTCTATCTCTTCATTTTGCATTCTGCAGAGAAATTATAAAGTCTCCTTCCCTCTCCCCTTTCAAACACTTTCTCCTACCTTCCTCCATCATTTTTTCACCAAGCAGCCAACTTTCCTCTTCCCACCCATCGCAACACACCTCCATCACCACCACGGCCTCCACCCTAGCACCTCCGACCCAAGACCTCTTCCCCATGCAGCAGCACACTGTCCCAGTCGCCACTTCTACCTGAAACCGAGCCGCACCTCCCTACATCCTCTCCCACGCCTTGACCTCACCCACAAAGTCGGCTCGCCCATAGCCTTCCACCAGCTCTGCAGCGCCACCAACCTCCGCGCATCTTCTCCTCCACTTCCGACCACCCACTCCCATCGCTCAAGCACCGCTTCTCCTGCTCGTCCACTTCCAGTGCCATGCTACATCCCTTGGATCGCAGCTGCAGCTTTGCTTTCCAGGTGTTCTATAGCAGGCGAGTTCGCACCTTTATATATAACAGTATACAAGTATAAAGACATTCCATATTGTTATAATTTAGATCTATATAAAGATTATTCGCGTTGTATAATATATGTGGTCTGTATATGTATTAGTTGAAGACGTAAGTTATAATTTTTATGTATACTGGTTTGTATATATAGTTATTTGGTAAGTCATATTTTTTTTTTTCATTTTGTTCATGTTGGATGATATAACAGTTTTATACGTATATAACAATATATTTGATTTACAGTGTGAACTAGTTTTTTTTTCTTGTTTCGGTTTCGGTCGTAACAACTTATATTTAATTTTTGTCTGTTGAGTTTTGAAGTAAAGTTAAAACAGTTTACTTTGTATGCTAGCTGTATACATAACCCCTAGCTCTCATATAAAATTGTTTAATTAAATATATAAGCTTTATACGAAGCAAAGTCTGTATAACTATTCAACACATATTTGACTAATGTGTTGATGTTGGATATGTGCATATATAAATATTATTTTAAATGATTTCCGGTACTGTTCTATTTTATATTTAAGTAAGTGGTGATATATATATATATATATATTGAAAACATATATTTTATGCGGTTGTACATATTCGCCGACAACTATTTATGAGGCATGTTAGTATATATATAAGTTTTGGGTGCATGGGTTTTATATATATTAGTATGTATGTGTAGCACGTTGTGTTATATATGGTGATTGGTATATATTGTAATAGTTTTGGGAGACGTGTATTTACAATAGTGTTGATATGTTTTATAACATATATCTTGAGTTTATAATAGGAGTTGTATATGTTTATATACGAATTAATGTGAAATTATTTGTGAACTTAGTTTTTCAAGTATATATATATTGTTTAAAAAATAAAATTGGGTTTAGAGAAATAATAACGTATTTTGTTCCAGTTATATCAAGATGGTTCTGATTTGTTTTTCAATTCCTATTTATCAGCTTCGTTCGTCGAATTCATTCCAATCTAGCTTTGCTTTGGAATTCGTTCTTGGATTCGTAACTCATCTCAATCTCGTTCGTCTTTAGCCTCGAAAGGTGAGCACTCACTCGCGATTAACGTTCTTTTATTTATTAGATTTGATTTCAATTGAAACGACAATTGAAATATGCTGCTGTTAGTTAATTACACTGTTATATATGCTATTACCTGTATCAGTTCACCTGTGACATCTGACACCATTATCTGTTAATTATTTATGCGATGATAATACAGTTTGGCTGATAATTGATTGATTGTTGATGTTTATATTGGACGTTAAATTGTTAATGTTAAAATGATAAATAGTATGAAATTGAACTTGATATAGAATAATTAAATGTTAAATTTGATTAAATGACATTTGTATAACGTGACCCCTTTAACTATTGAATTTATTGACACGTAGGATTTGTTTAATTACACTTTGAACCACTGAATGTATGTTGTTAAATTGATGATGGACGAAATTGTAAATAGATGACAAGTGAAAACCGTAATGTAATAATCTTTAATCTACATGAAATGATAGTGTAGATTCTAGAAATAATTATATTAATTCGTACAAATAACAATGCGAATAAATACGGTTATTTCGGGATTATTTGAATTGATTATTGGATTGATATTGATTGTTGTTATTGCTTGTTTATTTACTTTGACACCATCCCAGTTATCACACTGCAAGTTCCCTTTGCTATGTTTTGATTTTGAATTGAATTGGAATCGGGTTGAAATGATAAATACCCAAAAAAATTGAACTTTGACCTAGGATAGGAAATTAAATAAAACCCGATTGGTCAATAATTTGATTTAAAAGTAAACGAAGATTTTATTTGAATAAAATAATATGGTTTTGAAATGAAGTTGAAATTTGAATTTTTAATGGAAGGAAAATGTTAATAATTAATAATCTGAAACAGAATATTAACAATGTAATTGATGAATGAATATTGTTTAAATTTGAGAAATGATTGAATTACGTTTGGAATTATAATTAAGTTTGAAATTATTAAACTTTGAAATGATTTAATAATTAAGTTTGAGATTATAATTAAGATGGAAATTATAATTTAGTTTGAAATTATTAAACTTTGAAATTATTTTAAAATTAAGTTTTGAATTATTTAATAATTAATAAGATTGAATTATTAAATGATTAAATTGAATTGAAATTCTTTAATAAGAAAAATTGAACTTTTGAATAAGTGAATTTTACTTCGTAAATAATTGAAATTGAGTTTCTTTATTAATTAAGTTTTGGAAAATTATTTAAGTAAGTAAATAAGTGAAATGGAATTTCTTTAACAAGAAATGAAAATGTGATATTTTTGGAATTAATGTAAGACTTGTAATTGAAAGAATTGATTTGACGAATTGAATTAATTCAAAATTATAAGTTTGATTTAATGAAGTTGAATTTAAAAATGGATTTAATGAATTGGAAATTTAATATAAATTGTTTGAATGACAAATTTACTTAATGAATATTGAATGAAATCGATAAATGAAGTTAAATTGATTTGAATGTTAAATAAAATTTATTTAAGTGATTTCGAAATGAAACTTATATACGAATTTGAATCGATATTTGGATTGTTTAAATAAAGATTGAAATTGAATTATAAGATTTTGGAAATGATAATTTGGAAGTTTTGAAACGTAAATTATGGAAATCGTTTTTGAAAGACAAATGAAATGTTGATTTATGAATTCCAATTGAAATTGAAATTGATTTGGTTTTGAAATAAATAAACGACCAATCGGTGAAATAATTACGGAAGTTATTAAAGAGACCGGAATTCGGTTATGGATATACTCTCTATCTAAACCGAAAACCACTTTAATAACTGTACGCGGAGTGATGATTCAGAATGAAGTGGTTGGAATGATGTACGTGTTGACTGAAGAAAGTGAACGATGATGGATAGCCTTGACACTTGTGTCAAATTGGAAATGACTAAAACAGGAGCTGTGCCGGGCCAATGGAGGATTAGCTACCTCAAGTGGACACACTTCTTCGAACTACTTATACTTGTTGTCGATTGGTGCACCCTTGATTTTGGGAGTGTTGTTTCACGGTGTTGCGGGCGCTGCGGCGTTGCGTTCTCACCAGTCCGGATCAGGCGAACGGTAGTATCACTACCTTGGGTATTGCCTCATGTGCCTTGTCATACTTGTATTCCATTTATGTGCGACCACTACGATTTTGATTTGTACCTTTAGTATATGGATTGCCCTCTGGTGACTTCCGGTTTTGGGGAAACTACGGTCTTGTATATGCTTTTGGGAATAAAAATGTGTTAAGGGTGGAATGGGCCATGACTTAACGCTATTTTGATATCTTTATATTACTGATAGACATTATCTACTTATCGTACATTACTACCTAGTAGATAGTTTAACGGATCCTTAAAGGATGGTTATTCCAAACATCCTTGGAGTTACTTGTATTTCAATTGCTATTTCACTTGAGTTGGATTTATTAATATAAGAATGTTAATCCTGACTCGAGTGTCTTGTGTTTTTGCTTTACGCTCGGGTCAGACTTAGTGTACCAGTATTCGAGACTCACCTTTGAAGTTGGAGCTTTGCTTGAAGATCCAGCCATCTATTCTGCTTTCAGTATTCGATGATTCCAGTGATGTATTCTGATTTGTATCTGATGTATCGTATTACTCTTCCGTTGTATCTAGTTTAACTCTGATGTAATTTATATATTTATATAGTAGCTTCATGAACTACTATCTCTTTTATTTCCGCTGCACTTATTACTCTGTGTCTGTGATCTGTGATTATTTATTTACTGTATATGTTCAGTTTTGCCAAATTTAAATTAACAACGCGGTATTTTGAGCAATTCAACTCCGGCATGAGTGTCTACCTATACACTTATAATGGATGCGAATGGTCCAAAATATCGGGTCGTTACATTATCAATGTTGTATAATTCTAGTTTAGCGTAGTAAAGCAAACTGAGATAATGTATTTGCAACCCACGTACGATTAAAACTGGATTCCCATGGGAAATTTAAATTTGATCTATATATTTATGAAACCAAAACATTTTTAAAATTATAAATTTCATAAAGTTCTTAAATTCCACTTTAAGGGGAATAATTGATATCCAACCATCATGCCAGAATGAAGTGTTGTTCCATAAATGTACAATGTTATTAATTCCTAATTTATAAACATCATAACTTTTTACTATCGAATTCCAAAAATAAGATATATTATCTGTATTACTAGTTGAAATATGGTGTAGATTATATGTACCACCATGTTATTGATTCGATATTATTTCTTTCCACATTAAATTTTCATTATTATCTGTAAATTTCAATCCATTTTTCTAATAAGGACATATCTAAACCATTTAAATTTATAATACATAACCCTCCCTCCTCTTTAGATTTACAGATTATTTCTCATTTAACTAAACACTTTGAATTGTTGTTCGGGTTACCTCTACTCCATAAAAAATCTCTTCCAATTCTATCTATTTTATATATTATCCATTTTGGAAAGTGATAAAATGACATCCAGTAAATGAGTAGTGATGATAAAACAGAGTTGGTAAGGACTATCCTACCCGCCCTAGATAATAATTTTACCATTCCATTTAGAAAGCCTTTTTCTAATTTTATCAATAACCATTGACCAGTCCTCATGTTTGAGTTTAATTGGCCTTATTAAAAATCCTAAATATTCTATGAGAAATTTCATAATTTTACAATTCAGAGTATACACGACTTGATTCTCTATTTTATCTACATTGTTCATTACTAACACGGAACCTTTGTCAAAATTAATCTTTAATTCAGAGAGTAACTCAAAACTGTATAAAATAAACATAATCGCTATAATATATCTGGACAAATGAGATGTAGAGCATGTGTCATCTGCAAACTAAAGAACAGAAAGACCATTACTCGTAATCTCATTTCCAAAGTTAGTTGAAATCCCATTATTAGTTGCTTGGTTGGTAATCTTGACAAAATGTCCATAACTAAATTAAACAAAAGAGGTGACAAGGGGCATCTTGCCTTAATCCACATTTCGACTGAATTCTATTTCCTAATACGCCGTATTATGGAATTTTCAGGTTTAAGTAGAGACATAATCCAACCTACTAACTAACAATGAAACTTCTAACCGGTAGTAGATCCTTAACAAACTTTCAATCAGTTGAATCAAAACTTTAGCAAAGTAACGTTTTAAAGTGCACAAGTGAACTTATTTTTATAATAATATTAATAAATTATTGAACTACTACTACCCATCCGTAATGTTTCTACCTTTGATAAACGCAATTTGAGTAATATCAATTGATTCATTCATTCTAGTATTTAACCTATTAGCTAAACCTTAGAAATGATCTTGAAAAAACAATTTAACAATGAAGTCACTCTGATATCTTTTAATCGTTTGCTCCCACTTTCTCGTGTAATAAGGTTATGTTAGCAAAATTAAAGCTGCCTAACTGTAGTGAACCGTCATAAAATTCACTAAACATATTAATTATATTATATTTTAAAATGCACCAAAAATTTTGTAATAAAATAGGAAACGTATCAGGGCCAGGTGATTTATCACTAGACATATCCTTTATAGTGCTCAAAATTTCCTCTTCCATAAATGGGTTATCCGGTCCATCTAGATCAATCCTAGTATCATTATGATATAAATCATCCCAATTAGCTCTAATCACATGCCCACTTTTAGTTCCAAAAATTTCTTTATAATAGTGAGTAAATGCCTCGTTTAATTCATTTTGATCAAATATCTCAAAGTTATTAATTAAAATAAAGTTAATGGTGTTGTTGTATTTTTTACCATTTGCTACATTATGAAATTTTTTGTTATTTTATCTCCTTCGTCCATCCATTGAACCCCGGATCTTTATTTCCACGTCACTTCTTTCTGTGTTGGAATTTTATTGAATTCTTCTTCTATATTCGAAAGTATGTTTTTTCTAAAATATTTAAATTTCTAAATTCTTCTATTTTATTCAAATTTATAATCTCATTCAGTATTCCATCTTTTTTAATTCTAATACTACTAAAAATATCATTATTCCATTTCATAAGAAAAATTCTTAAATCTTTAATTTTACTTACAAATACTTTAGTTATGTTCTAAAAAATTATGATTATACTTGCTCAAATAAAACCATTTATTTGCAATTAATTCTGTAAAATTATTTTATAATAGCCATGTCTTTTCAAATTTGAAAATTTTGTTCTTATTATTTTGGTTATTACAAGATAAAATAATTAAACAATAATCCAAGTAAATAGAGTAAATATTCGAGACCCAACCACCTCACAAATAGGATTTTTATCTTTTCGTCACTAATAAAAAAATCTAGCTACAAGCATCATCGATTGGTCATCCCTATTATTCGACTACGTAAACCATCTATTATTTAACCATTATCCAGTTTAATACTATTTACAATAAACTAATCAAATTTATCTGTAGTAGAAAAATCTCCTTTTCTAGGAGTACTTCTCCTAGAAATCTAGTAACACTTAAGTCCCTACTTTTCACCCAAGGACTTGAAGCAAGTGATCTAAACTCCATACACTCACTCTAAAAAATCATTTGAGCTAATTTGAAGTTTGGTTCGTAAACACTAGTAACGTTTAGAAATGATCCATCACAGAGGTCAGAAAAAATTAAATGCATCGGATGAGTCAGAGAGGATTCGGATTTCAAGGTATCTTTAGTACGAGACCCACCACTGGATCTCGGGGAATTCTTTCATGAAGCTGAAAGGTTCCTTCGGCAAGAAGATGCGTGTATGGACTTAAAGCTAAAGGAAGTGAATGTGACCGGGGGTGGAGGACCATCCGACGGAAGCTCAGATAAAGATAAAGGAAAAAGGAAGCTGGACGAAAATTCTGAAAAAGCTAGGAAGCGATGGAAGGATCCAAAGTTTTCCACATACACAGAATTGAATGAGACGCTGGAGCGGATTTACTTGGAAACTCGGAATCGCCTTCCTTACCGAAGGCCGGCTAGGAGAGAACCATCTGAGCGGGAGAGGGCATCAGGAAAGCATTGCCTCTTCCACGATTTGGACGGGCATGATACTAATAGCTGCAGGCACCTAAAGGACATAATTGAGGAGCATGTGAGGAATGGACAGTTGAGGCAGTATGTTGGGGCTCGGAATGCAGCGGTGGAGCAGGAGCAACCACCGTCTACCTCAAACCATGAGGATATGAGGCACAGGAATAATGATCGATTGGTCATCAATTGATCAGGATAATACGAAATAAGTAACAAACCATTGGCGAGCAACCGAGTCATTTACACATGTATGGGGACGGAGATAGCCCCTAGGCATGCTCTGAGTGATGATAAACCGCAAAGCCATGGTTTGCGAAATCTGTCTTTTGTTTTTGGATTGGACACTTAGTTTTCTGGTTTGGTTTTTGGAGTTTGGATTGAACTCCTGATTTTGCTTGTTTATCTGGTTTTGGCATTCATTCGGATGATTGTTCTCCGTTTTGGATGATGGTTTTGATTTTTGATATGGATTTCTGGTTTTCCGATTTGATTTGGATTTTGGATTGGATCTTGATTGGATTCTTTTTGGTTTTTGATAAACGGTCGTCAGGTATGGATTATGCCTGGCAAGGGGTGAGTCGTTCTGCCCGAACGCGGTAAAGTGACTCATTCAGGCCATCGAGTATGGACTATGCTCGGCAAGGGTCTGGAGTGACCAGGATTCGGCCTAAGACTTAGGCCCCCTACTATCGATTATTGTTTCAGGTCGTTGAGTATGGACTATGCTCAACAAGGGTCCGGAGCGACCAGGATTCGGCTTAGGACTTAAGCCATGGCATTACTTACGTCCAGAGACACTGGACCACGGTCGTCAGGTGTGGATTGCGCTTGGCAAGAACCCGGAGAGGTTAGCTCAACGTCCAGGGACACTGGACCACGGTCATCAGGTGTGGATTGCGCTTGGCAAGAGCCCAGAAAGGTTACGGATTTGGATATCGACCCGGAGAGGTCTTGGATTCGGTTGTTGGACAAGGATGGACTGAAAACTCGGTCATCGAGTTCGAATGGACATGGAATTGGCTATGGACTTCGGATATTGGATTCAGAACTATTCAAAACACGCCTCATTACCACAAGGCATGTTTTGGGGGGCAAATGTTATCCCACCTTTTGGTCAAGGCTGGAATATCAACAAATTGGCAAGGAACGATGGATGTCAGGATCGGGAATCAATTAGAAACAAGGATGTAATGGACGTCGTCAAAATTCATCCGGGTTCCGATCGGGACGGAATCGATTGGAAATGACGATCAATGCTAGAAGAGGCTACGTTTCAATTTTCAGAACAATCGGAGTTCGTATGCACAAGATATGAATGGTTTGAAATGCAGAAGGATAAGTTCGAATCGATACATTTCGTATCCATGGATATTGGTTCGAATCGATGATGTTCGCATCGATCGTGTTCTGGTTCGACTCAATGACTTCGTATCGATTGGATAGGAAGGCTAGGTGAATTTTGACTCGATGGCAACACACCCAGGTAGTTAAAACAAGCATACGGAGATTTGTTCGAATCAATACCGTTCGTATCGATCGACATGGACTTGGATTAATGGTTTCGTATCGATCGACATTGGGTCGAATCGATGTTGTTCGCATCGGTCTGGATGGAGTCGTGCAATGGCTCTTCGTATCGATACACTTCGTATCGATGGGAAGGATACGAACGAAGCAGATTGTATAGACACGAGGCAATGGATTCGAAGCACACTATGGCTATAGATGGATGTGGATTGGGCACGAGGTATGGATGCGAGCGCGTATCCAGGAAAGAAGCGTTCAACACGGCGAGGAAGGTGGATCAACCCAAGAATTTCGCAACACGTCATCGCACAGGCATGCGCTCTGATCGATTCAAAGAGATCGATTCGAACCAATCGATTCGAACCAGAGTGCCTGCCGAAATACTACAACTCGTATCGATCATATCTTGAGATCTATACGTCCAAATTCAATGAAATTTTCACAGATTCTTACATACACATTGAAGAATGTTCTCACCAAATTTCAGCTCGATTGGACGATTTCTTGATCGATTCGAACATAGCTTCGAATCGATCCCAAAGTGGGCCCGGATTTCCAGAAAGCGGGCATGTGGGCCCCCTGACGTACTGGAACTGGTCTCCCTTCAGTTTAGGCGAAATATCAACCTCCTACACCTATAAATAGAGCCCCTGGTCATTCAGAAAAGGGGTCGGACAATTTTGAGAGCTAAAGAGCGCCAAGATTCTGCCAGATTTACTCCAGATCACCACTGCTGCCTTAGATTCAGACTTAGCTCAGAAAATCAGTTGTAATACAACACACGAAATTGTAATCTTCAAGCATCGATCAATAAAAGATAAAAACTTTGGAGTGGACGTAGGCCGGAGATAGCCGAACCACTATAAATCTCGTGTTTTTGTTCATTATTTCTGGATTGCTGTTTGTTGTTTGTTTAGATCTGAGATTTGTGTTTGAATATTGCTGATTTGTATTCATACACTGGTGCTTTCACAACGTTCGGGGTTTGTGACCATTTTTGGCGCAAACACCCATCATATCCAACAACTGTGTAAAAGCATCATCATGTAACCCTTTATCGTGCACTTGTTCAACAATATTAACTATATTCTCATCATGCACAATTGATTCCACCATCCCTAGTTTAGCAATAGGTGCAATCTCATCATGTATATATAAGCCAACCACTCTATGTTCAACAGCATTATTCTCAATCTCTCCATGCACGAATGAGCTTCCCTTTCCTTATTCAGCAACATGTATTAAGTTCACCTTCCCATGACCAGCAACGTATACTTCGAACTCATCATGCACCGGTACCAATACACCCTTATATCCAATGTATGTGTAAAAGCATCACCTTGTGACACTTTATCATGCACTGACATCTCTATCAAAGCAAAAAATTCAAGAGAATCATGTTTGAATAGTTTTGACATGCATATGTACAGCTATGTCAATCAAACCTTGTTCCGCAAGATTAACTTCATTCTTATCATGCATGTTTAATTCAACCATCCCTGTTTCAGCAACCGGTACAAACTTCCCACTTTTCTTCATTTACTAATTTTGCAATAGTATTATATCAATATGTACAATCTCACCCATGCATCCATCTATATCAACAGTATTTAAATGCATTATATTTTCTCACTCATGCATGCATAAAATACCTTCCTCTACCATATTTACTTCCCTTATATTAACAATGTCATTTTCAACCTATTGAATTTCCTCATCCTCATTATCATCACTGATACATAATTTCAACATCTTTCTATTGCCAATTTACCATTTCTAGTATACCATAGACACTTTTCAACCTCTGGATCATATACATAACATCAGGATTACTTTTAACAAACTACCACTCCTTCATTATTGTAGATACAAACCCAAACTCATATCAAGCAACTCATTCAACATCAGAATATTAGAATATCAGAATCTAGTACCGCAGTTTTGTTTCTTTCATCCATTATTCACTAAATTCATATGGATGTTCAATTGCTCCTGGACATGCCTTTTTTAGCAACCCCATATCACCCTCTTTAATTATCTTCATCAATATCACATAATACTCTTTTATCCAGCGTTTAAACCAAGCAGCTCTCAAGTGAATCTGGACGTTAGGATAAAGAAGAAATGGTTCAATAACTCGAAGGCAAGCTCAAGATGGCACTAGAAGGAAACTCCAGAAATTTGAAGCCCAAAGTGTCAAAGGAAAGCTATCAATATTGAGAGGTTGGATAAGGACTCGGTATCGAGTGGTTTTCCCTATATTATTTTGATCAATTTTGCTATGGTCAACTGATAGGAGCATTATAGTGGTCACTTCATGGTTCATCTTATAAGAAGTAGGTTAGCAATTACAAAGTTATGCGGAAAAGGACAAGTAACATATGGGCTGTCGATGCCAAGAAGAATATATAAGAGAGGTATACTCAAAGCTCGAAGACTTGAAGAAGTTAGTTGAAATGGAAGGACCATAGGTTGCACGAAGCAATTATCTTGGTACGGGCATGATTCATGTCGATACCGACATGATTTGTGCTACAAGATGACATCGTCTTCCTCCTTACTTTCGTGAATCTTTATGTTTATCTAGTCTTTCATAATCTG
The DNA here is from genome assembly GCA_030737815.1 of Allium fistulosum. Classification (NCBI taxonomy): domain Eukaryota; kingdom Viridiplantae; phylum Streptophyta; class Magnoliopsida; order Asparagales; family Amaryllidaceae; genus Allium; species Allium fistulosum. The sequence continues at coordinate 1,030,874,979 of CM060905.1, forward strand.
ACGATTCTAGTGGGCAATTTTCCTAGAAATAGAAAGCCTAGAGCAATAATGAGAAGACTCTTTAGCCCTTGTGTACTTCATCTTCTATCTTTGACCCACCGTTGCCATTTTAGAGTTTACTTTTGCCCTTTCAGACTGAAAATCAAGTTGCAAAGCTCTTATACTTAAGACAATCAATCCATAATAAGATTAAGGTGGACATATGCCATAGAATTTTTCAAACCACTATAAAAATTCTTGTGTTACTTATTGTTTTCTTACTGATTCTACTTAGATCTACTTGTTCTTATTCGATTTAGGGTGTTGTGCCAATATTTGATTTAACATTTTTGATGCTTTCACTGAGAATAAAGCTTCTCGGGAGTAGATCTAGCTTAGTACTTCGGATTAGAGCATCTAGAAGTTAGATCCAAAACATTGTTGTGTAGATCTAAAGTAATATCCCTTAGGAGATCTTGATGGTTTGGGGCTGTAGTTAATGGAGAAGATAAAGCTTTTCATCACAATGAAGAGACTAACCAACCAATAGGTGCTTTACCAGGACTATCTTCCCTTCAAGAGATGGTGAAAAAAGTGGAGTTTGACAGGATGAAGGTTGAGCTGAACTAGAGGTTGATGGATAGCCATAAAACGTTTCTTGATAAGATGGATGCGAGTATAGCCTTATTGACCCAGCAGTTCCAAAGGGCTAGGAAAAGCAAAAGTGATGCATCACCTTCTGGTTCCAAAGAAGAGAATTCACCAGCATCGAATCAAAACAAAAAAGAGTGAAATCGAAAAATGAAGGAAAAGGCCGTTGGAACCTCACGGAAGACCACTAAAAGGAGCGGCCAAGTATTGGCCAAAGCTGTAAAATTGGTACCGACATAAATCAGGTCGGTATTGAGATGAATGATGATGGTTGTGGAGTTATGTTACCTAATGTTGTCGAGTTGTCGGACAGTGAAGATGATTTGTAGGACACTGGTAATGATGTTGGAGTATGCTGATGCCCAAACAACCACCACAGAACCAGTTAGGCATCATACAAGATCAGGAGAAGTGGTTCTCCTAGAAATAGGAGACCCTAGACATCATCGTGCGAACCAAGGTCGTTTGCAAAGTCGAATACTCAGGGCTACTCCTGATAGTCGCTTTTCAGATCACCAGGCTAGTGAGGAACATGTTGTTGACATGATAAATTGGTTGATGAAAAAAAAGCGATGGAGGAATAATGAAGAGTGGAATTTCGCACCTAATAGAACTCCATTCACGGTTAATATTCTATGGTCCTAGAAAGTTAATGATGCCTATCGTATAATGAAGGGATGAATCCTAGACAACATTTGTTGAAGTACAAATGGCATAGGGATGGTGCCAGAGTGACTAATTCAGTAAGATGTAGGTGTTTTCCCATCTTTTTAAATGAAGCTGCTTCAAAGTGGTTCACCTGTCTCACGCCGAGATCCATAACTAGCGAAGAACTTTATAGAGTATTTTACGCTCTATACTGCCCAACCAACGGATGTGATGTCCTTGCTGAGTATTAATCAAGGTCCCAAAGCGACTCTGAAGGGATTTTGAGTAGATTTCATTAAATACTATTGCGGTAGAAGTGATTAACCTAAAAGAGGATATTGTGCTGCTGGTATTGGTCCGGGGGATACATCCAGACGCGAACTTTGGTAAGTGGTTAAAGATGAAATAACCATCTACCATAGAAGAGTTCAATCGGAAGCTCAACCATGATTTATGCTTAGAAGAGGCGAATATGGTTGCTGAAAGGATGACAATGGACCGTTGAAGGAAGTCGTGCAAAGTAGTATATCTATTAAAAAGACCAGTGAGAGAATCGATAATCTTGCAATAAATGTGAAAATGATAATAATAGTTGGAAGAAAATAAATCAGGGCACGGAAGATAGAAGGACTGATACGAATAGAGTCCAAAAGCTACTAGCCGACTTCGACTATTATACCACTACACAAATCCTAAGAGAAAAAATTGAAAAAGCCGAGTCACTGGCCAAGCTAGCTAGTTCCGCGGATGCATGACATATAGACTTAGTCCCAGTTGAAATACTTATTATTCCAAGCATTGACAGATGAAGATCGACTGGATCTTAGAGATGGAGCCAGGAAAGGGGTCATGGATGAATCCTATCAAAGACTATCTACCGTGGGGAATTCTTCTCGAATAGAGGAATGAGAAATGGCATATCCTCCGCGAAGCATCACTGCATGATTATGTCTGGATCGTTCGACTCCATCGATACAAAGCATTACTTTTGTATCCACTGATCCGAGACCCAATATTACATATCCATCAATACGAAGCACACCTTATGTAAGTCCATCTCGTGTCGATAACCATCGATACGAAGTCTACCTTAGTGCATCCCAGATCGATCCAGGAGAGGATCGATACAAAGAAATGGATCAAAAACGACCATCGACCGTTGTTACAACTCGAATGTCACATTGATCTAGGAGAGGATAGATAGGAAACTCGATCAAAAGAACTTGATAATGACCCGCAAATGTGCAAACATGAAAAGGAGTCAGGTTAACATATGTGCATGTATGCCAAACTAACATTCAATTTTCGAAGTTAACAGGAATTGAATGCTTACCTGGTGACGATCAGAACGATGAACAACAAATCGCTAGCGCTCAACACTCAGTTACAATAAAACACCGCATGATTATTGACAATCAATAGTTTGACATCTACATCATTGAAGATCAATCAAAGGTTACATCTTTTGATGAAAAGAGATAACAACTACTCAACGAATCGGATAAAACTTTTTCAGAATGAAGGATGCAGCTTTTCGAAGCACGTCATGTTCACACAAGACATACTTTGGGGGGCAAATGTTATCCCGCCTTTTGGTAAGGCCGTGACACCAAGAACCTGATTAAAAACCAAGAACAGTTCATCCTGGAGATCGGTTATACATAGGTTCACTATGGATACTGGTAAATTTTGCCCGAGTCCGGATCGAGCTACAATTGATATGACACGACAAGCAAAGCTATGAAAGCCAACGTTCCAAATTTCAAGTCAATCGAAGTTTGTATGCTCAAGATATTGATCGATCACGGTTGAGAAATCCAACTCTATTGGTATCCATCCAATTTTGTATCCCTTCCCCAAGAGAGATTCATTTCATATCCATCGCCTACAAACTTCCTTCACATCCATAAAATGAAGCTACTTCGTATCCATCATTTTAACAGCACTTCGTATCCATCAACAAATGCTCATTTCGTATCGGTCTCCCTCCATCCATCTCGTATCGATCTCCCACCATCGATACGAACAGCAACAACCACCAATCGATACGAAGAAAGTAGCATGAAGCATCGATACGAAGGCAGCCTCCAACCATCGATACAAAGTAGCATGCAAGCATCAACACGAATAGAACCACGCATGATCGATGCGAAATAGTATCGATACGAAGACGACAATGTCATACAAATCCAAACTTGCATCGATCATAACTCGAGATCTACAAGTCCAAATGCCACCAAATTTTCACAGGAGCTTACCTACAATGTCAAGAATATACCAGATAAATTTCAGCCAAAAAGGATCAATTCTTGATCGATACGAATTCCGTTCGTATCGCTCCCAGATCGAGTCGAAACCACCTGAGCTCGATCCCGTGGGCCCACCCACATAAGAGAAAAAGTCCTCCGAGATCTGGGCGAGATATTTGCTGCCTATGCCTATAAATAGCAACCCCGGACCTATAGAAAATGGACTTTTGGCTTCTCTACGCTGATACTCTGCCGGAATCACCATTAAATTTCAGTTGTACCGTTGTAACCTTTTGTAATCAGCGAGTAAAGTTTAATAAACATCAGTCATTTCATAGTGGACGTAGGCAATTCGCCGAACCACTCTAAATCCGCGTGATTCTGTGCATTTTCTTATCTGTTTATTGGTGTGTTTGTTAGATCTTCTTCATTTTATCTCTTCAAACACATCCGAAGAGTGTTGTGCCCAATTTTGGTGCAAACAGCGTCCAAGACATCTGAGACCGGAGGAATATTCTCCTTTGAATGACACCTTAAAGAATACATACCATGTTACACGAGGAATAAAAACGTATAAGAAGCTACCTCGGAGGGAGGCAACAAAAGTTGAACGATGCTCTCTGAACTATCGTCACTTCCATGACACTCTTGGACACAATACGAATGAGTGTCGTCGTCTGAGAGATATAATTGAAGAATTCATATGAAAGAACAAGTTGCGGTAGTATCTGAGATATGTGATTGAAGAATTCATATGAAAGAACAAGTTGTAGTAGGATATGAGAGATCCGTGGGTGACAGAAATGATACTAGATCTCAGGGGAAGAATGCCTAGAGGGATCGAGTTTTATCAAGCGAAGAAGGACCCATGGGGTCGGATGGTAGGATTGTGATTAGTACAATAACCGAGAACCTCATCTAGTGGAGGAGAGCTAGAATTATATGGAATAGTATGAAATTTCTTTGAAGCATGTGCCATGGGAGAGCTGTTCTGCCATCGATGATAGGGCCTTGACAAAACAGTTAAGGACAATGAAGGATGATATTGTGTTTCATGATAAAGATTCTAACGAGATCGAAGCATTGATGCTTGTTCCATGGTAATTACGGTCATTGTTGGTCCAATCACTGTATGCCGAGTCTTGATTGATAATGGAAGCTCTGTTATCATTTCGTTCAAGAGATAAGATGAATATCAATTTGAAGGATATCAAGCCAAGTAAATATAATATCCAAGGATTTAGTAAAGAGACAAAGGAGCCTATCGGGACTATTGAACTACTAGTGGAGTTAGGTAAGGGTGACCACAAGATTGCACGGATGCAAATGTTTGCTATTGTTGATGAATTTTCGGCATATAATGACATTTTGGGTCGATTGGCCCTTGCCAATTTCAGAATAGCATTGGCTCCTTGGTGCTTGATGACGAAATTTCCAATGAAGAATGGAGTTGGCACTATTCAAAGAGACCAAAGTGTAGGTCTTGAAAACTATGTTGCCGAGCTCAAAGAAGCATAGCGATGGGAGAAGGGAAAGGGTGTAGAGAAAGCTCTCTGCAACAAGATGGTAGATGCATAGCAATCAATACCCAAACCCGGGCTCGGGTACCATAGAAAATTCTTCAAGTTTATGGATCCTCAAAAGGAGCCAGAGGATGCATGGGCAACACTAGCAGAGATGGCAATCAATATCCTAATCGATATAGATAACCCTACTTAGGTCCTTAAGAACGGATCTTAGCTTAGCGCTAAGTCAAGAAAGGAGTAGGTTGGTTTTCTTTAGGGAAATATGGATGTATTTACCTAGATACATTCAGATATGTATAGAATACTATCAAATATAGCATACCACGCATTGAATGTGACCTCGATGTGCCCTCGCGCGAAGCAAAAGAAACACATTCTGGGCCGGAGTGATATGCTGCGTGGAAAAAATAAGTGGAAAAGATGAAAGCAAATGGCTTTATCCGTAATGGCTTATACAATGAATGGGTAATGAATTCCATGTGGGTTAAGAAGGCAAATGAAAAATAGCAGACATTTATCGACTATTTGGACTTGAATAAACATGACTAAATGATAGCTTCCCTCTGCCAAAGATAGACCAGCTTGTGGGCTCCATAGTCGGACATGAACTACTATCCTTTATGGATGCATATTCCGGCTACAATCAAATAATAATGCACGTTCCAGATTAGGGGCATATGAGTGTCATTACTGATTTAGGCATGTATTGCTATCGAATTATGTTGTTCGGTTTGAAGAACGTTGGAGCTACCTACCACCTATTGGTAAATAGCATGTTTGAAAATCAAATATGGTGGACTATGAAAGTGTATGTCGGTGATATGCTTATGAAGCCACAACTATCATAAAACCATATAGATGACCCTTTCGAGATGTTCTATGTGCTATGGAGGTAAAGATTGAAGTTGAATCCATTGAAATGTTCCTTTGGAGTTGCGTTGGGGAAATTCTTGGATTTTATTGTGAATTCAAGGGGCATTGGGGCTAACCTGAAGCATATTAATGCCTACAAACATGTAATTTCCCCAAGGAAAAAGAGGGAAATGCAGAACTTAAATGGGAAAGTCGCTGCGTTGAGTCGATTCATTTTGAAAGCGACCGATAAGTTTATGTCGTTCTTCATTGTCCTTAAAATGGAAAAGGGAAAGTTTGTTTAGAGAAGGAATTCCAAAATGCTTTCCAAGAACTGCTGAAGCAAATGGAGAGACTATGTATCCTATCAAAGCCTTTGGAAGGTGAAGACTTATTTATATACTAAGCAGTATCTGCTCACACACTTAGTGCATCCTTTGTATGTGAGGAGACAAAGATTCAAAGGTCCGTATACTACATTAGTAAGCAGTTTACATGAGTAAAAAAGAACTATCCAAGATTGGAAAAGTAGCATACTGCTTAGTGATTGCTATAAGGAAATTATGTGTAACACCATGAAAATTTAGCAGAAATTTGATAAGAAAATATAAATTTTGAATAAAACAAAGGCTAAAACGAAATTTACACAAACGTTTAAATTTAGCTACGAAACTAACACCATTGCATTCTTAGCAATTTTTTGGATAATTTTCATTTATACACTTTGAAATCGCATTTAATACGGAGAAGTTACAAACTTTGAAAATTTAAAAATAAAATAAACTTTAAAATAAAAACAGCTAAAATTTGAACTACAACCGGTCGAACTATGGGGTAGCGATCGACCGTGGGCAATCGGGGGTCGACTGTTCACATTGGATATTCGAGAGTTCGGGAGCTCGTTCGAATTAACTAAGATCGTTTACTTCGTGACCAAGTTTTGATGTGCGTACGAGATGATAGAAAATTTTCTCCAAGCCAAATCAACACCCCAAAATGATTCCTAACCTCTATAACTTAACACCTAGGCTAACTCTAAATTCACTAGAAAACATAAAGACTACCGAAACTCTGTCGAAATTCTTCCTCTCTACTTTTAAATTTCTTTCAAAAATAAAATAAATATCAAAGAAAACACATAATAGATCAGATCTAGAGGGAGCAAGCTTACGGGGAGGGGGGCGATTCTCTGATAGAGCGTGCTGGTAGAGTTTGGATCTAAGGTGAGAGAGAATAGGTTTGATAAGTTGATTTTTACAGTTAAATTTAAACTATTCAACTTAATCAAGCATGTTAGTAGTTTAAACAATAAATTGTAAACCCTGATTATAAAATTGAAATCTGGATTAGAAATTGAAGTTACTATAAATTGATAACACCTGTAAACCCCTTTTGAATTGGAACCCTAAAAATTTGTTAAGTGTTAGCATAAGTAACCTGTTATAATGCATGAATATTAAACCAATGAAAATTGTGTAAATCTATGAAATTGGGAATATAAACTAGCCACTGTAGTTACTTAGGGTTCGTTGTAAACACTGTGATTAATATAATTAATCCTTATTAAAAATTAAATCAGAGAAACGAACAAACCCCAACTTTTATACTATGATCGGTCGACCACTCACCTTAAGCGGCTGACTACAAGAGGTCGACCAGTTATGGCCTAAATTGCAAAATTTGAACCTTGGCCTAAGGCCCGGGTTAGTAATAAAATTACTAAACATATAAGTTGTATCTATAGCCTTATTATATGCATATGTGTGCTTGTTAGAGATAGTAGGGAAGCTAGTTCCCTATGAGATGACGCTAGGAAGTTGCAGAATTGGGTAAATGCACTTTACCCAAAAGGGGTTTATTATTCAATTAGGGGCAATTTTATTACAAATGGCGCTCAAAGAAGATTCTACAGTGGAGATGCAGCACTAACCGATGCCTGATGAAGTGTGTGGGTTTAACATAATGGGACTCCTTGGTATGCAAGATTCTGACGCAGTGTGATACTATGTGGTAGCTGGAGACTGATGCATGCAATAAGAGGCATATACTACCGTCGAGAGGTGGACACAGATGCATACGATTAGACATCCCAGCGAGTTGGCATTTCAGGTTCCCCTTGATGTTTAGTTGGGTTATGTGTAGTCGTAGTTATGGAAAATTTGTTCCTATATAACCTAGTGGCGGTGGTGTTTCCATGTCTAGTAGCCAAGTGGCGGTGTTTCCATGTCTAGTGGCCTAGTGGCAATGGCCAACCATTAGTTATTGAGGTTCGATTCGTAGTTTGATCCTTCTAGTGGCCTTGTTATAGTGTAGGCATGTGTTGGATAAAACCCTTAAGTGTTGGATCCTAGGAATGTACAGACACTTGTAGAACATCTTAGATTGCTTAGAATAGAATTAATGTTAACTGCACATGATCACCAAATGTTAAACTTGTACTTATTCACCAGACTTTTGTCCGACTCACCTTTTTCCTTTCTTTTTCCCAACCATAGGTGGACAGGGTAGTAGATGATTGGCCCCATTCTTGGTACTTGGAGAGGCGAGCCCATTATAGGAGTTGTTTGTCATTATATTTACTCTGTACGTATCCATTTATTTGTCTTATCAGTATTTTATATTTCCTTTATCAGACTTGGAGTGATATTCTCTATATACTCTATATTTGATTATGTACTGATTTTCCAAAACCGCATTCTAGGGTATTTTCTGAGATGGATATTTTTCAGTATTATATGTTCTTTCTTCCACCGTGAGTTCTTAATTTGTAGTATATCTTTGATTATATCTGTTATTTTAGTCTCTGTAATGGTATAAAACTGATAACTCGTATTTCTCGACACGACGCGAGTCCAAAAGTTACATTACGCTTTGGATCAGTGTGTTGGGAGGTTCGGGCTGTCACATCTGGTATCAGAGCATAGGTTCAAGATTCCTTTGGAATTAGGAGCATATTGAGAGATTATACTTGAAAAGTATTTGAAAAAAATTGGTTTTTCAAGAGGTTTTCTAAAAATGTTTTCAAGAAAATGACTGGTTCTTTGTGAAGAGGAGGAGAGCACTCATGTAATATGTTTTCCAAAAGTTTTCAAAAATGGGTTTTGAAAATTTTATATTTGCATATAATGAAGACTTTCAAAAGGCTTCTCAAAGATTTTATACATATAGTAATATTTCTTATCTATGACTATGCTATCTTTAATTCATGCCTATGTTATCTCTTATTCGTTCCTATACTATTTGTGAAAAGTTGCTAATAGAATTCTTAAAAGAATCACAGATAGAGGATGAGCAATCCCACAGGTTAAGGCTCAGGCAACGGAGCCGAGGTCCTTGGTGTGAATGTTCTGATTTGGTTCTGTTGATATCTTTCGATAAGAAGACAGGCTGAGCTTAATCCCTCTAGAGGAACATAGAGAGCATGACATGTGTAGTTCCTGCCTACCCACAGGTCATAGATTTTGCTAAGTTATGTAACTATTTCAGTAATCTTAGAGGAAATCCATATATGGGGATAGAGTCATACTTAGATTCAAGGATATGGATTTGTTCTTGTGAGAGGATCTTTTGGTTAATGGGTCTTGCTGATGAGGTGAGGAGACAGTTAGCTACTTGGCAGTTACCGAGGGAGGCACTTAGTTGGTGGGAACTAGTTGAGGCTAAGACTATAGAGGAGAGATCACTTGGAGAGAGTTCTGAAGACGATTTGAGGTAAAGTTTCTTTCTAGGGTGGTGGAAGTTGTGCAGTTAGAGAAGTTCATTCACTTAAAGCAAGGAGACCCGTCAATGAAAGTATGTCAACTAATTCAACAAGCTAGCTAGATTTGGGATGGGACTTATTGTTACCTCGCATAAAAAGGCATTGAAGTTTGCGAAGGGGCTGAATTAACCTCTTCAAGATTTAGCTCTGATTTGTATTCCTATAGGTGCTACATATGAGGGTCTAGTGGATATGCCCTTGCTGAATATCATCTCCAAGGAGGGAGCCTAGGAATAAGAACTAAAGTAGGCCAAAGGGAAAGCATAATAGTAGAACCAGTGTATGCGGGGAGGTGGACCCAAAGGAAAGATAAAAAAGCATGATATAAATTGTAGGAAGTGTGGCAAGAAAGGGAATTTCGCCAAGGAATATAGACCATATGGTTCAAAAGTTAAGTGCTATAATTGCAATCAGTTTGGGCATATGAAGCGAGAGTGTCTAGCACCTTCAAGGACCTCTACTTAAAGAGTTATAGCATATTTATTGGAGATGATACCTAGCTCGAGTACGCATTAGTTGTAGACATGGGGAAGAAGGTCATGATCGAAGGTGTGTTGACTTTATCTGGATTATCTATTTGCACTTTATTTGAAATGGGGGCATCACACTCTTTCATTTCTAGTAGACTTACAAATGAGTTATATTTAGACATAAGCTTAGTTACAGACCATGTAGTTGGGTCAAACCCCGTAGAAGGATCGACGTATTTGTCTATGTATGTAAGGGTTTAAAGTTGTTCATTTTTGGGGTTGAGTTCATTTATGATGCTTTTTATTAGGTTTTTCTAGGTTGGGGTTGATATCGGGCACAGATTGGATAATGATGTATAGGGCTATATTAAATTGTGACAAGAAGGTTGTTAGATTGAGCACGTTAATGGACGTAGCTGGGAGGTTTATTGCGATCCCTGAGGATTAGTTATTTTCAGCTACTTATATTCTTTAGACCTATCACATAATGAGCTAGATACAGTGTCGGTAGTTAGAGATTACCAGATGTCTTTTCCAAGGTTATCGGCCTCCCACCCCTGAGAGAGATCAATTTTGAATTTATATTATAGAGAACGCCCAACCTGTTGCCTTACCCTTGATGCACATGCTCCAAAGACACGAGTTGAACAAGCTAGTTAATGAGTTGTTAGAGAAGGGCTTTATCAGAAGGAGCATTTCTTAGTAGGGAACCCCAGTCATCTTTGCTACCAAGGCAGATGGTTCACTAAGACTCTATGTTGATTATCGGGAGATAAATAAACTGACATAGAAGAATCTATATCCACTTCCCCGTGTAGATGATCTCTTTGATCAGTTGGTTGGAGCTAAGGTGTTCTCACAACCTGACTTGGTTATTTGATTCCACTAGTTGTGTGTAGCCGAGGACGGTATCTAGAAGATTGCCTTTCATGCACCCAACGGACTTTATGAGTGGTTAGTCATGCCCTTCGGACTAACCAATGCAACCGTCTACTTTGTTGATTTGATGAGCCGAGTTTTTGGAAGATTGCTTAATAAGTTCATCATGGTATTTATGGATGATATTTTAGTTTATTTGAGGAGTGAGGAAGAGCATGCATTACATTTAGGAGAAGTGCTCAATACACTCCATGAGCATAAGCTAAAGGCAAAGTTTTCGAAGTACCACTTTTGGCGAGAGGGAGTGTGCTTTTTGGGATAACTCATCTCAGAAAGTGGGTTGTCTATTGATCCCAGTAAGGTGGCAGCAGTTCAGGATTGGAATGTGGCAAAAAATGCCACAAAATTGTGGGTTTTCTTAGTTTGACATGCTACCATCGGAAGTTCATTAAGGACTTCATGAAGATCTCTGCCCCTCTGACCTGTCTTACCAAGAAGATTCTAGTTTTCTCGTGGGATAAAAATGCAAAGATACTTTTATCAAGTTGAAGGAGGTGTTGACTAGTGCACCGGTTTTGGTGTTACCCAATGGAATGAAATCATTTGCAGTTTATACTAACGCCTATGTACAGGGTTAGGCATGGTCTAGATGCAAGAAGGAAGGGTGGTGAGTTATGCTAGTCGGCAGTTGAAGACCCACTAGAGAAACTACCCAACCCATGATCTTGAGTTGGCGGCCATTGACTTTGCGCTCAAGTCATAGAACCATTACCTTTTAGGGGAGTAATTTGAGCTATATATAGATCATAAGTCATTGAAGTAGTTTTTTCCCAAAAGGATTTAAATTTGAGGCAACAAAGGTCGATGGATTTTTTGGCAGCATATGACTTTGATATCTCATATACCTGAGGCAAGGGTAATGTAGTAGTCGGCGCTTTGAGAAGACGGCATGTAGCACTAGTTCTTGGAGTGGAAGCATTTGGAGTACATTTCTATATCTGACTTCCAATCTTCATCGGATATTAACCAAGGATTACTAGCAGCTTTAGATATATAGCCTACATTGTTGGAGTGTATTGGGACTAGTCAGAAAGAAGACAAGAAGCTAGTAGATATTGTTGAAAGGATTGGGAGAGGAGAATCATCGAGTCATTTGAGGGTTACACCATTGGCTTAAGAGGATGGATATGGAGGGATGGTAGGCTTTGTGTTCCTCTTAGTATGGAATTGATAGATGCGGTACTAGTAAAGTCTCACCATTCTAGGATGACCATTCATCCCAGAGGTGATAAGATGTATCATGACATAAAAAGAGTATTCTATTAGTGTAGTGTGAAGAAGCATGTAGCGGAGTATGTAGCTAGATGTATGACTTTCTAGAGGGTAAAGACAGAGAAGAAGAAGCTAGGAGGATTATTAGCCATTGGATATTCCTTAGTGGAAGTGGGAGAGTATTTCTATGGACTTCATGGATGGTTTACCAAGGAGTAGAAGAGGGAATGAGAGCATTTGGGTTACAGTTGATAGGTTGACCAAGTACGCTCATTTCATACCCGTGAGGAGTACGAGGACGACGACATCATTGTAAGTTCTATATGTGAGAGAGGTCATTAGGCTACATAGAGTTCCTACTAGCATAGTTAGCAACCAAGATCCGATTTTCACTAGCAAATTCTGGAGTAGTCTACGGAGGCTTTAGGAACCGAGTTGAGCTTGAGAACTGCATATCAGCCACAGATGGATGGATGGATGGATGGAGAGAGTAAATTAGGTATTAGAGGATTTACTATGGATATACATCGTGGAATTTGGAGGCTCTTGGGAGGATTACTTGCCATTGTTGGAGTTTACCTACAACAATAGTATCAAGTAAACATTGTGATGGCACCATTCAAGGTGTTATACGAGGGACCCTGTAGATCACCGTTATGTTGCTGCAACACAACTGATAGGATTACTCTTGGCCCAGACATGGTGAGGGAGACGTCGGAGAAAGTGGACTTGATCCATAGGAGAATGAAGACCGCTCAGAATAGGATGAAATCCTATGCTAACGAGAGGCGTACGGAGTTAGTGTTCGCGGTGGACGACGTGGTGTTTATGGAGGTTTCACCCCTTAGGCATGTTATGAGATTTGGTAGATTGTGGAAGCTAGCACCAAGTTTTTTAGGGTTTTCCCAATAGTCTCTTGGGTAGGGAAGTTGGCCTATAGAGTAGAGCTTCCTGAGATGCTGGCGTGGGTGTATGATGTTTTCCATGTGTCATACTTGCTAAAGTGCTTACACGATACAACTACCATGGTCGAGCCAAGTCAACTAAGGAGGTGGAGGTGGAGGTAGAGAGGGATCCATTTGTTTACTGTGCACTCACTTGTATTCTTGAGCATAGTACAAAGTGACTTCGCAATAAGAAGATCAGACCAGTTAAGGTCCAATGAAGAGGCGATCCAGCGGAGAGTACATGGGAGTCTAAGGAGAAGATCCCCGTTACCTACCCACAACTCTTTTCTGATACTTTTCCAATTTAAGTTTAATAAGCATAGACTATTTATGCATTAGGATTTTTCTTGGTATACCCTTCAGGTAGAGACTATTGGATGGTAGGAATGGCTGTAAATATGTCAATAGAACATGTTATGGATGATGGACGCTAGTGGATGTATTGTTTGGATTGTAGCATTTACAATTTAGGATAGTATATCCTCTAGGTAGTACACACATTCACAGTGTCTCTTACTTATTATCTAACTTGTTAGATATTAATCATATGGATTGTTTATTTTATTGAGCATTATGCATATGGATGGAATAGTTACGCATTCATGTAAAAGTACACTTATATTTACTTAGGATGTTGCATACATTTTGGAGTCATGGCATGAGCATTTGCATGATAGGAAGTCGATAGATCAGGAGACCGCCTACTCTTTGCATTAGCATAGATACACGTGCATTTCACGTTGCATATATATACATGTTGCATTAGAAAATTTCTCTAAGGACAATGATTGCCCATGGATGATGGATGAGTAGATGGTTTTAGCTACTGATTGTTGTGTGTGTTCCTTTGAGATTTTGGGGATGAAATTCTTTTAAGGGGGAGAATGTAACACCCTAAAAATTTAGCAAAAATTTAATAAGAACAATTAAATTTAAATAAAACAAGAGCCAAAATGAAATTTCCAAAAAACATTCGAATTTGGCTACGAAGCTTGCATCATTGCATTCATAGTAATTTTCTGGATAATATTCATATATAACACTTCGAAATCGAAGTTAGTATAGAGAAGTTACAGACATTTGAAAATCTAAAAATAAAACAAACTTTAAACTAAAAACACCAAAAATTTGAACTACAATAGGTTGACCCTAGGGGGATGATAGTCGACTGGTAGCGATTGACCATAGGCAATGGAGGGTCGACCGTTCACGTTGGAAATTCGAGAGTTCCGGAGCTCATTCGAATGTCTAAGATCGCTTACTACATGGTCAAGTTTTGATATGCGTATGAGATGACAGCAAAATATTCTCCAGGCCAAATCAACGCTCCAAATTGATTCCTAACCTCTATAAATTAACACCTAGGTTAGTCCTAAATTCACTAAAAACATATAGACATACAAAATTTTGTCGAAATTATTCCTCTCCACTTCTAAATTTCTTTCAAAAGTAAGATAAAAATCAAAGCAAACACACAATAGTAGATCCACTCTAGAGGGAGGAAGTTATGGGGGAGGGCACGATTCTTTGACAGATCATATTGGTAGAGCTTAAATGTAAGGTGAGTGTGAATAGGTTTGATAAGTTGATTATTAAAGTTAAATTTAATCTATTCTACTTGATCTTGGGTGTTAGTAATTTAAACTGTAAATTGTAAACTCTAATTATAAAACCTGGAATCCGGATTAGAATTTGAATTTGATGTAAATTGATAAACCTGTAAACCCCTGTGATTGAAACCCAAAAACTTTGTTAAGTGTTAGCATAAGTAACCTGTTAAAATGCATGAATATTAAACCAACGAAAATTGTGACTGATCATTGTAGTTGCTTAGGATTCACTATAAAATCATGATAAATATAATTAACCCTAATTAAAAATTGAATTAAAGAAACGAACAAACCCCAATTTTTATACTACGACCAATCGACCACTCACCCTGAGCGATCGACCGCAAGTGGTCGACCGATAGGATGTAGCGGTCGACCGGTTATGGCCTGAATTGTAGAATTTGAACCTCGGCCTAAAACCCAAGTTATTAATAAAATTATTAAACGTAGAAGTGGTATATATAACCTTATTATATGCATATATGTGCTTGTTAGAGGAAATAGGGAAGCTAGTTCCCTATAAGATGATGCTAGGACGTTGCAGAATTGGGTAAATGCACATTACCCAATGATGGTCAATTATTCGACTAGGGCGATTTTATCATGAATGGCACTCATAGGAGGTTCTACAGTGGACGTGTGGCACTGACTGATGCTTGATGATGTGTATGGGCATTGCACAACTTAGCTCTTTAGTATGCGCGATTCTGACGCGGTGTAATACTATATGGTAGATGCATCCTGATGCGCAATAAGAGGCATATACTATGGTCGAGAGTAGGACATGGATATAAACGATGAGACACCCTGACGAGTTGGCATTTTCCCCTTCGATGTGTAGTTGGCTTACGCGTAGTTGTAGTTGTGGGAAATTTGTTCCCATATAGCCTAGTGGCGGTGTTTCCATGTCTAGTGGCCAAGTGGAGATGTTTCCATGTCTAGTAGCCAAGTGGAGATGTTTCCATGTCTAGTATCCTAGTGGCGGTATTTCCATGTTGATTTGCTCTAAGAGCGATGGTCGATCGTTGGTTATTGAGGTTCGATTCATCATTTGATCCTATTAGTAGCCTGCACAAGTTATAGTGTAGGTGTGTGTTGGATGAAAACCTTTAAGTGTTGGACCCTTGGAATGCACGGACACTTGTAGGACACCCTAGGTCACTTAGAATAAAATTAAAGTTAACTGCACATGGTCATTATAATTAAACTTGTACTCTTTAAACCAGACTTTTTTCCAATCCACCCTTTTCCCTTTATTTTTTCCCACCATAGGTGGACATGGTAGCAGGTGATTGGCTCGTTCTTTGGACTTGGAGCGGTGAGCTCATCACATGAGTTGCTAGTTATCATATTTAATCTCCATGTACCAATTTATCTATCTTATATGTACTTCATATTTCCTTTATCAGATTTGGAGTGATATTTTCTATGTACTCTATATTTGACCACGTACTGATTTTTTGAGACTGTGTTTTGGAATATTTTCCGAGATGGATATTTTTTAGTATTATATGTTTTGTTCCTTCCACTGTGAGTTCTAAAAGTAGTATATCTGTGATCGTATCTGTTATATAATCTCTGCAATGTTATAAAACCCGATAGCTCATATTTCTCGGCACGATGCAAGTCTGAAAGTCACATTAGGCTTTGGATTGGTGTGTTGGGAGGTGCAGGTTGTCACATTATGACCACATTTTCAGGCTTACCCAATAAATATGCTGACAGATCAACCCTTAAAGCAAGTATTACATCGACCGAGACCTCAAAAAGATTATTGAAGTGGAATATCTAGTTGAGCTAGTCTGACATAGCTTACCACACTAGAAGGACGATAAGAGGGCAAGCGCCAGCTGATTCCATCGTTTAGTTTACCATCCAGGATAGAGAAGAGGAATATGATATGGTCTAACCTATTCAATGGAAGTTATACGTGGATGAAGCTTCGAACGAATATCATTCCAGGGCAGGAGTATTCCTTATAACCCTGAAAGGGAAAACAATAAGCTACACATTGAAACTAGAGTTTTCGATATGAACAAAGTTGAGTATGAAGCATTGTTAGTTGGACTCAAGCTTACAAGAGAACTGGGAGTCAGGATATTGCATGTGTATAGTGACTCTCAATTAGTGATCTGTCAAGGAAAGAAGGAATTCTAGGCAAAGGAAGCGAGACTTGCCCCTTACCTGACCAAGATGCTGGAACTATTAAATAATATTGAACGCTACATAATAACCCACATTCCTAGAAAGTTAAACATGAAGGCAAATTCACTATCCAAGCTAGCCAGATCTGGGGATTTGCAGATGATGGGATTGGTTTCAGTCAAAGTTATCGGCTTCGAACATTGACCAAATGGATGTTGATCGGATCATGGAAACTAAAGAGGAAATGGAGTCATCGATTACTCCAATAAAGACTATTTGTTAAATGGAATTCTCTCGCATGGATGAAATGAGCAATGAAAACTCCATCGTAAAGTGCCATGATTTATTATGCAAGAAGAAGTGTTATATAGGAGAAGATTTTCTACCCATTGTCATAGTGTGTCACCAAGGATGAGGCTAAGAAAATCCTTATGGAAGTACATAAAGGAATATGCGGTGACCACATCGAGGGAAAAAAATTACCAAAGAAAGTTCTTCACTATGGATACTTCAGGACGACAATTAATCGGGATGCAGCAATTATACTAGATGGTGCAACTGATGCCAGAAGTTTATGAAGATTTTGCATGCCCCATCTACTGAGCTTACGCAAATGGTTAGCCTATGGAAATTTTCAGTTTGGGAAATTGATATGATTATTGTGCTACCGATGTCGAAGGGCGGAGAAAAGTATGCTATTATGGCTATCTATTACGCCACAATCACTATGAAGAAAGTGATCAACTTTGTAGTGGAGAACATTATATGTAGATATAGGGTCCCATAAAAAATCATAATTGGAAATGGAAACCAATTCGAGAGTACCGACTTCAAGGATTTTTGTAATCGATATAAAATAAAGAAGAGCTTCTTAGCAGTGGAAAACCCATAAGCAGATGGACAGGTGGAAGCGATGAATAAAATCATCAAATCCATCCCAGAAAAATGTCTGACAAAAGCCAATTGTAATTGGGTCGATGAACTGCCCTAGTAGTGTAAGCTTACCGAACAATCCATTAGCATGTGACCAGACATACTCCATTTGCTCTGGTCTATGGAGCTGAGGTCATGATTCTGATAGGACTAGAAATTCCTTCTTATCAAAGAAAACATTATAATCCTAAGATGAATGAGGAATTCTTTCTTGAGTCCCTTAACTTGGTTAACGAGAAACGGGAAGAAGTTTAACTAGGGGTAGCTGCTCACTAGAAAAGAAAAGCATAACACTTCAATGCCATGGTTAGAAACTGTACCTTTGAAGATGGGGACCTCATTTTGAAACAAGTTCTCTTGGGTATGGGCATACTTGGTTCGAATCATGAAGGTCTCTATGTGATTGAACAAAATCTTGGAAATGGAACTTTCAAGCTAGCCACCGTTGATTGGATCATGATTCTATAGACATGGAATAACGAAGACTAATGATGTTATTTCACTTAGATTTATTTACTTTATTTTCTATAAATAATCCAGCCTGGTGAACTAGGGGCAACGAGGCAGGACTTTCCATCTCTTTGGTTCATAAATAAAGCTAGCTTCTATACCAATGGAATCATGTTCTTGTAAGCTAAATCTTATGTTAAGTGATTAGCAGTGCATTCAGGTATCTAGAGATAGGTACTAATCAACTCCATTGATTCATGGTCGAGTAAAAGGAATATAATCAAAAGGGTCGATCGGGCGATTCACCCTTATTCCTTCGATCACGGATAATGCCTAGAGATAGGGAAAGCAATGAGGGATACCTAGATTAAGAAAACTAAAACACCAGCTCTCGGAGATATGAACTGGTGTACATTCGAAGTTTTAGCAACCGTGCTTACACCCCAGTAGGATGTGCTCGATCGAGGATAAGTAATGGCGATCAACGATGACTCTCAGTCAACACCCGAAGATAGGTGAGACCGAGGGTGGATGCCTAGAGATAGGCATGCAACACTGATTCTCAGAGATAGGTCCACGACCATGTTCACGGCTCAACAGGATATGCTCGGCTAAGGAAATACATTAATGGACAGGGAGCAATTTTGATAAATGCCTAGAGATTAGCAAGGTCGAACATTGATGCTCAGAGATAAGCATTTGAATTATCGATCCTCGGAGATTGGGAATGATGAGTAGTTGGAATATTTATCACTTTACAGCTCGGTGGGACACACCTGGCGAATGATAAGTGACCAAGGTCAATAAAAAAACTCTGTCAACGCCTTATGATAGGCAAGATCGAAGTAAGGCATCCAGAGATAGATACTTAGAGTGCCATTTCCTAGAGATATTAAACGGCAAGAAGTTGAACACTTCTTTGACTATGACTTTGTTTGGGGCTGGATGGAACTCGACTGAGAATAAACAAGGTCGACTACGTAGATGGCCAAATGAATAACATGTTCTGTTTAGTCAAAATGGAAAAACTTTGGCACTAATAAACAGTACTATGCAATGGAGTATAACAGAGCAATCACAGAAATTTACTTATACGTACAGAGCTATAGTAAGTAATAGAATTGCATGGATACATGCATGTATAATATAAATGATCAAGCATCACAACAATTATATGCTATATTTATGCAGTAGTAAATAAACAAATGATATAAAGTGTAGATATGTAAATATGACAAAGATTGTATATAAAACAGTCTTTTATTTACATTCACTTTCATATACAAGAGTTGCAGGGGACGCTCCCACACAATGTTGGCTTACATGAAAAGAAAGCCAAATACATCAAAAAGCACTAAAGCTGCTTTTACAAAAACTTAGACCATAAGCCTATTTCTTCTTTCCCTGCTTGCTGCTTCCCTTGCGATCGTCCTCTTCGAATCCTACTTGTCCTTAGTGCGACGACCCGCAAATCTGTACACTTTGAATTGACAATAAACCACACATGTCCGACCCAAAAAGCACAGACTGACGGAAAGTCATGAGAAAGAAAAGAAGAGAGAAGAAGATAAGAAAGAGAGAAGAGAGAACCAAACAGAACAATACAGAATCTCACACCGCAACGGAAAACATATAATATCGTATCAATAATCTTTATAAAATAGAAACTGTATATACATACATCATTCAGAGTTCAACAATCAATCACTAATCATCAGCCTGGACAGTTTAATAACATGTCCTTTCAATTGCTAATAATATAAAACAACAATAATGCAGCATATAATAAGCATATACGTGTATACGAAAATGAAGATCTCCAGCTCTCATGCTGAAGCTTCAAAGCATCAACTCTAAACCTGTAAATATACTTAGTCTAACCCAAACATTGAAAGGGAAGAACGCCCTGATCAGTCTGGTAAACCAGCGTGAGAAACACACTCAACTGAATTTATTAAATTACCAAAACTTTTCCTTTCAAAACAAAAGTATCTCGTAAGACACGCCCACACATAAACACGGACATGTTTTTACCTTACGATAACCAAAACATTTCATACCAAATCATCTTATATTATACTAGTGTCTAGGATACAAATAATATTAATCATAGCCGAAATTGTTACATTGATTAAATTCCAGCATATAGCCCAAAATGGGTAATACAATCAAAATGGTAGGCATGTAGCGGAGTTTGGATTTGCATACAAATGACCAGGTGAAGGGACTACCTTCCGATGGGTACACCTCTAAATGGATGTCCCGAGGCACAAAACATCTGCCCTCTACCAACACAAGACCGGCCTACCTCTGTAACTAGGTAGTACCGAATGTGTCATCCACCGGTCGTTACCGACCTTTCTGAGGGCCCTCATAGCATACAAACCACATTAATTTACATCCCGAACATCATAGTGGGAAGAAATATATCTAGAAGGGGATGATCATATCCTAATTGGGAATGACCCACTTAGCCCTGCTGCATCTAACCCTGTTTCGGTCATTTTCGGTTGATGAGGCCTGAGGTAATGATTACCTTTCACATATCACATATCACATCACTTTGAGTGCCACATTGCCATTTCCGTTGACTACTAATTACCTTCCATAAAAATACAACCCTTGAGCTCGTACGTCTCAAGGAGGGTGTTAAGCTAAGAGAAGTTGCCTTCTCCACCACCACTGATGTACGTTTGTAAAAAGCAATGTATGTATTCTTTAGAAATGCAATGTCACACACTCGTCTATACAAGGTGTCCAGGAACAGGACAAATCGAAGATACTTTCCTAACACATCCTGTCGGGAAATCCCTAGGATTAGTAGCGAATAGCCCTTGCAATTGATATTTCTTAACGAAGAGACTACTGCTACTGGATGTATATTGGGATTTTAACCCTAAACGATCAACAAGCAATCCTCCACTATGAAAATCCTTAATATCAATATCATCACAACCTGCATAATCGAACGCATATACATTTGTCCGAAGTGGTTTTCGGATAAACCGATCCCGGTCTCTTCGCACCAACAATGCAAAAGTGTTACTCAACCTCACATAGAAATTAAGTCTCATAGACTTATCACGTCTCCAACTTTCAACTTTCTATCCTTCGGCTAAGAAGGAAGCTCGATAGATTGGAGTAATACTCCACACTACATGAATCAACATCCTCAACACAAACGATAATCAAGCCTACACAGATGGCTACGTACTAAGTGTACGACTAAATAGTTCCTACATCAAGTCGAGGAACTAAAATGGCCAAATTTTGATAGTCGGTTATTTAACTATCAAAATAACAAACAAGTATCTAGCACCATAAGCAATCACTAGGCCCTTTTAATTAATCTTTTATATATTAAATCACTTTCCAAATATTCACTTCAAATTATTTTTAAAAAGATATAATTCCAAAACCATTTCAACATTTCACTATTTGGAAAACATTTCCATATTCTTATTTAATAATAAGTGAATTCACAAATCAATTTATTTTCAACACTTAGAAAATATTACATATACTTAAATCATGTTTAAGTATATATTTTATTCTTTAAGGAAAACATTCTCTTAAACATACTTATTTGGGTCAAAACGAATGTTGCATAAAACATCGTTACGACAACCCAAAATCATTAGTATAGGGATTCGGTAATTAGATGGATATATAAATCCCATATACTATGCAAAACATCTCCTTTTGAAAATCATTTAATATAACAACAGTGTTATAGTCCATGCTTTCCTTACTTCTCGAAAATGCCTATTTCAACAATGGATGTTGAAATCTATGCATTCGATGCTCAAACGTTTTAAAACATATTCAAACCATTTAACTTCATTTAGAAGATCACTTTTCAAAACATTCATTTTAATTTAAAAGATTATTCACTGCCCAAAATCGTGAATATAATTCTCTGACCAAATTCATTATTTCTACACATTTATTAAAGGATTATCCACTGTCCAAAATCGTGATTAAAATCCCTTTATTAACCAATCTCATTTATATCTCATTTATATTCCAAAATCTAATTATAAGTTAATTTACTTATAAATCTCTTTGTTTACAAATTCATTCTTTTTATAACTTCATAAATTCATAAATCATCTTATTTACTTATAAGATTCATTTATAACTTCATTTTAACACTTATAAAAACTCCTTTATAAGTCCATTATTTTGATTTATAAAAATTCAATTTTATAAATCTTATACATATATATAAACCATTTATAATAAATCAAAAATTATCAATTTAAACTATTTTACAAAATAGTTAACTCCATATTTCAAAAATCATATTTTGGTATATTTCATAAAACCATAACTTTTATAACATAAAAATTATAACTTTTTATTTATTTAAAATAAATCCATTCCTTTAACAATTTAAAAATTAATAAAACATCTATTTTCAAAATCACTTTGAAATCCTTTTTAATTTAAAATCATCACTTTAATATTTTTAAAATTCCAAAATATGGCCCAATGCTACAAAAGCACTAAATAAGGTGATTCACATCAATCATATATCAATCCTGGCATCCAAAACATCATATATCATATGATAACAGCATATATATTAATATCTGTAAATAAAATCAACACTGGTGAGGAATCCAGTTGGATCCCTCCAACTTGTCACTTGTAACAAATATACATATGAGAATATGTGTACAATGTCCGCTTCGAGGCAGACGCGCGTACAAAAGGTCATCCGCTCGTACACGGGAACGTATAGGGTCTCGTCTGCTCCAATAGGCAGGAATATATCCAAATACCAATCAATATATATATATATATATAATGTATCATATCTCATCCAAACAATCATTAATCAACAGAAAATAAATTTATTTTCACTTATATAAAAATATAAGCGAGTCAGAAAGAGTGAGTTGTACTCACTTTGATTGCTTTTGTCGTTGCAGCGTTTTATTCCTAATATTTAATTTTACCCAAAATTTTCACTAGCTCCAATCAACTCCAAACAAGCTCTAAAATGTAGTGCTCGTCAATACGATCCCAATGGAACTTGTTTCGTACGAAACGGACCTCGTATGAAAAAGTTATACAATTTTAAATATTACACGATTTTATATATAAATCAATTTACAATTTTTTAATATTTTTTTTATATCCTTGGAATAACCAGGGCCGCACGTTTTAGCAACTCAAGATCTAAGCTGTAATTTTCATCTTCTTCCACGCGTTCGTTCAAATCGTGAAACCCATAGCCGCCTTCGTCCATACGCGTGCCGCGGCCTCCATGATCGCCGAGGAGATGATCGAACACCACCACAACGAAGCTCACGTCGCCGTACACCACCGAGCCAAGTGCGGCCCTCCACCTCGTCGCCAGCGATGAGAAAAAAGCCTCCAAACGCACGCCTTTCGAGGCCAAATCGCCGTCGATCCACCACTCCATTCTCGATCATAACCGTTGAAAATATAGATCTCGATATGCTCTACGATGTTCTAGTTGAATGTTTTTGCTAATTCTCAATGGATTGGAAGAAAATCAAGGAAGAAGGAAACGAGTTTTCGGCCATTGAATTGTTAGTGGCGGCTATAACCTTAGGGTTATTAGAGTTTGTGAAAATTGAGAAAAAGTGTGGCCTTTTATAGAAAATTTCGCGCACTATTCATCCGAAATTTTTTCGAACTCCAATCGAAACGTGCCGCCTGACATTTATAATGTTTTACCCCTATTCCGAACACAATGGAATATATATCGGGAGCCAATTCGATCGTATTTGGAAGATAGGTTTTCGAATTGACTTATTTTAATTAAAATTTACTTAAACAAATTTCTACGCGTTTCAGCTTCGTACGACCAAACCATAAATTTGATTGACACGAAATTTTAAATCCTACAATAATATAACATTACGGATCTAATGAAACTAGTTTCGTCGAAATCCGAAACCGTGTCAAAAATGATTATTTTTACACGTTAATTAAATATTAAAATATCCAATTTCTATAAATTAACTTTTAATTCAATTTTAAAAGTTTACTAACATCATTCTAATTCAAATAAAATTTAATTCAACTTTATAAATTATTTTTATTCATAATAAATTCAAAATCTAATTATTTCTGCAATTTCAAATATTAAATCAACAATTTAATTATCTAATTAAATCACTATATTTGAAATATAAGTTATTCAACTTATAAAATTAACTTGTGACTATTTAAAATCAATTAAATATCCAAATTTCAAATGACTAAAATTTTGGGTCGTTACATTTAGCCTTCCCATTTCCTGGAGTACCCCCTTTAAAGGCGTAGTCTATCCTTCAGTCATTATCTTGAGGGGATCTTTAGGGTTGTCAACAATAGGACCGAAGGATAGTAAGGAACCACCGATACCATGACCTTTTGGAGGCTTAAATTTCAGGGGAAGAAGCTTGGGAATTAGGCTTGTTTTATGAGAGTCGATGACAGGCTTTTCGGTTCTCGTCTCAAGCTTGATTTTAATTTTTTTCATAGTCGGCCTTCAACCGCTCCACTGTCATGATATGGTCATATGGGTCTTTCATGCTAGTAGTTATAACATTTTCTTTCGGATATTGACCGGTCTCCTATAATCCTTCCAAAGCCCCTATTTTCTATGAATCAAAATCGGGGTAGAGCTAGAAGGGAGAGTTAGAATGATTGGCTTTATGGTCATAGAGGTTGATGTGGTGGAGACAACACTAGGACCCAGGATCTGAGTTGCTGATGGCAGAGGAGGAAATTAGGGATGACCTGTAAGTTCACAAATAGTGAAGTAATGGTAAGCGGCAACCTCGGAAGAGAACCAAAGCTTCTCAAATATAAGGGAGATGAGAGAAATACCTTCTGCGTTAAGATCCTTGAATTGGAGACTTAGCAATCTCACCTTCTTCGATAGATGATTGAATGGGCTAAGAAATAGGAAGGGGAATGTAGGGTTCTTTGGTAGTCCTGATAGGAAAAGCAGGAGTTGTGGTATGGGTGGCTCGAAGCCAACTACCACAGAAATTGGAGCCTTCGTTGCCGGCTCTTTAGAATGAGGAGTTGATGATTCTGCTTATCCAGTGCAATAGAATCGGTAAGTGCATCAACAGGAGCTCTTCCTACAGTCGCGTCCTGTTCAGCCAGGATTGCTTTACCTTTCTCCAAGGCTATGATGTCATCGAGATCCAAAATCTTGGCTTTCAACTGATTTTATATTAGGCCTTTGCTAGACGTTGTCATGTGGCACATGATTTCTTCCCAAGCATCTGCTAAGGTGATAGGATAATGATTTTTTAACCACTTTAGATTCTTGTCTTTGATGACATTGGCAAAAGATTTCTGAAGGAAGGTGATCGCTGCTACATTCTCCTTCACGGTTTAGCCTCAACCAGTAGTCTCAACCTTCAGACTGGCTCAAAGTCTCTTAACTTCTACTTGGAATGTTTGAAGCTTTATGTCCTTGACCCGAAGTGCCAATTCCTTGGCCTGGTGTGTCAACTCTTTGGCACAAAGTGCCTTTTCCTTGACCTTGGCTTGGGATTAAAGCTTGCTATTCTCTCGATGAGCCTTTTTAAGCTGATCATTCATGACTAGAAGGACCTGAGTGTGTACCCTAGACTTCTCCTCGATTAATGCTTTAAAGCTCTCGGTCAATGTTAGAGGATCAGTCTTTCTTTTTAGAGTTTGGCCAATTCAGTTTTGTAGTCTGATGTTGTTCTATCATGGGTCTTCCTCTCTAACTCAAATGACTGGATGTCCGTCTAGTTAATTCTATTAACCTCAGAGAGGGCAAAAGCTAGTCTCTTTCACTCGTAATGCTAGTCAACAAGTTTGGTAACCCCTCTAACTCTGCGGTTGGCCTCCTATGAGGAATGTCTTTGATGTTATGGTCAAACTTCACCCCTATTGGGAAATGCTAGGGAAGGCAGCCTGCATTCTGGACTGTAGGTGAGCCAGAAGGTGGTGGAGGTGGAGAAACATGAGCAAGAACTTCCATGGATCTTTGAGAAGTTAATATAGTGGTAATCGGAGGTCGGATCAGTGAAAGCCATTAATAATGAGGTTAGGGCTGAGAGCATGGTTGGAAAGAGCCAGAAGTAGGCCTATGACGGTCATGTGAATCATGAGACTTCTTCCCTTGATCATAATATTCTCTCTCCTCATCCTAATGCTTCTTTTTATCTTTATCCTCAAGGTATTCCCTCTCCTTCCTTCTTAATCTTTCTTCCTTGGTTTCTCGATTAGTAGTAGCATAGTGAGGATAAGGTTCTAAGGTCGTTTATCAATGTTCATTGACATCTAAACAAAGATAATGGAAGCGATCTCTTGCCATCACATAAAACGAAGAAAAAAGGGATGTAATAGTATCAAAAAAAGTAAAGGTGAATGCAGGATATGGGTGTTCATGAGCCTAGAAGAGTGTAGAGTACTGGTGTTCCTTAAGTGCTCTACAGACCATGTTCGGAGGATTGCGAAGATGGGGTTTCATCTCCCACGAGTACGAGGTTCATGAATGGAAAACTGAAGCCTGAAGGATATTCTTTGAGTATATCATTGATCAGGATGTCCAAATCCCTTGGTGAGCCAAAAAAAAATTCTAAAGATCGTGTATGAGGAGTCGCCTCGGTAGCTGGTGTTGAACTCGGATTAGATGGTTGCTGGTAGGATTTGACAATTAATCACTTTGGACGAGACGAAGTAGGAATTTCTATGGCTTCGAGGGAGGTCTCCTTATATGACTCACCTACATTTTGAACAGAATCTTCGTCATCTTCATTTTCTTCCTCGCCCTCCTATTGTCCTTCCTCTCCTACTTCCTCTTCTTCCCCTTTTTCAACTATTTCCAGTCCTCTTCTCTTTTATCTTTCTATTTGAGTTCTTCCTCGATGATGTTCTCCTCCATTGCTCTGTCTTGGCGTTCATTAATGTTTACTTCACCCACAGGGCCTTTGTCACCTCTTGATGTTGCCAGAGTCGTAAGTAGGGGTAGAGGTAGAAGTGAAAGCCCTAGTCCTTTTTGGTGAAAACTCTAAAGGAACAAGAAATCGTTAGTGATGGAAAAGGCCGCACTGAAGAAGTCTATCATTTATGAGGAGATAGGTGGTGGTGTGTTGTCGGATGTTGACTCCTTTCAAGGTCTCTAAGATCTAAGAATATACGTCGTTGGCATCTCTGCCATAAAGATTTGCGAAGGGAATGGAAATAAAGTTGGATGCCTGAATGAATAGATTCTAAGTGCGGGAAAAATGATAGGGAAGAAGCTTTACATCTAGACAACCAGAGTCGATTGAATCCAAATGGGCAACAAATAAAGAAATATTCGCTCTTGAGGTACGAGCACTTATTGTGGAGTGCCTTAGTAACTTGCAGCGCCTCCACGCTTCGATGATTAATAAAGAAGGCGAATTGGCTCTCTTTTTTAAGTTTAAAGGCATGTCAATTCTACAAAGGTTGGAGGTCGTTAAAGCTGCATCATGAATAAGATGTTCAAGGAATTGAGGAGGGCATATCCATTGGGGTGCACTTAAGTTAGAGCTAGCTCGATTTATTGTAGAATATAAAAAATTCGTTGAAAGGAGGAACAACCCCACCTAAGCATATGTACTTATTATAAGTGGTGTATCCTTGAGGAGGATTGTGAGCCCATTGATCGGTCTTGGAAGGAGTGCATCATTTTCCGAAATTCTATGATGGTAGCAGATCATCTGGAGTTACTCTATAGTTAATAAAGATGGTGTTTGATCCGGAGGGTAATCTAGTAATCTTAGTCTAGTTTGTTCATTTGATGGAGGAGGCTGGTTCCAGAGAGGTACCATTGGAACAAGCTGTCCATGGATTTCAGCTATAATTGAACGCTGGCTCTAGATAGAGTAGACATAGAGGCTTGAGCAGTAGAGGAGCTGACTTAAATAGAAGTTGATGTTTCAGAAGTGATTTTGAAATGTGGTAATTAACGGGTTATTTTGAACTGGAAAGCTTGACAATAAACATGGTCAGGTATGTTTTATCATGGAATTTTACCTTAATAAACGCCATTGTTATCGGCGTATAGAATCCGATGGATATCGACGTGTGTCGACCAATTTGATTCTGAATGTTGACTAAGGCAGTATGAAGTGTCAATCTATATAGTGTGCATCCTATGTCCAGAGCATGGTGTATGAAACATTCTGTGTAGATAGTCTGCTTGTGCTGGTAAACAAGCTCCATCACAAGATGGAGCTATGTGTCGGATCTTACCCATTATCGTAGAGTGAACAATAAAGGAATCGCTATATGGAGTGACATGGAGCCTTCTTGGTAGGAATGATAGATTGTGCAGTGACGTGAAATGTTGAGAAATAAGAACATTTCGAGTGTCGACGCGCATTCTACACGACTGTTCTTTAGAACCGTCTCATCGAAGTTTAAATGATGATTCATTACCGATCAAACTTTGGATGGACTTTCCCAAACACTTTGAATATGTAGGGTCTTGAAGCTATGGAAAATCAAGCATGCCATAAGAAACCCAAAGTAGAAGAAGCGGCAACGCGAAGCTAACACCGAGTAGGACTGAAACAATCGTGACTTGGGCGTTAGTGATGTTAGCTTTGGGTCGGACTCAACATAGGCTTTGGAACCACCAAGATTATGCAATAGCCAGAGGTTTTATATGATGGTTGATCGAGAATCAAAGCCCAAGCCATTCTCTAACCATGAATGGACTACATCTACAAACAACGGTGACCCCACTATGGCCATAGTAACGCCATGCCTTGATGGCCCACCTTTGAACGTCAAATCTAGATCCGAATTCAAAGAAGTGTTAGCCGAGTTATCTGAAGTAGTGGTTAAATTGACTATGGATTCAATGGTGGAGTTCGTCAAAATTGATGATAGCGATTGCAAGGGAGAGACAGTGGCAACTTAGATCTAGAGCCGAGGTGGTAGCAGTTGAAGATCTGAAGTTATGGACGAAAACAATCGATGTGGAGTAAAGAAGTGTATTCGGTGCTGAGTGAAAGGTAAAAAGTGAAAATGTGGAAGGAAAAAATTTCTAAGTCCACGACTTATATGGTACTGAACTGACGCGGGAATTCATGTTGGTACCGACATGAACTTTTCGGTACCAACATGGTTTGTAAAAATGAAAAAAAAATGAGAAAAAAAAGGGAAAGAAGTGAAGGAAGTCTCACTTGGCCGAGGCATGAAGTGATCTTTAGAGTGATGTAGATACAGACCTTGATGCGAAAGGAGGTTCATCAACTATATAAAGTGATTGAATGGATGCTCTTGGAATAGAGATGACTCTTCAAAATGATTCTCGGATAACCAATGGACTCGTGTAGACGGATATATACTGCTTATCTTGATCCAAAGCATTCTTCGTTTTAAATAGAAGCATACTTAAGGGGGAAAGTGTTATTTAGCATTTAAACAAAGCAGCCTTCAAGTGAATCTAGACATCAGGATGAAGACAAAATAGTTCATGAACTTGGGGGAAATCTCAAGATGGCCTTGGAATGGAACTCCAGAAGTTTGAAGTCCTAAAGTGATAAAGGAAAGCTATAGGTACCGAGAGGTAGGGATAAGGACTCGGTAGTGGTTTGCCCTATACTATTTTTGGCAATTTTGCTATGGTCAGGTGATAGAAGCATTCAAGTGGTCACTTCAAGGTTCATCTCCAAAGAAGTAGGTTAGCAATTACAAGGCTATGTTGAAAAGGACAAGTACCAAATGGGCTCTCAATGCCGAGAAGAATTTATAGGAGAGTATACTCAAAGCTTGAAGGCTTGAAGAAGCTATTTGAAATAAAAGGACCACAGGTTACATGAAACAATCATCTCGATAACGACATGATTCATGTCGGTATCAGCATGATTTATGCTACAGGATGTCTTCGTCTTCCTCCCTACTTCCATGGATCTACATGTTTACCTAGCCTTTCATGATTTGATGACTCTGGTAGACAATTCTCATATAAATAGTAAGCCTAGAGCAACAATGAGAGGAGTTTTGGCCCTTATTTTCTTCATCTTCTATCCTCGACCCATCATTGTCATTTAGAGCTTACTTTTGATGTTTTAGATTGAAAATCAAAGTTTCAAAGCTCTTGTACTCATGACAATAAATTCATAATAAGATTAAAGTAGATGTAGGATATAGAATTTGTTGAACCACTATAATAATCCATGTGTCACTTGTTGTTTTCTTGCTAATTTTACTTCGATTTGGGTTGTTGTGCCAATTTTTGTTCAACATACTCCAAACATATTGTGACAATACAAATCAATCTTGCATGATAACCCAATAACACAATAAACATCCTTATTAACTTTAGTATTTTTGTCCATTGCATTTCTTGCCACATAACTTGTGTTAACTGTCAAAGCTATTGAATCATTAAAACAAACATCTTGAACACACCCCACCTCTGCATTATTCTCCTCATTAACCAATTTGTCTATTTCATTAATATTATCAACCATCAAGTTTCATATGTAGAATCTTATTGAGATTTTTAGCAGCTTCCTCGATAATGGAATCACTGGAAGTATCTCTTCTCTACCCTATTCTTTTAGAATCAACAATCTCAGTATTTTCGTTTCTTTTTGTGAATCTGAATAAAACATATTTGACATGTAATACTCATAGTGCTGCATAATTTTTTAAACAAATACATCCCTTCCTCCATCTTATCCAAATCTCCAGAGAAACCATTTAAAATGATATCCTTTGGGTTCAAGAATTCAAGCATAAAATAGTACCCGTGTTCTTTATTACTTATAAGTTTGGGCAATGGAGGCTCGGTTGGGTGAGAATCATTGAAAGTGCTTTGAATTCTTTTATGGCCATGGACCCCACATTTGAAACTTTGAATAAGGTCTCTGCAATTCTTTGCCAAATAGTCAATACTTCCATAATTAAAACAAAAAACAGACCCTTTTCTTCGATCAATCCAATTATTTCATGTTCGTCGAAGAATTGGTTTTGTTGTCCTTGATTCTTGAAAGACTTGTGCATATGAACGATTAGGATATTGACAAGCAAATGATGAATAGTATAAAGATGGAGCAAGCATGTTATCCATAGAAGAATTTGTAGAATAAGTTTAAAGAAGTCAACTTTGAAATAGGAAATTTTTTCGAAACTAGAAATTGAAAGGAAACAGTCGCCATCTTTGATATATTTGAAAAATAGGTTTAAAATTCCCTACCGCATATTGATTAAATGAGAGATTCCATTTAAATTCATTATGAAGGAAAAATATGTCCTTGATAAGATCTTTCTTACTATTAAAGGCCAAAACAGTTCTTGAAATTCATATTGCAAGGCAATTAGGGATACCGAAGAATAGTTCTAAAATGAGGTTTTATCTCCTGAATGTACATTGAAGTTGAGGCTTAATTTAAATATGTGAAAAAGTTCTAAAATACTTCTCCAAAATAAGGAGATGACTGTTATAGGGTTTATTTAAGTTATAGTTTAGGCTATAATAAAAATTTCTAATTATTTGTTTCCAAGTTGCTTTATCATCAACTTGGAATTTCTAGATCCATTTACATTAGAGAGAGATATTTAATAAATTCAGATTTATAATTCCTAAACAACTCAGATACTTTGGTTTACAAATTTAGTCCGATTAAGAAGATAATTTAAATTAGAGAAATAATGTCCCCTTTTTCGCTAAAAATTTATTATGATTTTACCAATTTTATTAATTACTCAAATAGGAAAATGATAACACGATAGCCAATGCGCAGGTATTGTCGACAATATCGACATTTTTTATGGTTTTGTGCAAATTGTTATTTGAAATTTATAAGTCTATTTGCACTATTAATGATGTAAATACACAAAAGTGAATCATTATCCTTGTCTTGTTTCTGAATGGTTAGGATCGACCAAATATATTTTGATGGGCACAATAATTTAGTCTTAACAGTTATATGACAACCGTATTTTTTACTGAATCATAATAGACATCCTCGGCATAAAAGATAACATACATATACAACTTTAATTTTTCCAAAAATAGTATTCAAAATGTACTTTATTTATGAAATATTGAGATGAAATAGGTTTCGCATTGTTTATGTTAACATAAAGAATTTTTGTGTTGATATGAACTTGAATATGTTAACAGTATAAATCCATAGTGTTAAACAATAGTTATTTTTGAAAAAATGGATTCTTAAAAAACATCTTGTGTTGATAGAAAGATTTTTTATGATGACATAACGAGTTTATATCGCCATAAAAATGCTTATATCAATGTAAATATGAAAGTTATGTTTTTCTAGTTTCCTTCTAGTCATAACTCTTTAGAATGTGTGATACAACCTTTCATGGGTAGTAACAACTTTTTGGGGAGTAATTTCACTATTGTAAAGAGTGTGCTATGTAAATGGTTTGTAATTTTTATTGCTAATATATTTTATATTATTTCTAGTTGGTTGAACTATTTCTGTACCATCATGCTTTCAAATATCAAATTATTTTCACTTATGTTGTCTTACTTCAAATTACTCCTAACCACAAGTATACGTATGCATTATCTATTTTAAAGATTATAGTAGTATTGTACCAAGTCAACAAGATTTGTATTGGAGATACACATTTAGTAAAAATGGAGAATTTTACAAGCATTGGAATTAGACAACGGAACTTATGCCATTGCATAAAGCTCATTTTCTGGTCAGAATAGTATATTGGTTTGTTCGGATCGGAGTTCGTATGAAGAATATATGAATATTTTAAGTTGTAGTTTTTGAATTAATTTAAATGGGCCTTTGCCCATTAGATTGAAAAGTCAGTTCAAGAAGTCATAGTATGGGTTGAGAAGTTTGAAATTTCATATCCTTCTCTTACGTACTTTTCTATTTCCCAACTCTTTCTTCCTCCATCGCTCTGCCTTCTATCTACTCCTTCAAATCTTCACGAAAACCTAAAAGTTTATATACCAAGTCGAAGAGGGTGATGAGGGCTACGTAAAGATATAATCCTTTGAAGATTCAAGAATCTTAAAAGAACTCCATTTTTGGGCCAAATAGGATTGAGAGGCTAATTCATGAATTTCTATGGCTAGGTGACTCAATTAGGTGAGTGGGAATCGTCTCCTTCGATTGTAATGGCTATATGCAATTATATCATTCTATAATCGTTGTTAGGTTAATAATTGAATATATATATATAATTGATATATATTTATAATATGTAAATTGAATATATTACAGTAATCTGAAAAATAGAAAGGTTAATTACACTAAAATATTGCCTAAGTTACGATTAGATTGATTAAATTGGGTTAATTGTGTTTAGGTGTTGAAATAGTTTGATTTGGGTAAAAAAGAATGATATGTGATGATTCTTTGAAGTTTAAGTAGGTAGGAATATGTAGTTTAATGTCCTAAAGATGTAGAAAACTTTGGAAATAAAAAAAACTAAAGTTCTGGATGAAATTTGGTGAAGATTGGTGGAGGAAAGGCTTCGGGCTGTAGGTAGAAAACTATGCCTGAAGCGTACATCGGTCCATCAGTGTATAATTTATTAGTATACGTGTTTAGATAAGTATTTGAGTGTTAACTTTGTTTAACTAATAATAAAACGTTTTGAAACTAGCCTCTATTTAACTAGTTCTTTGTATTCATATTGTGTTAGACTATGTTTATCTAACTAATTTTCATTTATAATCAGTCTATGTCTAACTGATTATGGTTAGGCCATGTCTACCTAATCACCGATCGTTTACAGGTTAATATGTGTTTAACTAACTCATATGTCGTATGTTACGCTATGCTATATTATGATATCTTTGTCACAAAGTAGTTTAGGTCCATATATTATGTTTATTATGTTAGGCCAACTTTCTGAGTGCAGGTGAGACGGGTTGAGCTACGTCTTTGTTTAAATGTTGCCTTAATATAATGTTTATGCGAACATATCTACAGTATATTCTTAGTAGCATTTTTCATTCACTGGAATCATTTCTGACTCCATCCCCATATATGTTTCTTTTTTTTATGGATTTATAGGTTATGATGACAATCTTAGGTAACATTGGCGGTGTAGGTGGCAATGGTGTTGCTTTATATATGGTGTGTTGTATATATCACTTGACAGTATTAGTGTATGATGTATTAATGTATATGGATTTGGATTTGGTCATGTG
Source organism: Allium fistulosum (assembly GCA_030737815.1). Classification (NCBI taxonomy): domain Eukaryota; kingdom Viridiplantae; phylum Streptophyta; class Magnoliopsida; order Asparagales; family Amaryllidaceae; genus Allium; species Allium fistulosum. The sequence goes on from CM060905.1 coordinate 1,030,909,497, forward strand.
TACTGGGAAATGATTTGATATTTGTTATTATATTTTGTTTGTTTCCTTATGCTGTGAGATTCTGAAAGTTTAAGTTAGTTAGTTTATATAGCTCTTTGTATATTGTATGTTAACCAGACGGTTCACCATTTTCGAGCTCTGCTCATTTACATACGGAGGTCGAAAATGATGAATTGTTACATTTGGTATAAAGGCTAAGGTTAGGATGTATAGAGAAAGCATACTTATATGTTTTTATAACATGCATTAGTAATTGAAAAAGGGTATGTCTATATACCGTTTATTTCAGGGTTAAGTTTACCATCTCTGTTTGCTATTCTACGGGGAGTTGATAAAGAATCCCATTTTACAGATAGTATAGATGAGTAACTTAACTAAAACTGACGCTGAAGAGGAAGCTATAGAGAAACCGAGGGTGAAATTCCATTGTGTTTCCACCATTATTTAAAAGCTAGGAACCGGGACATTATTAATATTGATGTTCCACGTCTTCAATGCAAGGTGTTATAGCTGCTCGGACTCTAGCTTTAAATTTCCCTAAGTTGTACAAGGACTTTACAAGCTTGGTTGGTAAATTATTTAAGGGGACCGAGTCATTTGTGCAACCGCATAAGTAGATTCGTGATTGTGATAAGATTTTTAATTTTTTTTTGATTGGATGATAGTGTTAAGAGAAAGCTTGCATCTTGGTATTTAAGTGTGGAAGCACGTAATTGGTAGGAAATTTTGGTTACTGAGGTTCACGAGGAGGAAATTACCATGGCTGACTTTAAGAAAATATTTGAAGTTAAGTTTATATCTAGGGCAGAAAGGGAAGGGATGCTCGAAACGACCTCCATCAGGGCGAAATGACCATGAAGAAGTATATAAATAAGTTTAATAAAGTGGCAAGGTTTGGATTTGAGCTAGTGGACACTGCATCAAAGGAAGCTATGAATTTTGTGAAAGAATTGAATTCTCCATTAAGGGAATTAGCACTTAGTCAGATTCCTATGGGAGTGACATTCGAGAGCTTAGTGGAAGTTGCATTATTGAACATTGTTGTCGTTGGAGTTTCTACAGGGAAGTTAAAGAAGGATACTTGTCTAGAAACGTAAGGATGGTGGAATTCAGAGCGGTCAAGTTAAGAAACAAGACGTTAAGTGTAAAAGGTGTAATATAAAAGGACACGATGTGAAAGACTGTAGGATCAACGTCTCAAAGCAAGTGCTATAGTTGCAACCAGATTGGGCATACAAAAGGAGAATGTTCGAATTTGGCAAGAAAATGAATGTTTATTATTGATTTTTTTTTGATATTTTATGATACGAGTTTGTACGCTACGGATACACATACACGACGTGCATGTTATGGGTACATCATTTATGTTATGTGATATGTGAGTGTACAAATTTGCATTTATTCGTCCTTTTGGAATTTTGAGGATGAAATTCTTTAAAGAGGAGAGAATGTACTACCCCATAAATTTGAGGACGAAGGCTACGCAAAGATATCAATCATTTGAATATTTGAGAATCATGGAAGGATTGCCTTTTTAGACCAGCGAGGATTAAGAGGCTAATTCAGGGATTTCTAGGGCAAGGCGACTTGATTGGGTGAGTGGGAATCATCTTCTTTGATTATAATGCCTATATGCCAGTATATCATTCTATAATTTCTGTTAGGTTAATAATTGAATATATATATATATATAATACGTAAATTGAATATATTGTGGTCATCTGAAATATAGAAAAGTTAATTACACTAAAGTATTCCTCGAGTAACGATTAGAATGATTAAATTGGGTTAATTATGTTTAGGTGTTCAAATAGTTTAATTTGGGTAAAAAGAATAATATTTCTATTAAGTTTAATTGGGTAGGAATATGTAGTACAATGTCCTAAAGATGTAGAAAACTTTTAAAATCGAAAACATAAAGTTCTGGACAAAATTTGGTGAAGATTGGTGGAGGAAAAGCTTTAGGCCGTAGGCAAAAAACTCTGGCAGAAGTGTACACCTATCCACCAGTGTATACCACACCAGTGCATCAGTTTAATCTGCAAGTGCAAGTTGAACCTTGGCCTGTTTAGTGTCAAATCGAATAGCGACTGTTAATTGTTTTGGTTTCTATGCAATGTAAGGATCTCATATGATGTCCATATGAGTGTTTACCAAGTGTTGTATAATATATTAGTATACATGTTTAGAACTGTATTCGAGTGTTAGTTTTGTCTAACTATTACCAAAGCATTCAGAAACTTGTCTCTATTTAACTAATTATCTATATTCATGTTGCGTTAGACTATGTTTATCTAGCATAGTTTTCGTTAATAATAAGTTTATGTTTAAGTGATTATGGTTAGGCTATGTCTACCTAATCATCGATCGTTTGTAGGTGTCTATGTTTAACTAACTTATACGTTGTGTGCTACCCTATGCTACATTATGATATCTTTGTCACGATGTATTTTAGGCCCACATATTATGTTTATTATGTCAAGCTAACTTTGTGGGTGCAGGTGAGATAGGTTAAGGTACGTCTTTGTTTAGATGTTGTCTTTATATAATGTTATGCAAACATATCTGCAGTATATTCTTAGTAGCGTTTTGCACTCACCAAATTCATGTATGACCCTCTCCTTTTATGTTCCTTTTTGTTTATGTATTTGTAAGTTATGATGGCAGTCTTGAGTGACGTTGACGGTGCAGATGATGGCATTGCTTAGTATATAATGTGTTGTATTTATCACTTGGTAGTATTAATATATGATGTACTGATGTATATGGATTTGGATTTGATCATGTGTACTGGGATATGATTTGATATTTGTTACATATATTATGTTTGTTTCCTTCTGCTATGAGATTCTAAAATTTTAAGTTAGTTCATACAGCTCTTTGTATATTGTATGCTAACAACAATGATCCGCGGTTTTCGTTCGTTTACATATGAGGGTCAAAAATGATGGATTATTACAATAATAAACATAACCCTTGTCTCATTTCTTCATTTTTGTTTAATTCTACTCAAAAATAAAATAAAAGCTTAGAAAGCACGCTAATGGTGATGGCTTAAAAAAAGAGTAAATAAGAAGAAGAAGAAGAATAAGAAGAAAACACAAGCCAAAAAAGGGATTAAAACAAGGTTATTTAATGATCAAGGTGTAATTCCCTACCCTCATACCCATGCAACTAGAGAGTAAAAACTGTTTTAGAGCACAAAGAATGAGATACTATATGAGCGCTCTATCGTACGCATTCCTTTAGGCCAACATTGACATGTCTTCTTAATACTAAATACAACTCAATACATGCATCTCGTCTTGGCATAAAGTAATGGCACGAAGGAATTTCGCAAAACAGAACGACATAAGCACATACACAAGAAATATCTCAAACATGCAGCTAATAAATATATCATATATATAATAGGTTCCATAACAAGGTCTATAATATCTCACATGAGACTACATCATCATTAGTCATATAGACAACTGCCATACTAAGGGAAACACATACAATACATAAGTAGGTAATATATAGGAAAATCTTCTAACACCCGCTGCACACTCTGATAAGACCTGCAAGCTCTCAGGCCACCTGATTAAGAGTACCTATGAGTTATTCATAGGGAAAATAACATGCAAGTCAGACTAGGCGTTGTATAAGCGATATTCTTTATCCAAAATATAATATAGTGCACAACAATATAACATGCCAATCATAACATAGTCGGCCTACTCCATAAACGTTAATTTAGCCGTAATCCAGACTATGAACAACATAAGGGTTTTACATTACATACATATAAAGCATGTAAACAAAGGAACCATACCAAAACCTACTCTTCTCCTGCTAAGATAGAGTTAGCACAATAATAATATGATATGTTCCTATTTGGCACTATATGATGTGTTCATCCAATATACCCATCAAACATAGTTAGGTGATGTCACACACTCGTAATCTACCACCAATCTAGATTACATAATGGTAATACACATGTTAAGCTCTAATGTGTGCACCTATTCAGTTATAAGTTGTCAAAACATGTATAATTATCATTATTTCTATAGCATAACAATACCAGAAGATGAGTACAGAAAGGGAGAAAATACTCATTACATTGTGAGCATCCCACATGGTCTCTTTGTTACCCCAAATAACGCTCTAATTAGCAAAATCTCGTATTTCCATCAATTTCATATATTCAATAATTTATTCTCAATGACGTCTTAAAGCCCGAGTAGCAGATCGTTTGATAGTGACATTAGCTTGTCACAAACCCGAGGTGCTACCCCACAGTCAATCAGTTGAGATGGATGTTAGCATTCTGGTATTAAATATGTCGAGTTTCCTTTTATTAATTTTAATCATAAATCGGCTATCTCGGTGGGATCTCACAAGAGCTCTTTCAATGTGAAATCATCTCGGAGTCTATCTCAACATACTCACTCATATAATAACAATAATCTCGTTATTATTACCATTCAACTCAAATCCCTTATGTCATGTAAGGGAAAGTTTGAATATATAAAGTGAGCACATGAGTAAACATCAACAATAAGAGATCTGTAATAAAATCAATAATATTCATCACATATAAAAGGTAATCAAAGAGTCCAATTCATCTTATTCGCCTTTTCCAATATTGGGTAGTTGCCTCGCTTGTAACAAATTTGGGATTTATCCCCTACTTTTTTCCTCTCATATTAATCATGGAATTTATTTCTTAATAAATAAGAGATTTATTATTAATCTCATATAAAATCATATTTCCAATTTTTAAATGAAAAGTAACTTAAAACATATTTTCAACTAAAATATTACTTTTCATAAATCCATTACTAATTGGATATTTAATTTGGAATTCTAAAAATCCAAATATACATTATTTTCAAAACTCTATAATTAGGTAATATATCAAAATTAATTTTTAGATTTATAAACCATTAATTAACTTCTCATATGAATTTCCCATTTTTATACCATTTTAACTAAATTTGGGAATTTAATATTTATTTATATTTCTAAGGAGAAATTTACCAAAATCTATAACTGCTGGTAGCCATAATAGTGGGCAGACTTCTATCACAACTATGAATGTCGGAAGCCACACGGAGAATTCCATTACAAACTTATCGTTAAAATTTACCCTCATTTGTTATCTTATTAAATTTTCAATTTCTAAATATTAATTATAATTTGGACAAAAGGTAATTTTCACAAATGAGTTTACATTTTTGTATGTACTTTGAAAAAAAATTAATAATTGAAATTTCATTACCAAATTTTATTTTTAAAAGCCCAATAGAAAATTTCATATAATTTGTTAATAAATAAATTTGCTAACCCCAAGTATGTGAAGAATAGGACGACTTCAAAGTGAGGCCTTGTCGAGGCTAACCAAAGTCATTAAACCGAAGTATACATCATGTTGGTTTTGAGTTTAGTCTCTGTCAAAATAGAGATCTCGAGGCAATATGAAGGTCGATGTTCGAATCAATATGCATGGCAGAATTCAAATCACAAGTTCAAGGAAATTCAATATGTTATGCAAGTCACTAGTCCAAGTCAATCAATATACAATGTTAAACGAATATGCAAGTCATAGTCTAAATTAAGTCAAAAAGGCTATGTCCATATTTAATTTCTCAAATCCTTATGTGTACAATTGTTGAAGTGCTACAATAGGCAATATCCCCAATTCAATTCAGGGCATGCAAAGTTTAAGAAGTAAGAAATGAGAAGAGAGAAATCGGCCTCTTCCACAAAGCCCCTAGATCCATATTTATCGGGTTCGGCAAGTGACGGACTTCGGCATCCATTGGCTTCGGCATTAGCACCGCTGTCGATCATCATGGTTGATACTCTATCGGCTTCGACATTAGCATCATCGCTGAACATTTAGTTAGCATTCTTTTATTCACATAGAAAAACTTCGGTATTGATTCAATAGGGTCGATACTCAGTATTTCTAAACTCGACGTTGATAATTTCTTCTTCGTCGATCAACTTTCATTACCACCACACATTAACATTGATGAAAGGCGACATTAGTAAAAGCGTCTTCGACAATCCTTTTGGACATATTGATGGTTCTCGGCATGAATATCGATGATGACGACTCCATCTCTTGAGACCATTTTTGATTGATGGTTGGCGGCATTGAACAGCGGCGACATTGATACTTAGTAGCTTACTAAATGCGGCATTAAATGCACTTGTTGATATTGACGGCGACAGTCATCAACATCGCATGTATGGTGTATGTTGTCTCCCAAGCATGTTCATCAGAGTCAACGTTGTAATAGTGTTGAACCTCGACATCTTTTTAACTTGTATTTTCCTTTATAAGGTAGTTTCGATGAGTAGCTATGTTGGGATAGAAAACACCATTAGTACTTAATAACTCTGAACATAAGCAGCATTAAGAATGGTTGACTTTGGCAACGTCGACATTGATAGGATATGACTTCATTCAGCATTGCTTTGGAAATCATGAGTCTCGACATCAATCATGCTACTATTCGGCAGTCGTCATGACTCATGGAAGATGACGTTCACAGTTCGTATCTGGCCTTTATCGAGGCTAATGAAATTTATGTGGCATCGATATTCTTCAGTGCTATTTCCATGAATGTCTTCGACGATGATGATAGTAATAACATTTGACCCTAGTGTAAAAAAAACCGTTGACTTTTCAAGTCAATATTCTCGGCGTTATTCTTTTTCCTACCTTTTGGTCTCCTTGTGCTGATATATCCATTCATTTGAATCAAATCCAACGGCACCCATTTTCTTACTTCTCCATATAAATATGCAAGCTTCTCTTGCCTTTCTCCTTTACCTGTAATTTCAAAAACTTGAACAAACAACTAAATTCTCAAAATTAACTGCAAGCATGAGCTCTTTAATATCAATTTTCTACACTAAGGTACGACTCCTGTCTTAATTAACCTATATATATATATATATATATATAAGTTTTTCATGAATTTTATATTGAAATCGCAACTAGGGTTTTGCTCAAATTCTATTACCTTTTGAAATCAGTAGTCGAGTTTGATTATTTTGTCCTAACCCAAATTTTGTTGTGAATTGATGTTATTAACCTTTCATAATATTGGATCAGTTGCTTAGTGGTGTTAACTTAGGGATTTAGGCAATTTCTATTTTATAATGAAATGGGTAGCATGTAACGACCTGAAATTTTCAACCATTCGCATCCATACATGTCGGATTTGAATTGCTCAAAATATCATATTGTTAATTTGAATTTGGCAAAACTCAGCATATACAGTAAATAAAATAATCACAGATCACAGACACAGAGTAATATAACAATAATGCAGCGGAAGCAAAAGAATAGTAGTTCATGAAGCTACTATATATATATAACAGAGTTAAACAAGGTACAACAAAAGTCACGAGTACATAGATGTCTCAATACAATAATCACATACAAGATCTGAATGCATCACTGGGATCGACTGAACAACTGATAGCAGAATCAATAGATAGTTGGGTCTCCAAGCGAAGCTCCAACTTCAAAGGTGAGTCTCGAATACTGGTGCACTCAGTCTGACCCGAGCGTAAAGCAAAACACAAAACACTCGAGTCAGGATTAACATTCTTATATCAATAAATCCAACTCAAGTGAAATAACAACAGAAAATACAAGTAACTCGAAGGATGTTTGGGATAACCATCCTCTAAGGATCCGTTAAACTATTTATATATAGTAGTGTATGCTAAGTAGATAATGCCTATTAGTAATATAAAGTATCAAAATAGCGTTAAGGCGTTACCATTATCCCCCTTAACACATTTTATATAAGCGTCATAGTCTATACAGCACTGTAAACTCCACCGTAAACTAGTGGGCTATCAGGGAGTACTCCATAGGTATAACACGAAACAAATCATAGTGGTCACACATAGGGATACGAGTATGACAAGGCACATGAGGCAATACCCAAGGTAGTGAAACTACCATTTGCCTGATCCGGACTGGTGAGAACGCATCGCCGCAACGATCGCAACACCGCGAAACAACACTCCCAATTCAAGGGTGCGCACCAATCAAAACAAGTAATGAGTAGTTTACGAAGAAGTGTGTCCGCTAGAGGCAGCTAACCTCATTGGCTCGGCACGGCTCTTGTTTAAGTCATTTCAAGACACAAGTGTCAAGGCTATCCATTATCGTTCTCTTTCTTCAAATCATCAATGTACATCATTCCAACCACTTCATTCTGGATCACACTCCGCGTATAATAGTTATTAAAGTGGTATTCGGTTTAGACAGAGAGTATGTCCCTAACCGATCCTGGTCTCTTCAATAACTTCGTAATTATTACACTGATTGGTCATTTAATAATTCTCAAAAAATCAAATCAATTTCACTTAGAATTCGAAAGCCAACATTCCATTTGACTTTCTATATCAATTTCCATTTCAAAACCAAATACGATATCATTTCCATTTCAAATATATCCATTTACAAAATCTTAGTACTTCAAAGTTATAACACTTTCTAAATCAAACACTTTGGAAATCATAATACTTTGGAATTCAAAATTTAGAAATCATAATGCTTTGGAATCAGAACACTTCCCACTTAACCATTTAAATATAAATAATAGTATATATAATAAAATAGTTTATAATTTAAAATAGTTTATATAAAAATAGTTATAATTTGAAATAGTTTATATTAAAAATAATTTATATTAAAATAGTTTATATGAAATAAATTTATAAAGTAACATATATAAATAGTTTTAAATATAATTTAAAAATACTTTATATAATAAAATAGCTTCCTCAAATTTCACAAATCGATTCAAATTAACTCGACTTCCAAATTCAACTTAATTCAATCTCAATTCATAAATTTCAACTCGATTCAATTTCTCAATAAATCATTTCGAATTATAACGATTTCAAATACAGATTTGAAACACAAAATAAACCATTAAATTTCAATATATTTCAAAGCTTTAAATATTCCACATTTCAAAAACTAAATTTGATAATTCCATTTATATCTCAATTTAATTTCATTACATTTAGTTTCTGAGATATTTCTTTAATCATTTCAATACATCTAAATACAACTTCAATTTACAAATTTATATAAACAAAATATCCCATTTAAATTTATATAAGTTTGAAATATTCATTTAAGCCACTTTTTAATCAAATTCAAGTTATAAAACATATCTTAAAATTTCAAATTTAATAGATTTCAAAATAAACTTATTTAAGTATAATTCTTAAATAATTAAGAATTCCAAATCAATTTCAAATTTATCTTTCAACCTGAAACATTATAAACTCTATATTTGAAAATATAAATTTTACAAAAATACTTAAAAATATTTTATATTGATTCAAATCAACTTTATTAAATCAACTTCAATAAATCTTTAAAATCAATATTTATTAAAACCATATATTTCTTTTCAAAACCATAGAAATCATTTTTCAAAATATTTATATATGGACCAACGGTGTCTGTATAAAATTTTCTATCCTATGGTCAAGTGATACGGATATTTATCATTTCAATCTGCAATTTAAAATATATACGAGTATATATCATTTCAACCCGCAATCCCAAATTCAATTCAATGAAAATCGCTTGGGTTTATCATTTCAACCCATAACGATTTTCTCCTATTCTATAGATCGTTCGGGTATGTATCATTTCAACCCATAGTGATTCTATACTAACAGGGAACTTGCAGAGTGATAACAGATATGATAATAATATAACAGGCATATATCATCAACATAAATAACAGATAATGGTGTCAGATGTCACAAATGAACTGATACAGGTAATAACATATATATAACAATGTAAATAACTAACAGCAGCATATTTCAATTGCCGTTTTAATTGAAATCAAATTTAATATATATAAGAACGTAAATCGTGAGTGATTGCTCACCTTTCGAGGCTGGAAATGAACGAAAAATGAGATGAGTTATGTATCCAAAGCAAGGTGAGATGTGCACGAATTTGATGTCACAGCTGATAACAGAAATTGATGAAAACCAATCAAATCGATTTTGATAAAATCGAAAGGATATGTAAATTATATTAATATTTCCCATAAAACAGAAACTAAATTTTAAAAATACATTTTTATCGATATATCTACATATTACGTTTATAAAAATCATCATATACCTTAACACACGGTACTATATACTTATATACACCACTATATATATTGTAACTTTGTAACTCACATATACAATATTTCTAAAAATGTAATACATATTATAAACAAAGATATATCCACACACATATATATATAAGCACCAGTCTGACCATATATATATGTATACACCCACTATTATGAAATATTATATAATACTATAATGTATAAAAATTTAAATTCAATAATACAAAACCCAAATAAACTCACTTAAACTACATATATAAATTAACGTAGACTCTTTATGAGTATAGCTAAGATATAAATCAATATTAAGTATGCTTATCAACCGGAAGTATAAAAAGAAAACAAAACATAGGTAAGTTTACATAATCTAACATAACTTGAACATAACTATAAGTAAAACTATCCATACAACATACCCTAACCTGAAATATGTATTCTCAACTACCAGTTTTAAACACCTTCATCTCAAAATATGTGTATATACATATATAAACAGTAAATACGAAACAAGAGAAAACAGATTATAAAAATACTATTATAAAATAAATATATACGTATATCAAAAATCAAATTCCAGTATAGGTACTTTGTTAAATATATATATCTATATAACTCACCGACCACATATATAGCTTAGTATATATTTCCCAACCGAATTATATATATACGTGCATAAATGAACTTTGAAATATATACCATACTTAACTAAAGTACAAAATACCTATATATAAATCTTATAACAAAATGTAAACTATTATATCTGTAAACCTTCAACATACTACTAAACTCAATATAGTTATAAATATATATATATATATATATATTACTGTAAACAAATCAAATGTAGACACAATTAGTTCATAAAATATAAAGTACTATAACAGTCTTATAACTTGCAAATATATACCTGTATCAATATATACACATATTTATATATCATCATAACTTTGTAAACCACAAATAAACTATACAGCCAAAATATATATATATATATATATATATATATATATATATGTACTCGAAACCAAACCCATGTATATCCCTATATATAAACTTATCTTGAAAATATATGAATATATATGACAACATATTACATAGCTCATAAATTTTTTTTACATACAAACATACCGACGTTTTAAAATATAAATACATAAACAGGCCTGTAAATATATATACGACTCGCTCAAACTGCATATATAAACTGACCTACAAGCTACATATATGTTACTATATTTTATTGGTAAATCGGCCAACCATATTTGAATAGATTTTTAAACAACAGATTTATAAACATATATAACCCATCCTTATATAACTTCGTACCAGTACCTTATCAAACAGCAGAGGGCTGCAAGCATAAGTAGCAAGGCAGGAACGGTTCGGTAGCAAGTAGGAGGTGGGAACAGCTGTGCTTGGGTGGTTAAGGGGAAGGGTTGTTCGGTGGCAGGAGGTTTCATGCGGGAAGGGGTTAGGCGAGGCGCATCTGGGGAAAAGTGGAGGCCAGAGTTCATGCGTTGATTAGGGAGCGGTTGATCTGGTGATAGGCAGGTTTGGTTTGGGTTTGCCATTCATTGGTGGACTCTGGTGAGATGTGAAGCAATAAAAGGAAGAGGAAGATGGGGAGAATACGAGCAGTTAGAAATATAAGTTTATAAACATATTATATTTTTTCTTTAAGGAAATGGAAGACAAACCGTAGAGCAAGGAAATGGCTGAATCAAATTCATATTGATTATAAAGAACAGAGGAAATAGAGAAACTTGAATGAACGAACCGAAAAGAAAAGGAAAAGGCACAACCAAATGTATCTGGGGAATGACAAAAGTCATAAACGTGAATTCAGAAAATAAATGTTAAGGACCATTGGTATTTCTGCAGTGGGAAAATGGGGAGACCCAAGGAAAAAGGGTTCAAAACGGATATCGGTACGACTGATCGGTCCATCGATTTCATCGTATTCCGAACTCCAAAACACAAAATTGAATATACCATAGAGATCAGCATGACGAGACGATCAAAACGGTATACAAATATCCGTGGTACAATCATCCTATCAAAAGTCGATATCGGTATCGAAATGCTGCAAATCTGTCAAAATTAAGATGAACGGAGCAATAGAATTCCAAATTTGATGAAACGAAATATGACGTCTCACTCGGAAGATGATTTACAAATTTTCTATAGAAAAATATTCGGGTTTGAAAAACATTTTTATTATCATCAAATATTGACTGAGTTAAATTGAAATAGAATTACACAAGAAAATAAACTTTCATATTATTAGATGAAAATTTACCAGTTGTTATATTAAAATAGACGTATTCCAAATATTAAATTTTTATTTCAAAATTTTATTGTTTAAAAATTCACAAAATTTCAATTAAATCTACAAATAAAACAAATAAAATTTATTAAAATTTATGGGTCGTTACACTCTCCCCCACTCAAAAATTTTCGTCCCCGAAAAGGAAGAAGGTAGGAGGATAAAAATACCAGAAAGAACGAATACATTTGAAATTCAAAATAAACAATAAATTTAAAACCATATAAATTTCAAATTAAACTAATTAATATTCAACATTTTGGTTTAATCCATTTGAGTTCACTTAAGTTAAATCAATCTATCTATTTCTAAATTCATTATCTTATTATCTAGTCATCCTCAATTAACAATTTCTAAATCATCAATTTGTATAATCATTTATTATACTCATATTTTATTCAACAAATTTATTTCCTTTATTCCAAATTATTATTATCTTTATTCCACTTAATATATCTTATCACATATATTTAAACCATATAAATTAATTTAAACCATATAAATTTCAATTTAAATTAATTTATATTCAATAATTGATTTTTAAATTCAAGGTATTTCCATAAATTGATCTAATTTCAATTTATTAATTCCTTCAAAAAAAATTTATTTGTCTCATCTATTATTTAATTAACATATTATTCTATTTATCTCCATTAACATCCTTATAGTAAAATTTAAGTGTATAACATTTATTATAACACTCAAATCTTTCCTTATAAAGTCATTTTATATTGTATATTATCCAATTACATTTTTAACTTCTGAATAATTTAGGTAAGTTATATTGAAATGTAATTGAGTATTATACAAGTAAAATTTTCTCATTCAGCTTATTTCAAGTTTAATATTTATTCAAAATCTTGGCTTTATTTTATACTTGAAATCACCCTTAACATAAATTTAAGAATTTGATTTCTGATTATCTTCAAACCATTTCATAGATAAATATATATATATATACCATATCTACCAAATCAAATCTAAAATCATGTATATATTGTAATTCAAATCATACCTTATGAAATTCAAATCAAATTTCACTTCCAAACAAAAGTGTAGCAATGCTACAGGATGGTCTCTCCACTCTGAAACTCGAAAATGAATGTCGATGATGCTACAGTCATCACCGAAATTATTTTCCAGCGACAAATGAGAAGAGTACCGATTTTAAACATTTAAAATTCTTTGAAAACCATTTCTATTCGAAAATGCTTTAAATAATATACACTTTAAACTTTAAAACCAAAGTTCGAAATCATCGGAAATTAAATTCTCAAATTTTTTATTTAAATTCATTTCAATTCCAAATAAATTTATAAACCAATGTTTATAAATTCATTTATAAATCAATAAATGATGATCAAATATTATCATTTCAAACAACCAATTTAATTAACTTATTAAATTCCAAAAAAAATTATACTTATATATAATATAATCATACAAATTTACTTCATTTACCAAATTTAAAAAAATAATATTGTGTCAGTTTGCTCTGTTCAAGTGTTTTGGAAATCATGTCGATAGCGTTGATCAGACGAATCGATCGAAAACCCAAATCAACATCAACAACTCAAACAACACAATATATATAAAACAACTTAATATTAATTACAAATACAAACTACACTCCCTCACTCGACAATTCCAGAATGGATTTCAAAACAAGGATAGAGATTCAAATTAGAGGAACTCTAATCAAATAGAATTTTACTAAGGAGATAGACTTGAATGGGAGATAAGGTGATTAAATTAGCGAAAGAGAAAAGGTGGATATACATATATAAATCGCAGGCGACCTTAACTGGGTCAACCGTGACTTCAAAATAAGATCGAGGTAGAATTCTAGAGCAAATCGACATTCGATCGCCAGAGATAGAATTCGAGTATAGCAGGAGATAGATAGCATTGTAAACCGAGGATACAGAAATTTTCGGTGAATCGATACCGATTGTAAAGGAGTTTCACCCCTTTACAAATCATTCAAAGATTGGCGAGACCGTCGATTTATTACAGAGATCATTCGAAGTGGAGTTATGGGATAATCCAGAATCAAGAAGACACGGATAGGGGAGACAAGAATGGACTTTGGAACCGAAGGGAACGTTCCAAAATTCAAAGAAAACCGAGTCAAAGAAGAAGGAATTCAAGCATAAACGAAAGTGATTCTGTAATCAAGTTTATTACATATGCTAAGTTTTGCCTAAAACCGGAGCTCTGATACCAACTGTAATGACCTGAAATTTTCAACCATTCGCATCCATACATGTCGGATTTGAATTGCTCAAAATATCAGATTGTTAATTTGAATTTGGCAAAACTCAGCATATACAGTAAATAAAATAATCACAGACACAGAGTAATATAACAATAATGCAGCGGAAGCAAAAGAATAGTAGTTCATGAAGCTACTATATATATATAACAGAGTTAAACAAGGTACAACAAAAGTCACGAGTACATAGATGTCTCAATACAATAATCACATACAAGATCTGAATGCATCACTGGGATCGACTGAACAACTGATAGCATAATCGATAGATAGCTGGGTCTCCAAGCGAAGCTCCAACTCCAAAGGTGAGTCTCGAATACTAGTGCACTCAGTCTGACCCGAGCGTAAAGCATAACACAAAACACTCGAGTCAGAATTAACATTCTTATATCAATAAATTCAACTCAAGTGAAATAACAACTGAAAATACAAGTAACTCAAAGGATGTTTGGGATAACCATCCTCTAAGGATCCGTTAAACTATTTATATATAGTAGTGTGCGCTAAGTAGATAATTCCTATCAGTAATATAAAGTATCAAAATAGCGTTAAGGCGTTACCATTATCCCCCTTAACACATTTTATATAAGCGTCATAGTCTATACAGCACTGTAAACTCCACCGTAAACTAGTGGGCTATCAGGGAGTACTCCATAGGTATAACACGAAACAAATCGTAGTGGTCGCGCATAGGGATACAAGTATGACAAGGCACATGAGGCAATACCCAAGGTAGTGAAACTACCATTTGCCTGATCCGGACTGGTGAGAACGCATCGCCGCAACGATCGCAACACCGCAAAACAACACTCCCAATTCAAGGGTGCGCACCAATCAAAACAAGTAATGAGTAGTTTACGAAGAAGTGTGTCCGCTAGAGGCAGCTAACCTCATTGGCCCGGCACGGCTCCTGTTTAAGTCATTTCAAATTTGACACAAGTGTCAAGGCTATCCATTATCGTTCTCTTTCTTCAAATCATCAACGTACATCATTCCAACCACTTCATTTTGGATCACACTCCATGTATAATAGTTATTAAAGTGGTATTCGGTTTAGACAGAGAGTATGTCCATAACCGATCCCGGTCTCTTCAATAACTTCGTAATTATTACACCGATTGGTCATTTAATAATTCTCAAAAAATAAAATCAATCACTTAGAATTCGAAAGCCAACATTCCATTTGACTTACTATATCAATTTCCATTTCAAAACCAAATACGATATCATTTCCATTTCAAATATATCCATCTCAAATATATTCATTTACAAAATCTTAGTACTTCAAAGTTATAACACTTTCTAAATCAAACACTTTGGAAATCATAATACTTTGGAAATCAAAATTTAGAAATCATAATGCTTTGGAATCAGAACACTTCCCACTTAACCATTTAAATATAAATAATAGTATATATAATAAAATAGTTTATAATTTAAAATAGTTTATATAAAAATAGTTATAATTTGAAATAGTTTATATTAAAAATAATTTATATTAAAATAGTTTATACGAAATAAATTTATAAAGTAACATATATAAATAGTTTTAAATATAATTTAAAAATACTTTATATAATAAAATAGCTTCCTCAAATTTCACAAATCGATTCAAATTAACTCGACTTCCAAATTCAACTTAATTCAATCTCAATTCATAAATTTCAACTCAATTCAATTTCTCAATAAATCATTTCGAATTATAACGATTTCAAATACAGATTTGAAACACAAAATAAACCATTAAATTTCAATATATTTCAAAGCTTTAAATATTCCACATTTCAAAAACTAAATTTGATAATTCCATTTATATCTCAATTTAATTTCATTACATTTAGTTTCTGAGATATTTCTTTAATCATTTCAATACATCTAAATACAACTTCAATTTACAAATTTATATAAACAAAATATCCCATTTAAATTTATATAAGTTTGAAATATTCATTTAAGCCACTTTTTAATCAAATTCAAGTTATAAAACATATCTTAAAATTTCAAATTTAATAGATTTCAAAACAAACTTATTTAAGTATAATTCTTAAATAATTAAGAATTCCAAATCAATTTCAAATTTATCTTTCAACCTGAAACATTATAAACTCTATATTTGAAAATATAAATTTTACAAAAATACTTAAACATATTTTATATTGATTCAAATCAACTTTATTAAATCAACTTTAATAAATATTTAAAATCAATATTTATTAAAACCATATATTTCTTTTCAAAACCATAGAAATCATTTTTCAAAATATTTATATATGGACCAACGGTGTCTGTATAAAATTTTCTATCCTATGGTCAAGTGATACGGATATTTATCATTTCAATCCGCAATTTAAAATATATACGGGTATATATCATTTCAACCCGCAATCCCAAATTCAATTCAATGAAAATCGCTTGGGTTTATCATTTCAACCCATAACGATTTTCTCCTATTCTATATATCGTTCGGGTATGTATCATTTCAACCCATAGTGATTCTATACTAACAGGGAACTTGCAGAGTGATAACAGATATGATAATAATATAACAGGCATATATCATCAACATAAATAACAGATAATGGTGTCAGATGTCACAGGTGAACTGATACAGGTAATAACATATATATAACAATGTAAATAACTAACAGCAGCATATTTCAATTGCCGTTTTAATTGAAATCAAATTTAATATATATAAGAACGTAAATCGTGAGTGATTGCTCACCTTTCGAGGCTGGAGATGAACGAAAAATGAGATGAGTTATGAATCCAAAGCAAGGTGAGATGTGCACGAATTTGATGTCACAGCTGATAACAGAAATCAGCTGATAACAGAAATCGATGAAAACCAATCAAATCGATTTTGATAAAATCGAAAGGATATGTATATTATATTAATATTTCCCATAAAACATAAACTAAATTTTAAAAATACATTTTTATCGATATATCTACATATTACATTTATAAAAATCATCATATACCTTAACACACAGTACTATATACTTATATACACCACTATATATATTGTAACTTTGTAACTCACATATACAATATTTCTAAAAATGTAATACATATTATAAACAAAGATATATCCACACATATATATAAGCACCAGTCTGACCATATATATATGTATACACCCACTATTATGAAATATTATATAATACTATAATGTATAAAAATTTAAATTCAATAATACAAAACCCAAATAAACTCATTTAAACTACATATATAAATTAACGTAGACTCTTTATGAGTATAGCTAAGATATAAATCAATATTAAGTATGCTTATCAACCGGAAGTATAAAAAGAAAACAAAACATAGGTAAGTTTACATAATCTAACATAACTTGAACATAACTATAAGTAAAACTATCCATACAACATACCCTAACCTGAAATATGTATTCTCAACTACCAGTTTTAAACACCTTCATCTCAAAATATGTGTATATACATATATAAACAGTAAATACGAAACAAGAGAAAACAGATTATAAAATATTACTGTAAACAAATCAAATGTTGACACAGTTAGTTCATAAAATATAAAGTACTATAACAGTCTTATAACTTGTAAATATATACCTGTATCAATATATACACATATTTATATATCATCATAACTTTGTAAACCACAATTAAACTATATAGCCAATATATATATATATGTACTCGAAACCAAACCCATGTATATCCCTATATATAAACTTATCTTGAAAATATATGAATATATATGACAACATATTACATAGCTCATAAAAAAATTTACATACAAACATACCGACATTTTAAAATATAAATACATAAACAAGCCTGTAAATATATATACGACTCGCTCAAACTGCATATAAAAACTGACCTACAAGCTACACATATGTTACTATATTTTATTGGTAAATCGGCCAACCATATTTGAATAGATTTTTAAACAACAGATTTATAAACATATATAACCCATCCTTATATAACTTCATACCAGTTCCTTATCAAACAGCAGAGGGCTGCAAGCATGGGTAGCAAGGCACGAACGGTTTGGCAGTAAGTAGGAGGTGGAACAGCTGTGCTCGGGTGGTTAAGGGGAAGGGTTGTTCGGTGGCAGGATCTTTCACGCGGGAAGGGGTTGGGCGAGGCGGATCTGGGGAAAAGTGGAGGCCATAGTTCATGCGTTGATTGGGGAGCGGTTGATCTGGTGATAGGCAGGTTTGGTTTGGGTTTGCCATTCATTGGTGGACTCTGGTGAGATGTGAAGCAAAAGGAAGAGGACGATGGGGAGAATATGAGCAGTTAGAAATATAAGTTTATAAACATATTATATTTTTTCTTTAAGGAAATGGAAGACAAACCGTAGAGCAAGGAAATGGCTGAATCAAATTCATATTGATTATAAAGAACAGAGGAAATAGAGAAACTTGAATGAACGAACCGAAAAGAAAAGGAAAAGGCACAACCAAATGTATATGGGGAATGACAAAAGTCATAAACGTGAATTCATAAAATAAATGCTAAGAACCATTGGTATTTCTGCAGTGGGAAAATGGGGATACACAAGGAAAAAGGGTTCAAAACGGATATCGGTACGACTGATCGGTCCATCGATTTCATCGTATTCCGAACTCCAAAACACGGAATTGAATATGACATAGAGATCAGCACGACGAGACAATCAAAACGGTATACAGATATCCATGGTACAATCATCCTATCAAAAGTCGATATCGGTATCGAAATGCTGCAAATCTGCCAGAATTAAGATGAACGAAGCAATAGAATTCCAAATTTGATGAAACGAAATATGACGTCTCACTCAGAAGATGATTTACAAATTTTCTATAGAAAAATATTCGGGTTTGAAAAACATTTATATTATCCTCAAATATTGACTGGGTTAAATTGAAATAGAATTACACAAGAAAATAAACTTTCATATTATTAGATGAAAATTTACCAGTTGTTATATTAAAATAGACGTATTCCAAATATTAAATTTTTATTTCAAAATTTTATTGTTTAAAAATTCACAAAATTTCAATTAAATCTACAAATAAAATTTATTAAAATTTATGGGTCGTTACATAGCATATCTAACCCAGACCCACAACTATTTAGACTCATGTTGAAATCGTTGTTTATTGTGCTACAAACTCGAAGTATGTTGCTAACCTAGTTGTTAATCCATTAACACAATATTTCTACACTGCACAAATAGGCCTTAATACTTGGTCGATATTGGTATGAAAACTAATATATTCTACGTTTATTTGTTAAAGAATGCGATGTACTAAGCCTAAAATTCAGTATCAATTTTGACTATCTCCATTCACGACGTCTTTAATGATGTCAATACAATGCTCTTCGGTGTTATTATTACACTTAAAATTAACAATATGTTATATTTCATCATTATTTTATCAGCTGATGTTTTTTATTTAACATTTGTATTGTGAATAACCTAGGGCACTGAAATCAATTAGATGCGAGATCGACCATTTTGGTCTTAGTTAACATCGATGTTATAATATTAGCATGATCCGCGATGTCGGCAAGAATCTTCATTAACCTATTATAGATCAAGATGTGATGTGATACCCTCTTATTGCTAAAAATTAGTGCATTCTAATTAGTTGCAGAGTTATCTAATTACAGTTGACATCATCACTTATTGATATATATTGACTTATGTGGTCGCCTTTCATCGATAGGTGTTATCTCTTGTCGTCGTCATTCATTGATGTTGGCAATTTTCATTACTTCAACTTTCTCTATAGCAGCAATGTTCATTACTACTTTGTGATACTTGTCGTCGTTATAACTCTTGACTTAGGTTTATTAATATTGTCTAACCACTACTAACTTTTGTCTTCATTACTTATTTGTGCTGGAAATTCACACAGAATTATAAATGTTGTTGTTATTAGAATGAGACGGCAATCGTCTGTATATTAATTAAAGTCGATGTTGCGACACTAGCATGTCCCACTACACTAGTAATACCCTTTATTAATCCATAATTTTGATATCTTACCATATTTTAGTGTTAGTGATTAAGGCGAAATATGAAAACTTCTCATTGTTAAGAGAAAACGTATACTAATTAAAGGCGACGACATTCAGTCATAGTCAATATTGCTTGCTTTTGACATTGATTTGTAAGGCCTTTATTTAATGTCTGCCAGTTCTTTGTTTATCGTTATTACTTCGTGATTACTTTTCATGTCATGAACTAAGTTTCATTCAACACGATTATTTACAGACCATCTTCTTTAACACACTATGAGCAATTTAACCAATTAGCCCATCGACGGACTACGATGTCGTTATTCATTGATGTCGATGACATTTATTACTTCATTGTTAATTATAATTGCAAAGCTTATTATCATTTTGAATCCTGAGTTCATTACATGTTTATTCCTACTCAACTTTTATGTTATTCTCTCATAGAGTTCTATTATTAAGATCAAAACTTAGATTTACTAACAAATCCTTCATATGCCATCTAAGGATTGTTCCCCTATTAGCTAATTCAAACTTTGTCATTTAGATAATGATAGATTATTTAGACAACAACATATCAATTTTTCCTATAGCATGAACATGATTATTTCTCAAGTTTAGAATAATATCACCTGGCAGGTTAATGGAAGGTCAACAAACCAGCATGAAGCTCACTAAGAAATCTAGCAAGGGGTCCCAATCTTCTCCCTTAGTTATCAAGAAAGAAGGCCATCTTTTGAATCCATTATATATAACAACCCAAGAAGAAGTGGATTCTATTCTTGGTCAGTTTGACATTACTGAAATAGAAGCCATTCCTGCAGGTCCTTCACATAGTATTAGCAATCCACCTGAGGGATACTTTGCCTTTACCATGGTACATATTTGGCATACTGGCTATCTTCTATTTCATGTTTCCTTCAAAGATATCTGGAGCACTTAGGCATTGCTCCCATCCAATTCCTACCCAATTCATACACATACTTGACTTGCTTAGAGGTTCTGGCCTAGAAAGCAGGGCTCCCTTCCCTCAGTGCTAAAATCCTCCATCCTATAGCAATCCCTGCTAAAGTTGGTATCCGACCAGATTCTCAACTATACCGCATTCGTCCTTGTTGAAAAAGCATGGTCTTGAAGGTGTTAACAAAGCAAGGGAATGGGAGACTCAATACTTTTTCGTCAAATGTTCTCCTAACAATAGAGGAGGATGCTCATCGGTGATGGGAAAATCAGAATCATTTACCTCAAATTCTTCAATTCAACTCGATGCTGCTGATAAGTTTTAATACAGCTAAAAATGGAATTTCCAACATTATCAGCTTACAAACTTCATTTTTGTTTTAGGTTCATCTGCTCTTATTATCGCTCCCAAAGAAATAAAGGTCAAAGAAAAAGTTTCAAAAAAGAGAAAAAGTTTCAAAAAAGAGAAAAAGTAAAGATGAAGTCCTGGCTTCGTCCCAACTCACTAAGACTATCTCCTTTAAAGATTTCATCGCTCAAGCCATCAAAGAATCAGATGAAGATGAAACAGGTGATGATGTTTCTATTGACGCTCCATTTTCTCCTCAAGATAAGAGGCTTAAATTTACGGGTGACTTCACTCCCTTTATCATAATAAGATGGAGCACATAAACATTGATCCAAGTCCTGAAGCAACTTATTTAGGCAAAGCTCCGGAAAAGCCCACAGAGGTTCAAACTGAGATATCCAAGGAGGCTCCAACCGCCAACCCCTTCTTAATATCACATTCCCTACTTCTCTAATGTCTACCAGCCGCATGTGCGCTAAACTCGGTCTAATTCTCTCTCTAGACAATCTTCTTCCTTCGAGGACTCAAACTCGAACTTCATCAATGAATTTTGAAGATCTTGCACAGTTGGTTATTCAATCTCCTTCCCTTTCTTCTCTCAGATCATCGCAACCTCTGGTTTACTTTAATGACCATCCTTTTCTTATTCTCAAACAACTTATATCGGTACGTTTTCATGCTCAATCGGTACGTTTTCCTCCTACAAGGAGCCTCTTAGGGACCTTCAAATGAAGTACTTGAGATTAAAGGAAAAGTTTCTTTGCTCCAAAATGACATCATCGATATTGGCATGGTAAGAGATGATGCGATCTTAGAAAAAGGCAAACTTGCTTCTTCTCTTGAGGAAGAAAGGAAAGCCACGCAACTATTAGAAGAGAGAGTGATAAACTTCGAAGCTGATCTCGAGTTATTCAACAGACTCAAAGTAGATCTGGAGAAGATGATCGAAGAAAACTCCAAGCTTGCCAAAGAAAACTCAGAACTAGCCAAGAAGAACAAACCATTAGAAGATCAACTTCAAAGAAAATATAATATCCTAGATTATCCAAATAACATCATCATTGATGCTAAGAAAAAGGTCACCTCCTTTCTTGACATAACCCTTCCCAAGATCATTGAAAAATGTTATGAAGATGCTCTGTATGTGGCATATGTCAACAACATCAAGAAATTCCCAGATCTGGATTTCCCATCTCTTCCTGCCTTGTATGAAAAATGCAAGAGGAAATTCAGTCTTAGAATAAAGAATGATAAGAAGGCTCTTGTTGCGGAGTTCCCTGCCGAGGAAGAAATTGATTCTGGAAAGTGGTTATCATTCGACAATGTTGTCATTGATGAAGAGGAAGATAATGATGATGATGATGATGACGACGATCATGATGATGGAGACGATCGTGATAATCATGATAATTGTGATGGTGGAGGTGATGGGGTGGGATTTTCTAGAGATCCAGGTGAAAGGATGGACCTGGTGAAGCTGATTTAGACTCAACTGCCCAAGATGCTAAAGCTTCCGACTTACCGGATCTTCAAAAAAACGATTCTCTTAAGATAAGCAGCGTTTTTTGAAAACAAGGAGCCAAGAACAAAGGAAAAATACCTTCGTCATCGGTTCTTCTTTCTTAGGTATATGTCACTTTATTCAACTGTGTTAAATTATGAAATAATTTTTTGCTAACACATCGATTATTTTAGTTAAGAAGAAAATTGAATACTGCTATGAAACTATACTTAAAAAGAAACAAATGGAAATTAATCGATGAAACAAAGAAATGGATAAGAAAATGAAAGATTATAATGAATTGTCTAAAAAATATAAGAAACTTGTTAACAGTGCATCGAAGTTAAGATTCTTCAAGGAAAGAGAAATTGCTCCACGGAGAAAGCATATCATCATCGGGAAATACTCATTAAGGAAAATTTTGAACCAATAACTCTCTTCTGGATGCTAATTGATGACAGGAATACCCTGGTGGAGTTTCTGTGCAAAGCTTGTTGTAGGGGTAATTTTTTCGATTAATCATACTTAGGTGATAACTGTGGAAGTTTGCTTCAACGCTTTCATTGCAGATATTTAGACTAGTATGGGTCCGATCCCCATCCCGGGTTGTGTTGGAACCTTCCTAAAGTGGCATCCATCTCGCTTTCTTTTAGCTCTCTTCTTCCAGAAAAACTCAAGTTCGATAAGAAAAGATTCATTTCTGAAATGTATAAGAAATTGATTTAGTATGAACCAAATGTTTGTAATATTCAACTTGGTTCATTTACAAATTTTACTATTTTAGTTTCTTATACTTAGTTTAATTTCATTTCAGCATGTTGTTTTAGAATAAAAACCTCATGCGCAGTTGGGTTCCCAAGGGCCTCTTGAGTAAATTTGTCAATTTAAAGAGAGATTTTATGAAAATATTTTGATTTTCAGAACATCACAATTGGCAAAGACATTGCTTCCTTAGAGATTTACAAGAAGTCTGAATGCATTACCCTCATTTCTGCTTTGGCTTTCTAGGTGATGAAAAGGACGAGTTGCTTAGTGATATCCGATCTTGTCATACCAAAATGATATGTGGTTATGATAGTCCCCCAGTTAGGGAGTGGGATTATCGTCGGTTCCGTCCCATTTACACCCTCGGAAGAAATTAAGGCCTTATTTGATTCTATAATTATGTTGTCTGCTAAGTCATTTGAAAAAGTTAAAGCTGCAGTCTTGGGACTCTGAATGTTGATTAAATGATTTTGAAAACAGAAATGTGATTTATTCTTAATTTTTGTATTACTTGTGAACTCTGCTCATTATTAATAGAAAAGTATGTTTTCATATATTAATTCTCATCTCCTTTATTCTTTCTAGGAGACTCAATTAGTGCGTGCATTTGATTCTCTAAATGCTTCGTGAATTATTGAAATTGAGGATAGGTTGCTTGCTTATGTGGAAGAAAAATGATCATCTCGAGGCCACTTAACTTTGCGATTCCCGGATAATTCGATAGCGCAACACTGGCACAAAAATTACTTTATATTGAAATTGACATTTAGGACTTATAAGAAAATGACTGCTTGTATTAAGAAGCGGTTTAAAAAAAGGGAGAAAGAGCTTCGGCCATTAAAAGAGAGAACTTACTCAATTTTCAAGCCCGGTCCTTCATCGAAGCTGTCGCGGAGAGTAAACGATCTTAAAGTGGACTTAATAGAGAGTCAACTTCACTGTCAATCACTGGAGCTTATTACAAGTGAGGGCGAAGTTGGTCTCCCTACCCCTACTCCAAGAAGAATTACTAGATCTCGTTCTTCAAAGAGCCAAGAATTCCCTACTTTCTAAACTCGCCTCTGGGTATAAGTAATGAAATAATATCATCATGGAGCAAAAAGGTCAAATTCATGGTCATACAATATTTTGGTAAGAAATGGAATAAGAAAGTTTCTCAACGTATAAGCGAATACGAGAGCAAAGTTAAAAGGCTTGAGCATGAGAGATATACTTTCAAACAAATGATCAAAGAGTTGAATAGCACATTCAAAACTTTACGAGGAGCCAATAAGATTCTCCAAAACACTCTGAATGTCCAAATTACTTCAATTGATGATGCTGATACGGTTCGGAAAAAGTAAAAGAAGTTCAAAGAATTCGTGGAAGTTGTTTTTCTCCATGTTGTTGACCCCAAATTTCCCATGATTTAGAGGAGACTGCACAAAATCTTGAGCTTCAGTGATAATTTGCTAGCTTTTTTCCCATTTGACTTTTGTACCTGCCACTTTGTATATAATGTATTAGATTATAAATAAATTTACAATTGAATGAAGGTTACCTCAAATATAAGGTATATAATCATGAATTGAATTCCGATATTAATTTGAAATTGCTTTCACTTTTCCATATTTTAGCTTTTTGATGTGTAGATTAACTTTCTGCTTGCTTTGAAAATCAAGAATTTTGCTGATTGAGCTTGATTTAAACATCTGGTAGTTTACTTTAGTAATGGAGATTCTCGTTAAATTTTGAGTTGAAAACCATCTTAAAGAAGCCCCAAAACTTAATTTGGAATTTGAAGAAGACTAGAAACCCAAACTTAATATAAATAATAGTAAAACAAAAATCTATATTTGAAAGAAGACCAGAAATTCATATTTGGTAAAGACCAAAAATTCATATCTATAAATTGTAGAAGAAGACTAGAATCTATTATCTAGTGGTTAAGAATTGCGTTTGTTGAGAGACATAAATAACCCATATTTGATGGACCTTCCTTTATAAAAACTTAATTTGATTTGAAGCACTACTTGGACCTTGATTTTGATCGACTTAGGAGCACTACTTGGCTCTGATCAAGATTGACTTGGAAGCGCTACTTGGCTCTGATTTTGATTGATCTTTCTCTTGAAGATTTCAAGCTTTACTAAGGCCTTTAATGGCTGGCATTTAAGGCTCATTGTGTCCTCCCTCTAAGCGGCGCTTTAACCAGACCACATAGGTAGGGGTTTAAGGCTTTGCTGATTCTTTAATGAGACCTTTGATGACGGCACCAAAGGCTTACCTGACCTCCCTCTAGGAGATGCTTGAGGCCTTTGATGATGGCGCTGAAGGCTTTCCTAGTGCTTTAGTGAGGCCACATGATGGAAGGCACTAAAGGCTTACCCAACCTCCCTCTAGGAGGCTCTTCAGTGAGGCCTTTGATGGCAGGCACTGAAGGGTAAAGGCTATTGATGGCCGAGACATCTTGTGGTCAAGCCTTTGATGGTTGCGGCCTTTTATGGTCAGGAGCTCTTACGGTCAAGCCAATGATGGGTGGGGCCCTTGATGGTCGAGAACTCTTACGGTCAAGCCTTTGATGGCTAAGGCCATTGATGGTCGGGACCTCTTATGGTATGGCCTTTGATGGTTGGGACCTTTAATGGCTGGGAGCTCTTGCGATCAAGCCTTTAATGGCTGCATAGATACACTTATTTTTTTCAGAAGAATTTTTTTGATAATTGGCTTAACATCTTTGTACAATCTGATTGAGTTTTCCTTGCCTTAGAAAATTGATGATCATTCTTTCTAAGCTTCGGCATTGATTGCTATCATGTCTATTTGCAAGATGATAGTGACAATATGACTTTCCATGATTTCTTTTGAATTTAGATCTCTTTTTTTGTGAAGGCTAATAGTGAAGCTCATCCTTAGTCAGGAAATAGATGTTCTCAAGAGAAATGGTGAGAATGCGATCATTTGGAAGCCATAACTTAGCGATTAGCCCTTTTAGCTGATGCTTAGCTCTTTTGTTTCCTACTTTAGATTCCTCATAAGGGTTGAACTTCCTTTTTAAAGAGCTTGGTTCTTCATTTGTCTTGTAAGATTGATCGAGCATAGTTTCCCAGTTTTTAGTGAAATGATAAAAGTCCTTTTTTATCTTATTTTTCTCGGAAGATCCTTGTTCGGAGAACTTAAAACAATTATCTAACATGGCTAAGAACAAATTAATTTATGCAATTAATTGGTGTTGAGAATCAAGGGTGTTTTGGCTTTGAATGGGATATTCTTAGTAGGGTCAAGTTCTCTAAACCCTAAATATGCAAGCTAGGGTAGTTCCACTTAGGGTTTTAACGAAATTGAAGGTTTGAGCCCTCCTTCTAGCACCAAAAATGTTAGAAAATAAATTTGCTAACCCAAAAAGTATGTGAAGAATAGGATGACTTCAAAGTGAGGCCTTGTTGAGGCTAACCAAAGTATTCAAATCGAAGTATACATCCATGTTGGCTTTAAGTTTAGTCATCGTCGATTTAGAGATCTTGAGGCAGTATAAAGATCAATATTCAAGTCAATATGCATGGTAGAAATCAAATCACAAGTTCAAGGAAATTCAATATGCTATGCAAGTCACTAGTCCAAGTCAGTCAATGTACAATGTCAAACGAATATGCAAGTCATAGTCCAAATCAAGTCAAAAAGGCTATGTCCTTGTTTAATTTCCCAAATCCTTTTGTGTACAATTTTTCAAGTGCTACAATAGGCAATATCCCCAATTCAATTTAGGGTTTACAAAGTTTAAAAAGTAAGAAATGAGAAGAGAGAAATCAGCCCCTTCCACGAAGCCCCTAGGACCACGGCAAGTGATAGTCTTCGGCATCCATTGGCTTTGGCATTAGCAGCTTCATCGATCATCAAAGTTGATACTCTATCGACTTCGACATTAGCAATGTTATCGAACATCAAGGCTAGCATTCTTGTATTCACATAGCTAAACTTCGGCATTGATTCAATATGATCGGCACTCCGCATTTCTAAACTCGACATTGATAGTTTCTTCTTCATCGATCAACTTTCATTACCACCACAAATTAACACTGATGAAAGGCGGCTTTAGTAAAAGTGTCTTTGGAAACCTCTTTAGATGTATTAATGGTTCTCGGCATGAATATCGATGATGACAACTCCATATCTTGAGACCATCTTTGATTGATGGTAGTGGCATTGAACAGCGGCGACATTGATGACCCTCGACCTTAATAGCTTACTAAATGCGGCATTAACTGCACTCGTGGATATTGATGACGATATTCATCAACATCACATATTTAGATGTACGGTGTCTCCCAAGCATGTTCATCAGAGTTGATGTTGTAATAGTAATGAACCTCGGCATCATTTATAACTTTTTTCCCTTTATAAGGAAGTTTCGATGAGCAGCGACATTGGGATGGAGAACACCATCAGTACTTAATAACTCTGATCATAAGTAGCATTAAGAATGGTTGACTTTGGCAACGTCGATACTAATAAGATATGACTTCGTTCAGCATTTCTTTGGAAATCATGAGTCTTGATGTCAATCATAGTACTATTTGGCAGTGGTCATAATACTTGGAAGATAACGTTCATGCTTCATAGTTCTAGGCTTTATCGAGGCTAATGAACTTTATGTGATGTCACTATTCTTCGACACTATTCCTTGAACGTCTTTGACAATGATGATACTAGTAACATATTTAGTCACTTAAAATATTTTTCGTTTTTCTTTGAACATGTAAAATATTCATTTATAAAGTAGAATTTAAAACCATAATTCCTATTTGATAAAATAATTTTCAATTAACGTTGCAAATTTTTTCATCTCAAAAACAAATAAATAAATATTAGCCAAAGTGGGATTCAAACTCAAATGGATGAAGAAGCAAGAAACTTCCCAACTGCTACACTAAACATGGTTTTGAAACAATGATTTGAAACTATTATTTGCTTTATTATTATTTTCCAAAACCTTTTTGTAATTTGGGTCTTGGCCCGATTAGGCCAGGCCTAATCTATTACTGCAATGCGGCGGCAGCTAGGTACTCCGACTGTGGGTCGCAGGCTATTAAAACATAGATCTATAATTGAAACATTGTTTTAATCATATAAAAAATTTCTATTTTGATTTATCAATCAAAAATCAATTCATTCATAAATGATTCAAAACACATAAATGACTTCAAATCAAATGAAGCAATAGTATTACATACAAACTATGATAATCACATTATATTTAATAAAACATTTAAAATAAAAATACCTTTCAGATCTGGCTAAAAGTCAAACCTTAATTTATGTTTTCTCCTCAGATATCCAAGGTCCACATCCAATCCTTGCAAGAGATGGATGAACACATTTTTTAATTTAATTTGATGTTTAATTTTAAGTTGTTATTAGTTATTATTTTGTTTAAAGGAAGATGATGGCAGCCATTATTTTGGAGAGGAGGAAGAAGGATTTTCTGTAAAAAGAAAGTGAAATGAGGAGATTTTTTTTTAATAGGATAAGAGAATATTTTCTCGTTCTCCTTATTTGACTTCCTTATTTAATTCAATCAATTCTTCATTTTCTCCATGATTTGGCTTGCCCTAGCATGCATCTACAGTAGACAAAGTTTCTAACTTGATAAAATCACTATGTAATTATTTATTTCAAACCTCGTTTAAAAGGTGTACCGATATCAAATATTGATAGTTGCAAGTATATCTTTTATATAGGCATTTAAATAACTATAAACAACATTCAAAACATAAAATAAATTAACTATAACTAACAATTCACAAATACTAATTAATTTAACTAATTTATATCATTTCATAAATTAATTAAATCGTTTGGTTTTTTGGAGAAATAACAAATGCAGTTGTGCGACTTAGAGGTGTGAATTCAATCGGGAGTTAATATTGAACAACTCAGATATTAATGTTCACACACAACCTTACCTAGTGATTTGACAGCTCGGTCAAATTCATTGCTTACGGTCTTTTTGGTAAAATCCAATATCATATTTTTCTTAAGCGGTACCCAATAGTAATGATCATGTACACTAATTCTCTTTGTCAAAGTAATATCACATTAGGACTTATTGAATTTAGTTTTGGTCAAAATTCCAATATCATCCATATTGAACTTTGTAAGTCAAAAAACAAAGTCAGTGGTTCAATAATAACATTTATTTTTAATTGTACTACTCTGGCCAGAGATTTTGACTTTGAATTGACTATCATTGACCGTTATACTAACCTCATGTAAACGAGGAGATGAGTTCTCTATTAAATAGTGTTTTACTTCCAATGCTTCAACTCTGACTCAATTATAGTGAAATGACCCTCCTATTTCTACCTTAATTTCATAGGGATTTTTTTTTCATAGATATAATATGTGTACATGCATATACACATTTGATTTATATGTATTTGAATGTCCACATATATTCATTTGCACTTTTAAGTTTGATTTAAATTTCCTTTGATTTATCAGAGTCATTTTCTTTCAAACAATTCAAACCAGGATTCAAACTCATTACCAATATAAATATATCAGTGTATTTCTAATAATATACACATACATATGAAGATGTATGTGTTCCTCTTGTTTAAATTCAGAGTATATACTTTATTTTTATTTGTTATACAAGAGCATTCTGTTTGATTTGGATTTTAGCAATTCTGCTTAAAGTTAATTACTATATACTTTTGAATATTTGTAATAAGTCAGTAAATCCTATGCGTATTTAATTTATATGAACTTGCTCATTCTATTTGATAGTTTTTAATATCAATTTACCTTGACATTTAAATCTCAAGATTCTTGAGATTTTTATTTCAGATCATGGATCAAAGGTATTGATGTTTGGCTAAGGCCAGAAATGATATATTCACTTATCATTTTCCACTTATGTATTTTCTAGAAAACTTTCTTATTTAAGATTCAATCTATGTGGCTTGTTTGCCTTAATCTTAGCCCACATGACACATAGTGAGTTGTGTATTTGCATAAGATTTGCTATGTCAAGAATTTGAACTTACAAACATTCATAAGAATAATTCCAGGTTTGTTTGTGCAAACCTGTCCAGATTGCATATCGGTTATGACTTTGAAAAATTGGTTATGGTAAAACAATGACTTAAGGATTTTGAAAGGCATTTTTACTAACAAAACACTACCAGACATAATCAACCAAAACTTCACTCATTTGAAGCTGGTTAACTCATGTGCCTTGTGTCATGCCAGGTACCTGATCATGGCAATTTGAAATGCCAGTCATTTGCATCATACCTGTAGCCTTCCCATACAATTACTTTTCTCAAAACAATTTTGAAAGTAGACTTGAACCATTTGTAGACATATTTCAGAGGAAAAAAAACCATTAGATACTTAAAGGTATACTCCAAAACTCAGTGTTTTAAAATGACTCAAGGTTGTCTAATACATAATATAATTTATGCTAAGCAATTGCTCACATACCTGTATATTTCTTTACCAGGTTTTCATGGCTAACACTTGAGCATATTTTACTTGTTCATGTTCCAGACACTACTTCAAAAAACAAATCAAACCTTAACACACAACAATTTTGACAGAACAACTGATTTAATCTAACACTTTACAGAACATAAGAGCAGCTTGATCACTAACCATAGAATATTCATTACATGACTGGAAATCTTAGAAACATAATTTTTCCTGAATACATGCAGATATAATCATTTTAAGCTCTTATTGAAACTAGCTAGCATGTTCATTCACTCCTCCACAATAGCCATAACTTCATTTTCTACTTAGTGCCTGCATTCCCTGAAAGAGCATGAGTGGCTGCCTCATTTTTAAAATGAGACACCCCCATATGCCATGAGCAAACAAGGGTCAGATCTAAGATCTGGTATGAGAAATATCAAAATATTCAAAACATTAAGCTCTGGATGATGAGCCTTAATACTTATTTTGTATGCATGTAATTTCTTTAATCCACTGCTTTATTATGTTACATACACTTTGATACAAGAATGATATCTTTATCTATCATTTATTCACACAAATTTATTTATTCAATCATGAATATCAATCTACAGTGTGTATATTCAATGGAATAACCAGGGTTCCATTCCACCCAACCTAGGAAATACTTATTTTCCTTTTTTTTCATTTACAGGTTGTTTTCATTAATTTAAATCCCTAGCCTCATCTGCTAGTAAGGAATCACAGGGACCCATTGCAATGAACTAATTCACATCATTGCACAAAGATCTCAGGGCTTAAACAAACCATGTGCCAACTTGCATACTTCAAATATGACAAGCATTCCAGCAGCCTTCTTGGCTCATAACCCTAGTATATTTACTAGTAGTGTTGGTTAAAATCCTATCATCAGATAGCTATATGGACATGTCACAGTGTATAAAAAAACACCTCCCTATATCTTACAAGTAAACTGTTCAAAACAAACAGATAATCATTTCATAAATATTGCTATAAGATGTCTTAACTTCAAATCATACAAAAGAACAACTACAACTGAGTGTGGAGCCATGGCATGCTATGTTATTATGATTTACAAGTAACTGTGATTGAACTGGATTCAAGATCTAGCTGAATCACAATTTTTATCTTGTGAATTTTGTTATTTCATGAGGGAATCAGCACACAGAAATTTCTATTGCATCCCTTACTCTTTCTTTTCTTAAGCCTCAGCACTTATATAAAATATAATGCAGCTCATAATATATTTTTTTTATTTTTTTTTAAAGAATAATTTCCTGCCATAGATCTCCATCAGTAGTGAGTATTCCTTCCTTGATTTTAAGGTATTGTTGCCTTAGTTTTTTTTTTCAAAATGTAGTAAATAGTAGTATGCACATCCATAGCAACCATTCAAACAGATCAAAGGAATTCATCCAAAGAGCATCCATAATAAACATTATATCAGCTCAAGAAAATAAAATCCATTCAACAACATTAATATAACAGTGATTAACAAAAAAATCAGAAAACATCAATAGTAACATAAGAACTTGGCTGCCTCATATCAGGTCTTAATGCCATGAGTCTAGTGAGATTACTCACCTAAATATTTCTTCTTATTGATCCAGAAAATCCCTGAGTATATTTTCTCTTCCTTTAAAATGTTTTCTTCCTTTCCTATTATAAGTAGCTCGGGTAAAACAATTTCTCTGGCCATAACTACTTATTTATAAGCATATTTTTACTAGGGTTTTTCTCAAGACAAAATTCCATTTCTGTCCTGGCTGGCATCATGCATAGTTTGCATTTTCTCATTTTTATCCCTAATTACCCCCGGCCATATTAACCAATTAAAGGCTGCATTTTCTTTTCTTTACTTTTTCAGAAAATGGCCACTCACTCAAGTCATGTTAAAAGTGTGTGACTATATTTATTCATTTGCTCATTTTTTTGGAAATCCCCCTTCTTTCTATTTCTGCCTATACATAACATACATACCTGTTTTATGCTTTATACCTATTTAATGTTACTCATCTGCTTAGCTTTGACATTTTTCTGCTCACAGAATATACATGTGTAAAAATATTTATTTATTTAATCTCCCCTTGTTTCACAGAAAATACATTTAAGCATATACTTCATTTTTAACTTATGCTTAAATTACAATCCAATGCTTTAAATAAGGAATTTACTTTCTTATATATATATATATATATATATATATATATATTTCAGAAATTTTTAAATCTCTTCCTTGTGCTATTTCCAGTGTACATGTGCACACATATCTCTGCACATCATTTAATTTAAAATTCCATCAATATTTGATCCAAATATTTTTAAACTGAATCATTTTATTAAAAATCATTTTCCTCAAAATTTTGGGGCATTACATTCACCCCTCCTTTTAGGAATTGTGTCCTCACAATTTTTCTAGTATTTGTAACAAGCATTCACTGACCTTAAGAAAATCTATCAAGCATATGCATAAACAAACATATTCAATCATATCAACCATGCATAACAAATTTTTCTAGAAAAAGAGAAAAAAAATTACCTTTTAATTTGCAAAAAGCTTAGGATAATCCATCCTAATCTTATCCTCTAACTCCCATGTGCAGTCATTAGGATCACTACTCCACTGGACCTTTACTAGTTTCAAAGTTTTGCTCCTTAATTTCTTTTCTTCTTTGGCTATAATTCCCACTGGCTCTTTTTCATAGACCAAGTTAGGATTTATTTGAATTTTGGTAGGCTTTTCCAAAATGTCTTCTTTATCATGTACCCATCTTCTAAGTTGGAACACATGAAAAACATTATGCATTGCTTTCATTTCCTCTGGTAATTCTAATTTGTAAGCCAATGAACCAATTCTTTCCAGAATTTTATAGGGTCCAACATACCTTGGTGTGAGCTTACCTTGCTTGCCAAATCTCAAGACTTTCTTCATAGGTGAAATCTTGATGAAAACAAAGTCTCCCACTTCATATTCCACCTGCTTTCTCTTCTTGTCTGCAAATTTCTTTTGCCTATCTTGAGCTGCTGCTATTCTTTTTCTTATTAACCCAATTTTCTCTGTAGTTTCTTTAACATATTCAGGTCCTAGAACAGCCCTTTCTCCAGTCTCTACCCAGCATATAGGTGATAAACATGGCTTGCCATATAAGGCTTCAAATGGTGCCATCCCTATGGTGCTTTGGTAACTGTTATTGTATGTGAATTCAGCTAAATGGAGGTGGTCTTCCCAGTTGCCTCCAAAGTCCAGTGTACATGCTCTCAACAAATCCTCTAAGACTTTGTTCACCACCTCAGTTTGACCATCTGATTGTGGATGGTAGGCAGTGCTTAAGCACAATTCACTCCCCATGGCCTCTTGAAAACTTTTCCAAAACCTTGAGGTGAAGATGGTATCCCTATCACTCACAATGGTTTTGGGTATGCCATGCAACCTTACTACCTCTCTCATGAATATTTGAGCCAATTTTGGAGCATTTCTTTCTGTTTTAACTGGGATAAAATGTGCTACCTTAGTTAGCCTATCCACTATTACCCATATACTTGTGTTTTCCTTCTTAGATCTAGGCAGACCATCTATGAAATCCATAGATATATCCTCCCACTTCCACTGTGGTATACTAAGGGGTTGCAATAGTCCTAATGGCCTTTGTGTCTCTGCCTTGACTTGTTGGCAAGTCATGCACCTTGCAACATGTCTGGCCACATCTGACTTCATCCCCTTCCACCAAAGATTTCTTTTCAAATTTTGATACATCTTGGTGCTACTTGGGTGTATGGAGTACTTACTCCTATGGTACTCATTTAATATTTCCTCCTTTAATTCTATATTTTCTGGAACACATATCCTATTTTTATTCCTTAAATAACCATTTTTATCAACTTGATAATTTATTACTTCTTCCCCTTTTGATATGAGCATTTTCTTTTCCACCATGTTTAGGTCTTGTTCCTGCATTTTCCCAATCTTAAGAAGTAAATCTGATTGCAGAGATATCATACTTAATTTCCCTTTTCCTTCATCTTCTTCAATGGGCATCATTTGTACCCCACTGTTTTCCTCAATTTCCAAATCAGTAAGTATAGACAAATCCTTAAATTCTTCCATCATC
The DNA here is from genome assembly GCA_030737815.1 of Allium fistulosum. NCBI lineage: Eukaryota > Viridiplantae > Streptophyta > Magnoliopsida > Asparagales > Amaryllidaceae > Allium > Allium fistulosum. Next base: position 1,030,945,441 of record CM060905.1, read on the forward strand.
AACATGGCTACTTTGGCATGTTGTCTACTCAAGGCATCTGCAACTTTATTTGCCTTGCCTGGTGTATAAAGTATATCTAGATCATAGGCAGCTAGGAACTCTACCCATCTATGTTGCCTCATGTTCAAATCTTTTTGTGAGAATAAATATTTCAATGCCTTATGATCGGTGTACAAAATGAATTTGGCACCTAACAAATAATGTCTCCAAAGTTTCAAAGCATATACAACTGCTGCTAGTTCAAGATCATGGGTTGCATATCTTGTTTCATGTGGCTTTAATTGCCTAGATGCATAGGCTACCACCTGGTCTTGCTGCATCAACACAGCCCCTAACCCAGAGCCACTTGCATCAGTGTACACAACTAAATTTTCATTTCCTTCTGGCACTCTCAATATTGGTGCATTAATCAGAGCTTCTTTTATTTTGATAAAAGCTTGCTCACATTTTTCTGTCCATACAAAGGCTTGGTTCTTTCTAGTTAAATTGGTAAGTGGTGATGATATTTTTGAGAAATCTTTTATAAATCTCCTATAATATCCTGCCATCCCCATAAATGATCTAATCTCACTGATGGTACTAGGCCTTTTCCATGCTTGGATTGCCACTACCTTATTGGGGTTTACTGATATTCCTTTGGCAGAGATAACATGCCCAAGAAAATGTACTTCTTCTTTCCAAAATGCACATTTTAAAAAAATTTCCTTTAAATCATTTTCCCTTAATCTTGAAAAAACTAAATGCAAATGATTTTTATGCTCTTCCACTGTCTTGGAATAAATCAAAATGTCATCAATAAAAATCAGTACAAACTTGTCTAAATAATCTCTAAATATCCTATTCATTAAATCAACAAAATATGAAGGAGCATTTGTCAAACCAAATGGCATAACCATAAATTCATACAACCCATATCTAGTGTTAAAGGCAGTGTACTTGATGCTTGATTCTTCCACCTTCATTTGATGGAATCCTGAGGCTAAGTCTAATCTAGAAAATATTTTAGCTTCACTGAGTTGGTCAAAGAGATCATCTATTCTAGGCAATGGGTATTTGTTCTTGATGGTCACTTTATTTAGTTCTCTGTAATCTATGCACATTCTCAAAGTACCATCATGTTTTCTTACAAACACTACTGGAGAACCCCAGCAAGAATTGCTTGGCCTTATAAATCCCTTGCCTTCTAATTCTTCCAACTGATTTTTCAATTCTTTCAGTTCACTTGGCCCCATTCTATAAGGTTTCTTGATTATTGGACTTGCTCCTGGAATGAGATTAATTTGGAACTCAACTGGTCTGTGGTGTGGAACACCCTTAACTTCCCCAAACACATCCAAGTATTCATTAACTATGGGAATTTCTTCAATGGTTAGTTCACTGAGATCTTTTTCTAAGTCAACTAAATGATATAATTTCCCTTCCTTAGCTACTTCACATAGAACTGTGATCCTCTGGCCTCTAGAATTTTGCAATGATATGGTGGATGAGTCTAAATTAATTATGGCTTTAAATTGCCTTAACCAATCTACCCCCAATATAACTCCTATATTTGGGTAATTTAAAACATATAAATTGGAAATAAAAATATTTCCTCCTATGTTTAACTCCACATCCACACAATTCATGTTCAAAACACTAGAACTCCCTAGGGGACTTTGTACAAGCAATGGGGTTTCAACCAATATGCAGTTTAATTTTAACACTTTAACTATTTCATAAGAAATCAAAGAGTGTGTTGCTCCAGTATCATATACTACTGGTATGGGTATGGCACAAATGAGTAATGTACCTTCCACTTGGCCATGATTTTCAGCATCAATTTTCACTGCAGATTTGCCTTTACCTTCCAAAGTTGCCAATTTCCCTTGCTGTTTATTCTCAGGACAGTTCCTCTTCATATGCCCCTCTTTCCCACATAGGTAGCATTTGAAGGCTCCTCCTTTTAACTCTGGGCACCTTGGTTTGATGTGTCCTTCTTTACCACAATGGTGGTAAACCAATTTCTTCTTAGCATCATTGGCTTTTGTGTCTTTGTCCTTCTTGTTGTCTGCCTCCTCCTTCTTTTTATCATAAGGGTGATATCTTCCCTTATTCTTCTTATTGTTGTTGCTCTTAAAATTCCTATATTTCTCTCTTTCTTTGTCATGTTGTTCCAGTTTCAATGCCAGATCAATTACTTGATCAAAAGTTCTATCTGCATATGGTAGCATAGCTCTGCTAAGTCCTGGGTTCAGACCTTTTATATACCTATCATTTTTGGATGCTTCATCTGCCACTAGCATTGCTCCATAATTAGATAGCCCCTCAAACTTTTGAGTGTATTCAGTGACATTCAAAGTTCCCTGCCTAAGTTTAATAAATTCTTCAAGCAAAGTGGTCTTGGCTGATGCTGGTACAAATCTTGCCTCCAACATCTCCTTGAACTGATTCCAAGTGATTTCATTTTCATTTCTTCCAGCTATGATCACCTCCCACCAGCTTAAAGCTACCCCTTTCAGTTGTCTTGAAGCTACTTGCCTCTTCCTTTGATCATCTAACTGCATGTCATTGAAAATCCTATCAAGTGTTCTCAACCATGCTTGAATTTCCATCACATTTTCAGTTCCTTCAAAACTCCTGCCTCCCAAATTGGAATAAGTCTTCAGTAGTTTTAATAGCTCTTCATGTGGATTCTCAGGCCTATGCCCAATTCCATCTCTTAAAACCCTCACAAATTCTTGCATATCAAGCATTTGAGGTGCACTGGGTCCTGCATTGTGATGAGATCCTCTTCCTACCATGGTCTGCTAACTAAATTCTGGGCAAATGGTATTAGTATATTATGAGTACTTCTATAATTACTATTTTCTTATCTAAATTATTTCATCCAAAACAAACAGACATAATACATTTCTATATTACTTAGCAATCAATGCAACCAAGTGCTCTGATACCAACTGAAATGACCCTCCTATTTCTACCTTAATTTCATAGGGATTTTTTTTTCATAGATATAATATGTGTACATGCATATACACATTTGATTTATATGTATTTGAATGTCCACATATATTCATTTGCACTTTTAAGTTTGATTTAAATTTCCTTTGATTTATCAGAGTCATTTTCTTTCAAACAATTCAAACCAGGATTCAAACTCATTACCAATATAAATATATCAGTGTATTTCTAATAATATACACATACATATGAAGATGTATGTGTTCCTCTTGTTTAAATTCAGAGTATATACTTTATTTTTATTTGTTATACAAGAGCATTCTGTTTGATTTGGATTTTAGCAATTCTGCTTAAAGTTAATTACTATATACTTTTGAATATTTGTAATAAGTCAGTAAATCCTATGCGTATTTAATTTATATGAACTTGCTCATTCTATTTGATAGTTTTTAATATCAATTTACCTTGACAGTTAAATCTCAAGATTCTTGAGATTTTTATTTCAGATCATGGATCAAAGGTATTGATGGTTGGCTAAGGCCAGAAATGATATATTCACTTATCATTTTCCACTTATGTATTTTCTAGAAAACTTTCTTATTTAAGATTCAATCTATGTGGCTTGTTTGCCTTAATCTTAGCCCACATGACACATAGTGAGTTGTGTATTTGCATAAGATTTGCTATGTCAAGAATTTGAACTTACAAACATTCATAAGAATAATTCCAGGTTTGTTTGTGCAAACCTGTCCAGATTGCATATCGGTTATGACTTTGAAAAATTGGTTATGGTAAAACAATGACTTAAGGATTTTAAAAGGCATTTTTACTAACAAAACACTACCAGACATAATCAACCAAAACTTCACTCATTTGAAGCTGGTTAACTCATGTGCCTTGTGTCATGCCAGGTACCTGATCATGGCAATTTGAAATGCCAGTCATTTGCATCATACCTGTAGCCTTCCCATACAATTACTTTTCTCAAAACAATTTTGAAAGTAGACTTGAACCATTTGTAGACATATTTCAGAGGAAAAAAAACCATTAGATACTTAAAGGTATACTCCAAAACTCAGTGTTTTAAAATGACTCAAGGTTGTCTAATACATAATATAATTTATGCTAAGCAATTGCTCACATACCTATATATTTCTTTACCAGGTTTTCATGGCTAACACTTGAGCATATTTTACTTGTTCATGTTCCAGACACTACTTCAAAAAACAAATCAAACCTTAACACACAACAATTTCGACAGAACAACTGATTTAATCTAACACTTTACAGAACATAAGAGCAGCTTGATCACTAACCATAGAATATTCATTACATGACTGGAAATCTTAGAAACATAATTTTTCCTGAATACATGCAGATATAATCATTTTAAGCTCTTATTGAAACTAGCTAGCATGTTCATTCACTCCTCCACAATAGCCATAACTTCATTTTCTACTTAGTGCCTGCATTCCCTGAAAGAGCATGAGTGGCTGCCTCATTTTTAAAATGAGACACCCCCATATGCCATGAGCAAACAAGGGTCAGATCTAAGATCTGGTATGAGCAATATCAAAATATTCAAAACATTAAGCTCTGGATGATGAGCCTTAATACTTATTTTGTATGCATGTAATTTCTTTAATCCACTGCTTTATTATGTTACATACACTTTGTGTGATATCCCGGGAATTTGGACAATATCAATTTAATAATTTATATTTAAAAATTAAATTGATTTGATGATCTTTGTTAATAAATTTGAATAAATTTAATAATCTAATTAAATAAATATTTAATTAGTGATTTATCTTTTAAAACTTTAATAGAATGATTTCTATTTATAATATATATAAGTGTATATATTGTAAATAGATGAGTTGGTTTGAATTTAACAAATGAGATTATATTTTCAAATTCTAATATATATTGGTAATTTGGAAATCATGATTAATTTAATATTAAGTTTTTCAAAAGTTATTTAATAAATAACTATATAGTTTAAAATACATATTATAAATGTTTAATTGTTTAAAAATAAATTTTTAGCTTAAGTTTAAATTTAAATGAAAAGGTTTGTTTTATTTCTTTTTAAAATATTACTTGATATATATGATTTAAAAATAGAAGTTTAAATACAATTTACATATGGCCTTAATTCATTTAAGTAATAAGTAATTTATAATCTCTTTTATAAACTATTTAAAATGGTCAAATGTGTTATTTTCAAATAATAGATATATGTATTGTTTTTATATATAAATATAATTGGTTTTATTTACATTTTCTTTAAAGTAATTTATATACATATACATATTAGGTAAGTATTTATAAATAGTAAACTAGTATAAAAACTTTTATTTACATTTTAAAATAAATAAATATATGTATTAAATACTTAAAAGACAAATGTCATTATATTAAAGCCTAATATGACATGTGTTAAGTAATAAATATAACAATATGACAAATGTCAAGATTTTGTTTTTCTTTTAATTTTTAAAATTAATCATTTCAGCCTTTATAAATATATATCCTTTCTCCTCTCCATTTCTTTTCTATTCTTAAAATTCTAAAGCTAAGAAACTTAAACAATTCTCTAAAACAAATCTGAAAACAATCTTCAGCCTGCAAAATTCTTCTTCAATCTGTAATTAACATTCCCTTCATTCCAAAATGCAAATCAATTTCCCTGTAACCTTTTCAAATCTGTAAACATCTTCCAAAATCAAAAGCCAAATCCTATAACCAATTCTCTAAAACAATCTGATCATCAAAACTCCTCAAACCAGAGATTTATCAAATCTAAAGCCTGTAATCTTCTTCAAAAATAAAACCTGGAAGTGCATTTTCAAAATTTAAAACCAAAGCCTGCAAGTTCTCTTCAACCTGAATCAAAGCCTGCATGTACTCTTCAAGACAGAGATAAGCAAATAGATCTGGGATCAAAAGCATGCAAGTTTTAAAATCAAAACAAAGATGCAACTAAAATTTTCAAGGCTGTTTTCAAAGAAATCAACAAAGCTTTTAAAACCAGAGGCTCTGTTCTTCCTCAAAACAGTGAGTAACTTTATATTTAAAATATAATTGGTTGCATGCTAGATGGTTGAATATAAATGTGTATTGATAAGTGAATGTCTGATATTTGTGTGCATGCTGGTTATAAGTGATCTGTTCATCATTTGTTCTAGGGGAGTAACATCTTTTCTGAAAATGCTTAAGTATAAATGTGGTTGCATGTGAATCTCTGAAGCAAGAATGTTTGTATCTATATTAATTTTCTGTGAACATTTGGATGATAAATGTGTGCATGTTTGTGAAATGTCTGAACTTCTCTGTTCTTTGTTTTAAAACTAAGATTTTGGTCAAAATCCATTATTCCTTTAACCAATCTCTATTTAGTCTTAGAATTCAAATAAAATTTGTATGTTTAATCATAGATTAAAGTTTAAAATTTTATTTAAGTAGATTAAATTTGAAATGGCTCTGTAAAATCAAGAAGAACAGTATAAGTTGGAGTTATGTTAAAATTTCAACATCTTAATTTATTGATTCAGGGTTATGAATCAAATCCCTAGACAAAATCATGATTTTTAAAAATAAAATCACAAATTCTAGTATTAGGATCAGAGAGTAGTTCAGGGTTGACTGAAATTTGAGTTTTTGGTCATTGCTGATGATCTCAAAGGTTTGGGAGGTCGGGGTTTCTTCTGGAGTTGGAAGAACGATTGGGTAGTTAGGGAAAATTAGCAGAGAGAAGATCAGATCATCGTGGTAGTTGCGGTGGAGGATTGAAGTCTGTAGCCCTAGTTTGGGTAGATTTGGTGTGTTTGATCGTCACGGCTTCTTTGTTGAATCGAGTTCAACGAAATTAAGGGAGATAGTAGGGGAGATGTTGGCGATGGTGTAGACGGAGTTTCAGCAACTCCGATGATCGGAGGCAGGAGTACGAAGGGGTTTCCAGGCTTTAGTGTGTTCGAGCTGTTGATGTTCCAGGTTTCGATTTTTAGGCTCGAATTCTCGTTTTCGATTTCAAGTGTTGATCGAAGGTTGGATGATCGTAATCTGGTGTAGGGTTGATCGTCGATGTGTGGGGATGCTCGGTGATGGTCGGAGACGTTGCTGGTGACGGTACACGTGCACGCGATCGTGTATGTTTCTCTGGTGAAGTCTGGGTTTGCAGAGGATGGTACTCGGGTGAGACTCGAAGTATTTAAGGGTGCGACTCGAAGTAAATAGGGTGAGGCTCGGGTAGTTTTGTGTGCCAGGTTTTTAAAAATCTGGGTGGTTTAAATTTAAATCTGGATTTAAATTTGTTAAACAAAATTTAAACAGGATTTTAAATCAGAGTTTAAATATACAAATCCAAGTGGTTTTGAATCTTAGGATTGGAATAAATAAGTTTTATAAATTTAAATATTTTAAATTGTTGTTATATTTAAATGTTGAAATTAAAAAGAAATTTGATTTAAACCTTTTTGAAAAATTCTTTTATAAGATATAGAAAATTCTTTACCATGTAAAAAGTTAGAAATTTGGTTTTAAACTTTGGTAAAGACAAGTTGGTATTTATTCTAAAATCAGAAATTAAATAAATGATTTAAAAATAGATTTGAAAATGAATGTTTTCAAATATATTGTGAATGAGATGTAACCATGGGAAAAATGTTTTTATCTTAAAGATTAAATTATTAAGGTAATTAAAACGGTTTAATTAATTAAATTAATTAATGTTTTGGATTGATTAAATTGTAATGAAGGATTTAAATTAATTTAATTAAGGTTTAAGATGAATTAACTAGGAATAATTAATATATAATTATGGATTATGAATTAGAGTATTAATTAATGTTTAGGAATTAATTAATAAAGTAATTTAAGATTAATTAAGTTATGATTAACACTTAATTAATTAAATAATTAGAGTTTAATTAATTGGTTATTAAGATTTATTAATTTGAAATTAATAATAATTAATCTAAGTTAATTACTTAAGAAAAGTAATTAAATAATTTTGTTAATGAAAGTCATTAACTATGGATTATTAAATAATTAATTTATGTAATTAATTTTAATAATTAATTAGATTAATTAATTTAAAGATAATCAATTATAGAATTTGTTTTAAATGGAATTACTTAATGGAAGTAATTAAGAATTAATTACTTATTGTAATTAATTGAAGTTAATTTGATTTAGTTTAAGTTAAGTAATTAAGTTTAATTAAATTATAATAATCAAGAGATGATTTGATAATAATTACTTTATGTAATTATTAAGGTATGATTATTTAGGAAAGTAATTTGAGTTTAATTACTTATGAATTAATCAAGGGATTAATTAAGAAATTAATTAAGGAAGTAATTAATTTAGTTAATGAAAGTAATTAAGGGTAGTTAATTACTAATTGAAGATTAATCAAGGTGATTAATAAATGTTATTTAATTTAAGGTTAATTACTTAATGTAATTAATTTAATTAAGTAATTAATAATTAAGTAATTAATAATTAAGTTGTAATTAAGGATCATTAGTTAATATAATTAATGATGTAATTAAGATTGATTAATTAAGTATAATTAATAAATGAAGTGATTAATTAATGTAATTAATTAAGAATTAATGTAGTTAATTATAGTTGATTAAGTTAATTAATTATAGTTAATTAATTAATGAAGTAATTAAAGGATAATTACTATAAGTGGTTAAGGATAATTAATTTAAGTAATTAATTAAGGATAAATTACTTGAAGGTAATAAAAAAAAAAATTAATCAAAGATGATTAATTGAAAAAGGTAATTAGAGGATAATTAATTAATTTGAAATTAATTAATGTTTAAGTAAGAAGGATTTATAAAATAAAGTAATTAATTTAATTAACTTTAAATTAATTAAAGATGATATAAATCATTACTTATGGATGGATGATAATACTGAATGCTTTGCATTTGTTTGATATCTCTGATGAGATATATGTTGTGTGATATGGATGTTTAGTAGAATTGTGATGATAATATGAATTATCTGATAATGTTGATTATCTGTTGAGAATTATCTTTCTATGTGTATAAGATAATTGTATTAAATTGTTTTAACCTTTAAAACAACTTGGCCTTAAAAGATACGTTTTGGATTTCGATGAGACCGGGATCGGGTTTCCGTATACCGGATTTCCAGGTCTGGAGACCCGAATACCACATCGATCCAAATTTACGTTAGGTTGTAAAATCCAAATGGAGCAAGTGAAGACTCGAGGTGTAAGAACGATTCTTTGTCAGTATAACTCTGTGGGTGATTCCGTAATGAGTTGACGGAGATAGTACTTTCAGATTCGAGATAAAGATTTAGAGTGCAAGGGTTATTGTCGTTAACTCTGAGGGTGATTCCAATACGAGTGTAACGAGATAATGCCTTCGGTTTCGTTCGAACCCGGAACGAACTTGTATGGATTGAATGCTTTCAGAACATCGTCAGGTGGACGATGAGCATTCTAAGATAGATGTGTTCTATTTTAAAGGTAAACGTGACCTCAAGCCTCACAAACCGGGAATGGCTAAAACAGGGGAGGTGCAGCAAGGTTAGTGGGTAGCACCCAAGTAGGACAAGATTATCCCTGTCTAGAGGTCCCTTCTTATTATTCAGCTGTGTGGGCAGTTGTGAGCTCCAACTGCTGGGATATCTTGTGCGGGAATTATCCAGTAAGGGATGTTCCGGCCTTGTGTTGCAGGGGATTGGGAGTGATCCTCGGTACGGTGATCTAGGCCACGTACTGTGACGGGCGGTACCCCGGTAGCCCTGCCATTGATGGAATCCAAACTCCAATAAGTGCCGTACGTTTTAGTTGTGCCCAACTATGTTGGAACGTGAGATGTAAGCATTCCAGCTATTTCATATTTATTTGAAAATCCTAGACCTATTATAATACAATCGAATTTCCTATCAAATGTTTTGGTTAGCGTAAGGTAAAAACTTACCCATATTTATTGGTGGGGAGTCTTACGTGATACCTTTTCTTTCAAAAGGTTTTGAAGTTAAACAAGTTTAACCTGTTACTCACACCAGACCCATGTCTGACCCAAGTTGTTTATTTCTGTTTTATAAACTCTTGGGTACTCAAATTTTTACGAGTAGACAAGGGATTCAGGTTTAGCTTTGACGAGTAATCTGGAGGAGCAATGGAGCAGGAGGCTTCGGCGTTGTAGATATAGATAGTAGTTTTCCGCTGTGTTGATCTTTGTATTGATCTGTATTGTGTTGAGATGTAATAACTAGACAGATGTTTATAACTGTCTAGTATGTGATGTGTAATCTGTGTAACTCTGATAGATGATGTATATAATACTATGTAATATTTATGTGATATATTATATTTCGTTTCGTTTCCGCTGTGAGTATCTGTTATTGTTTTCTTTTCTCTTCTTCTCTTTTCTATTTCTCACCCCTTTCTTTCTTACTGTCGATGCGATTTTCCGAGAGTGGAAAGTCGGGTCGTCACAAGTGGTATCAGAGCTATTGGTTGAGTGAATACCTAGCTCTGGAGTGGTATCTATCGTAAGAGTGCGTATTTGTAATTTTTATATAACTATATATATATATTCTATCTATATTGTTGGGTTACCCGTACAGGTTCTCCAATATAAGATATAAAGGTAGATAGGGTAGTAGTGTATGAAACACGACTACCAATGGTTGGAATTAAGGTTGGAAGTGTATTTATCGAGACTGTAGACCCAATACTGTCTCGAGTAAGTTTTGCTGTGATGAAGGATTTCATCGAATCTCTGAAGGAAACCTGTTAAAGTTCGGCGTTTATCTTTGAAGTTGGATAGGCAGAAGCAAGTGATGGTATCTTGGTAACTTCTGGAAGAAGTAGCTGTGTGATGAGATGCAGTGATTATGGATTGTTCCCGAAGATGTTTTCTTTGGAACGAGTTTAAGGAAGTGTGAATGTTTCGGTGTTGTGGCTGAGTTCAGCATGGTATTTCTGTTTGGTTTGGAGTTCGAGTTTCTCAAAGATCTTTGGATAGAAAGTCCTTGGCATCAGTATCAGCAGTGCAGCTCGGAGTATTCTGTGATGGCAGGAAGTTGTCAGGCTGAGTAGTTTTTCTGGAGGTGAAATTCAGAAGCAGCAGGGTGCATCCATTTCTTCGGTGGATTGGATAGTTAAGTATGGGTTGTTCTGATTTGTTAAGAGGAACAGTTTTCTTTGGAAATAGGCTGGGTTGATCGCAAAAGTGACTTGCGATAGTTTGAGTGTTCTCTTGGGTTATCAGAGTTTTTCTGAGTGTCTTCAGAGAAGTCAGGAGTTGTCCGCATCTGAAGGTTGAGTTTTCTTATTGACTGGATTCCAGGAGTAGTACCGGTAGTTCAGTTTAGTTGAAGGATGTTTCCTAGAGATGGAGTTGGTGCAGCAACTCAAGTTTTGATGAAGTATCTGAGTTTTATTTATGGATCAGTGAACCTTATTTCTGGAATGAGTTGTCCAGTCTGTGCTTGTGTTCTACCTCAGATCAGAATTGAGCAGCGAAAGCAGTTTGGAGTATATCTCTGGATAGGAGAAGTAAGTTTGGAATCTACTGATGTTGTGAAGTAAAGTTATATTTGGATCTCTTCTGTGTTCTGATTTGGATAAGTATTGGGTTTTCAGGATTGAATTGTCAGTTTGGACAGCTGGAATTCATTGTGTTTTACGTATCTCTGAGGGAGTACGTGTTTGATCTATCTCTAGTTTTGGAATCAGCGGTTCAGGAAGATTTGGTAGTTGAGTCAGACTCGTCTGTAGTCTGATATCCTGTCTAGTTCTGTAGATCTAGATGAGTAGGAACCCTGTAGCTTCGTAGTTTAGATTGTTTGTAGAGCGAGTGTCCCGGTATATATATACTTGGGGAAACTCGAGGAAATTCTATCCAGAATTTTGTCTGGATAGATAGAATTGTTTGTTTGGATGATTGGTTGCTATGATGTTAGCATATGGATGATAGTATATGCTTGTGATTTAAAATTAAAATCTTTGATAGATTATTAAATTACCTTTGTTTAAATTTCGAGGACGAAATTATTTTAAGGGGGGAGGAATGTGATATCCCGGGAATTTGGACAATATCAATTTAATAATTTATATTTAAAAATTAAATTGATTTGATGATCTTTGTTAATAAATTTGAATAAATTTAATAATCTAATTAAATAAATATTTAATTAGTGATTTATCTTTTAAAACTTTAATAGAATGATTTCTATTTATAATATATATAAGTGTATATATTGTAAATAGATGAGTTGGTTTGAATTTAACAAATGAGATTATATTTTCAAATTCTAATATATATTGGTAATTTGGAAATCATGATTAATTTAATATTAAGTTTTTCAAAAGTTATTTAATAAATAACTATATAGTTTAAAATACATATTATAAATGTTTAATTGTTTAAAAATAGATTTTTAGCTTAAGTTTAAATTTAAATGAAAAGGTTTGTTTTATTTCTTTTTAAAATATTACTTGATATATATGATTTAAAAATAGAAGTTTAAATACAATTTACATATGGCCTTAATTCATTTAAGTAATAAGTAATTTATAATCTCTTTTATAAACTATTTAAAATGGTCAAATGTGTTATTTTCAAATAATAGATATATGTATTGTTTTTATATATAAATATAATTGGTTTTATTTACATTTTCTTTAAAGTAATTTATATACATATACATATTAGGTAAGTATTTATAAATAGTAAACTAGTATAAAAACTTTTATTTACATTTTAAAATAAATAAATATATGTATTAAATACTTAAAAGACAAATGTCATTATATTAAAGCCTAATATGACATGTGTTAAGTAATAAATATAACAATATGACAAATGTCAAGATTTTGTTTTTCTTTTAATTTTTAAAATTAATCATTTCAGCCTTTATAAATATATATCCTTTCTCCTCTCCATTTCTTTTCTATTCTTAAAATTCTAAAGCTAAGAAACTTAAACAATTCTCTAAAACAAATCTGAAAACAATCTTCAGCCTGCAAAATTCTTCTTCAATCTGTAATTAACATTCCCTTCATTCCAAAATGCAAATCAATTTCCCTGTAACCTTTTCAAATCTGTAAACATCTTCCAAAATCAAAAGCCAAATCCTATAACCAATTCTCTAAAACAATCTGATCATCAAAACTCCTCAAACCAGAGATTTATCAAATCTAAAGCCTGTAATCTTCTTCAAAAATAAAACCTGGAAGTGCATTTTCAAAATTTAAAACCAAAGCCTGTAAGTTCTCTTCAACCTGAATCAAAGCCTGCATGTACTCTTCAAGACAGAGATAAGCAAATAGATCTGGGATCAAAAGCATGCAAGTTTTAAAATCAAAACAAAGATGCAACTAAAATTTTCAAGGCTGTTTTCAAAGAAATCAACAAAGCTTTTAAAACCAGAGGCTCTGTTCTTCCTCAAAACAGTGAGTAACTTTATATTTAAAATATAATTGGTTGCATGCTAGATGGTTGAATATAAATGTGTATTGATAAGTGAATGTCTGATATTTGTGTGCATGCTGGTTATAAGTGATCTGTTCATCATTTGTTCTAGGGGAGTAACATCTTTTCTGAAAATGCTTAAGTATAAATGTGGTTGCATGTGAATCTCTGAAGCAAGAATGTTTGTATCTATATTAATTTTCTGTGAACATTTGGATGATAAATGTGTGCATGTTTGTGAAATGTCTGAACTTCTCTGTTCTTTGTTTTAAAACTAAGATTTTGGTCAAAATCCATTATTCCTTTAACCAATCTCTGTTTAGTCTTAGAATTCAAATAAAATTTGTATGTTTAATCATAGATTAAAGTTTAAAATTTTATTTAAGTAGATTAAATTTGAAATGGCTCTGTAAAATCAAGAAGAACAGTATAAGTTGGAGTTATGTTAAAATTTCAACATCTTAATTTATTGATTCAGGGTTATGAATCAAATCCCTAGACAAAATCATGATTTTTAAAAATAAAATCACAAATTCTAGTATTAGGATCAGAGAGTAGTTCAGGGTTGACTGAAATTTGAGTTTTTGGTCATTGCTGATGATCTCAAAGGTTTGGGAGGTCGGGGTTTCTTCTGGAGTTGGAAGAACGATTGGGTAGTTAGGGAAAATTAGCAGAGAGAAGATCAGATCATCGTGGTAGTTGCGGTGGAGGATTGAAGTCTGTAGCCCTAGTTTGGGTAGATTTGGTGTGTTTGATCGTCACGGCTTCTTTGTTGAATCGAGTTCAACGAAATTAAGGGAGATAGTAGGGGAGATGTTGGCGATGGTGTAGACGGAGTTTCAGCAACTCCGATGATCGGAGGCAGGAGTACGAAGGGGTTTCCAGGCTTTAGTGTGTTCGAGCTGTTGATGTTCCAGGTTTCGATTTTTAGGCTCGAATTCTCGTTTTCGATTTCAAGTGTTGATCGAAGGTTGGATGATCGTAATCTGGTGTAGGGTTGATCGTCGATGTGTGGGGATGCTCGGTGATGGTCGGAGACGTTGCTGGTGACGGTACACGTGCACGCGATCGTGTATGTTTCTCTGGTGAAGTCTGGGTTTGCAGAGGATGGTACTCGGGTGAGACTCGAAGTATTTAAGGGTGCGACTCGAAGTAAATAGGGTGAGGCTCGGGTAGTTTTGTGTGCCAGGTTTTTAAAAATCTGGGTGGTTTAAATTTAAATCTGGATTTAAATTTGTTAAACAAAATTTAAACAGGATTTTAAATCAGAGTTTAAATATACAAATCCAAGTGGTTTTGAATCTTAGGATTGGAATAAATAAGTTTTATAAATTTAAATATTTTAAATTGTTGTTATATTTAAATGTTGAAATTAAAAAGAAATTTGATTTAAACCTTTTTGAAAAATTCTTTTATAAGATATAGAAAATTCTTTACCATGTAAAAAGTTAGAAATTTGGTTTTAAACTTTGGTAAAGACAAGTTGGTATTTATTCTAAAATCAGAAATTAAATAAATGATTTAAAAATAGATTTGAAAATGAATGTTTTCAAATATATTGTGAATGAGATGTAACCATGGGAAAAATGTTTTTATCTTAAAGATTAAATTATTAAGGTAATTAAAACGGTTTAATTAATTAAATTAATTAATGTTTTGGATTGATTAAATTGTAATGAAGATTTAAATTAATTTAATTAAGGTTTAAGATGAATTAACTAGGACTAATTAATATATAATTATGGATTATGAATTAGAGTATTAATTAATGTTTAGGAATTAATTAATAAAGTAATTTAAGATTAATTAAGTTATGATTAACACTTAATTAATTAAATAATTAGAGTTTAATTAATTGGTTATTAAGATTTATTAATTTGAAATTAATAATAACTAATCTAAGTTAATTACTTAAGAAAAGTAATTAAATAATTTTGTTAATGAAAGTCATTAACTATGGATTATTAAATAATTAATTTATGTAATTAATTTTAATAATTAATTAGATTAATTAATTTAAAGATAATCAATTATAGAATTTGTTTTAAATGGAATTACTTAATGGAAGTAATTAAGAATTAATTACTTATTGTAATTAATTGAAGTTAATTTGATTTAGTTTAAGTTAAGTAATTAAGTTTAATTAAATTATAATAATCAAGAGATGATTTGATAATAATTACTTTATGTAATTATTAAGGTATGATTATTTAGGAAAGTAATTTGAGTTTAATTACTTATGAATTAATCAAGGGATTAATTAAGAAATTAATTAAGGAAGTAATTAATTTAGTTAATGAAAGTAATTAAGGGTAGTTAATTACTAATTGAAGATTAATCAAGGTGATTAATAAATGTTATTTAATTTAAGGTTAATTACTTAATGTAATTAATTTAATTAAGTAATTAATAATTAAGTTGTAATTAAGGATCATTAGTTAATATAATTAATGATGTAATTAAGATTGATTAATTAAGTATAATTAATAAATGAAGTGATTAATTAATGTAATTAATTAAGAATTAATGTAGTTAATTATAGTTGATTAAGTTAATTAATTATAGTTAATTAATTAATGAAGTAATTAAAGGATAATTACTATAAGTGGTTAAGGATAATTAATTTAAGTAATTAATTAAGGATAAATTACTTGAAGGTAATAAAAAAAATGATTAATCAAAGATGATTAATTGAAAAAGGTAATTAGAGGATAATTAATTAATTTGAAATTAATTAATGTTTAAGTAAGAAGGATTTATAAAATAAAGTAATTAATTTAATTAACTTTAAATTAATTAAAGATGATATAAATCATTACTTATGGATGGATGATAATACTGAATGCTTTGCATTTGTTTGATATCTCTGATGAGATATATGTTGTGTGATATGGATGTTTAGTAGAATTGTGATGATAATATGAATTATCTGATAATGTTGATTATCTGTTGAGAATTATCTTTCTATGTGTATAAGATAATTGTATTAAATTGTTTTAACCTTTAAAACAACTTGGCCTTAAAAGATACGTTTTGGATTTCGATGAGACCGGGATCGGGTTTCCGTATACCGGATTTCCAGGTCTGGAGACCCGAATACCACATCGATCCAAATTTACGTTAGGTCGTGAAATCCAAATGGAGCAAGTGAAGACTCGAGGTGTAAGAACGATTCTTTGTCAGTATAACTCTGTGGGTGATTCCGTAATGAGTTGACGGAGATAGTACTTTCAGATTCGAGATAAAGATTTAGAGTGCAAGGGTTATTGTCGTTAACTCTGAGGGTGATTCCAATACGAGTGTAACGAGATAATGCCTTCGGTTTCGTTCGAACCCAGAACGAACTTGTATGGATTGAATGCTTTCAGAACATCGTCAGGTGGACGATGAGCATTCTAAGATAGATGTGTTCTATTTTAAAGGTAAACGTGACCTCAAGCCTCACAAACCGGGAATGGCTAAAACAGGGGAGGTGCAGCAAGGTTAGTGGGTAGCACCCAAGTAGGACAAGATTATCCCTGTCTAGAGGTCCCTTCTTATTATTCAGCTGTGTGGGCAGTTGTGAGCTCCAACTGCTGGGATATCTTGTGCGGGAATTATCCAGTAAGGGATGTTCCGGCCTTGTGTTGCAGGGGATTGGGAGTGATCCTCGGTACGGTGATCTAGGCCACGTACTGTGACGGGCGGTACCCCGGTAGCCCTGCCATTGATGGAATCCAAACTCCAATAAGTGCCGTACGTTTTAGTTGTGCCCAACTATGTTGGAACGTGAGATGTAAGCATTCCAGCTATTTCATATTTATTTGAAAACCCTAGACCTATTATAATACAATCGAATTTCTTATCAAATGTTTTGGTTAGCGTAAGGTAAAAACTTACCCATATTTATTGGTGGGGAGTCTTACGTGATACCTTTTCTTTCAAAAGGTTTTGAAGTTAAACAAGTTTAACCTGTTACTCACACCAGACCCATGTCTGACCCAAGTTGTTTATTTCTGTTTTATAAACTCTTGGGTACTCAAATTTTTACGAGTAGCCAAGGGATTCAGGTTTAGCTTTGACGAGTAATCTGGAGGAGCAATGGAGCAGGAGGCTTCGGCGTTGTAGATATAGATAGTAGTTTTCCGCTGTGTTGATCTTTGTATTGATCTGTATTGTGTTGAGATGTAATAACTAGACAGATGTTTATAACTGTCTAGTATGTGATGTGTAATCTGTGTAACTCTGATAGATGATGTATATAATACTATGTAATATTTATGTGATATATTATATTTCGTTTCGTTTCCGCTGTGAGTATCTGTTGTTGTTTTCTTTTCTCTTCTTCTCTTTTCTATTTCTCACCCCTTTCTTTCTTACTGTCGATGCGATTTTCCGGGAGTGGAAAGTCGGGTCGTCACACTTTGATACAAGAATGATATCTTTATCTATCATTTATTCACACAAATTTATTTATTCAATCATGAATATCAATCTACAGTGTGTATATTCAATGGAATAACCAGGGTTCCATTCCACCCAACCTAGGAAATACTCATTTTCCTTTTTTTTCATTTACAGGTTGTTTTCATTAATTTAAATCCCTAGCCTCATCTGCTAGTAAGGAATCACAGGGACACATTGCAATGAACTAATTCACATCATTGCACAAAGATCTCAGGGCTTAAACAAACCATGTGCCAACTTGCATACTTCAAATATGACAAGCATTTCAGCAGCCTTCTTGGCTCATAACCCTAGTATATTTACTAGTAGTGTTGGTTAAAATCCTATCATCAGATAGCTATGTGGACATGTCACAGTGTATAAAAAACACCTCCCTATATCTTACAAGTAAACTGTTCAAAACAAACAGATAATCATTTCATAAATATTGCTATAAGATGTCTTAACTTCAAATCATACAAAAGAACAACTACAACTGAGTGTGGAGCCATGGCATGCTATGTTATTATGATTTACAAGTAACTGTGATTGAACTGGATTCAAGATCTAGCTGAATCACAATTTTTATCTTGTGAATTTTGTTATTTCATGAGGGAATCAGCACATAGAAATTTCTATTGCATCCCTTACTCTTTCTTTTCTTAAGCCTCAGCACTTATATAAAATATAATGCAGCTCATAATATATTTATTTTTATTTTTATTTTAAAGAATAATTTCCTACCATAGATCTCCATCAGTAGTGAGTATTCCTTCCTTGATTTTAAGGTATTGTTGCCTTAGTTTTTCTTTTTTTCTTTTTCAAAATGTAGTAAATAGTAGTATGCACATCCATAGCAACCATTCAAACAGATCAAAGGAATTCATCCAAAGAGCATCCATAATAAACATTATATCAGCTCAAGAAAATAAAATCCATTCAACAACATTAATATAACAGTGATTAACAAAAAAAAATCAGAAAACATCAATAGTAACATAAGAACTTGGCTGCCTCATATCAGGTCTTAATGCCATGAGTCTAGTGAGATTACTCACCTAAATATTTCTTCTTATTGATCCAGAAAATCCCTGAGTATATTTTCTCTTCCTTTAAAATGTTTTCTTCCTTTCCTATTATAAGTAGCTCGGGTAAAACAATTTCTCTGGCCATAACTACTTATTTATAAGCATATTTTTACTAGGGTTTTTCTCAAGACAAAATTCCATTTCTGTCCTGGCTGGCATCATGCATAGTTTGCATTTTCTCATTTTTATCCCTAATTACCCCCGGCCATATTTACCAATTAAAGGCTGCATTTCCTTTTCTTTACTTTTTCAGAAAATGGCCACTCACTCAAGTCATGTTAAAAGTGTGTGACTATATTTATTCATTTGCTTATTTTTTTGGAAATCCCCCTTCTTTCTATTTCTGCCTATACATAACATACATACCTGTTTTATGCTTTATACCTATTTAATGTTACTCTTCTGCTTAGCTTTGACATTTTTCTGCTCACAGAATATACATGTGTAAAAATATTTATTTATTTAATCTCCCCTTGTTTCACAGAAAATACATTTAAGCATATACTTCATTTTTAACTTATGCTTAAATTACAATCCAATGCTTTAAATAAGGAATTTACTTTCTTATATATATATATATATATTTCAGAAATTTTTAAATCTCTTCCTTGTGCTATTTCCAGTGTACATGTGCACACATATCTCTGCACATCATTTAATTTAAAATTCCATTAATATTTGATCCAAATATTTTTAAACTGAATCATTTTATTAAAAATCATTTTCCTCAAAATTTTGGGGCATTACATATAGTCATTCATTGGATGTCATGCCACAATTTAACTACAATTAAAGTACAGTATCTACATTGAAGTTCAACAATATTTTCAAGTCAAGAGAACTGTGTAACATTGTCACTTTAAGATTCTTTGTTTAACCTTAGTAATATTAACCAGCAGAAAACTCTTGAGCGAGACATTCCATAGTTATCCATTAACTATTAGTACATAACCCCTTGGTGTCCCCATCAGTCATGAGTAATGTGCTATCTAAAATTTAGATAGCGTTACATACTCTAATCTCAACAGATGTATCGACATCTAGTCTCGATACATCTTTACTAGGAATATTTGAAACGGTATGTTTATTATATTATGATAAATCACTCATGATTACATTGCAATGTAGCTACTATCAAAAAAAAATATCATTTATGGATTTTCTGTTAAATATACTCAAATTGAATAATCAATTATTTATAACATATTATAACAATTATATAACATAAGCACCCAATTTTAAAAAAAGTATATAACAAAATGAAAATACCTTTTATTTCGAACAAGATTGGTTATTGAATTAGATATAGATATATATATATATAACAAATTAAATAATTTCCCCTAGGGCATACCCCAAACTCTATCCCCCATAGCATCTTCCTTTTAAGTAAATGGCTTTGGAAATTTTTAAACAACGATACAACATGGAAAAAATTATTTAGCAACTTTTATTGCAATGGTCGAAAAAATTTATATAAACCCAACACATCATTATTAGCCTTCTTTTGAAAAATATTTCAAACATGTTCCATATATTTAAACAGGTTCTCCAATTCAATACATACTCGAGAAACAAAACATCCTTCTGAAACCCTAGGCTTCCTCGATCGGCTTGAAACACAAATTTCCTTAACTTTATTTGGCATCGGACTACAAGAATGATTTGACCATGGAGGTCATTAGACCACATGATATATTTAACTGAAATGTCTCCTTTAATCTATATTTAATATGGAATGTGTTTAGATAATTCCAAAGGCTTATTAATATGATTGGCAATATTAATACGAACATTACGACCATCGGGTTTTTTGCTGGGATAAAATAGAAAAATATACTTCTAAATCTATGCACATTTTTTATCTTTTTTTGAAAGTTCAATCTTACAGTATTTTAAACCTATTTGGAAAATTAACGCATCACCTACAATTAAAATTCATATGTGGGTGATATTACATGATAAACTGAACACCATTAGTAAGCTAAACACTAAATTTATAAATAATCCTAATAGTAACCTTGTTATTTTTGCGACATGGAATCTGAAACCTCCTCACATTTATTCTTTGAATGTCATTTCATTCAGCATATAATAAGAAATTTAATTGATAATTTTACCTCGATATAAATTCTAGTATCCCATCTGCATATGATTATTGGACTTGTTTTAGATTTTACTACAACTATTAGACAAGGAAACTTTTAGATTCAGTTTTTTATATTACTTTCTTGGACATTTGGAATAAAATAAATTAATTTTATTCAACAATACGTATAAAAACTCATTTACTATTTTATACTTTATTGCATGGCAAATTTCGCTTTGGATAGGGGTTCATTGATGCCATCTAGACTGGAGACCTCATCTAGATCAGATTATGTGCACCACTCCTCCTTTTGAAAGACCTCCTCTCCTCCTTATTGATAACAAACTAGGACATTAGTGGAGATTTGATTCACTTTATGTTGCATGAATCCTCTTTGATCCAACCCACTATTGGCGTAAATATCTCATTCCCATTTGTAAAGCGTTTTTGTTTTTAGAGCATTCCCTGCTTCTTCTCTAGATTTAGTTCATAGTTGATAATGCACTTCTATGTCTATGCTCCTTGCTCGGATATCTCACCATTGTAGTTTATTTCAGACTTTAATATTGGCTTATATCCCATTCTGCAGACTCTACTCACGTGCATCTTATTGTATAGCTATTATTTTTGTTTATGTACTCTCTCAATTATCTACATTATGATCTCGGTCTTATTTTTAGTCTACACTCATTATGTATAGTCACCCATCAAACTTATTGATGGTTTTTATATATTCTTTTGATATAACAATAATAATGAGTGATCTCCTCAAGTTGAGGATCACTCTTTCATCAGAAATAAAAAATAAAAATATATTCCATAAATATTTAAAATAGAACTTAAATAAATAGAATAAGAAAGAAAAAGAAAGAACCAATAAATTAGATTTTGAAGAAGTGTTGTATGTTTATTTTTATTAAAGTGGAAAACCAATTAAGTAAGCTTTGGAAAACATGAAAATTGTACATTTATTTTTAATTATAAAAAAGAATACTTTGTTCTTTATATTTTTTGAAACAAAATATGTAAATTGTAAATAAAATTTGACATTGTATTAATGATGTGCCACAATAAATAAAAAATAATTAAGTCTTTTTATTACTGCCTCGAGAAAAACCTAGCGCTTAAATGGCACTTAGGCAAAGGGAGAAATAAAGCGCTGAAGCAAAAAAGTGGAGCACCAAAATTGCAAAATAATGTTTAAACGGCGCTCCGTAGCATCCTTGTTGGCGCCCTTGAGAATAGGACATTTATAATATATAATTAAAATAAGTTAATTTTAACTTAAACTATTAATATATTTATTTTAAACATTAACTATACATATAAATTAATCAAATTAACTAAATTAAAATATTATTAAAACTATTTTATTAATTGAATAATAAATTTGATTTAGTATAATCAAAATATTATTTATACAAACACAAAATATGGATCTTGTGCAAATTTAATAAAATATAAAAAAATTGAAATTCACCCTTTTACCCCACTACCAGTGCACCTGATCCAACAAAACGTACCAATTTTAATACTATATATCCAAAGAAGAAAAGGCTACCCAACAAACTAAAGCTGATGGAGGAAAGTGGTTTGTAGGCTGTGACTTTTGACTTTGACTAACAAGCAACATAAGGGGATTTTGACTTAGGAGGAGGCTTTGACATAGAGGATACGGCTTAAACTTTGGTGAAAGTGGCGACTAAGGGGCAATAGGGGTAATAAGCGGCTAAGACTTTGGCAAGGCTAGGGTTTTGGAGGATTTAGGAGATGCTTGCGATGCTGGAGGGAGATGCTTATGGTGTTGTAGAGATTCGATAATGGTAATGATGAGGAGTTAGTTGATGAGGCGATGAGGCTAAGCTGGTGTGATGAGGCTTGGAAGAATCTTTTCCTATATTTAATTAAGTGAATAAGAAAAGGAGATCAGGTCAGCTGTTGTTGAAAGAGTAAGTCGTAAGGCCTTTTTTTGGCATTGGAAAACTTCGAAACCTTTTCAATGCCAAATTGATGAAATTTCTATAGTAGCCTACATTTTGATGCCATTCATATACGCCGCCTTAGGATGACGGAAAGGCATCAGAAATATAAAATGGAAATGACTTTGTTGTAGTGGATAGCTAGGTTTGAAGGTTAGTTATAGCAGATGCACATTCAGCAGGATTCTATTGGAAATATGCATTATGCACTTTATGCTTTAGTTGTAATGTGATTCAGTCAGCATGTTAGTTTCCTAGGGACATTATGTACTTATTTCATTTAGTACTTAGTCATATGTTGGAACATGTAATGTACCCTAATCAAGGACATGTTTTGTTATTTCATTTTAGTTCCCTTTAATAGTGTCTCACGTGATACCTATCATATTTATTTGTTTACTCACTATTATATGTTATCATTCCATCATGAGATGCCACGTGCGGATTACAGTGAAGAGTAGTTCTATATTTTGTATCAAACAGTGCTTGCCATTTTCGATGTTCGGGATCGGTCGTTGCACCATTTCAGTTTGGATGCCAGAAGGATTATCACAATCCACCCAATTAAATGGATCGCTGATGCATAACATCTAATCATAAGAACTCACTTAGCTCATCTTCTTTTTTCACATCGAAAAACATCTCAGACTTAAAGTACCATCAATGACTTGATCCCCATCAGCCTTTTAAATAGATCTTGATCGCAAACATAAGTAGTGCTTGATACAAAAGAGCTCAAATCTCTTGGTCTAATTCTTCTGTTTCTCAGCATTCCTCTAGAATCACAATCGTTCATTTCTTACTTATTATAATTTTATTAATAATATTTATTATTTATGAATGGTGTATATTCACCTGATAAACACGCAAGAATTGGACTAACAGATTTAAGTTGAATACAAAAATTAAACACGACATTAGTTATCATTATTGATAAATGTAAGGCACTCGTAATAGGTAACTTATTACAGATAATAAATGAATTATTACCACCCATCTTGGTTTGTTGCACTGTCTTATTTTGGATTATTTATTGTTTTAACCACTCAAGATAGTCAAGTAGTTTCATGTCCATATAAATAACATGAGCGCATGAATGTGGACTTTGAAATACCGATTAAACTTATTATAAAAAGAAGACAAATGGAATAAGCAATTATTTTTTGATTACTTATTGACTCATTTGCAACTTATTATTCAAAAAATACATGTCATTAAAAAACATATCAAGTTTTTCTACTTAACCTATAAAATTATTTCTCTACTTACGACCTTGGCCTTTCTCTATGCCATTCAAATTTTAGACTCACCTGATGTTTTAGAATTAAGAAAGGGGATGAGCTCTATTTTGACTCGTTCCTTCCATGTGAGAAAATTAGACCGATGAATCTTAGTCCATCCAACGCGCAGAGGTTTAACGGTCCAAATCCCTTCTAACTGCTGCCTATCAATTCTCCTTTACAAAATTACATCCCCTTGACACCAATCTCACCCTCTTCACCTCTTTGAAATGTCGCAAAAACAATGTAAAATCTGAAAATATGGCCACTTCTCGTCATTTCACATTTCATACGATGCACAGCATATGCATATGATGCTACTGAAAATAATAGGAAATGTGCTCATACAAAATTTCAATAGCACTCGGTAATGCTTCGAAGGAGTTCTTGGAGAAACAAAGGTGACAGACGAGCATGTCCGATACAAATACGACGCACTTAAAAGATAATGGATGGTGTTATAAAGTTTTTTCGATAAAACAAGTAGAATAGGATCCCGTATGGGAAACCTTATCTGGTATCGAGGAATGATTGGTGGATCCTGATAAAGCTAAGGGGAGTGCTTTCATGATCCAACCCTGCCGCGGTCCAACCTCGAATAACCCTAAACCTTGGACCACCACGGCCCGGAACTCAATCGGACTTCATTTATCGATGAACCTTGGTCGGACATTTAAACCAACGGTTCAACCGTCAATTTTACCTGGTTGAACCACGGTTCTTTTGTTTTTTCTTACATTCTCATCGTATAATTTTCTCTTATTTTCATTGCTTTGAAGAAAATAAGTAAATATATATTTCAAAAATCATTATCGTTCCAAATTTTAAACCACTAACTTCATCATTTTGTTCTTCACTGCTGCAAACTACTCTAATACCACTGTAAGACTCATCAAGTTTGTATACCTTAAAGGCCGTCTACAGCTTGTGTACATAACATTATTATTTCAATAATTTTGTGTATAGTTTGTAGCTAAATGTGCAAATTTTTCAAAAAAAAAATCACGGTTCGACCGGTTGAACCATCAAAACCTTAAACCTTCAATCATCACGGTTCAAGGCACGGCACAGTCATGAAAACTATGGCTAAGGGTATGCCCCAGGGGCAATTCTATAATTTATTGTAAATTATTAACTATGTAATAAAATCTCGTTCACAACAAAAAGTGTTGTATGCTTATTATAACATGTTATGAATAATTAATTGTTTAATTTAATACATTTAACAGAAAATCCATAAATGGTGTGTTTTGGATGGTAATTACAAATAGTTGAAAGCATGAGTATTTTATCATAATATAATAAATACATCATTTTGAATATTCCTGGTCAATATGTATTGAGACTGGATATCGATGCATACGTTGAGACTAGAGTACGCAACGCTCTCCAAAGGTTGGGCAGTGTATTACTCATAACTGCTAGGGTACCAAGAGGTTACGTACTAATAGTTATTGGATAAATATGAAATGACTCACTCGGTATTTTTCTGTTAGTTAATATAACTAAGGTCAAACAAAAATATAGATGTGACAAATTTACACAGTTCTCCTAATTTGATAACACCATTGATTTTCAATATGAAAGCTCTACTTTGATTATAGTCAAATCGTGGCATGATGTCCATCGAATGACTATAGTTGGGTCAAGTGATAATACTAGAAGTGAAATACTACTCAAGAGAGGATTTGTCTCTCAGTTATATGAGGTTAGTATCATAGTCAACTGAAGTCAGCTCAAAGTCAAAATCTCTAGCCAAAGTAGTTCAGTTAATAATAGCTGTTATTATTAAACCAAGAAATATGTGTTTGGATTATAAAGTCGAATGTGGATGATACTGGAATTTTAACCATTACCAAATTTCATAAGTCCTATGTGATATAGTTTTGACGAAGAGAATTGGTGTAAACAATTGTCACTACCGGGCAATGCTTAATAAATTAAAATTTGGATTTTACCGATGCCAATTAAGCGATAAATTTGGCCATAAATGTCACACCACCTGCTAAGTGACATTTAAACGTCAATATTTGAATAGTTTGATATTAATCACTGACCAAATTTATACATAAGAGTCACACAACTAAAATGTTGAATACTCCTGTAACCACTCGATTTAATTAAATAATAATTGTTATAAATTAATTGTGAAATATTAATTATAAAAATTTATTTGATGTGTGTTGAACAATATTAAACAGTTTATATATAATAGAGACAAATATTGATCGATATACGATGTCAATACGCGTTTAGATTGGATTTAAATCAAACAAATATTGTTTGGCTTTGCAATGGATTTGTAACGACTAGGTTTTCTATACAGTCTAAGTTGACAATAAACCGCACATGTCAACTCAGATTGAACAAAAAGACGGATTGTTAGGGAAAAGAAGAAAGAAGACAAGAAGAAAACTAAACAACATAGAATCTCACAGCGGAACGAATAATTTATAATATATCATAAATATTTACACAAAAATGAAACTGTAATATATATATACACGGACATCAATCAGAGTATACTAACATATTTCAGTCTGGATAGTTATAACAGTCTGTCCTCACAATTACTGATAAACATAACAATGCATACAATGGAAAATAATCATCTATGTGAATACTCCTCTGGGCCTCCAACTCGTCTCCTGAAGCTCCAAGCATCCAAACTAATCTGGAATATACTCAGTCTGACCCGAGCATTATAATAAAATAACACTCGAGTCAGTCTGGAAAACCAGCGTGAGAAAAACACACCCAATTAGATTTAAAGTTAAAGAAAATCTTTGAAAATCAAAAGGTATCTCGTAAGACCACGACACACTTAAACACAATGGGTTTTTACCTTACGATAACCAATACACTTTTCTAGAAAATCCAGTGATATTATAATAGTGTCCAAGTACAAATACTTATTAAAATAGCTGAAATTGTTACATTAATTAAATTCCAGCATACTATGCTCTACAATCAAAACCGTAAGGGCACGTATTGGAGAATGGATCCTATACTATAACCAGGTAAGGAACTACCTCTGATGGATGCATCTCTAGATCAAAGCACCGGGGTCTGACAAGAATATCTTGTACCCTGCCACACAGAACCATCCTACCACTTGACTAGTAGTACCGAATATGCCATCATCCCAGTCTTCCAACCTTAATTGAGATCTCTCATGCACAACCAAATCCATACAAATATGGTAATCTAGAAAGATGATGACATACCCTAATGGGAGCGACCCACTTAGCCCTGCTGCATGCCTTGTTTTAGACATTTCCTGGTTGATGAGGCTTGAGGCTACGTTTACTTTTTCGAATAGCAATCCCACTTGGAATGCTAACACTGCCTTCCAAGCAACAATGCAATGATAACATTCATCCATACAAGTTGTTCTGGGTCTAAACAAACCAATCTCTTCAAAGATCACCATCTTCATTATCCTCAAGATTTCACAATTCGTAACGCTCAAACCGGATCGAAGTGGTTTTCGGATAATTAAATCTAATCACGGTCTCTTCGAAACGATCAACGAATTTGGCCAGTTGATAGTCGGTTATTTAATTATCAAATTACACACATAAGCAGTCACTAGACCCATTTTAGAAATCTTTAAAACATTTATTTCAAAATATCTTTGCAAATATATATATATATATATATCTATTCAAATCTCTTTCAATATTTCAATATTTGAAAACAATTTCGAATACTTATCCCCATAACAGGATATTTTGAACCCATATCAGTACTTAGAAATATTTCCAAGTTCAATTTATAACTTCTTTTATGAATTCAAGTCATTTTTGAAGTTTCTAAGTCTAACTATTTTGAAAAAAAATTAAGTTTTGATTGTATTATAAAATTACAATAGAATTTGTGATTTGGAAAGAACACTATGCATGAAGAAATACTTCTATGTGATTTGGAAAGAACGTAATAGAATTTGTTTTGAAAAGAAGAGGAGAGCTGGTGAAGTATTATGGAAAGACATGAAAAGTGAAATTTATGAAGCTATTTTGAGACATCCTGTGTTTCCACCTGCTTTGAGTCTGACTTAGAGATAGGTGAGCCTGTCTTCGGGTAGCTTATGTGTCTCCCCATCTTAGTTTCTCCTTGTTTATCCTAGTGTGTGTTTGTCTTCTTCTATTGTTCAGCCTTGTGTGGTTTTCTTTTTTGAGGCTTGAAGTATGTTTCGAGTCTCTTCCTTTTATTGTTCCTTGCAATAAAACAGGTAGGGATCCTGTCAACCCCGCTAGCCTTTGCTAAAAAAAATTTAAGTTTCCAGAATTCCCATTATAAGATTTCTCTTATAAAATTACATCCATTCAATAAAAATACGGTTTACAAATCTCGAGAATAATTATAAATAAATCCAATTACTTACTTTTAAATTCTATGTAAAATAATAAGTATTTTTAAAGAATAATAATTTACTTTCCAAACCCGTTTAAGTAATTATTTAAAATACCAAAACACTTTTAAATAAATATCGATAACTCATTTCCAATTCATTTTTTAATAAAACTAATCAATTTACAAAGCTTATTATAAAAATTTAAATTCTTTTCAACTAATATTAAATATCTGAATAACCAACTTTATGAAATATTTCAATACTAAAAACAGTTTTAAATTACATAGTTTAATAAATAAAAATACCCTTTTTAAAACAAAACTTAACTTCTCGATAAAAAAATATTTTTAAAATTCCAATATGACCAATTTCAATTTATAAATCTCTTTCGATTCATAACACATCGATTACGTTTCCAATTTCATAACCCTTCTTACATTCCAAAAATAGAATCCACCATTTCTTTCAAAAACCAAATTTTCACCTCTCGTTAAAAATTCACACTGTGAATTTATATTTCTAATTTAACAAATGATAATCATTTCATTTTATTTATAAACATCGTTTATAAATTTACAAACTCATTCGAGTTTTCACTTGTTTTAAAATATCCTCATTTATAAAATTTCATTTATAAATCCACTCCTTTATAAATCCCATTTATTTTTCTAAAATATCAATTTCAACTTCTTTTCCATATTTTTTGAAATATCACTTAAAATTCATTATACAAATACTTTATCCATCACTTTAAAATTTCTATTTAAAATCCTTTAGGAAATAGTAAGTAAAAAATCCAAAATCAAGTCATCGATTTTATACAAATAGATTTCTTTTTAAATAATCCAAGATTTCACCGAAACACTTATTATTTCAAAAATTCATTTTTAAATTTCTTTATAAAACTCAAAATATCAATTATAGTATCAGGAAATTATTGTCAAGGACAAAATTTCTCAGCATTTTAGCCTCAAGGACAGACCTTCAGTATTTTAGCCTGAAGGACAACTTTTTTATGGTATCAGTTTTTATAGTTTTTAGGTATCAGTTTTTAGTTATCGGTAGCAGTTTTTAGGTATCAGTTTTTAGTTCGGTAGCAGTTTTGGAAGAATGTTTGTCCTTATGAATAATTTTGAAAGAATGTTTGTCCTTATGAATAATTTTTAGGAGAATGTTTGTCCTTGTGGTTAAAATATTGATGTCGTGTCCTTGACGCTAAAAATATACAAATTTTTGTCTTTTAAATTAATTCTCCCTTATAGTATTCCAAAAATCAATCTTTTATTTAATTCAAATTCATCCCTTTAAAATAATCCAAATTCAATATAAATATTATTATTTCCAAAATTTCCATTGAAATTATTTTTAAAATTCAAAAATATTATTTATGGTATTTATAATACCAAAATTAAGGTTAGTGCTACTGTAGCATCCAATAAGTCAAATCATAACATAATCTATAACAGATTATTCACACACATCATATATCACTATATATGAAATTAAAATCAACATTTTTGAGGAATCCAGTTGGATCCTTCCAACCTGTTTCCCTACAACCACAGATATTATATAATTACAAAAATAAAATCACCGCCTCGAGGTGGGATATCACAATAAAAAGGGTCATCCTTTATTATGTGGGCGCATAGTGTCTCATCCGCTCCAATCGGCGGAAATATACCCAACTACTAATATATTATATATATATATATATATACTAATATATATATATATACTAATATATATATAATATAACATCCAACTGATAATAATAATTTGTCAATTCATCTGATCAACCAAATAATAATTTTTAACTATTTACAATAAAACCAATTATCCAAAATGAGTGAGATTTACTCACCAGAATTCCAATTGTTGCTTTCGCATTCCGGTTGGTCTATAGTCGAACAACGTTCGACTATAGCTCCAGATTCAGCTAGTTCCAAATGCAACTAATTCAACTCCATCGCATAGAGGACAGCGACACGATTCTAACGCGACCGACAGCGTCTCAATCGGACCTTATAGGAGAGAGTTTTGAAATTTATAAGTTAACAAATATAATTTTTAACAATTAATTATGTAAATTAATACCCTCTACCCAAATTACAACAAACCCGGCCCAAGAAAAACAACCTGCAAGCCCACTCCCTTCTTCTTCTCTCCCCCCGTTCATTCAAGCATCAGAACCTAAATTCATGCACGGTCGTGCACCTTGCACGACCCTTTCCCCAACCAATCGATGATCCAACAATGCCATCACTTTCCCCCACTCGAGCTCCACCTTCTCGTCATCAAGACATCAAACTCGACCGCATCTCCTTGCTCGCAACTCCGCCATATTGACAGCGAGCATACAAATGTCGCAACTGGGAAAAGGCATCGAACCTTGCCAATTCTTGCCACGACATGCCGCTCCACCTCCCACACCCAAATCCGAGTTCCAAATGGCCAAACGGTGACCGTAGCTCACAAAAACCCTAACCCTAGCCTTGCCGAGCACAATACCAAACTGTCGAACATAACAATAGCAGCCGCACCTCTCAAACAGCCTACCAGCGGAAAGATCCAGTTGAGAGAAGAATTTAAATGCCTATTTCAAATATTTTTTCTTAAGCAGATTTTGATTTTTTTTTAGAAGAAGAAGCCTATGTTATGCGTTTAAATAAAAACTAGGTAGAAGGCAACATAGGGTGGCTTGTACAGATAAGGTAGCTGAGTAGGGATAAAAAAACGGCTGATGTAAAGGAAGATATTTATCCATATATATATACATACATATATATATACATACATATATATATATATATGTATATATATATATGTATATATATATTAAAATTCCAAAATATCTAGGTATTTAATTCCGAACCCCGATCGAGGCATACCGCCTGGCGTTCCTAAAGTTATACCTCTATTCCGAACGCAACAGAACTAATCTCGAGCCCCAATTCGATCGTATGGAGAAGATAGCTTTTGAACCCAATTATTATATTAAATCTTCAATATTAATTTCAGTGCGTTTCTATCCCGTATGACCGAACGGTACGTTTGATCGCTACGAAATTTAACGGCGTATTATAATTCATTATTACGGACTCAAGACGCTGGTTTCGTCGAAATCCAAGACTGTGCCCCGGAAGGCTATTTTTATATGTTAATTTAAACAAGTTATTTTCAAAATTAGTTAAATCACCTTTAAATCAGATTTAAAAGTTTTATTCATTCTTATTAATAGAAATTTAATAATCCTTTAAATTATTTTTATCCAAATAAAATCCAAAATTTAAATTATTTAAACGATTTTCAATTATTAAATTCAAAAATTAAATTATCCAATAAATCGTTATATTTGAAATTCAAGTTATTACATCTATAAAATTAACTTTTACATATTTAAAATCAATTAAATATTCCAATTTCAAATAACCAAATTTCTAGGTCGTTACAGGATTTAAGGCCCAAAAGGGGACTAGATGAGGCCAACTATGTTGTGCCTAGGTGAGGCTGACCATGTATTGACATGGTGAAGTGGTTTTGAATGTTCAAAAGGAATGAAAAAGTAAGAGAGAAACAAGGATCGTGATCCTCGTTCCACTCCATTGTCTTTCCTTTATTAAAGCCACTTAACCCTCACTTGAAAACGCGCTTTTTAGTTCACTCTCCCATTGCTGCAAATTGAGGCCGGTCATACCCCCTTCAAACCACAAGTATATAGTAATATTGAAATGAATAAAATAATCATGTGGTTACACGTATTATTCTCATTCTTATATTACTCATATATATCATTCTGAGTATACAATATTTAGCATTGTTATATCTAGTTTCAGTATTATTAATGATAACACTATCATTAAATATCATAGATTTAGGGGGAGTTAATGTCATTTTTTTGTTGATGACAAAGGGGGAGAAGTATAAAATAGGTTAGTCAGTATAAAATAGGTTAGTTAGGCATAGATTAAGGGGGAGTTATTAGATTTAGGGGGAGTTATAAGGAGAATATAAATATTTTATAAACAAAGGTTGTCATCATCAAAAAGGGGGAGAATGTTAGTCCATAGGATAGTAGGTTTTGATGACAACAACTATAGAAGTGTTATAAAATATATATGTGCAGGAAATCTATATGCAGGTATCAACAAAAGAAGACTGTACAGTAAAGAAGACAAAGATCAAGAGTTCAAGATTGAAGACTCATGAGATTCAAGATATTCAAGAGTTCAAGACAAATAATATAGTTAGGTTAGATATTTGTTAAAACTCCTTGAAAGCACTATCATTCTTTTTTATCCAATTTACTCGTGGAATGGAATCCACTTCGTTCTTGTTAAAGGGATGGAACCCTAGTGAGATGGAACTCACGAAATATCTAGTGGAACGGATAGTAGCCCTATTTTGTTATCCACTAATTTTGATTCAAAATGATTTTCAAAATTATCTCTTGTTTCATAAAATGATTTTCAAATATTCCTTTTCAAAAGAAAAACCTTCGTTCGTATTTCCAAAAATGTTTTAGCCTCAAAATCATATTTATCATTTTGTTATATTTTGATTTCAAAATTGTCCTTGATATTTTAGCCTCAAAATCTATTTTAATATTATATTTACTTTAGTTTATTTACCTTGATTTTAAAATATATTTTAGTATATATACATATATATATTCATAAGTATTTCTACTTCTAAATACCTTATATAAATACAAAGAGTCCATTTGAATAAAGTTGCATATGTTTTAAATCATCATTTTCAAAGAAAAGCAAATCATCATTTTTACTAGACCATGTCGACATCCTCTTTACTTGTCATGTCGACATGCTTCCCGTTATAGCAAAGGTTGTTTTCAAAAGAAGTGTCTATTCGTTTAAATCTCTTCGAATGGACACATCCATTCATTCTCTATAAATAGAGACTGTTATGAACGTTTTCCAGTAACTACTTTCTTTATTTTCTCTCCTCTTT
Organism: Allium fistulosum; assembly: GCA_030737815.1. Classification (NCBI taxonomy): domain Eukaryota; kingdom Viridiplantae; phylum Streptophyta; class Magnoliopsida; order Asparagales; family Amaryllidaceae; genus Allium; species Allium fistulosum. Next base: position 1,030,979,048 of record CM060905.1, read on the forward strand.
ATTCTCTTATCTTATTTTCTAATCATCCTATCCATATTCTGCCGAAATCTTAAGTGAATCAAACCAGAATATCTCTAGTTTGATTCTCTGCCACTCTCTTCAAAGAATCTCAGTGCTTATCAGAGTTATAGATACATTTGTACTCAAAGAAACTTGTTTAGGGTTATAAAGGTGTGATCGTGTCCTTGGAAATCGATCGGGTGAACTTGTGTCCTGTGAATCAAGTGGTTCTACCCAGAGACCTGAGAATCTGGAGGGTGTACCTCGTCGCCTTGGAATCGAGGGATTGTAATCTAGATTATTATTGAATAGAAAGCCGTACGAGTTGTGCGGGACTGGATGTAGGGTAACACCGAACCAGTATAAAATTCCTGGTGTGTTCTTTCCTTTACTTGCTTTTTATTTATATTTGCATCTGTTTGTGATTCTGTGATTTGATCTGTGATTGTGTATTTGCATTAAGTTAGTTAAATCAATTTAAATTAAAGAAGTTTTAAAGAAATTCTTAAAACACTATTCACCCCCCCTCTAGTGTTAAATAGCCTTAAGATCATCTTCCGCGTCCCTGTCATTTGGTATCAGAGCAAGTTTTTCAAAGTATTCATAACCTGATTTTTGAAAAGTAACAATGGCTACCAACACTGGTATTTCTAGTTCATTTGTAGAGGGTCAGTCCACTGCCAGACCACCACTTTTCAATGGCAGTAACTATGCATATTGGGCATGTAGAATGAAGATATATTTACAATCCATTAGTTTAGAAACATGGAATATGACACAAACTGAATACACTGAGCCCACAACTGATTTTGCTCAATGGACGACCGTTCAAAGAGAAGTGGCTCAAAACAATTCAAAAGCCATGAATATTTTATTTTGTTCACTAGATAGAAATGAATTTAATAGGGTATCTGTTTGTAAAACTGCATATGAAATCTGGAAAACTCTGCAAGTTACTCATGAAGGAACAAGCAAAGTTAAACAGACCAAAATTTCTATTCTTACTAATCAATTTCAATTATTTAAGATGTTGCCTAGTGAATCTATTCCAGATATGTATAGTCGTTTTCAGGATATTGTTCATTCACTAGTATCTCTGGGAAAAGCAATCTCCGAAGAAGATCAAGTCAGGAAAATTCTGAATTCACTCACTCCAGAATGGGATCTGAAGACATTGGAGATTGAAGAAGCAAATAACATCAGTACCTTAAAGATTGATGAATTAATTGGAAATCTGATGTCATATGAAGTTCAAATTCAAGAAAGAAGGGAGAATAAGTCATCAGAAAAAAGGTCCATTGCCTTTAATGCACTAACTGGTGAATCAGACTCTAGTGATGATGATGAAGAAATAGCCTTCATGACAAGAAACTTTCGAAAATTCTTGAAATATAGAAAAATGAATAATCACAAGAGAAAAAGTTTTGGAAATAACACTGAATCACTCAACAACATCAAATGCTTCAATTGCAATGAGTTTGGTCATTATCAAAGAGACTGTCCACATCAAGAAAAGCAAACTCCTCAATCAAACAAAGAATATTCAAAGAAAAGAAAGAAAGCATTTGCAGCAACACTGGATGATTCAGATACGTCCTCAAGTGATGATGAACAGAAAACAGAATTGGCAAATATGTGTTTTATGACAACTCAGAATTCAGATAATCAGGATGATATGGAACTCAAACAAGGTACACGTTTACTATTTTAATTGGTTGAAAATTGGTTGCTTAGAATAGTTTATTAATTAAGTATATAATTAATTTTATTAACTTAAAATTTTTCAAATATCTTTTAAAAATTTATAAAATATTATTTTTATATATTTTCTGTATAATATATTTTCAAAATATATTCAGACAATAGTCATAATATATATAAGTATATATATATATATAAATCTTGTACATGTTTGAAATCATTTTTGCAAAATCTGATGTGCATGTCGACATGGCACTTATTGGTAATGTCGACATACCTGTAGCAAATCAGATTTCTAAATTTGAATTCAAAATTCAAATTTCCCTCCACCTTTTTCACTAACTCCTATGTTCTGAATAGTTATGACTCTTTGACCAGAGAATCCACCTATTCAACCTCTTTATATCTATCTTCTATCAACACTTATCTCCATCTTCAATTCAAATTCAAATCAACTTTTATCTTCAAACACTCTTATCTCTTCAAAAATGGCATCCACTAGCAACGTAGCCGGAATGAGGCTGTCAAAAGCCACCAAAGATCATCTCTACAATAATAGAGATGCCATACTTGCATACATTAATTATGCAACTTATGGAAAAGTTCATTCGGGTAGTTTTGCTATTTTTAATGACTTCGCTTCTTATGAAATTGATGCTCTCTTTCAAAACAATGGTATTCTAAGCTTGGTTGACAATAACCAAAATGATTTTGTTTGCTATCCAAACCTTGTCAAAATGTTTTATGCAAATTTAAATCGTGGTTTTTATAATGGAAGGGATGATGAAGTGTGGAGTAGTGTCAAGGGGACACAAATTGTTTTGGATACCGATGTTTTAGGAACCATACTTGAGTGTAAAAGTACCGGTTCCAATCTTTCTCCTTTTGAAATCGAGGAAACCGATCGTGAAACTTTTCACAATATTTTTGAGGAAGAAATGGATTTCAAAAATAAATTTTTTCGACCAAAAGCTCGTATTGTTAATCTTCTCCTTCAACGCACTATTACTCCGAGATCGGGAAATTACAATAACCCGACTCAAAAAGTGTGTAAGGCTCTTTTTGCAATTTTTGGAAATTATGATATTAATTGGGCACAAGTTATCTTGGATGAATTTCGTCACAAAAACTTGGATTCAGGAGAGAATGCATTATATCATGGAATATACCTCACTAGAATTTTTAATTACTTTGGAGTGGATATGAGAGGTGAAGAATTCTTTCCAAGAAAGGTTTTTAATCATTCCAATATTTCACTTATGAAAATTCCGCACGTGTTTCAACCATACGAAACACTAACGGAAAAAGAAGCACGATTGGGGTATGAGGAAATGCAAGAAGATGAGGAGGAAGACGAAGAAGAGGAAGAGGAGGAAGAAGAAGGTGAAGAAGAAGAAGGTGAGGAAGAAGAAGAGGAAGAAAGTGAAGAAACTTCCTTAGAGAGTATTGATTTTCCCACACGACCATCAAACAAGATTCTCCTTCACAATCAACGAGTAATTGTAAAAAATCAAAAAGCTCTCAAACACTCCGTAAACAAAAAAATTGGACAAAATGTCCAATACTATGAACAAGTTCTTCTCCAAAGTCAACAAGAAGCTTAATATCTCATCATCTTCATCCTCATCTACTAGTTTCTAGAGTTTACTTTTTGTATATCAATGAAATTTGGTATATTGAAAGTTGTATCTTTATGTTTTCTCTATGAGATTCATGTACTTCTCTGTTCTAGTATGAAATGAAGCTTATTCTCTATTTATCTTACTGTCACTCTTATTTATATCAAGTAATATATATATAAATCATATGTATATACACTGAAAATTCAAAAAATAAGATGTGCAAAATCTGCTATGTATGTCGACATACTGTATAGAGGTCATGTCGACATATACTGGTCATATTCTGAATGGACATTTCAATTTGAAATTCAAAATAACTCCTTATGTCTATTCATTTCAAACGACTTTCCTGTCTATTTAAGTCCTATTTTCTTCCAGAAAACTTCTCATAACTTCTCTCTACTCTTATCTACTTATTTCCTTCGTACTTATCGTCAAAATGGCTTCATCCTCTTCAAATCTAAGTGATAATCTTGAAGAGACTCTCAAATCCTTCAAAGACATTCTTACTTTTATTCTACGAAATCAGAGGCACTTAGAACTGAGTCAAATGCAGATGATAAAGGAACAAGAAAGGCATTTCGATGCACTACGATGGATGATCTCAGCTCTCAACAAAGAGGATTTCCAAGTAAATCCACCAAAGACATTGCTCCAGGACGATGAAGATTGGGAAGTAATCAAAGCGGATCCCATCTTTGGAAAAGAGGGATGGGTTGAAGTTCCACGTAACATTTAACTTGTTTGATTTGGTTTAAAAATTGATTTGATTTGAAATACTTGATTTGGTTTTAAAACATGGTTGATTTATGATAACTTGCTATATTGATTATGTAATAAGACATAAATAGGTGTGCTTATGGTTGATTGATTTATGCATTTTCTTTTTATTTAATAGTCATGTATATAGTAATATTGAAATGAATAAAATAATCTGTGGTTACACGTATTATTCTCATTCTTATATTACTCATATATATCATTCTGAGTATACAATATTTAGCATTGTTATATCTAGTTTCAGTATTATTAATGATAACACTATCATTAAATATCATAGATTTAGGGGGAGTTAATGTCATTTTTTTGTTGATGACAAAGGGGGAGAAGTATAAAATAGGTTAGTCAGTATAAAATAGGTTAGTTAGGCATAGATTAAGGGGGAGTTATTAGATTTAGGGGGAGTTATAAGGAGAATATAAATATTTTATAAACAAAGGTTGTCATCATCAAAAAGGGGGAGAATGTTAGTCCATAGGATAGTAGGTTTTGATGACAACAACTATAGAAGTGTTATAAAATATATATGTGCAGGAAATCTATATGCAGGTATCAACAAAAGAAGACTGTACAGTAAAGAAGACAAAGATCAAGAGTTCAAGATTGAAGACTCATGAGATTCAAGATATTCAAGAGTTCAAGACAAATAATATAGTTAGGTTAGATATTTGTTAAAACTCCTTGAAAGCACTATCATTCTTTTTTATCCAATTTACTCGTGGAATGGAATCCACTTCGTTCTTGTTAAAGGGATGGAACCCTAGTGAGATGGAACTCACGAAATATCTAGTGGAACGGATAGTAGCCCTATTTTGTTATCCACTAATTTTGATTCAAAATGATTTTCAAAATTATCTCTTGTTTCATAAAATGATTTTCAAATATTCCTTTTCAAAAGAAAAACCTTCGTTCGTATTTCCAAAAATGTTTTAGCCTCAAAATCATATTTATCATTTTGTTATATTTTGATTTCAAAATTGTCCTTGATATTTTAGCCTCAAAATCTATTTTAATATTATATTTACTTTAGTTTATTTACCTTGATTTTAAAATATATTTTAGTATATATACATATATATATTCATAAGTATTTCTACTTCTAAATACCTTATACAAATACAAAGAGTCCATTTGAATAAAGTTGCATATGTTTTAAATCATCATTTTCAAAGAAAAGCAAATCATCATTTTTACTAGACCATGTCGACATCCTCTTTACTTGTCATGTCGACATGCTTCCCGTTATAGCAAAGGTTGTTTTCAAAAGAAGTGTCTATTCGTTTAAATCTCTTCGAATGGACACATCCATTCATTCTCTATAAATAGAGACTGTTATGAACGTTTTCCAGTAACTACTTTCTTTATTTTCTCTCCTCTTTATTCTCTTATCTTATTTTCTAATCATCATATCCATATTCTGCCGAAATCTTAAGTGAATCAAACCAGAATATCTCTAGTTTGATTCTCTGCCACTCTCTTCAAAGAATCTCAGTGCTTATCAGAGTTATAGATACATTTGTACTCAAAGAAACTTGTTTAGGGTTATAAAGGTGTGATCGTGTCCTTGGAAATCGATCGGGTGAACTTGTGTCCTGTGAATCAAGTGGTTCTACCCAGAGACCTGAGAATCTGGAGGGTGTACCTCGTCGCCTTGGAATCGAGGGATTGTAATCTAGATTATTATTGAATAGAAAGCCGTACGAGTTGTGCGGGACTGGATGTAGGGTAACACCGAACCAGTATAAAATTCCTGGTGTGTTCTTTCCTTTACTTGCTTTTTATTTATATTTGCATCTGTTTGTGATTCTGTGATTTGATCTGTGATTGTGTATTTGCATTAAGTTAGTTAAATCAATTTAAATTAAAGAAGTTTTAAAGAAATTCTTAAAACACTATTCACCCCCCCTCTAGTGTTAAATAGCCTTAAGATCATCTTCCGCGTCCCTGTCACTTACGACCAAACATTTAAAAAATAAAAAATAATATGATATTAATAAATGATTTTAATTTAATTAAAATCTAAATTCAAAATATTAACATTATATAATGTATGTTTTTTATTTTATAAATAATTATTTATATGTATAATGCTTTTGGCAAAAAAATATATTTTATTTTTGAATATATATATTATATATATGTAATTATTTATTTAATCTGAAATTGATTATACAGATAAAAAAAGTATAAACATATATATATATACAAATAATATAAAATGTTAGTACAAAATTTTATGCAGAATATATTATCCATTTTGCTACTGAAAATAAATTATTTATTAAATATTCCATACGGTTTAAAAATAAAATGATATTTTTTTGAATAGAGAACCAAGCTTCACTTGTAAACTCAATGGTATAGGGCCATCCAATCCACACTGCAAGCTTTTCAGCTTATCACGGTCCCCTTGGACATCTACTACACCGAGTAAATTTTACTCGAGAGATAGTTGCTCAAACTAGGGATCGAGGCCCCTGTCCACTGAGCTAATACCGCGGACAAATAAAATAAAATAATGATTGTTTATTACTAAATATACATACATATATATATACAACAAAAAAACCTAGGCTGAGGGGAATGTTGCAAATATACATACATATGTGTATGTATTATTTGCATTAATGTATATTTATAAGTAGTTATATATATACATACATACATATATATATATTGTTCTTGAACTTCATTATAAAAATTCTTTACGGATTACATATAATAGTTATTCTAAATTATCTTATGAACTAATATTTAAAATAATTGTGTAATTTAATTAAATATACATACATACATATAATATATATATATATATATATCTTATAAGTGTTTTATATATAGTTATTTACAATTAATATTCCATTATATATATAAATAATTATATTTATATTATATTGTGATGCACATAAGTACATATATAGACAACACATTTGTATATAAGAGGGGCCAGCATGTCTGTTGCGGCGCAAATCACAATATTTATGTACGGGCATGTCATACCATGTACACTTTATTATGTTGCATAAATACATACATACATATGTGTATATGATATACAAATATACTATATAACACAAACTATTCAAAATAAAACATTATTTATGAATTAAATAAAATATTGATTTTATTTAAAAAGAAAAATTAGGAAAGTTTAAAATAAATTTAGACTACATGAGCCCAATAAAGATCCAAAATAGAATTTTTTTTTTAATTTACCCATTTACGCTGCTGACCCAGATTCAACAGATCCTACCAAGGACTTTGATGGCACTGCTATTTTCAAGTATATGATAGGGTTAATAGCGAATGCAGATTTACAATAAATTACATTCCACGATTCATGTGCAAATGGATTGGTTGCATTCTCGTCCATTGCTACACCAAATGAAGAATCACATCAATTTCCTTATGCTCCCAAACTATCCAACCATTTATCAATAAAATCTAGGCATTTGATCCAATTTACATATACAATTTATCGTATTTTTTCCAAACGTGTCTCCTATACTACTAGAAGCACAATAAATAACGACGACCTTTTTCGACGGCCGCCGACGGCGCGTCGTCCAATTAGCGACGGCAAACAATTTCTATGGCATAATTGAAACTAAAATAACCTAGCTATCGGAAGCCATCGCTAATTTAGCCGTTGGCGGCCATCGCAAATTTGTGAATACCTACTTCCCAGATCGATAGTTTCTTTCATTTCCTTTCTTCCCCAAATCAGCCATCCCCTCCTCCAAACCCTCCTCCAACCCCTCCTCCACGCCGTCAACAAGCTTCCACGCCGCCAGCAGTCTCCATCTTTGATTTTCAGCTAGCTTCATTACCTATTTATCGGTAAGAAGGTTTAATTCCTAAACCCTATATTTAATTTATATTTGTTAAATTAGGGTTGATTTGTTATTATAGTTGTATAATACCCTATTGATTGTTTGGTATACCCTATTGAATGCTAATTGGGTTGTTATTACAATTGTTTATCATTGAAATGTTGAGAGAGAAAAAAATTAGTGTATATGTGCGTTAATTGGTGTATATGCATTGATTAATTAGTGCATACGTGCATTAGGACTTTTTTGGATTAATTAGAGTCGATGCTCAAAATTTGAAGTATACATTTTTAAGATGACGAAAACGACGTTTAGTGTATGTGTTTTTTAGAATGTAAAAAAATTAAAAAAAATGTTGTATAATATGCTTTACTTTTTGTAAATCTCTTAGAGAGTTTTTGGCTCCGTTTGACAAATATTGTATATGATCGTTGTATGAATATTCGTTTTTATCACAAAACGGACATTTATATTCATTCGATACAATATTTGTGGGATTTGTCCCTGTATTGGGCAAGCTACAAACACCGTAGTAATTATATTTTGCAAATCATTTTATTTTAAACGGTTCACAAAATTTCGACAACACTTTCTTTTTGTTCCCTGTGTACACACATATGTGTACGACACAGGGAACAAAGGGAAAGTGCTGCCGAAATTTTGTTGTACCGTTTAAAATAAAATGATTTGCAAAATATAACTACTATTGTGTTTGTAATGGGAAGTAGGATGACCAACCATCAAAGTGTAAAACAATAACCTAAAAATTGTAGATTATATTCATATCATAATTTGTGTAAATCCGTTGGAAAATAAAATTAAATAGAATAATATTATAAATTTGCGAAAATTTAATTGTATGATTTATATGAAAAATAAAATGTCAAGACGTAAATGATTAATGCGCTTTTATGCTTTAAAGTAGGAAAAATGGTCAATTATTTTATCGATCGGAGCTGGATATACCAACAAAAAAGAGAAATTGGAGACTCGATAAGTGAACATTTTTAAAATGGTGTACACGCCTTTATTGAATTCTCTTTACGTAATAATGGAAACGACGAACAAATTTGTTGTCCATGTAGTAGGTGCAAACTACTGAAGCATTTGATACTGGATATGGTAAAATTTCATTTATGCCAATATGGTTTCGTGCCGAATTATTTGGTGTCGGATCGTGATGGAAAACTTATAACAACTAATCCCGTACATGAGGAGGAGGAGGTGGATAATGAACTTGTTTCGGCGAATCTCATAGAAGATATGGTTGAAGATGCAGCACGTTCAATGTGCCCTACTGTTGAAGTTGATGGTAACGACATTAATGTCGAAGAAGAACCAAGTGTTGGAGCAAAAAAAATTATGATTTATTAGAGGCTGCTAAGAAACCCCTTTGGGATGGTTGTACAAGCGGTACTCAACTATCAGTAACTGCAGATACATTGCGATGAAATCAAAATACAACTTCACAGAAGCTGGATTTACAGCTATAGTACAAGCTGCAAAACGGCATATGCCATCCGATAATTTAATGTGCGAAAACCATTATGAAGTAAAAAAACTTATGTCTGCTTTTGGTTTTCCATATCAAAAAATAGATACATGTTTAAATGGTTGCATGTTGTTTTGGAAAGAAGACATCAGTCTTAGGATTTGTAAAAGATGTAATCAAGAAAAAAGAAGGGAAAGAAAGTTCCGTACAAGCATATGCATTACTTACCCATCACTCCTAGGCTTCAAAGATTATATGCATCTTCTGCAACCATGCATCATATGAGATGACACTGTATGAGAACACATGAAGAAGGTACGTTAACACACCATTCTAATGGAGAATCATGGAAGGATAAGACATACCCCACTTTAGCAGCGGAGAGCCGTAATGTTAGACTTGGTTTATGTATGGATGGATTTTCACCGTTCTCTCAATTTAGTTCAAAATATTCATCTTGGCCTATAATTATTACACCTTACAATTTACCTCCGTGGATGTGTATGAAAACTCCATATATGTTTCTCACTATTGTCATCCCTGGCCCCGATGATCCGACACAAGGAATCGACGTATATTTACAACCGTTGATTGAAGAGTTGAAAACACTGTGGTATGAAGGTGTTGACATACGACATTTCCAAAAAAAAATTCATGTGTTCGCTTCTCTACTGTAGACTATAAGCAATTTTCCTACGTATGCATGCTATCGGGTTGGAGTACGGATGATCGTCTAGCTTGCCCTTATTGCATGGAAGAAACACAAGCATTTTCTTTACCGCATGGGAAGAAAATTTCGTTGTTCGACTGTCATCGGTGTTTTCTCCATATTAATCATTCTTTTAGAAAAGATAAAAAAAACTTTACTAGTAATAGAGTTGAGACCTTGCGACCACCAACGATTTGGTCATGCGAAGATATTTATGAGCTTGTAAAGGATTATCCAAAGATACATGAAACTGGCAAACAAATTGAAATACAAGGTAAATCGGCGATTCATAATTGGTGCATACAAAGTATGTTTTGGGAGTTGCCTTATTGGAAAAATCTCCTAATTCGTCATAATATTGATGTGGTGCACAACGATAAAAACATGTTCGATAATGTATTTAACACGGTTTTGAATGTTAAAGGAAAGACTAAAGACGGTTTGAAATCAAGACGTGATATAGAAGAAATTTGCAACCATCCTGAGCTTCATATGAAGCTAAATGACAAAAAAAACCCAAAGGATGCTACAAGTTAGACAGTAACCAAGTTAAAGTATTGTTAAAGTGGGTGGAAGGATTAAGATTTCCTGATGAGATTTCATCTAATCTTCGTAGATGTGTCAACTATAAGAAAGGTAAACTGAGTGGGATGCAAAGTCATGATTGTCATGTAATGATGGAACGTTTGTTACCCATCGCGTTCAAAGAACTGTTGCCCACAAATGTTTGGACGGTTTTAATAGAACTTAGTTTGTTTTATAAGGAGCTTTGTTCAACTACCTTAAAAGTTGATTGTCTACGTAAAATTGAGGAAGAAATTCCTATACTGCTCTACAAACTGGAGAGAATATGTCCTTGTTTCTTTAATGTAATAGAGCATTTACTTGTTTATCTTCCATTTGAAACACGTCTTCGAGGTCCTGTGCAATATGGATGGATGTATCCATTTGAAAGGTATTAATATTGAGTTGTTAAATTTTAGTTTAACCACATGTAATAAAATTTAATTATAATTATTCTTAACATGTACTTAAATCATCTAAAAAAGTGAGAGAAAAAACACGAGTTGAAGGTTCGATATGCAAATCATATATCGAAGAAGAAGCTTTATTCTTTTTCTCTCATTATTCCAGTGACCATGTGAACTTATCTTCTGAAAGTGCTACGCGAAATGATGAGAGCATTGAACAAGATTCTTCTGAATCAATGCTATCTATTTTTAGATAGCAAGGATGCCCTGCTGGAAAATGTGTGGAAGTATGGTTAGACGACTGAGATTACCATGTAGCCTACACATATGTTCTTCTTAACTGTACAGAAGTTGCGCCATTTGTTAGGAACTAATGAATAACACATCTAAAATTAATTACTTGAATAATACATGTGTGTATTAATTATAATGTAATATATTATCTGTATATGCAGTATTTATAAATCACAGCGTCCAAGCGGGGATATCAGCAAAAAATTTGCTACTTGGTTTTCGAACCATGTATATGATTCGGTAAATTGTGTGGTCGACGAAGGGTTGGAACATCTTGCGATGGGACCAAAAAGAAAAGTCAAGACATATCCAATATTCTTTGTCAATGGATACAAATTCAACACCAAAGAATACGAGGCTGAAAAATTAACTAACAATACCGGTGTATATGTTAAAGGTTGTGATGATCCAAATGGTCACATAAATGATTTTTACGGCGTGTTAACTCAGGTTTTGCAATCAACATATTTCACCAGACCTGCGGAAGAAGTTTATTTGTTTAGATGCAACTGGTTCGGTAATGTTACAGGTTCTAGAATCAACGTGCGCCAAAAATATAATATTATTGAAATAAAACATACATCGCGTTATCATAAGTACGATTCGTTTATACTAGCAAAACAGACCCTACAAGTTTATTATGCTCCTTATCCATCTCTAAAAAGAGACAAAGCAGATTAGTCGGCGGTTTTTAAAACGAAGGCAAGATTTACGTTTGATGGAAAGAATATTCCGGACAAACAAGCATGCCAAGCGGATATCGAGGAAAATGGTGAATTTACAATCAAAGATGATCAAACCGATTTAGGACCTCTGAATGAAGAATCAAATGTATTAGTAGAAGTATTTGAGACCACAGAGGAAAACAATATAGAGTACGAGACAGAGTCTGAATCAGTATACGACGATGACTAATTTAATAGTATACATGTTGAAAAAAGGTAATTTATGGGAGTATTGATGTTACACTTTTTTGTATGTTACATGCGATTATTGATGTTAAATCTTGATATGTTTACTCATAATTGAATGATATATTCTGCTATAATAGAATAATATGTATGTCGTAGATATTACAGATGTCATTTTTTAGGCGGCGGAATTTTTCACAGACTGGTTCTCCCTATGGGTCTTGGAGAGGGACAGGTCGCAGCGGACCTTTACAGGAGGCACCGTGCACGGTAGTTAGATTACAACCGAAAGCCAACGGCTCGTAAATATTAAATTTACTTCAGCATTGTAAATATTTTGTATGATATATTAGTCATGATTTGTCCGCATCATATTTAATGCAGGGGTTTTGAGCTTGAGCCTTCTAACATTGTGCTCAGCATATCGAAGCAGGCGTACATGAGTCGCATGTCTGCATGCTGGCTAAAGTGGATCGAGATCTCGGACCATGTACGGGAGTGCATATGGTAGGACTTCCTGGTAAGTGTAAAATTATATATAATCACTTTACAATTTGCTGACTAACTATAAATGTATAACTTATATTTTTTCAACATATATACTGGGGGCAGTAGACTTATAAGAGAAGGACATGTCCCTTTGCCAGCGCTATTGGAACTCAAAAGTGGCAAAGAATTATAGGGATACGATGTCTAGCATAAGAAAAGTTGGGAAGAAGCCACAATAGATGGGCATCAATGTTTGGGATGCTTAGGTCGCATGGTGGGGTATCGACGAATTCAAGGTAAGTCTATCAGATATCACCTTAAGTTATTCAGTACAGAATACATAATTTATACCTGTAAAATATAATTTTAATTTTAATTTGCAGACGGAGTTGGACAGGAACTTTGCGAACAAGCAGAAAAATCCTGTCACACACCGTGGTGGCTCAAAATCATTCCAGCACCATCGTGAGAACCTGGTAAATTAATTAATTGGAACTATGAACAGTTATTACATTTTTAGTGTATGAACAACAAAAACATACACCAATTATTGCAGGAAAGAGCGGGGGGTCTCGTATATGGACGTGTTTGAGCACACCCATACCGTTAGGCAGACAGACGATGAGGGATCAGTGTCGTATGTCTGACATGAGGATGATAGAGCGTACGCCGCACATGTAAGTATATTTTAAGTCATAAGTTATTAATAATGATCATTTTAATTAATCAATTATGAAATATTATAATAATGTCATGTAATATTTATTTGTATTTAATTTTGCGTTGTAGGAAAAATTTATGCAGGCACGTGCGCAGATGCTTGAGCATTCCGGACTGAAGCAGTTGACCACTAACGAGGAGGACGCGATCTTTGACTCTGTTATGAACCCGACCCAGAGAAACAGACGCTACGGCTACGGCAACCAATCAGTAATTTATAAAAATTAACTACGTTGTAAAATTTGCTTAATTTTTATAAAAGTTACATATATAATAACTTAAATATATTTCGACTTGTTTTGTAAGCTCGGACAGTATAAAGGGCTTACCAAAAGGCTCAGGACAACGCGAAGGTTAATGAGCTTAGACAACAGATTGCACAGCTGTAGAAGCAGCACCGCTTCCGAGCAGTGCAAATCTAGCAGCTCAACCAGCGTTTAGTCGAGTATGTAGAGCGTCATGGTACATTTCCTTCGTCCGGTGGTTTCGGAGCCGATGATGAGTCTTGAGGTACAATTTGCAGTTTTTTTATGGACATGTGGTGTTGGATGTAGTTTGTGTATATAAACATTGAGTGATGGTGAGGTTAATTTATGGACATGTGGTGTTTGACATTGATTTGGTAGTTGATTGGTGGTTGATTTGTGGAGTTGATATGTGGAGTTTGACGTTGGATATAAATATCGAATGTAAATATTGGGGTTGGATGGGTGAGAGTGGTGATGGAAGGTTTGTTTTGTAAATATTGGAGTTTGATGTTGAACGTAAATATGTTTGCGTTTGATATTATGATGTTTGAGTTTTATATTGATATTGGTTTCAGCTTATATATGTGACTTATATATTGATTTTGATGAGTTATATATTGATATTACTATGGAAGCGAAGCTGTGCTGCAAAAAAAAATTGTCCAGATTACCGACGGCCTATTGGCCACTTTTTTCGACGGCTTCCGACGGCAATCTGTTTGAATACTTCGATGGCTAGCGACGACTTCTAACGGCTTAGCGGAAAATTACCACGCCACATGGACATTGTCGTCGTCGGAAAGGTCGTCGGAACAGCCGTTGATGGCTGTCGCTATTATGTCGTCGAAGCCGTTGGAAACAGACGAGAGTCGTGGTCCTTATTCCGAACGTCATTTTCGACGGCTAGCAACAGCCGCTAGCCGTCTGAAATTGCATGTTCTCTTGTAGTGCTACACCTAGGATGGATCCTGACTCATCTTCTGATTTCAAAATTGTAGTGGATGAATTAGAAGACGCCGTTACAAGATCCAATATAAGGTAAGCAGTCTTATTGATGTAATATGTGAGCGTCAAACGTAGAAATCTCATTTGAAAACAGAAAGGCCAACTACAACTACAAGTCCAATTCCAACGTTCTTATATTGTTCTTGTTAATTATGTGAAGATGATTTGACAAATTAACGGTGATGAAAATAAGAAAAATAAATTGTTTACCGTTTTGAACGGTGAAACCGCACGAAATTGGTTGAGGGATGAGATAGAATATATAAAACACAACTTTTAACATCGGCAATATTTGATCAACAGATCTACTTATAATTCGTAGAATTTTGTATTTTCTTTCTAGCATTTGTATTCTATTCACCGTATCTTTGTTGAATTCCGATGTATCAATTTCTTTTTAATGAATTCGCAACAAAAAAACGTGTTCGTTTTGCCGAAGTTTAGGGGTCGTTTGGTTTATTTTGTATTTTATGTTTTGAGTTTTCAACATTAATTACAAAATATGAGAAGAATGGAGAGAGGTCGGAAAGGATGAACGGAAGATTGGAGGGGACCACGAAGTGGATGGAGGAACGACGGTAGGATGAATTGTTGCTTGTGCTTCCGTTTTTCTCAAAACACGAAAAATGAAAAAAAGTTGTTTTCTATTTTGTGTGTTAAATTCGTTTTCTAAAATGACCATTTTTCATAATATACATATGTTGTTCGTATTTTTGTATGAACGAAAACTCAAAACTAAAAACGGTAACCAAACATAGCCTTACTCTTTTTTCACCTCCGTTGAGAATGTTCATTTTGCTTCCGTAGAAATGCACCCTAAATTCAATAATAAAACACTGGGCTACAGCTCTCTTGCTGAATCAATTGAACTAAAAGTAATTTAATTATACTAATTTTGGGATTGTTGTCCCTTCCACGGGTATTGCACAGTCGAGGGCTTGCAGTTGGGCCGAGCCTGAATGAATATCTGCTATATTCATTTTCTCTCCATTTCTTTCTTTTCTTCTTTAATCTACGTACAGGTTGTTAGGTTTGAAAAAGAACACTGCACCTAATAATTCATGATTGATCAAAAGTGGATAAATTGAAGTGGAGGCATAGTGTACTAATTTTTATTGACGTAGTCACGTAGATAATCATGCTAAAGAAAACACATATTTAAAGTTAAAAACAGACATTTCCGAGCTAAAAAGATAGTGCCTTTCAACTTACTTGACACTTTGACCTGTTCATCCCAACATTACACTAGCAATTGTTGCACTAAAGTTTCTTTCCTGTCCATAAAGTGACCAATACTACTATTTCACGCACTACATACATATCCCATTCTCTACTTTCTCTCTATTATTCATTGATACACTTTTGCCAAAATAAAGTTTTTAATACTGTTTATTTTTTGGAAATTGCGTCATATATATATGCACGGATGCAGTTATTTATTCTAATTATGGACCATTAGAATACATATTCTATCTAACAGATACAAGTCAACAAACAAGTTGTAACTGTTAAACTTTACTTCACGTTATGATCACAACTTGCTCAAGCAGTTTTCAAGAATTTAATAACCGACATTGAAACAAAGGATGCAAACAAAAACTAACCTAACAGACAAGGCATATATATCCAACATTATTAAAACATTCTCCTCGTTATTTTCTTCATTCACATCTCCGCCTATACTCAACATGTCTCAACATTCAATTCTATTCCATTTTCTCCTCATTTTCATAATTTCTACAAATTCAGTACTGTCAATTCCTCACTTCTTTCCAAGAGCAGCACAAAAGGAATCAGCAACAAAACTTCCATTTACTACTCATTTTTTCCCTCAAACTCTAGATCATTTCAACTTTCAACCAAAATCATACGGTAAATTTTATCAAAAATACCTCGTTAATTCAACATTTTGGGATAAAGGCCCTACTCATAGCGCACCTATCTTCGTATACACCGGGAATGAAGGCAACATCGAATGGTTTGCTGAGAATACTGGTTTCTTGATGGACATTGCTCCTAAATTTCAAGCACTTTTGGTGTTCATTGAGGTACTGCATTTTCATATATTACGCCTATCCAAATTGACTAATCTTTAGGTGCATCTCTTTATATATGTTTTAAGATAATCGTAGAGGCATATCACTATATATAGTGCGTGCGGAATAACTTAGAAGCTTTTTATAGTACTGGATGAAAAAATATAATATCCAAATAGGGCCGATCCGAGGAGTTCTGGTGCCTAAAGCGTTAAAAGTATTTTGTATATGATATAAACAACAATTAAAGTAACAAAATAAACAAATGTCTTGATAATATAATACTTAAGTCATAGGACAGTTCAAGACAAAATTAGCAACTGATTTGAGTTAGAAATATTAATCATTAAATTTCAAAGCAAAGAATCTTATTTACCATGAATTTTAGCATTTATATCATCTTAATATATTTTATAAAAGAAATTCATAATATAAAGTTAATAAAAACAAAGATAAAATAGTATATCCTCTTATGCAAAATTCTGAAATTGATATGATACTCTACTATTTATTTTCAATTTCTCTCAATGAAGTAGATGTTGAAAATTATGAATTTTTGCGATTTTTGAAAGTTAGATTTTTAAATTTAGGAACTATAAATTAAAAGAATAGAAGATGAATTGATGCTCATTTTCCTTGCATCTAGTGTCCACTTTTATTTTTGTACAACGGTTTTTGTTAGCGTCTACTGTAAATTTTTACATCTTGATTTTAATTTTTTCTTATTTTGATGCCCTAGTGGATCCAAAGTCATGGCTTAGCTAGTGGCTTTATCCAAGGGCCGCCCTTGTATCCAAACAAACTAGACAGCGTCCATAAACTTCAAAATTGTGTTCTTGTTGTAAGAGAAATGCTAGCTTCACCTTTCGAACTCTTTACTTTATTAGTGGAGAGTGTAGGCCATGCATAGCAAAACTCACCCTAATTAAGTAAGAGTAATAATAGCATTAGTGTTTTGACCAAACGATCCAAATATTGTGTTTTTATAGCACAGGTACTATGGAAAGTCATTGCCATTTGGTAAAAAGTCATATGAAGATGCAAAGAAATTGGGGTATTTGAGTTCATCACAAGCTCTAGCGGACTATGCACTGCTTATAAGGAGCTTAAAGCATAATTTATCGGCTGATGCTTCTCCTGTCGTTGTTTTTGGTGGATCCTATGGAGGAAGTGAGTTCTTAAACGCCCTTAAATTTTAGGACATTCTCTCTGTATTCAATTTACATTGAACAACGTACGAGATATTGCGTAAAACTTTCACTTCGCTTGTACTAATAATTTTTGTTTATTTTTGTTTATTTTATTTTTCCCCTCTAGTGTTGGCTGCATGGTTTAGACTGAAATACCCACATGTAGCAATTGGAGCAGTAGCATCATCTGCACCAATTTTGCAATTTGATGACATAACTCCATGGAATAGTTTTTATGATGCTGTGTCCCAAGATTTCAAGGTCTGAATTATAGTAAATATTCTTCTAGTTGTTTTGTTTCTGTGGAACCATACTGCGTTTACTACTCTCACTGTTTCTAGATTCTTGCTGCGATCAAATTAGAAGAAAAGTGTGTGAATAATAGCTTCGATGACCTGACCATCAGTTGAAACCATGACGATTCAATATTTAAAGATTTTGATGGTTAACCATCGAAATCGTATAATTTTTTATTTTAAATTTACATATTTGACGAGGCATAGCTTCTTTAACGTCTGCGGTCAAAGTTGTGTGCTGCTGCAGTGAACAACTGCAAAAGTTGCACACTGCTACAATTGCACAGCTGCATCAACACAACTGTTGTTGTGCACGACATATGGTATCAGTGCACAATGGTAGAAGCTTAGTACTAGCGAACATAACAAAGCTTGTAGTGGTCTTAAAAGAACACGCAGCGGCAACTATGCAGTTAAAGCCTAATTAAAGTCTCGCTAATGCCCTTTATAGCAGCTACAATCGCAACGCCAAATTGATTTGGGTCTTAGGCTAAATAGAAGATCCACTTAAAATGGCTTTTTTCCGCTACATCGGCTAAATCAGGAGTTTTTAGCACCATTTAACAACTTTAATATAAAAAGTTAATTTGACCCGTTCTTTTATAAAACAAATCAAGAAATTTAGGGTATAGATCTAAGTTCAAGTCCTAAATGTTAAACTACATGGACCATGATATACTATGGTTTTGTTATATAGGGGTGACGATGTTTTATTCTACACAAATTATGTGGTAATAAGAATAAATCAACTTTAGAGATATGATTCCGCTATTTTTTTATATATCACCGCTATAACTTTATGTACCTCCACCGATATAAAACCGCCGAACGCTTTAACTACAAATTCAAATTTTGGGGTGATGACAATTTTTGCAATGTTGATTTATTTTTTTTCTTCAAAACATTTTAGAAAATGAGAAGGAGAGAGAATGATGCACTGAGAAACTAAAGGAAAAATATAAAACCTGCGGTTCAACCAAGTAAAATGGACAGTCACTAATTCAAAGGCCCGACCTTCAGATCGTGCATAGTTGAGGTCTAATTGAATTTCGAACCGAAGTGGTTCATGGTCTGGTTTATTCGCGGTCGGACCGGAATTGGGTCAGGTTGTGATAACAGGAAAAAAAAATCTGAAATCTACCTATTAATTTCACCCGCTGTAGACTGATCCAATTCCATCAATGATATTAGAGCCCTAATGGTATATGAGGTCTAAATTAGTATCTTTGGGGCCAACTAATAAAGCATACTCATCATTTGGATGTCTAGAATATCACTGTCTAAGCTTGGAGTTGAATAATCAACTATTCTCCCTTCTTGATTACTGCCTAGTTCAACGATGGAATAGTTCAAAAGGTTGGCTTAATAGTAAAGGCCCAAATTGATTTGGGCCTTGGGCAAAATTTTAAAATCCAGTTTGATAATTTAAAAGTATATTCATAATTGTTAAATTTAAAATATAAAAAAAATTATAAAAGTTATAAATATTTTTCAAAAATTATTTTTGAAAACAAAATTAATATTTCCAAAATTATTTAATAAATTGAATTAATTAAACAAATAATTAATAAAAAATTAATTAATTATATTATATATATATATATTGATATATGTAAATATATATATATATATATATTGATATATGTAAATATATATATATATATCTTAAATTGTGTAAGGTGAAGTATATAGTTTTTTAAATTTATATATCGAATTATTTAATTAAACTTTTTTAATTAATAAAATAATTATTAAATATAAATTAATTAAATGTTAATTATAATAATATATATGTATATAATAATATATGTATATAAAACTATAATTTTTATAATTAATATTCATCTTAAATTGTTTAGGATGAATAAAATACAATTTTGAATTCTAAAAACAATTAATTATATACATAAGAATATTATATAAGTTAATTAAATTATATAATGTTATAAATAAATTAAAGTTCTATGATATGGATGTACAATATAAGTGGAACGGTGCAAAACCCAATTTAGATTTAAGAAGTAAGTATATACGTATTGTACAGTGATTTCATATGTGTTCGACAAGTGAATCACGAGGGTATTACAAAAGAAATAATTATTCCCAAAATTGGTTTCACTCAAATAAAAGTATATGTTGAAGATTATGAATCTATAACATATAAAGTTGTCATCTACCATTTACATATTATTAGATTACTTGCATCCTCTTTATTTGTTAAGCAAACTTAAGCCATAAATATATGTGTAGTACTATTAATATATTGACTAGACGGGTAAGATACATTCACATATTTGTTGAGCAAACTCAAGGTATGTACATTATACTTGGGTCGTCACAAAATGGTATGTATGATTTAATAATCTCTTTCTATTTATTGAGCAAACTCAAGATCGAGATGAGATTAGGACAAACTATGGGTTGGAAGTTGTGTACGATGCAATCGGAAAAGTGATATCCATCGCTTGCAGATCTATAATTCGTTAAGCAAATTTAAGGTCATAAACCCAAGAGAAGCGATTTCAAACACTCAAAGTAAGAGGTACATCGACCGCAGTTCGATTTAGGAAAGGAATGTCTGGGAAGCTGAATTTTCCGATCTCAAATTCTGGGATGGAGTTTGAAATGCTCTCGAGATCGCCAAGTGAGTCGTAGATATATCCGTCGGTTGAAGGCAGAGTCGATCCTTTAGCTGGAGTCTGAAGTAGCTCGAGGATCGATCAAGAGGACCTAATTCTTATTCTTTTTGGTCAAGAAACGAGAGGAGAGGTTCTCTCGTCTTCGCCTACCATTATTGCTTTCTTCATCGCTATCTTCATCTTCTTCTTCCTCTTCCTCTCTATTACTGGAGATGTCTTGTCATGAGTGTAGGGCGTCATGGTGTATGGAAGCTGGGGGGTTAATTTCTGCCTCTTGAGCAGCCTGTGTAGTTCTTTATGAAGGGGGCGCATAACCAAGCCTTCAACCATTGTATAATAGTCTGAAATGGCACGATTGATGGTCATTTAGGAGGTTCGTTCTCTTTCTCTCATCCTTCGAGATTCTCTTCAGGATTTGAAGTGTTTGGGCTAGGGCAACATTAGTAATTCTGTGAGGGTATCTGTTAGATTTAAAGTTTAAGAACGTCGATAAATTGAGTAAAGTAAACTTCAATGGATCAGGATGTAAAATGGAACCTACATTCGGATAACCACTTTTTGAGCAAAGCCGTTTGGATAGAAGATGAAAAAGTAGTCGTACTTGAACTGACTTGGCTTGTTATGGAGGCCAACGACAACTTGACAACCGTTATATGATTCCAGGATATGTAAAGATGGATGGTCGACTCTTTTGTAGAAATTGTAGAGATACGTGATTTTTTTCAAGAGTAGGCACCCTACCCAATTTCTTAACAAAGATCATGTATGTGTAGCTCGTGGCAGCGTATCCGTTCGGGTGAAGTTGGATAAGGGAAAGTTTCACAAATTAGAGAATCAACAAGAAATGATCGAAAGGAAGGATACCTCTGGAGAGACATATGTACCAGTTGCAGGAAATGTAGCCTTGTAGAGGATTGTGTGCTCTTTGATGGGGTAGTGGAGTCTGAGTTTCTTCTATAGGAATAACATGGCATTCACAGATCTATTTAATGTATACGGACGTTAACCTCGAGGTCAGAGAGTCCGAAGGAATGTCAAGAGTCATCATGCCTTTTAGGTCAACATTGTGAGTGACACCGATGTAAGGTTCATCCATAGCTGCAAGTGGGACGACTTGTAGGGATTATCCAGGTTAACGGCGAGACTGCCAGGGTCTGGTATGTTGAAGTGGAAGTCGGGGTAGAAGATGAACCTGCCATCAGGGGAATATCTCCAAGATTAAAGGGACCTGCAATTGCGGTAGAAATATGCCCAGAACGTCTAAGAGGTTCCAGTTAGTATTGAAAGCTTAAGATATGAGCATGGTTAGGTGTGATTTAATTTCAACATGTGCGTTGATAGTCCCGTGCAGCTGATGTATAGGGTTCAACGGATGTCGACGTGGGTTGACCAATCGGATTCTATACATCGACGGGGCAGTGATGTATGATTTAATCTATGCAGTATGTATCTTGTGTCCTTGGCACAAGGAACGGATGAACTTTGTGTAGATGGCCTATTAGTGCTGGCAAACGAGCTTCGACACACGATGGAACTATGTATCGGATGTTACCCGTTAACGTAAGATTTATATTAATGAAATCGCTGTCCAAGGCGGTGTGGAGCTTCTCTTTGCGGAGTTGCATGAATATTGTATCGGGTTCGAGTGTTGATTAGGCAGACGTCCTAGGGTGCATCGACCCTTAAAACTGGTAAGTGTCGAGACGCGTTTGTGAAGATAGCATATTGAGTCGTGAAGTCCTAACTCTAAGATATCGATGCGTACTTTGAGCCAATCAAGAATTCGTTCAAAATGAATATATATGGTTCTTGTCCTTCACCAGCTCTACCTTGAGTATTACCTATAGCAAGCCACGTCCATGAGATGGCAAGGCGACAGTGAAGAAGAACAACTAACACATATCATTAACATGTGGAGATACGATATCATTGAGTGTGAGATGACGACGTTGACTCAAGAGGCAGCGGCTCCCACTACCTAAGATGGAACTGAGATCTAAAGCAAGAGACGACAGTGATGGAGATCAGAGTAAACTCGATATCGGGAGTCGAGTTCTTGTTGATCGGGAATACTGGGGCAGGTCGGTAGTGATGATCTGGGTCGAGATTTGAAGTTGTTGCAGTGTTTATTGATTAAGGGTGGCGGTGCTAACGAAATCGTATGTGTTAAAATCGCAAAGGCACAAAAATATGCAAAGGCAGGAAATGAAGTAAAGTCCCAAGTTTCACTAAATGTTTTTCTTTTATATAAATGCTTGCAAACTGATCGGTACCGATCCGAAGAGTATTTATATTAAAAAAATATGAAGATGAAGAATGAAAGGATGGATGAATTAATGGAAAGACGATGAGATGAAGATCTACCTGATTAAGGAACAAAGTAGCTTTCAGAAATTCTCAAAGATGGTCGAAGACTTCAAATAAAAGACTTTAGCACATTTATATATATCAAAGAGATGCGGTCGACTTGAAATGATATATTGATGTTCTCAGTTGAGATGCAACGTTTCGCGAAAGCAGTTTATATGGTAGAGAGGTGTCTGCAGACTTACAATCGGTCATTTGTCTTAATCCAAAGCATACTTTGTTATCGTAAAATCATACTTTAGGGGTCGGTGTTATCTTGCATTTGAATCAAGCGATATTTCGATAAATCTGGACTAAAAAATGATGAAAAAATGGATCAAAAATATTGTCAGATGTCAAGATTGAAAAACGCAAGAGAAATGACTATGGATGGAAAAAATCAAATGGGTTGATACCGACCCATATCAGTCGGCACCAAACCATATAAATAGCGAACTCACCTAACCAAGACCAAAACTATTGCATGAAGATAGAAGAAAAGGAGAAGTTCAATGCTAAGGAATGGATCGATACCGAACCATATGGGTCCCATCAATCAAATCTGAAGTCATGTTCTAAGCCGTCAATTTTGCAACAAAAGTCAACAAAATAGGTCGGCACCAATCCGTACATATCGCCGAACCATATGATTGTGAGACTTCGTGCGTTCTGCCTGATTCTTCATCCTGAAACTTCAGATCTGAAGGGGTTAACTTGTTCAAACCGATTAGCAATTTCGATCTTCAATTTCGCCTATAAATACCAAGCCTATAGCAAATATAAATGGATCTTTGGAATTTTTACCGGTTTTTGACAACGAAGCTCTATCGAATTCATATCCGATCGGTTTGAATCTTCAAGTCATTATAATTCAATTGTAATTTGCTAGATTAAATCACTAACAAAATTGATAATGGACGTATGCTTAAGATTCAAGTCAAACCACTTTAAAAATTGTGTTTTTCCACTTTTCTCTCGTCTTTGACTGAATTGGGGTGTTTGCTCATATTTTGTGCAAACACTTTGTAAAACATAAATATAGTGTAAATTCTGATCACAAATACTGTCTTATGTCCATTAAGTTTATCTTTTCACAAATTTATACATGTTTCATTTAACAACCGTCGTTCATTTACAATACAGCTTGATACTCTGTTGCCTCACATTTTTTTGATTGGTAAAGAAATACCCAGTGATAAAGAAAATGAATGGCATTTTATTGATAAAATGAAATAGGTAAATGTATTGAAAAATAGAATGCTAAAACTATAAAATTACAACTTATATGAAGTTTAACCCCTTATTTTGCACTCAATAATTCAATCTGTGCTTTGCAGGATGAGAGTAAAAACTGTTTTGAGGTGATTAAGAAGAGCTGGGATGAACTTATGGAAGTTTCAGAAGATGGCTTATTACAGCTCAGTAAAAATTTCAGGAGTTGCAAGTAATATACACTTTATTTATTTATTTATTTTAAAAAAATGGCACTCTTTTTTCTTTACCATAGTGCATAAATGCAAGTAATGTTACTTCTAAATTTGAACAATATCATCAAATATGTATACCCAATTTTAATCCATAACACACATATACCAGTTTTGAATAACCAGTTGTGGTTAAAAGTTAAAAAAAAAAGACAATTCATCCATTGATTTGAGACTTAAAGAAAAGTTCTAGGATAAGATCAATCTGTCCACGATTGCACATTCTTGTACTTATTGTCATATAGTATAACAAGTTAAAAATAACAGGAAGCTTAAGTCAGTATATTCAGTTCGGGATTGGTTATGGACTGCCTTCGTATACACAGCCATGGTAGATTATCCAACACAAGCAAATTTCATGAAGCCTTTGCCTGCATATCCAGTCAAAGAGGTAGCATTTCTGCACTATAGCGCAGCGAGAAAGTTATCTAAATTATATTCCAAAAATACCAAATGTCTCCTGAGTCCTTGACCAAATGCTCGTCAGTTCCAATTTTCTATGATACAACAAAAAACTAGGTAAAAATGAACTATGATGTACAAGGGGACAACTGAAATCAATGATGTAATGGTTCATAATACTGATGTTTAGCAATCTCTAATATTTGCATAAAACTTAAGATTACAAAATGAAACTGAACAACATTATTCTTATTCAAATGCAGATGTGCAAGATCATCGATGCATTTCCATCAAAAACTAGCAAGCTTATTAAAACATTTTCAGCAGCAAGCGTGTATTACAATTACTCTGGTAATCAACAATGTTTCAACATAGAAAATGAAACCGATGAACATGGACTCGATGGTTGGAACTGGCAGGTATGTGATATGCTAATCCATGTTTTACACACACACACACAAATCCAGTGTTTAAGTTTTGATGATGTAAAAGTAAAACGCAGGCATGTACAGAGATGGTAATGCCAATGGTTGTGTCTAATGAAAGCATGTTTATGCCCTCCGGTTTTGATTATAAAGAAAATAGCAATGAGTGTGTGCTGAAGTATGGAGTTCGACCTAGATCACATTGGGTCACTACTGAATTTGGCGGTCATGTAAGTCGCACATCTGTAGTCATTTGACTAGATAAACTGAATGTTGTGAATAGATAAACAGAAGAGTGAAACAAAATTATTAACTAATGAAGCATGTGTTGTGTTGGTGTAATTTTGCATAAACAGAGAATTAAGCAAGTGCTAAGAAGATATGGAAGCAATATTATATTTTCTAATGGATTGAGAGATCCATGGAGTAGAGGAAGGTAACCCATTCAAATTTCACCTGTCAAATTTTTATGTTCATTTTAGATACTAATACATTGATTTCATGCAGTGTGCTAAGTAACATATCCTCTAGCATCATAGCCTTGGTCACAAAAAAAGGCAAGTATATCTAAATTTTCAATTCTTCATTATATGTTTTCTGAAGTTTGTTACACGTCTCATTTAGCAAATAAAAATTTACTTGGACCATCTTTATATTCATCGAACATGATGGTATGATGTAGAAGATGAAATGGTGCTGTGAAAATATGGCCAGTAAATTCAATTTTAATAATTATCTGAAATTCAACAATTTGTTTCAGGTGCACACCATTTAGACTTCAGGTCGGCAACAAAAGATGATCCAAATTGGCTTTTGGAACAAAGGAATAAAGAAGTAAAGATAATACAGAGTTGGATAGACGAATATCACTTGGACTTCAAAGAATATTCATATTAATATGAGGATAGCTTTGGTGCTTACAGTGAAATAAAGTAGCATTGGTGCTTTACTAAAACTTCCCTATAGTGTTTCTGATTCATTCAAACAGATATCAATATTTAATTATAGAAACATGAAAGAAATGTATAAAGAGAAGGAAATGCTATGCAAGTTCACAAACTGTCAAACATTCGTTTTATGTTTGAAAATTATGATTGTATAATTTTACCAAAATCTTTGATGCAACGGCTAGATCACCTGTGTGGTGATCTAAACGTCCAACTTCGAATTCGAAAACAGCCTCTTCGCAATGCGAGAAAAAGACTACGTACATTATCGACCTCCTTACAGCCCGCTATCGTGCGAGAGCCTCGTGCAATGGCTTCCACCTATGATGCATACAGTACAAATAGTGCAGAAGAAATATTTGCTATAACGGTGTGTTAGCTATTTTATACCAGAAGTCCTTACAATTATACTCTCCAGACCCCTGAAGTTAAACAAAATGGTACAATCGCATAAATATGCAATATATGATGTAACTAAGAGTCGTTCCTCGTACACTGCACACTACTATAAATGCAACAAATTTGAATCGCAACAGGATGCAAAAAAGAGAGGAGTTCGAGAAAAATCATAAATAAATATCCCTCAATTGCAAATGTACGTGCATACACTTAAACAAACCATTCGTAATATAACAGAGCAACAAACTCTAACAAGTCAAGCAATTTACATAACCAGAGATTCCGGAAAAAAGACCCGAAAAATCTTCAAACAGGAATCATACAAATCTGGAACAAGGTAGTCTCGGTGGAGAAAAACACAACTTAACCAACTTATTAAATACAACTGCAGTAGCTTCTTAAAATAAAGTGAGAACTAGGTAGTGAACACAGCAGTCACAATGATGAATTAGGTAACGATAATTTTACATGCAGGCGCCAAGAGAATAGAGATCACTGCATCCAACATCATCTTCGATGAAGCTAAAATCTTCACACTCCTGAATATTGAAAGAGAGAATTACTCAAATTTGCTAAAGTAAATGCATGTATGTTGATAATTTGGTAGATGCCCTTTAAAGAATGTAAATATAGTTTAATGCTGTTCGATAAATTTAAATAATTCATTGTCATGTCATCACCATTGACAATCTAACAAGTCGCCTTTAAACACAAATTTGTTGCTTGCACGTTGAGCGGTGAATGTTAAAATCGCACCAACCCATTAATAATAAACATGTATTATAGGTGGTTTTAATGGGCCAATGTGTTTTGGAAGTTGTTTAGTTTTAAATCTGATTATTTAGCTTGTATATAATTTTTCATTAATTATCTGATCAAATTTGCAACTACGAAACTTCAGAGAAAATCAGATTATCTTACACTACTTACCAATAAGAAGTTTCACAACAAAAAAGTCATTTGACTAAATATATTGTAAATATGGAGGCGCTGACCGAAATGAATAAGTTGCACACAAAAACAAGTTTCTAGTTTAAAATAAAATTATCATCCACCGTTTAAATAGTAAATTTTAATTATCAATGGTAGAACTATCAAACTGCAGCAATACTTCAAGACTACGAAAATGATTTAACACAATAATAACATGTAGGATATTATTGTTACCTCCATGTTTGAACATGAGAACAGACTTCAAATGACCGCACAAGTTAACATTGGACTTGTGAGCGAGTGAGCGGAATGTAAGAGTTGGATCTACGGTCAAAAGGATCGTTCACACCTCAGAAATTATAAAGTTCAGATGGGATGTTATACCTTATCTCCGAATTAAGCTCTTTAAGTCGGATGTAAGGCCGCATATTTTGTTTTTCTAGTTATAAATTAAATTAGTAAGAACTATTTTTATGGAAATTCTATTGAGACATAAATTGGTGACACAATGGATCTCAACCATTGAATTACCCCTTAATCCCAACCCCAAGCATGAACACAATAAGATTCATCGCTCCGGATCTATTATTCATTAGATTTAACTATTTTATTTAAATTATTAATTAAAATCTTAAACGATTAATTAAAATCTTAAATGATTAATTATTTATATTAGCTATTCAACTAATTATTAACGATTAGTAATCAAATTTAATATAGTAAATATCGAGTAATTACAGCATTAATTTTTTTTTAAATCAATTAATTATAAAACACTTGTTATTAATTATTCTGCACCAACTATTAGTCATGATTTACCGATTATTAATTATAATTTATTAATGATTTGATTATTATTTTTTGATTCATACTTAAATAATTATGTAACTAATAATAACCAATCGAATTAATAAACAACAATACCTTAAATTCAAACTCAACTACCGTTCAATGCCCAAGAACGCAAATTCAATGAAGCACCATTCACAGAACCACTATTTCAGTGAATACTGCTCACCGAACTCTTGTTTGAGAACAAAGCTTTAATTTGGTGCCATTACATTGATCATATTTGGGTAAAGGAGTATGTTGATAGTTGATATTAATTTGTCTTATAATGTACAAAATTCTCTGTTATTATACAGGTTAATATACCTCTAAACAATGATATTTACTGAAATATACCTTCTACCAACATAAAAAAGCTTCATAAACATAGAGAATAACGAAGCATACCGGCTTAACCATCGTTCTTGCTACAAGATCATCAAGCCCAAAATTACTTGAGACAAACCCATTTGATAATTTTGTATCGACAAATAACTGATCATCCTTGTAATTTAACTGCTCTGGCTTATAATCATGAATAGATAACGGAGAACTATAACTACTTTGACCGATGATAGGCAGATCCATTTTTCTGCTAACATCTCCAATATGAGCATTCGAAACTAATGGACTCGATGAGGAATCATACGTCCCACTCGAATTACAAAACTGCCCTTGTACTGGCTGCTCCCACTTGAGATTATTCACAGGTGCAATATTTGTGTTGCTGTTATACAAATTCGATGATGCAGCGGCATTCTGCCATGTGTCATTGCATCTGTTAACATCAACAAAGTTTAAAGAATTTCCAATATTGACCTCAAAGGGATCCGAGTTCAAAGGTAGTGGCATTCTTATGTGGTTCTTTGGAGTTAAACCACCTAGCAAACTTCTACTCGATTCTTGCATTCCTTGAATTTTAGTGATATCATTAACAGGACCCCGGGTTGTAGGAGGCATGAACCCATGAAACCCAAACCCATTAAAGGTGTTCAATGTAGGGATGGATCCGTTTGACTGCAGCGGTTTGGACCCGATAATAGAGTTGTAGTTTGGATACGGGTCTAAGGATCCAATGGGCATGTATGAAGTATCTCTGCTGCCTCTTAGTGCAGCGACCATGTTGGCTTGTTGATTAGCAACAGCGCTTAACCTTTTTAAATAGAGCCTGTATTTCTGTTTTAATAAATTGTGTTAACGGACATAAAATATGAAGATGATGAAAGAAATATGTGAATAGTTTGTGTGGATGAGTTCGTACTTGAAGATGACTTGCAACATTTTCTCTAGTGATGCCTTCGACATTCATGAGATCGAGTATTCTTTTAGGTACAGCCTCTGTATTTAAAACCAAAATTGCCGTAGTATTAGTGATGATTCAGTATGTGGACAATTTTCCATCATAAATTTTATTCGTATTTGAGTTTTTAACAGAAGACTTGTAAAACCCACAGAAACCTTACCACCTTACTATAGTAGTATACTGATGAAAATATATAAAAATTGGCCATGTGTAATGGCATAAATAAGATCAAAATAGCACAAGTCTTTCTTGATTCCAAAAGGTGTCCAAAGTATATGAGTAATTTTTTAATTTTTTGTTATAACAAACAAATTTAAGGGCCAACTATTGACAATATTAGTTGGGAAAGAGGGCAACAGTAATTATATTACAAGAGAAATGAACTTTCGGTGTAATTCACTGATACCTATTTTTACAAAATACCAAAACAAGCTTTAAAATTTGGAAATATGATTTTGTTCTGGCCAAAAAAAACCAGAGGTTCTTGTTCTTAGCAAAACTGGTAGTGTTAAACTATTGATAGTAACCTCCTAAAGTTTTTTGCCTAGTTTCAGTCTATTCTATACTTCTACTGATATCAGTATTAAAAATCCTATAAAACAAGTGCAATGTACCCCTAGCAAATGAAAACATAAAACTAACTCTAATCAAACTGATACTATCTGAAGCAACACTCTAAATATATCAATAATCTATGTTATAACAAATATAAATTTATATGTTATAACAAGATATGAAGAGAAAAATTATCATTCTTACTATCAAGCCCCAACTGATTAACGGCACCAACAAACTTCCTATGCAGCTCAACCGACCAAACTACCCTCGGCTTCTTCTGAGAAGAAGAATCTTCATTTTCATGCAAAGTAGATTCGCCGTCATCCTCGTATTCTTCGATTTGGTCCTTCCTTTTTCTGTTAATTTTAGAATTTGCAAAAGAGCCCTGAGGTCTTTCAGGGTTTGCAAGTTGATTTCTATCACTGTCATCTCCACTGTCAAAATTGTTTTGGTCATTCGGGTCATGTTTTTTCCTTCTGATCACATGCTGCCATATATTTTTTAATTCCTCATATCTTACAGGTTTGATGAGGTAGTCGCATGCCCCGTGTGTTATTCCTTTCATAACAGCTTGAGTTTCTCCATTTGCTGAAAGCACTGTAAAATTTACATGATATAAGATTGATGAAATGTCCAAGAAATATTTTAAAGAATATATCTTTGGTAGAATTTTTTTACTAAAATTAATTCACTTTCTTATCTAAATTGCTAGTGCTTATGCTCTCTATGAGCAGTAACTTCATAGGCTTATTGATGATTATTCTCATATTGTATGCCTCCAATAGTATAATGCTCGCAACTTATTGTAATCTTGTAATTTGGTATACTTGTATATTAAAGCATGTGGATAAGATTTTTATTTTGTATTTTCCTCAGTTTTGTTTATCAATACACAACTATCTTATAAAATGATTTTTTTATTTTTTATAAAATGATTTATCAATATTACCAATGGTCATTACCAATAATATAGTAAGTTTAAGTTTAGTTAGTACGCAAAAACGGCTGTATTAAACTCCCAAAAAGATTCAGTTTTACGTTGGAAGAATTGATTTTATGATACACACATATACATATATGCGCACACACAAACACACATATACATGCATACATATAATGCAGTTTGTGCAGTTAACGCGCTCAAGAGTTCCATAGCGGAGAATGTGAATAAAACTATAGTGGGAATATAACGAAAAAGAGCGATGGCGCAAAATGCTATATATGAGACAAAATTCAAATGACAAAATCAATTTATTATTAGTGATGTATCATTGGTGTGGGAAAAAGAATGTTTACTTCAATATATCAAAACCCAATACAGTTGCGACTTCGCGTTACAAATAGCGATTTAAACGTTGGGCATTTGGTCCTTGAAATTGGGCATATACCCTAGCTTTCTTAATCAAGTTTAAAAGAGAATTAGACAAACTAAATTTTGCATACTGAAATTGATAGAACAAATCGCTATTTAAGAGCGCTAAATTGTAGGAGTGCCGTGGTTGAAGAGTGATAAGCACTTTAGCAGGGTATTAGAGACTTTAATTACATAGGTGTCAATATGATTCTCCTTTATCCAATCTGATAGCTAGTACTAGCTAGTGTTACCTAAAATTCTTGTTTTTTTCTACTTTCCAAAAAAGAAAAAAATATGCTCGAAATTTATTGTAATCTAAAAATTGTGTACATGTTTATTAGAACATGTAATAGCATATGGTTTTTTGTTTTAATTCAATTTAAATATAGCTATATAACAAACTGCCTTACCACTATTATCAATACTGGTTGGCGGTAATATTGTAAGCGCAGTTTAGCTGCTATGCAAAAACACCAAATTAGACTCGAAACAGACTGCAAAATCGATATAACTAAAAAAAAACTTGAAGACTGTTTTTCTTCTTCTTTTTTTAGTTATGAAAATGCCGTTCATGAGCCAGACATGGACAGTGCGGTTGGTTGAGAAAGTTGGCTTCCATCAACGAGGTTAAGAGTTCAATCCACAGTTGCAAAGTTATTCTTGTGTCAGTTACTCAGAGTATGCCTTAAAGATGCCCTCATGTAATAGTGGTATGTCTCTAGATTGCCTATCTAGAGATGTTGGGATCGATTCTCAATGGCACAAATTAATCTATGCTAAAAAAAATTGTTGTTCATGACAAAACCATCTGTACAATTTAAAGTTCAATACTATATACATCACAAATATATCACAATGAACATATTGAAAACATACTAATGACAGGGAGATCCATTTCGAGACCCACAAGCTCCAAAAGTTTGAATCCATCCATATCGGGCATATGCACATCACTGATCACCAAATCAAATTGATTCTTGTTCTCTCTCAACATCTCTAATGCCTTAATTGCTTGATTTGTCGTAGTAACTGCAATATTCAACAAATATTGGTACACTGTAGTTAATTATATTAGTTATTCTACAACCATTTATGATTGCATTTGTTTGAAATAAAAACTTCGACAGCATTAAGTGTTGTTTATTGTGTAATATAATAGTTGTAAGCATTTTCATAATGTACTGGATAAGCATTAACAACTTCAATAAGCATAAAATGAAATGTAATACTTCTTGCTTTTGACCTAAAAAACCACTACTGTCATTACACACTCATTACAATTGAGGGTTCATGATAACTGTCGTGCATTTAGCACTTTTGCAGTGCTTACTGAGGATCGTTTATTTTTCACATAAAATATGTTTAATGTGATAGGTGGTATTTAATTAATTTTATAACTATTCAGAACTAAGCACATTTGTAATACTTATTAAAATTATCAATACTTATTATGTTTTACACACACACACGGAAAAAAAAAATTAACATGCAATTGTGAACAAGCATACTTAAAGCCACTGAACATTCAAACTTCTAGTTCAAAACAAAAGCAGCCTGAACTAATTGCATTACATTGTAAAAAAACACAATAATCATAAAATTATAATTTTAAACAGACATACCTAACGTTCAGCAATTAAAACTTCTTATTTGAATCAAATGCAACCTAGCTCTAAATTGGAAATCATTATTAAGACAGGGAAAAGAAGGAAGGGGGGGTGGGGTTGTTGTAGGGGGATGGTATTAAGGCTCTGTTTGTTTAAAATGCTGAATTCTGATTTCTGATTCTAAAGTCTGAATGCTGATTGCTTAATGCTGAATTCTGAATAATTAATAACTTGTTTGTTTGCGTTCAGCATTTAGAACAAAAATCAATATTCAGCATTCAGAGCAAAAAATAAGCACTAAAAATGTTCTGAATTGTTTTGTCTGAATAGATGGTTTTATTCAGAAGAATGATAAAAAACAAACAATCTAGAAAGTTCTGATTTATAATTCAGAACTTTTTATAAAAACAAACGCAGCCAAGACTTCTGCAACAAATATAATTTTATTCTGGAACAAGCACTTTTAAAGTGCAAGATAACCAGACTACATGATCATAAGAACCTTGTAACAAATTTACCTAAAAGAGTCGAAATTGCTAATTTTGCTTATTACATGATGACATATACCAAATTGTAAGTTATCAATTTTAAGATCCTTAACGGTTCTATAACAAGAACAAGCTATAAAAATAAATAAATAAAGCTCCTTCTTTTAGATTTGAACATAAAACACACATAACAATATACATAAAGTAAAATACAAGTGACAAACCATGATATTGGCATCTGTGAAGCAGCGATTCCAGAACTTTGAGGCAGGTTGGATCATCATCAACTGCAAGCACTCTCATTCCAATAGGAAATTGATCTCTTTTTCTTATAACAGTCATCTTCACTTCTAATTTATTGCAGTAAGTACTCAATAGTACCAAATAAACAAAACCCAGATCACAATACTTTAAAAAAAAAAGCACAGATCTCCCTCGCTTAACCTTAATAGTACAAAACAAAAAAGCGAACCGATTTCAAATTGAGAGAAACAAAAAAACGACTTCACCCAACAACTTCGATTACTCAAAAGATAACATTTGTGGAGAGGTATAAAGGCATTTCAATACAACAGGCTGAGAAAAATTGAATCTTGGTCGCATATGGAGGAAATGGCAATTAAATTATGGAGAAAAAGGAAAATAAAGTAACTTTAAAAATAAATAATAAGCGAATAAT
Organism: Allium fistulosum; assembly: GCA_030737815.1. Lineage (NCBI taxonomy): Eukaryota > Viridiplantae > Streptophyta > Magnoliopsida > Asparagales > Amaryllidaceae > Allium > Allium fistulosum. The sequence continues at coordinate 1,031,013,737 of CM060905.1, forward strand.
GATGTGTTGATAAAATGGAATGTTAGGGGGTCAAATAAGAAAGCAGGGATGAGACTCAAGTATACTTTTTGTTTTCTAATGTTTATTTGTTGTGTTGGTTTTAACTAGTATAAAAAGGTGTGGTTGGAATCAACCGGTGGGTCAAAAAATGATACAACATCCAGATCAATCAAAAACGAAAGTAATAAATTTAAAGTTGAAAATAAAAACATAAATCCACAAGATTTTATAATGATTCGGCCTCAAATTAATTGTCTACATCCACTTTAGTTTTATTTCAAAGGATTATGCATGAGTACAAACGAATTACAAAGTTTCAGATGTAGAAAACTATGTGAATTCGAGTTCAACGGCACTTATGGCTAAAATGGGTAAGAGGAGAAAACGATCCAATATTAGAAAGAAAATATCTTTTTTTATTATCAAATGAAGGGTATTTATAAGCAAATATATCCATCAAAGTTGCAACTCGTGGAAGACCGGGTAAGGGATCATATCCACATTTTAAGACATGAAAAAGGAGAAAAACTCATAACTCAAATCATGTTGGTGTCGACATGATTTTGCAACTTGCATTTTCAAGTTTTTCTTATATTTGTCCAAATTTTCAAGTTTTCAAGTTTCGTTGTAAGAATTACTCTTACAAATCCTATGTCAATCTTGTCTTTTTCTACCTAGTGCACTGCATCTTCATCTACCACTCAAAAGTGGGCCCCACATTAAAAATAAACTCGATATCGACATGATTGATCATGTTGGTACCGACATTATTTTACATATGCAAATTCTTATCAAACTTCTTATACTTATTCTTTTCATCATTCCTGTTATCATTCGAGCTTATTGATCCATTTCCTTCATCATTTTGAAGCTCGGATTCATCAAGAAGTCATTTGGTTCAAATATTGGATAAAACTTGCCTCTCAAAGTATGCTTTCGTGAAACAAAGCATGTTTTGGATTGTGATAAGCAATTAAATGCTAACTGCAGAAGGGTCATCAATCGACTAGCAGTCATCTTGAAGCATCACATCTATTTCAAGAGCGTTCGTTTACTGCTTCAAATAGTCGCCGAATCGTCTTTTTTCCACAATAAGATCGGAGTCTTCGATTCCCTAGAAGCTACATCGTACCCCGATCAGGTAGACTTCTTAATACATGAAGCAAAATATGTAGTCCAAAACATGTGGGTGCTGACATGATTTACGAGTAGTGTATAAATTAGGTACTTTCACACTGCACTAAAATTTTATGATGCAGTTGTAAACTTATGTGTACTTGAATTAGGTAACAAAAATACACATATACTTATAAATTAAAAATTTTAACCCAAATAAAATTTAGTTTTTTTTTACAAAAAAAAGTGGAACACAATATATTAATAATCCTTTAAAATATTTAAACAAAGACATTCGAGACAACAAATTGGGTAACAAATTTAGGATATTATTATAATCAATGTTAAAGCTTAGATTCATTATCAAAACATTGTTTTGGTCATATGTAAATTTCTGCCATAATTTATCAGATTAAGAACAAAATAATTACTCAACAAAGTATTTAAATTGCATGATTATTTTCAATTTAGGGTGAAGTACCGACATGTGTGTACAATGCTTCTATTTCAACACAATGCAAATACTATGTACATACAAACTTTTCAAATACGAAAAATTACACATTGATTTGAGAGTTTAAAACATAAATTTATAATTGAAACATTGTTTTAATCATATATAAATCTCAGTTTTGATTATCAAATTAAAAATCGAATCAATTCACTCGACAAACGATTCAAATTACATAAACAATTTCAAATCAAATGATGCAATAGTATATACATACCAACTACGACAATCATAATATATTTAATAAAACATTTTAAATAAAAGATACCACCCAGAACTAGCCAAAAGTCACACGTTGATTTATGGTTTCTCCTTAGATTGTCAAGATGTACATCCAATCCTTGCAAGAGATGGATGAATCGTCTTTGTTTTAATTTAATTTGATGTTTGATTTTAAGTTGTTATTGGTTTTTATTTTGTTTAAAGGAAGACAATGGCAGCCATTATTTTGGAGAAGAGAAGGAAGGATTTTCAGTATAAAGAAAGTGAAATGAGAAGGTTTGTTTTTAATGAGATTGTTATCCAGGTTTATAATCCAGTAGGATCCGAGAAAAGACAGAACAACTTGATGGAATCAGAATGGTTTGGGACTCAACCAAAAGGGCTAAAGCAACAAGTTAAAGAAAGCCAAGTCCTATTACAAAAGCAATAACTGAGTTTATCTAAACTAAGAGACGAGCATCCATCCAGTCCAATTAGCAGCCAAATGCACCTAGCAAGTAGATCGTCATCGAAATAAAGCAATGTGCAACGGGACTATGTGAACAACGTCGATACAAGGCGATGAGAGGATGCCAGATACCCAAATTTCAGAAATAAACTAAGTGTATTGGATCGTCGGTGACCCATACACCATGGATCGCTAGCGATTCATAAACTTCACTAGTGGGTCACTAAGCAGCTATGGCACGTGGGAGCAAAGAAGCCTAGAAGACAAAATGCAAAAGTACGCTATGGATCACTAGCGATCCATACACTATGGATCCCCAACGATCTATACAAAGCCATGGAATTCTTCTGACCTGACGTAGTAAGGCAATGAAGAAAGGAGCTAAGTGATTAGCTCGCACGCGAGCAAAACCTTTGGATCGCTAGCGATCCATGCTTTTGGCTCGGGTCGCGAGCTAAGCTCCACTAGATCATCTTGTGTCCATCTACAAGTAACTAACGAACAGGCCTGGCCCAGTAGCTCTTTGATCTCTATAAATAACATCATACCTGCAACATAAAGGGGATATTCTTTTCCAAACTGGTTGTTGAAGCTCTGCTGGAAACTTTCTTCACTCTCTACCTCCCTCACTACAATCTTCAAAGGGATTCACTATAATTCTTCAGTGGATTCCAACTCTGGGGATTCAATCTAGCTAAGGACAATCAAAAGCCTTATAACCAAACACTACTTGTAACAGCAATCAGTCTATAATAAAATTATACAGTGGACGTAGGCTTCAATAACAGCCGAACCACTATAAAAATTCTTTGTCTTCTTTCTTTTAATGTCTTTTTCTACACCTATTATCTATGTTATTGCTCTGTCAGAACAGGGCCGGTGCTTTCATATTCAAACCAGAGTGTTAATCCATTTTTTGGGTTAACATTTTGGTGCTTTCACTGAGAACCCAACTCAGGAAAAGATCTGGCTATCTACTTTGGATCAGATAGGTTCAGAAGTTAGATCTTAAATCGTCGCTTAAAAGATTTGCTGTTGAGAATCCATGGCAGCAGGACAAAAGAAGAAAAGAAATTACTCCAAGGGCATGAATCGCTAGCGATCCATGTCCTATGGATCGCTAGCAACTCATGGCACTAACTCGAGGATTCATGAACGACATCAACAAGAGATGATAGACGCGATCCAAAAGGCAAAGCTCAGAAATCAAATAAGTCATGGATCGCTAGCGATCCATGCACTATGGATCGCTACCTATCCATACTTTTTCACCAGACCGCCATAAACTCCAGAAAGCAAAGTCCAATAATATTCTAAGTATATGGACCGCCAACATCTATATGGAACGCTATGGATCGCTAGCGATCCATACTATTTCATTGATTTGCAGCGACCTACATGGAACAAGATGGGAGAAGGATGCTAAGGGGTTGGCTCGCTTTCCAGCATACTTTTTGGATAGCCAGTGATCCATAAGCTATGGATCGTCAGCGATCCATTGAATTGGCTCGTGTCGCAATGCTTTCTCCAACGAGACCGTCGTCTGGGTCATTCGTAGGGGATATAATCGATAGAAGCAAAAGCAACAGGAAGTAGTGGGCAGAGCTCCAATAATCATGACGGAAGAAAATGTTAACACTCAACCCACTGCAAAAGCGCTTGCGACAAACACGAACTTGGGGGTGACAACCCCAAGGGGAGATAACGATGACTCTCTCCAGCTTTGAAGATGACAAACAATTTGAGGAAGACAAATTGGACGAAAAGGCTGACGTGCAAATGCTAGAAGAAGTTCTAAGACCCGTGTCGCAGCATAGTGCCAAGCAATGGATGAGGAACTGCTACTCAAACGGCACTTCCAGAGGCAGGAGAACCAAGAAGATATGACATAAACCCAGATTGATTACAAGGTCAAGCTCCTGTGGTATATTGCGACCACTCCCAACTGACCAATCTCCAATCCCATCATCGAGCTCCCATCATTGAATCACGAAAGGTCGTCGTTGAAAACCATCAAAAATCTTCAAAATGGTCATCGAAAAACTCATTTCAGGGTTGACTCGAAGTCGAACTCGAGTAATTTCCTATTTGACTCGAAGCAGATTTTGGAAGTCCTGACTCGAAGTCGAACTCGGGCAATCATCCATTTGACTCGAAGAAAACCTAGGAAATTCTGGCACGAAATTAGACTCGGATAAAACTAAGATTTTCTCCAAGCAAACATCCAAATGACTCCAAGCACCGTTTGTCGCCAACCCAGCACTTCAAATTATGTGACTCCAAGCGAACCACGTGCTGGCTCCAAGCAAATGGCATATTTTCTTGGGTTGCACTCCAAGTAAAATACCACCAATCTATCAATGTCGATCCATCTTCTTTTGCCTATAACTCGAACGTGCGAACTCTGAATACCTTGAAATTTGGAATGCAACCGTGTGGGGCCTTCTTTGTCACCCCAAACCGATCTCACCTATTTTGGAATTTTTTGGGATCGTCACTGATCCTTGACCCCATCATAAGTGATTTGTCATTCAATCAGCATTTCCAATCATTCAAGCATAGACAATCATGCATATATCATTCTCAAGCATTATAAACAACCGTAGCTTGAAATTGGACCGACATGACAATGATTAGAGCATCTTCCCCAATCGAAACCCATTCAACGAAGCTGTTCAACATGCAGAATATCCAAAGAAGTTTATCATGCCAACTATACCTTTTATACAACTGTACAACTAATTTGAAATTGCTTCTTTACAGGTATGACTAGCATATGGACGAAGCGAGGGCGACGGATGTGATCAGCTGCAAGGCCCTCGGGAATCATTAAAGGATGAAACAACCTGCTACCCTGGAAGAATTCTATGGGAAGGCAAACCGGTTCTAAAGACTATAAGTAGTGCAATTAGAAGAAGGCAAACCCAGCAGTGTGCCAAAGAACATACCAAATGGTAAAGAAGCTACAGGACCTCAGGGACCTTCTGCCCAAGCAAGGCTACTAAGACCCGGTAGAAAAGCGCCCTAGCTAACTAACGAAATTAGACAAAAAGATGATTACCAAATAAAACTCTAGCTAGCTAGCGAATAAGAAATGGGATAGCAACCTAAAGCGATGCCTTCTCATATATCCTTGTCTACTCTCCTTTTCCAAACGAGCCAGGACACTAGGGGCATTGCAGACAACACAGCAAAAGAAATGCTTCTATGCCCTCGACGAGTCATGTCAATCCCTCTTCTGAGAACCGGCGTTGCTAGTGGCATCGAGAAGTCTTGTCCAAAGGATCGTCGAACAAATAGATCCGAAAAATTTCTCTTGAAGTCGATGAATAATTGCTTTAAAACCGCCGGACCGTCGGACACACAACCCAAATCTCCTCTCGGAATCGACAAATTATAATTCCAAGGCTGTCTGGTCACCGAACATCCGACCACAAAAAACCCTTCGCGAACGTGAAGCTCTTTCACGAACTAAAGCGTCGTGAAGGTGAACCGGTAGATCGGCGGTCATCTGATCCAAAAAACCCTTCGCGAACCTGAAGGTCTTTCACGAACTAAAGCATCGTGAAGGTGAACAGGTAGATTAGTGGTCATCTGATCCAAAAACACCATTCGCGAATGTGAAGGTCTTTCACTAACTAAAGCGTCGTGAAGGTAAACCAGTAGATCAGCGGTCATCTGATCCAAAAAACCTTTCATGAATGTTAAGGTTTTTCACGAACCAAAGCATCGTGAAGGTAAACCGGTAGATTAGCGGTCATCTGATCCAAAAAAAACTCTTCGCGAATGTGAAGGTCTTTCATGAACTGAAGTGTCGTGAAGGTGAATTGGTAGATCAGCGGTCATCTGATCCAAAAAAATCCTTCGTGAACGTGAAGTTCTTTCACGAACTAAAGCGTTATGAAGGTAAAGCGGTAGATTAGTGGTCGTCTGATCCAAAAAACCCTTCGCGAATGCGAAGGTCTTTCATGAACCAAAGCGTCGTGAAGGTAAACCGGTGATCAACGGTCATCTGATCCAAAAAACGTTTCGCGAACGGGAAAGTCTTTCACGAACAAAAGCGTCGTGAAGACGAACCGGTAGATCAGTGAAATTTATGTACGACTGATATCCACGAAGGTGAACTGGAAGATCAGTAGTCAACTAATCCAGAGCTCCCCGAAGTCAATAAAGTCACGCTCCGGGGCCACAAATTGACAATCATATCGGTCACTCCGCAAAATTAATGGAATCACTACCAACGACCAATGAGAAAAACAGTGCTAAATTCTATAGCTTTAAAGTCGCTCAAAGAAACTAAGCCAAAACTGAACTTACTATGTGATCAATCAGAGGCTAACTCGAATCAAGCCAAGATTTGGCACCTGGGAAAACCACACCCACTGGACCGAGGGCAACCAAACGAGTTGTGGAGAGACCATGGATACAGTTCAACCACGCCAACAACCCTGTGGCATAGGAGGCACTGCACACACTAGAATAGCCGTAACAAAGGTCGAGACTAATCATACCACAGTTATGTTATCCCCGATCAAAATTCTGGCATTCTGACAAACGCGGACTTAATGACCTAGCTAATGCAACAAACGAAATACTAGCATAATACTTGCCCACTTCCTTCCAACTACTATTTTACCACTCTTTGGGACTAATTCGTCTTCCTCTTAGACCGTATGCCAATCAAAGACCCATTCACTAAAGGCAGTTTGGACCGAGAGCTAAGAGTCATGCCCTGAACTCCCATAGGCTCTTTCTTCAATCCATCTTCATGCGGTCGGTTATAAATCTCTCCACCATGGAAGCCTGATCTATTTGGACGTGTACATCTTCCAGAAACACGGAAGGATCATCCAAGCCATGGATACCTGAACCAAAAATTGTCTAGCTTCTTGAACCAATAAAACCGTGTTCATGTAAGCAACTTGCTGAGTCGATGGGGTTAAATCAACTCAAACCACTGGATCGGGGAAACTCGATCCTTTCCTTCTAAAAACCGGTGTTGCTCCGACAACATCGGGAAGGCCCAAAACATATGCTCCTCACGTTGCCCAAAGATAGGTAACGCCGAGGAGTACGAAAAGACGTGCATTCCATATGCCGCGTCAAAACATACGTTCCTCGCGTTGCCCGAAGATAGGCAATGTCGAGGAGCACCAGAAGCCGTGCATTCCATAAGTCGCGCCAAAACATACGCTCCTCCCGTTGCCCGGAGATAGGCAACGCCGAGGAGCACCAAAAGTCGCGCCAAAACATACACTTCTCGCATTGCCTGGAGATAGGCAACGCTAAGGAGCACCAAAAGCCGCGCATTTCATAAGCCACACCAAAACATATGCTCGTCGTGTTGTCTGAAGATAGGCAACGCCGAGGAGCACCAAAAGCCGTGCATTCCATAAGCCGCGCCAAAACATACGCTCCTCGCGTTGCCCGGAGATAGGCAACACTGAGGAACACCAAAATCCGCACATTCCATAAGCCGTGCCAAAACATACGCTCCTCACATTGCCTGGAGATAGGCAATGTTGAGGAGCACCAAAAGCCATGCATTCCATAAGTCACGCCAAAAAATACGCTTCTCACGTTTCCCGAAGATAGGCAACACCGTGGGGTACCAAAAGCCGCGCATTTTGTAAGTCACGCACTAACATCTAAAAAAACTTAAGTTCCGCACATTGCTCGAAGATAGGCAACACCGAGGAACATCGCCGAAAAATCATGCTCCTAAAGCATAAACTCCTCACGTTGCCCGAAGATAGGCAACGCTGAGGAGCATCGAAACCGAATCGACGAGCCATGTCGACCTCGAACACTACACTTCTCATGACCAGTGCCAACTACTTCTATGACTGGGAATGATGGGCAAAAATCCAACCAAAGTGGAGTACTACAAACCCATGTAATGCACTCCTCTTGAACACGCATATATTGCATACTTACCGGAATATTACAAGAAACTTGGATCACATGCTAAAGTTGCAAAATTCCCGAAAGAGGGAAAATCAAACCGTGACTTAGCCGAATCTCAAGTTTAATATGAAAATTATCTAAACTATAAGTTACCGGTCATTTGAAGTAAACAGCCCTGTGAACTGGAGGGGCATACACCAATACTTAAATAAAAACACTTGAAAACAATAAGTTCCCAACTTCTGTTACTCCAACAAAGAATTGTTACTCCAAATAAAAATTGTGGCGGCAATCACAAAAATTGGACAAGTGTAAACAAAACAAACACAAGTGCAAAGAACACACATGAACACACAAATAAGAATATAGTCAAAATTTCAATGTATTACTTATAATTTTCTTTTATACAGGGTCAAAACAAGGGGGCCGTACCCACACAACACAGGCTAACAAAGAGAAAATACAGACTCCAGGACAAAAACACTAAGTGCAGACTCTGCACTTGACCAAAATGACTCAAAAAGAACCAAAGTCGGATCGATCTCCACACAAGCTCCTCAACGCTTCCTTCTGTTGAATCATGGATTTTGATTCATGACAACGTACAATAATTAACAAGAAGAAGCAAAGAAGATGCGACTACTGACCGAAGGAGATATGCTAGCACTTTGGAGATTTCAAGGCCACATTGTGTAATTGTGTTAGTACATGTATATTGTGTTTGTAGAGTAGTTATTTTTGTTAAAATCTATCCTCAAAATCTCTCACAAACATCAAGCAATTATCCACCTTCATCGAAATTTTGAATAAGTTGGAAAATATGCATATATATGCACAAACAGCCAGAGCAGTCGACTGGTGCATTTCAACCAGTCGATTGGTTCAGCAGTTTGTTCATATATATGCAAACATGCACATAAAACGTGCACACGCCTTCTTCGACCAGTTGGCTGGTATATTTTGACCAGTCGACTCTTGTATTCCAACAGTCATTATTTCTGAAAAGACACCTCCTTTGATGAAGAGTCTCAATCCATATTTCTTCTAAATAGTTGCTTCTTTTGATGAGAACTATTCGTGAATGGTTATATCTCTTAGACAACTATATAAACACGTTAGTTCTACATCAAAATTATCAATTCAATTATTGCTTTCTGATCTTACTCTCTAATATTCTTTTTTGCTCTATAAGGCTATCATATTCTTCCTTCAATCCTTATTCACATTCACAAATTTGAGGATTAGATTATAGGAAGTTTTGTACATCATTGACTCATTAGTGTTATTAAGAACACAAGAAGTCAGAAACTAATTTGTATTTATTATTGATCCGTTCTGCTGCTCGGGTTAAGTAAAGACCTCTTCTGTTGCTGAGGCAAAATCCTGTTCTGCTGCTCAGGTCCTTGTTCGGCTGCTCAAGGGTTGTATAAACCTATTCCTCCGGGTAAAGTGAGGGTATTGTTAGTTGGTTAATTCCAGAAGGAGTCTGGGACTGGACGTAGGACGGTGCTCCGAACCAGTATAAAAATCTCTGGTGTCTTTTTTATTATTTACTGTTATTATCACTTATCAGTTTTATATTTCCGCACTGTTTAATTATTCTATTCCATATAGCACGATCCGTACACACTTTCATTTGGTATCAGAGTGAGGCATCCTATAACCGTTACACAGTTATTTGATACTTTGCTAATATGGAAAGTAACACTAGCACTATCACTAACACTAGTTTTACTGAAGGTCAATCTACAGCACGACCTCCATTCTTCAATGGCATGAACTACAATTAATGGGCTACACGTATGAGAATCTATATGCAATCTAATAGTTTTGAATCATGGAATATTTCTCAAAAAGTATACACTCCTCCTACTGGAGAATACTCTACATGGACTAATACACAAAAATTAGATGCAACTGCCAATGCTAAAGCAATGAATATGTTATTTTGTGCTTTAGAGAAAAACGAGTTTAATCGTTTTAGTATGTGTGAATCTGCGTATGAAATATGGCGTACACTTAAGATCACACATGAAGGAACTAATAAGGTTAAACAAAGTAAGATCTCTATGCTCAAAAATCAATTTCAAAACTTTAGGATGAAGCAAGATGAATCAATTAATGACATGTATTCTAGATTTCAAGACATTTACCATTCACTATTAGGACTAGGAGAAAAATATACTGATTTTGATATTGTTTCGAAAATCCTTAACTCTTTAACGGATGAGTGGGAAAGAAAAGTATTAGCTATCGAAGAAGCTAATGATCTCTCTACCATGAAACCAGAAGAGTTAATAGGAAATCTAATGTCCTATGAAGTAAATTTGCAGGCAAAGAGAGTACAGGCACAAGATAAAAAGAATATAGCTTTTCATGCACAAGAAGAAGAAGAAGGTTCTGATGATGAAGATCTTGCATTCATTGCCAAAAATTTCAAAAAGTTTTTGAAATTTCGAAAAATTAACAAAAATAATGGCAAAAGAAGTTTCAATAACGGATCCAACAAACCATCAAACTTTGCTTTAGAATGCTATAATTGTCATAAGAAAGGTCATATTCAAAAAGATTGTCCAGAACAGAAGAAAACCTACAAAAACAAAAGCAAGAAGGACAATTACAAAAGGAAAGATTTCTCAGTAACATGGGATGATTCAGATTCCTCTTCATCGTCTGAAAGTGAAAGCGACAATGACACTGAACAAGCTAATGTATGTTTTATGGCTACAGATAATGAGGTTAGTGATTTTACTTTTGAAGATTTAATTGAGATTAATTCAGAACTCTTAGACACTCTTAAAAATCTCAAAAGAAAATATAAGAAAACTTGTGAAAATCAAAATAAAGCAGAATTCAAAAAGGATATGCTTAAAGATGAGAAGAAAATACTAGAGGAAGAACTTGAAAATCTTCAAAAATCATTCTCTAATGTTAATTCTCAACTTACCTTATTAAGTCAAGAAATTGAAACTCAAAAGGAAAAGAATGATGCTTTAGTTCTTGAAAATCACGAGTTAAAGACTAAAGTTAAAATGATTGAATTAGACAATATTGGTCTTAAAAGTAAGTTAGAAGATATTACTAAAAATGTCTCTAACTTCAATAAAGAAAGAGAAAATTTGTCTAAAATTATTGAAAATTCTCAATCTGTTTCAAGTAAAAGAGGTCTAGGATATGTTAAGAAATCAATAGCTCCATATAAAATAGAAAATAAATGGAGAAAAGATTCTAAAACTAAGACCACAAAAGATAATTCAAAAAGGACCAGTTCAAAAACTATAAAAATATTGATTCCTAAAACAAACAACAGTTTGATTAGGAAAAAATATATAAACTCCTTTTTTGAATCTGTATACAAAAATGAAAATTATATTATTAAAGGGAATACTGAACCCTCTTGGGTTTGGTTTCCTAAGACCTAACTCTTAGGACCCTATAAGAAAAGTGGGTACCAATGTTATTTTCTTATTTTTTGCAGGTCCCACTCAAAAAGAGAGGAAAATGGATATTAGACAGTGGTTGCTCAAAACACATGACAGGAGACAAAGATATGCTATCAAATATTACTTACTCAGATGGAGGCTCTGTCACTTTTGGAGACAATTCCAAAGGATTTATCATCGGCAAAGGCGATGTGAGCAACAACGGTACATCTAATTTACCTCTTATTTCAAATGTTTTATTAGTTAAAAATTTGAAACATAATCTTTTAAGAATTAGCCAATTGTGTGACAAAGGATTCAAAATCACATTTTCAGAAAACAAATGTAGTATTTTTTATCAAAATAAAAATCTTATTTTTGAAGGTAATAGAGACAGAAATATTTATGTTATTAATATGAAAATAAATCATAATTCAGATATGTGTTTAATAGCCAAAGAAAATGATCCTTGGTTATGGCACAAACGTTTCTGTCATATTAATTTCAAAGCTATAAATAAACTTTCTAAAAATGATTTAGTAAAAGGTTTACCTAAAATGAATTTTAAAGTAAATCATATTTGTGATGCATGTCAATTAGGAAAATTGACTAAGTCATCTTTTAAATCTAAAAAGGTTATTTCAACAGTACAACCACTAGAATTACTACACATGGATTTATTTGGACCAACTCAAGTACAATCCATAAATCATAGTAAGTATGTGTTTGTAATTGTTGATGATTGTTCTAGATATACTTGGACTATTTTTATGAAAAACAAAAGTGATACTTTTGAGCATTTCAAAACTTTTGTCAAAAGAATACAAAATTTCAAGGATTTAAAAATAAAAAATATTAGAAGTGATCATGGTGGTGAGTTTGAAAACGAAGCTTTTGAACATTTTTGTAAAAAGAAAGGAATAATCCATAATTTTTCTTTTCCTCGAACTCCTCAACAAAATGGAGTAGTAGAACGGAAAAATAGAACTTTATAAGAATGTGCAAGAACTTTGTTAAATGGAAGTACGCTACCAAAACATTTCTGGGCAGAAACAGTTGCAACAGCCTGTTATGTATTGAATCGTGTTTCTATTAGACCACTAACCAAGAATACTTCTTATGAATTGTTCTATGGCAGAAAACCAAATATTTCTTATTTTAAAGTTTTTGGTTCCAAATGTTTTATCTTAAATACTAAAGATCAGCTTGGCAAATTTGATCCAAAATCTGATGAAGGAATCTTTATTGGATATTCAGATCGAAGCAAAGCATATCGAATTTTTAATAAAAGATCAAAAATTATTGAAGAAACATTACATGTAACTTTTGATGAAAATTTTATTACTAAACCAAGTATAAAAGATGATGAAGAATTTTCTGAAAATATCACAAATACTGAAACTACAAATTTTGAGAATTTTGAAAACACTATTCATAATGAAAATCAAATTGATAATCCTGTTCAAACAGAAATAAGATCTCCACCTCGAATTTTACGGGATCATTCTGTTCAAAATGTGATTGGAGAAATTAATTCAAATGTTAGGACAAGAAGTCAATTGAATCAAATGGGTCATGTAGCTTTTCTCTCTTCAATTGAACCTAAAAATATTAAAGAAGCCTCTACTGATGATTATTGGATTATCGCTATGCAAGAAGAACTAAACCAATTCGAAAGAAATGACGTTTGGGATTTAGTTCCAAGGCCTAGTGATCAATCAGTCATTGGTACAAAATGGGTCTTCAAAAATAAAGCTGATGAACTTGGAAATATCACTAGAAATAAAGCTAGATTAGTTGCATAGGGATATAATCAAGAAGAGGGAATTGACTATGAAGAAACGTTTGCTCCGGTCGCTAGATTAGAAGCAATACGTATCTTATTGGCCTATACATGCTTTCATAATTTTAAACTTTATCAAATGGATGTTAAAAGTGCATTTTTAAATGGTTTTATAAAAGAAAATGTTTATGTTGAACAACCTCCTCTATTTATACATGAACAATTTCCAGACCATGTTTATAAGTTAAAGAAAGCTTTATATGGTCTTAAACAAGCACCTCGTGCTTGGTATGATCGTCTCAAAAGTTATCTTATAAATTATGGTTTTGAAATTGGGAAGGTTGATCAAACTCTTTTTATCAAAAGAAATAAAAAGGATATTTTAGTTATTCAAATATATGTTGATGGCATTATTTTTGGGTCTACTAATGAAAAACTATGTAAAGAATTTTCAAACATAATGACCAAAGAATTTGAAATGTCCCATATGGGTGAATTAAATTATTTTCTTGGTTTACAAATTAAACAACTTGACAATGGTATCTTTTTAAATCAAGAAAAATATTGTAATAATTTAATCAAACGTTTTGGTATGGAAAATACTTCTGCCAAACCAACTCCTATGAGTACAACAATACATCTAGAAAAAGATGAGAATGGCAAGAGTGTTGACCAAAAATTATATCGAAGCATGATTGGATCATTACTTTATTTAACTGCTAGTAGACCAGATATAATGATGAGTGTTTGTTTATGTGCACGATTTCAAGTAGATCCTAAAGAATCACATATGAGAGCAGTGAAACGAATTTTACGGTATCTTAGTAAAACCAAGAACTTTGGACTCTTTTATCCTAAAGAATGTCCTTTCGAATTAGTGTCCTATAGCGATGCTGATTTTGGAGGAAGTCGAACGGATAGAAAAAGTACAAGTGGGACTTGCCATTTTATTGGACGGTCTCTTGTATCTTGGTTTAGTAAGAAACAAAATTATGTTTCACTATCTACTTGTGAAGCAGAATACATATCTGCAGCTTTAGCATGTGCTCAAGTCATATATATGCAACAAACACTTAAAGATTTTGGTTTCGACCTATCTAAATCAATAATATATTGTGATAACTCCAGTGCTATAAATTTATCCAAAAATCCAGTTAATCATTCACGAACAAAACATATTGACATTCGTCACCATTTTCTTCGTGATTGTATTGAAAAGAATTTAATAGATTTAGATTTTGTTCCTACAGAAAATCAATTGGCTGATATTTTTACTAAACCTTTAAATGAAAATTCTTTTATTAAATTTAGACGAGAACTTGGTATCGTCTCTCTTAAAGATATATAATTTTAAAATTATTTATATACATTTTTGTATATTCAAAAATATACTTTCAATTTTCACAATGAGTGTTGGACATACTGTTATTATGTATGAAAATCTCCTATTATATATATATATATATTTGTACACAATTTAGATATATGGAATTTTACAAGTCACAGAATCTCTGCACAATTTTTTTCTTCTAGGAGTCGACTGCCCATGTTCAACTAGTCGACTGCTTTAACATTGTTTGCTCTCTGGTTTCCTTATCCAGTCGACTAAGTTACACCAGTCGACTGGTTTACCTAAGCATCTTCTCAGGTTTGCTTAAACCGCCGACTGGATATCACTCACCAGTCGACTGCTGGGATTTCGTGGTCAAAATTTTCTGTAATCCGACCCAACTTTTCACCCTACCATCATAACCGATTCATTCTTCTTCATTTTCCAAATTTCAAAACCCTACCACCCCTTCTACTATCTTCAAATTGCACTACAATGGCACCTCCCAAAACCAAAAAATCAAAAACTTCATCTTCTTCCACTCAAGATCCCATTGATACATACATTGCTCAGTGGTTGTACGATGCTACTGCCATACAACGATGGAGGAAATTGAAAAATGTTCCAATTCTAGAGAGCTCCTTTGTTGTTTTCCCGGATTTCTCAGCCTACGGTCTTCTCAACATTGCTAGGCAGGCCAGATTAGAATCTCTACTCGACTATGAAAAGAACAAGCTTCCAATAAATCACATCATGGTTAAACTCTTTTTGGCTAACTTGAATTTGGGTCACCAAGATCCAAGAGGTTGCCGAGATAATTGCATTTGGAGCTTAATATGTGGCAAGAAGGTGTTTCTCCCAATTGATCGTATTGGTCATATTCTTGACACACCAACGGATAGGATTAATCTTCAAGAAGTTGATCGTGTAGTTCATACCCGAAATGAAGTCAGTCACCGTTTTATAGAAGATAATTCGGACGGTACAAAGTCAATTGGTCTTCGTCCCACCGCCAGATTACTTCATCGGGCAATGATGCGATCTATTCTTCAACGAACCGGCACTTTTGACTAGGTTTATCAAGAAAATTTTCGTGCTTTGTATGCTATATATGATGGTAAAGACATTAATTGGATTCAACTCATAGTAGATGAGTTACTCGGCTTCAATCAAGGTGCTGTGAAGCGTATTTTCTATGCTGAGTAAATAATGCGTTTACTTAAACATTGTGACGTCCCAGAACCAGATTCTGAAATTTCTACCATCGGGATTCTTAATGCAAAGACTATAAAGCTCATGAAGTTGCCTCCTCCCACTCTTCACAATATGCCCTATGCAGATTGGCTTGCACGTGCACAATCAAGACAACCTCAACAACCACCAGCTGCTCCTTCTCAATCTTCAAGGCCAAACGATGTTCGCATTCCCTCTGCAACTCTCTCAATAAAAGAATCAATGGATATAGTTGCTCGGAATCAATTCCTTCTAGAAGCTCGTTTGAAAAGAATGGATGCTAAGATAGATAAGAAATTCGATAAGGTAAAATCATTCTTTGTCAAATTATGGGACGCAATCTCATGCTCTTCATCAAGTCCTCATGCTACTCAAGATCCGGGAAAGCGTCCTGCACCTCAATTCACATGGAGCACTTCAGATGAAGCTACTAGTTCTTCTCCAAGTATTGGCGGACCTCCTTCTGAACCACAGCACAAAAACAAAGGGAAAGAAATTCAAGAAGAAGAAGAGGAAGGAGACGATGAGCAAACAGATTACGACTAATCATTCATGGTTATCTCTGGTGTTGGTTTTTGGTATTTTTGTTTATTATTCACTGCTTTGCTATTTTAAGAGACTTGTATAATTAGTCTCTCTATGACTACTGCTACTACTGCTACCTGGTTCTGTTCATATTTCATATTTTACATGCTACCTAGTTATGCAATGCTTCTATTTTTCCTTTTTGTCGATGACAAAGGGGGATAGACATAGGTGGACTAACATTTTATTTGCAGGAAAACGATAGCCATTTATTCAGGAGGAATAATAAATTCAGGGGGAGTTTATATTCTTTTGCTACGACATATATATTTTCCTTATACAGGTTGTCATCAATCAAAAAGGGGGAGAATGTTGAATCATGGATTTTGATTCATGACAACGTACAATAATTAACAAGAAGAAGCAAAGAAGATGCGACTACTGACCGAAGGAGATATGCTAGCACTTTGGAGATTTCAAGGCCACATTGTGTAATTGTGTTAGTACATGTATATTGTGTTTGTAGAGTAGTTATTTTTGTTAAAATCTATCCTCAAAATCTCTCACAAACATCAAGCAATTATCCACCTTCATCGAAATTTTGAATAAGTTGGAAAATATGCATATATATGCACAAACAGCCAGAGCAGTCGACTGGTGCATTTCAACCAGTCGACTGGTTTAGCAGTTTGTTCATATATATGCAAACATGCACATAAAACGTGCACACGCCTTCTTCGACCAGTTGGCTGGTATATTTTGACCAGTCGACTCTTGTATTCCAACAGTCATTATTTCTGAAAAGACACCTCCTTTGATGAAGAGTCTCAATCCATATTTCTTCTAAATAGTTGCTTCTTTTGATGAGAACTATTCGTGAATGGTTATATCTCTTAGACAACTATATAAACACGTTAGTTCTACATCAAAATTATCAATTCAATTATTGCTTTCTGATCTTACTCTCTAATATTCTTTTTTGCTCTATAAGGCTATCATATTCTTCCTTCAATCCTTATTCACATTCACAAATTTGAGGATTAGATTATAGGAAGTTTTGTACATCATTGACTCATTAGTGTTATTAAGAACACAAGAAGTAAGAAACTAATTTGTATTTATTATTGATCCGTTCTGCTGCTCGGGTTAAGTAAAGACCTCTTCTGTTGCTGAGGCAAAATCCTGTTCTGCTTCTCAGGTCCTTGTTCGGCTGCTCAAGGGTTGTATAAACCTATTCCTCTGGGTTAAGTGAGGGTATTGTTAGTTGGTTAATTCCAGAAGGAGTCTGGGACTGGACGTAGGACGGTGCTCCGAACCAGTATAAAAATCTCTGGTGTCTTTTTTATTATTTACTGCTATTATCACTTATCAGTTTTATATTTCCGCACTGTTTAATTATTCTATTCCATATAGCACGATCCGTGTAGAAAGGAAATACTAGGATTGAATTGCTCCTGTGCTGATTTCTAAGGATGAAAGATGGTGGACAATCAAATTTCCAAAATTCAACTTAGAAAGAATTTAGGTACAGCCAGAAAATAGGCAGCCTCGAGGAAATGTTGTATAAAACCAAGCGGCTAGGTTATCAATTCACAAAGACAGGAATTGGCGTATGAACAGGACTTCCATGACGACAACAATCAAGCAAAGCATGCACAACTAAGGACATGTAGGGACAATCATGGAAGGTTAGAACTAAAACCACCGGACTTATGCGATCCAAGAATGGGATTGAGAGCCAGTCCAGGGGCAATCGAATCATGTATCCCAAACCTCTCCATCTCTCACATTCACCCAAATACAAGCGTTTGAAATAGCTAGTCCCTCGAGTAGGGATAGACGTACAAATACTTGATCGAAAGAAATGTTGCAAAGTCCAAACACGAACAACCGCGAGGTTGGTTAGATTCTATATCGTAAAACAGAGCATTCTGGCAATGACGAGAAAGATCGATGACCTACTCAAGGTCTAACTAGATCATTTGGTTCCAACTTGCAGGAATATGCCATTACATGAAGTTTGTTGATGCTAAGAAGAAACTCCCAGAATGAAACTATCGATACATCGGCTTTTGGAAATAGAAGCAAAAGCTTGATTGACTATTTAATCCTACCTTCTGGAATCTTATGTTACCCGAAGATCCACAACATCAAGGAAAAATCCACAGGTTTGAGTCATCCGTACATGAGTTTACCAAGATAGAAACCTACACATGATTATGATCTCAACGCCGGACTCAGAAGAATTTACTTTAGCAAAAGATGCCAGAAACGCATCTTTCTGATGCCTACTGACATCATTATAAAAAAATCAGATCTTGGGATCAAGCAATAAAGTCCCTAGTTCCCGAAGATAGGAGCTATCGTGTCAATCGAACTGGGGCAATCGAACTTATTGCTTAGGAGACCTAACTTCCCAAAACGTGTTGGTTCAGTAGCCCAAGTAATCAGCCCTACGGACTAAGGCATTTACACCAATGCTTTGTCAAACGACCTCAGCTGAGCATGAACTCGACTGAACATAAACAAGAACGGTCACGAAACTGGCTAGACCAAGCTACCTCATAGTTCTATAAAAAGCAATTCTCGAAGCCGAGGAATTAAGCCAATAGTCCCCTAAGACAGAAGATAGTGCGCAGATCGAATTCCAAAAACCACAAAGGAAGGATATTCGCGATCGAATAACTCATGCACTAGTTTCCGAAGACTGAAGCTAGATCAAACTTTAACTACAACTCTATAAGTGCAGCCGTGCCTTGTAATTTAACTGTAATCGATCATCCCAATATGACGGGAATAATAAGCCAAGCCTAAGTTGCGAAGGACCCAACTTCTGGAGGAGTGGAAGTCCCTCCGCCGAAATAAAGATTGGATGCCCGAAAAGTCATTTTCAACAACAAAACTTAGCATTCAACCCTGTTAGGTATGTTTTACTTTAAATAATATCCTCGTATAACCAACGCCCGGAATCCAACAGAAGTCGGCGTATGTTAACTGGTCGGGTTCCAAGCGCCGACCGAGGCAGATGCAGTGTGTTATCTGCATGAGAAGAGTCCAGTAACCTGAATACTGAAAACAAACAATCTAGCATAGATAGCTTGCTTACATTTGAAAAACAATCCATATCATCCTTTGTAATTATCTTTTCCACACTTACCCATTATCGATCTACGATCGATAACAGAGCCGCTGTCTGAAGCGACGCGAGAAGCTTTTCTTTCCAGGATCACTGGAATATAGAAACAGGAAGAGTGATATGGTTGAACCATCCACTATATCCGATTTTGGAATAAATTATTGCATTGGAATTCAAAAACATCGACTGGAACTTAACCAAATTCTCGAGAAGAAAAAGCTAAAGACAAAGAGCAAGACTTCCCTCCAGAACGGCATACAATCGTTCGAAACAAAACTTAGCTTCACCGCCAGTCGAATTAAAACTATATGGGACAACTCCAAACCTACATCATGCACCCACTTACCGACCTAAACTCTTGCGTGAAATACGGAGCAAAGACTGCATCGTCAATACTAGGAATTGAAATTCAGATCGAAATCAAAAAATGATTGGGTGTCAGAAGTTAGTCAATTGAGAACAACATCTTGAGGTGGACTCCGACGATTCACATCAAAAATTCAACAGTCAAAGCCAAATTTTCATGGTAACCTCGACACAATCAACTAGATTTCACAAAATGAAAACTCTAAAGAAGTTACTTCTAGAGCACGCCTTGTTTTCAATGAAGGCATACTGTGGGGAGCAAATGTTATCTGTTTTTTTAACCCAGCAGGATCCGAGAAAAGATGGAATGACTTGATGGAATCAGAATGGCTCAGGACTCAACCAAAAGGGCTAAAGCAACAAGTTAAAGGAAGCCAAGTCCTATTACAAAAGCAACAACTGAGTCTGACCAAACCAAGAGACGAGCATCCGTCCAGTCCAATCAGCAGCCAAATGCAACTAGCAAGTAGATCGTCATCGAAACAAAGCAACATGCAATGGGACTATGTGAACAACGTCGATACAAGATGATGAGAGGATGCCAGATACCAAAAGTTCAGAAATAAACCAAGTGTATTGGATCGCCGGTGATCCATACACCATGGATCACCAGCAATCCATAAACTTCACCAGTGGATCGCTAAGCAGCTATGGCACGTGGGAGCAAAGAAGCCTAGAAGACAAAATGCAAAAGTACGTTAAGTGTATGGATCACTAGCGATCCATACACTATGGATTGCCAGTGATCCATACAAAGCCATGGAATTCTTGTGACCTGACGTAGTAAGGCAATGAAGAAAGGAGCTAAGTAATTGGCTCGCACGTGAGCTAAACCACTACACCATACAGCTCAATTTGCCACACCCAGAGGCGCAAAAATTGCCATGGTCTTAAGCCGTGGCAATTTTACCATGGGCCTGAGCCGTGGTAAAATAAATTACCACGGTTACAGACCGTGGCAATTTTGGAACGACCTTAGACCGTGCCAAAGTTATCAAAAAAAATTCACCCACCCCGTGTACCAGATCTCAACATATTTCACGCCTTCTCCAAAAAATAGAACGCCCATTATCCTCCTACGCCCTAAATCTAAATCTCATCCATCATCCTCCTGCGCCCTAAATCTCATCCATTTTCACCCAAATCGATCACCGTCGACGCTACTTAAATCGAAAATAGAGATCTCTGTGGAAATAGTCGAGAAAATAGAGATCACCGTCGACGCTGCAAAGTTGAGAAAATACAGTTGTATTTTTCGCTAGTTTCATCAATTATCTGCTTAAATCTAAGGTTAAACTGTTTTTTGTTGTTTATTTTTGATTGAATTAGTAATTATATTTGATTTTCTGAGAAGTTTGATTTTGTCTAATATATAGTAATCTTAGAATTATTTGGGTCTATAGTTTCTTCTGTCTTTGGAGAGAATTTCGAATTTTCCTATTTTTGCGATTCCAGAGAATAAAAGCTAGGGTTACGGAGGAGATTTGATAGATAGGTAAACCTGAAAATAAAAGCTAAGGTTCAACTGCATGACAAACAATGGTATCAAATATTATAACATGAGATAAATAAGTAAGCTCCTCAACCTGAACTAAACTATTAACTCTATTATACTATCCTCAGCAGATATGTATCCATCATTCTACAATTTATTCTATAGAGATGTTTTCCTTATGATCTAGTTTCTGAGTGTGGCTGATAAACTTATATTTGCAGGCATAAATCTCAAAGAATTTGGATTTGTAATACTTGAAAGCTAAATTTAATTTCCCTTTATATGAAAGGTCAAATACTTGTGGTGAACTCAACATTACAGGATGCCAGTTCAAATTTATTGATAATGATGTTAAAATATAGAAGCTTAAACATCTCATGTTTTTTGCAAGAAGCTTTTGAAATATCGATTTTTTTAGAGGGTTAATTGGAAAATTTACATTATTATCGGAGAGCAAAAATCATGCATGGTACAAAAGATATTGTGCATAAATGTGATCTGTGTCCTTAGTAACTAAATGTGGTGGATTGCAATAATAACCTTCAAACTCAAACGGAATGGGCCGAGGCTACTGTTTTTTAACTTTCATCGATATATCTGAGCTTATAGCAATGCACAATTAATGTTAAAGTTTAATTTTAATTTTAGTTTTCTATTAAGGATTTCTTTATCACAATTGGTTAAACCTTTCTATTATTATGAACTTTTGTAAAAAGATTGAAACTGAAAACATATATAGCAATTAGAATTAATGCTTAGAGCCATCGACTCTAGCTAGTATGTTGCAGATTTTAGTTTTTAATTATTATGAACTTATAGCAATGCACAATTAATGCTTAAAGTAATTACTAATTTGTATTAATCAAAACATATATGAACTTATGTTAAAAGTACGGGCCTTTCTATTATTATGAAATTGAAACTGCAATTTGTAGGATGCTAGAAGGAAGCGATGATGGAGGCATAAATTGGTATGAGTTAGTTAGATAAATAGAGTTATTAGTTTTTCGTTAATCGACTCTAGCACATCTATCTCTATAGTAAACTATTCCTTTTCATGTGTAAATTCAAATGAGGATGCTTATAGCAATGCATAATTGATGTTAAAGTTTGATTTTAATTTTAGTTTTCTGTTATGGAATTCTTTATCACAATTTGTTGCACCTTTCTATTATTATGTACTTTTGTAAAAAATTTGAAACTGAAAACATATATAACGGTGCACAATTAATGCTTACGCTTTTCTATTATTATGAACTCCTATAAAAAAAAATAAACTGAAAACGTATATAGTAATGCACGATGAATGCTATTAGCAATCGATTCTAGCTAATATGTTGCAGCTTTTAGTTTATTTTTACTATGAACTTATAGCAATACACAATTAATGCTTTTAGTTGTATTATTGGTTCCTTTTCATTTATAATTGACATGAAAGGGAAGGACTCTGACCCTACTTCAATAAGCACTCTTGTATATGAGATCTTGAGTGGTTCTTGACATGCCTTGGGTTGTAACTGAAAGATCTTGAGCAGTAATCGATAATTCTTGGACTTGTATTTTATTTCATTTCATTTTTCTTAATGAAAAGGCATTTCTGTTATTGATGAAGTCTTTCATTTGCCATAGATCAGAAATTTCAACAAATTTAAAATAAAGGCATTTCTCTCTTCCCTGCATACTCATTTGTTGTATGACTTTGAATAGCGGCACTGGTCGGTACATTAATGTTATATTCACATCACTTTTATCAACCTCCAGTATTAGCCTCCAAATAGCAAGCTATGTCATTATGCCTAAAAAATATATTTTGTTGTTAAACTAACTATATATAAATTACGCATGAACTAGTAGTGTATAAATTTATTTTCTCCTATGTAGCAATCCAAGTTGATACCTTTTGAAAAAGGAATTATTAGTTTTCCATAAACAATGGTATTTTGTTGTTAAACTAACTATACATAAACTATACATAAATTATTAGTTTTTCCACTTGCATATTCAACCTGCATGTTTTTGAACCATAATATTTTAAAATAGTAATGGAAAGTTTACTACTATTTTGAACCATAATATTTCCCTTATAATACATTTTTAAGTTTTGTGCTAATATGTATGCTAAGTTTTGGAGGTATAAAGTTGTATATGTTGATTCTCAAATATATGAGAGCATCAAATCTTTTCAATGTGTCTGTTTTATAAGCATATGAATATATAAATATTTGTGATTTAAAACTTTAAGTGAACTTCGGATATAAAAAAAATTCCACATGAACGGTTTCTATATGTTAAAACTAATAGTTATAAATATGCACTATTTCATACATGAATTTCGAAAATGCTAGTTTTGCACATAATAATAAAAGTCTCCAACATGTATACAGATCCCAAATAGATACCAAAATGAAAAGTTAAGGCTAATGTTGTGAAAACTTGAAAAATGGAATCAAATTTAATAGAATAGTGAATCTAAATCTTCATCAATCATAATGTTGTATATCATGTATGATATAGCATGGCAATATGTCGTCTAGTATAGACAAACAATGTATATAAATTAATTACCCTTTCATTATGTAAATTGATTTGTTGTTAACATGTCAAATGAAGCTTAATTTTAACAATGTTCTATTTCCTGTTATATTTCCTGTTTCTGAAAATAATACATGATAAGAGTCTAGCGCACTTATAAATTACAGCTAAATAACACAAATAATTAAAGATTCCTACCTCTAAGTATCACTTAGAAATTATATATATATATATATATATATATATATATATATATCTGTGTGTATCTTATTAATGTAACCTTCAAAGGGAAAAAATGAAGGTAAATACTATTATTCGGTTGAGTAAAAAACATATTACATTAAACTGTCGTATAAACAGTCAAATACCCATTTGTTGATTTAGCTTTAATTAATTTTCTAACTTACTGTTTCTAATCTTTTTTAGGAGGGAAAAAAATACGAAAAAGAGCTTACTATATTCAGGCATTATATCATTTGTTGATTTGTGATTAATTTTGCAGCAATATAGGGCAGAAGCCAAGAAATTTCATTTGGATTCTATCATTTTTACCTATATAATAGTAGCACTACTGCTTAAAGTACTAAAAATTTATATGTTCAGTAACATTAAATTGTTGTGAAAATGTTACATTATATATTTGTTTCTTGCAGGTGTGGAGTTGCACTTCTTTACTGGAGTTTAGTGTTTCTAGTTAGTGCTCGGGCTCAACTTAGAGTTGTTTTAGACTTGTAATAATACTTAATTTCCTTATTGGCGAAAACATAGATTTGTACTTGGTTATGATATTTTGACTTGAGACTGTGTGTGTATGTTTGGTTTAAAATCGGAGCTTTTTTCTCTTAAATATGTCCTCTCTAATCATTTTTTTGGTGCAAAAAATAGTCCTTATGCCCATTTATTTTGTTTTTGAAACTTTTATATGGAACTTTTCTATTGAAATGGACGTTCTTCTGTGGTGATGTATGTGCTCCTGTTTCCGGTTGTCATATCTCTCTGTATAGCTATTCTTGATTATAGCTTGCTTGTGTAGTATGAAGCTTTTATACAGAGCCATGGCTAATTTTGTTATGTTGTCTGAAGTTTATTGGTGATGTATTACAGATTTTATTGTGATGTTTGTGCTTTAGTTCATTCAGCCACGGCTCGGAGCCGTGGCTAATTTTAATGAAATGAAAAATAGCCACGGCTCAGACCCGTGGCTGAATAAAAGTTTGCCACTCCCCATTTTGCCACAACTCTGGGTCGTGGCAAAATTATTTAGCCACGGCCCAGAGCCGTGGCAAAATTTGCTTTTCTAGTAGTGAACCTATGGATCGCTAGCAATACATAGACCATGGATCGCTAGCGATACATATATAGACCATGGATCGCTAGCGATACATAGACCATGGATCGCTAGCGATCCATGCTTTTGGCTTGGGTTGCGAGCTAAGCTCCACTAGATCAGTCCTGTGTCCATCTGCAAGCAACTAACGAATGGGCCTGGCCCAATAGCTCTTCGATCTCTATAAATACCATCCTACCTGCAACATAAAGGGGATCTTCTTCTCCGGACTGGTTGTTGAAGCTCTGTGGAAAATTTCTTCACTCTCTACCTCCCTCACAACAATCTCCAAAGGGATTCACTATGATTCTCCAGTGGTTCCAACTCTGGGGATTCAATCTAGTTAAGGACAATCAAATGCCCTGTAACCAAACACTACTTGTAACAACAATCAGTCTATAATAAAACTATAAAGTGGACATAGGCTTCAATAATAGCCGAACCACTATAAAAATTCCATATCTTCTTTCTTTTAATGTCCTATTCTACACCTATTATCTGTGTTATTGCTCTGTCAGAATAGGGCTGATGCTTTCATACTCAAACTAGGGTGTCGATCCATTTTTTGGGTTCATAGGGATAAAAGAAATCTTTTCGCATTCTCCTTATTTAACTTTCTTATTTAATTCAATCAATCCCTTCATTTTCTTTCGATATTGGTTGGTCCTAGCATGCATCCATAGTAGAAAAGTTTCCAACAAAATAAAACCTCTATGTAATTATTTATTTCAAACCCCGTTACCGATATCGAATATTGATATTTGCAAATATAACTTTTATATGTGCATTTAAATAACTCTGACAATATTCATAATATCAAATAAATAAATTATAATTAATATTTCACAAATATTAGTTAATTTAACCAATTTATAACAGTTCATAAATTAATTAAATCGTGTAGCATTTTGAACAAATCACAAATGCGGTTGGACGACTCAAAGGTTTGAATTCAATCAGCAATTAATATTGGACAATTCAAATTTTAACGATCACACTCGCATTAGCTAGTGATGTACCAGTTTGGCCAAATTCATCGCTTACAGATCTTTTTGGTAAAATCCAACTTTATATTTTTCTTAAGCGGTACCCGGTAGTAACGATTATTTACACCGATTCTCTTCATCAAAGCAATATCACATTAGGACTTATAAAATTTGGCTTTGGTCAAATTCCAATATCGTCCACATTTAAATTTGTAAGTCCAAAAACAAAGTTCTTAGTTTAATAATAACATTTACTGTTAACCATACTACTCTGACCAAATATTTTGACTTTAAGCTGACTACAGTTGACCGTGATACAAACCCATATCACGAAGGAGATGAATTCTCTATTGAATAGTGTTTTACTTCTAATGCTTCAACTCAGACCCAACTATAGTCATTCAATGGATGTCATAACTATAATCAAAGTGAAGCAACCACATTGAAGTTCAACGGTATTCTCAAGTTGATAGAATTATGTAACATGCTTCAAGATTCTATATTTGACCTTAGTTATATTAACCAATAAAAAAACTCTTAAGTGAGCCATTCCATAATTATCCAATAACTATTAGTACGTAACCTCTTGGTGCCTCCAGCAGTCACGAGTAGTACACTACCCAACATTTGGAGAGCGTTATGTACTCTAGTTTCAACGGATGCATCAATATCCAATCTCAATGCATCTTGACTAGGAATATTTAAAACGGTATGTTTATTATTAATGATAAATCACTTGTGATTATAACATATTGTTACTACTATAAAAAAGCCATTTATACATTTTCTATTAAATATACTTAAACCGAATAATCAATTATTTATAACACATTATAATAAGTATATACCAGAATGAAAACACCCTTTATTACGAATGAGATTGGTTATTGAGTTAGATATATATATATATATATGTGTGTGTGTGTGTGTGTGTGTGTGTGTAACATAATTGCCCATATGGAATATTCCTAATTCTATCAATCTCCCACTTGCACTTTATGGAATTTTATTCTAGCTTCTTCGATTAGTTTTCTCATAACTGATTGAGTTAGTCCCTTAGTGAATAAGTATGTTATTTTTTTTTAATTATCTACTCTTCAATCAACTCTCTTCGATGCTAATAAATTATCTTTATCATGTGGAACTATTCGAAGTATGTTTCTCGACTTATAGTGAGCTTTCATATAACAATGATGCAGTATTCTCAATATTTGAAATCACTCCTAGCTCATTTATAAGCTTGTGCATTTATATTTATATGGTACTTTTATCATGACAATATTCAATGCGATGTACTTAGCCTTTTCATCGAATCAACTAAAGCCTTTTGTTTGGAATATTTCCAACTTAAAGATCCTTAACTAAGGTTTGAATCATGAATTTGATATTATACTCAATATCACTTATGAAGTTTGAGTCCAAATACTCATTCACAAGGAGTTCGTTGTTTCTATAAATAATTTTGTAGAATTTTATAAATACTTGAAAATATTCTAAACCACCATTTAATGATCTTAATTTGGATTTGATATTTGCTTTATTATTATCCAGCCTATTGACCAGACAGTACTCGAACGGACTTAAACGATCGAATCGGATGAGCGAACGATGGATAAATGATCCAAGGACTTTAAGAATATCATAAAAAGACAAGAAAAGAGAAATATCAAAAAATGAGTGAAAAATTTGAAAATTTGGAAGTTCAAGTTTTTAGAAGGGTTGACTCGAAACAAACTAACAAAATCCTTAGGTCTGACTCGAAGAAGGATAGTCATGGAAAAACTCCAAGCTCGACCCAGAGCAAGCCATGTAGAAACCCTAAGTTAGGGGTCGGTACCGAGTCCACTCTAGGGATCGGTACCGACTCTTGACAATTCGAATCAAACACATGGAAAACTCGTGTTTGACTCCAAGCAAGCGAACTCAAGTCCGACTTCGGTCAAACGAACAAAAACCTCTGGTTTGACTCCAAACAGGCGAAAGAAAATTTAGAACACGATAATCTCAGAGAATCCTCAGGTCGAGCCCCAAGCAAACACTCAAATTTCTCCGGTCGGACTCCAAGCAAGTTCAACCAAAGCCAAAACAACCCAAGACAATGCAACAGTGGGATTCCCCAAGTTGGGGATTAGTATTGACTCCTACTTAAGGTTCGGTACCGACTCCCAAATATAGCTTGAGTGGACCCCATTTTCTTACCGCATGCCTATCTTGATGCCAAGAGCCCATTTCCAATGATATCCTGTTGATTTATTATGTTTCTCTACCGATCTCCTTGTCCTCCAGAATCAGCAACTTTGTTCTTCTACAACTCCATCGATATCTCTAAAAAACACCTAGGAGACTATGCAAACAAAGCTTGGATTCATAACACGAACACCAAAAAGGGACCACCATAAGGATTCGCATGGCCCCACTCCCCTTCTTTAGGGATCGGTACCGATCCCCCTATAAGGATCGGTACCGATCCTCATACTTAGCATGTATGGTGTCAGTTTTTTTTGGAGGACTTCATCTTAGCAAGGAGCTACTATTGGCGAGATTTATGGAAGATATTTCATTGTTCGCCCCTATAAATACACCAGGCAACCTTCATTATAGGGATCTTCTTTTCTTTTGGACCCGGGCATCTTCTCTTTTTTGGCTAACTCTCTCTAGACAGCCATTAAAATTCATTGTAATCAAGGATCAAAATGGATCCCAATCACTTGTAATAAAAAATTAGTGGAAAACTAATAAAGAATCATTCAAGTGGATGTAGGTCAAGATTGTCGAACCACTATAAAATCTGTATGCGGTTCTTTTTCTCTTATTTGCATATACATTCTTCATTTATTCTCTACTCTCTTTCTCTTTTTGGTGTTTGTGCCATTTTTGGTTCAACATTTTGGTGCTTTCATTGAGAGATCAACTCTCAGGCTATTTATGTCTTTGTCCACTATTAGATTGCCTAAAATCGAGGGAAGAGATCCACTTTCTTCTAAACTAGTTTCCCTACTACTCGGATTTGAACAAAGTCTACAAGAAGCTATTTTCAATAGCCCTCAAGAAAGACAAAGTTGTTGCCTCCTCAAGAGCTACTGATGAAATAGAGAATGTTAACCTTCACGTCCTGGATGAAGATGCACAACAAGAAGCTGTTAATGTCCAAAATCCTTTATATGCTATCACTAAGATTGATTTTGAGCATACAATGAAAGAGCTATAGGATAAACGTGCAATGTTGAACCGACAAATCCAAGAAAACGGAAACTTGATGACCTAGCTGACTACTCATCATAGAAAGACTAGGAGAGAGCAGACTCCTCCATATTCAGACATTGGAAGTTCCTCATCATTTGACCACCATCGGGGGAACAGAAGGTAAAGGACATGTGCATAAAAAGTTGGGGAGTCAAGGCGGGAATTGACAACCGACCCCAATCAAGGCACGGGGGTCGGTACTAACCTCAACATAGGGGTCGGTGCCAATCCCACTAGGGGGTCGGTGCCGAACCCACAAACCAGGGTTCGGGTCTTTGATTTGGTGATGGTGTGAAGCATGGGCATACTGTGATTGATCGGGGCATCGGAAGTCGAGAGTTTGCTGCTGGATTGCCGCCAAGGAATAAACGTGGAGATGTCAGGCACACGGTCCTTCCATATTTAGGGAGAACTTAGGTGAAAAGGCATGGACCGAGATCATTTACTTGGCCAAGCACAAGGAATAGGTTATGACTACCGCAACCCAGTTGGTTCTCAAGAACCGAACTTGGCCGAGATGGTAATATAACTTGTGAAAGAAAGTCAAGGTCAAACTAACGACGACTGGGGCACTTCCCCTACTCAAAATACCTTCGCTGAAGCCATTTGGGGTGATGAGTACCCATAGAGATTCAATATGTCAACCATGTTGGCATATTTAGGAAAGACCGATCCTAGACAACTTCTCATGAAGTACGATTGGCATATGGACTTCGCTAGGGCGTCATATGCAATCAAGTGCAGGTGCTTCCCAATCTTCCTAGAAGGAGTGGCGACCATGTGGTTTACTCGACTACCACCCAGGTCCATCTCTTCTTTTGAATAGTTGGCAAGGAAATTCATCGAGCAGTTCAGAATGCATGTGACCCGTCCCAAGGATGTCATGTCATTGTCTAACTTATTCCAAGGATCGGAGGAATCGCTTAAGGACTATTTGCAAAGATTTAATACCGTAGTGACTAAGGTGAGCAACCCTCAGGAGAATATCATCTTGATGGCTTTAATAAGGAGGACCTACCCCGATATAGACTTTGGTGAATGGTTATCGAGAAAGCCTCCCGCTACTCTGGATCATTTTTTCAATAAGGCGGCCCAGTACTTGCGCAAGGAGGCTTTATGGACCAGACAAGAGATAGAACATGCCATCCCGTCGAAGGAATTCAAACAACATTGCCATGAAATAGTTTGGAGCGAGTCCCGGGAACATTGATGTGAATGTACAGAACAAGAATGGGAATCAGAGCAAAGGCCACAATGAGGCCCCAAACGAGAATTCGTATTCTAGAAGATGACTGAGAGTCCCGAGATTCGACACATATATCCCCACGAATGATTTGACTAAACACATCTACTTAGCCACTCGGGACTTGGAGCAGTACAGGAAACCAGCCCTGGGAGAGTCCACTGAAAGCTAGAGGAAGTCTATAAAATTTTGTAGATTTCATGAGACCCAAGGTCATGACACAAACGAATGCAGACACCTTCGAGGTATGATCGAAGAGCTGATATGGAACAAAAGGCTCCAACAATTTGTAAAAGCCCCGCAGGATGGCGAGCAGAGGACATCCGACCCCCAGCAAGGACTGGCCCTCCTAGTGCTGACGGACCTAGGCAACCTAAGGGAAGACCGGTTACAAACTAGACCATAGGTGGTCATCATCCAGCTGAGAAGAGCCGAAGAAAAATGGAATGGCAAGCATGACGATGTCATTTCATCCTTGACTAAAATCTTTTTCTTATTTGCTTTGAACTTATTCATGAGACAAACTTTGTTATTTTTTATTTTCAAAGAATTTGCTTTTCAATCATGCGGCCTTGTCTTTGCATGCCATATAAGTTATGAAATGCGACCAACTCAAATGAAACTTCATATAAACAATGTTGGTGTTCAGGTACCTAGAGTAAGGTTCCCACCAAATCTCCACGGCAACAGCTCGACCTTTAGAGCTTTATCGAGATGAGCATGATTCGACCGCTCCTTATCCAACTCCTGCCCCTAACTCGCGGGCAAGCCTGAGATTCAAAGTGGATGTGACTCGACCATCCACTCTCAAGTTAATGCCCAAAATTTTTGCCAAAACACTTACGCCTCGCTTGAGGCTTAGCAGGCTCAAAATCCAATCTAATGTGGACGTGACAAGACCATCCACGCTCTACCTCTTTCCCTTCATGCGGGGCCCAAAGCATAATCCGAGATGGATGTTACTAACCGTCCATCTCCAAGCCTTTTCCTTGACTCGAAAAAGGGCACAATACTTAATCCAAGATGGATGTGACCGACCGTCCATCTCCTACACCTTTCTCTTAACCCGATAGAGGGGCACAAAACATAATCCAAGATGGATGTTATTGACCACCCATCTCCTAGCTCTTCCCCTTGACCGACAGGGGAAGCATAACCAACAAATGAGCGGATGTGAATGAACATCCATCTCCAAACTCTTTCCCTTGAATTGACAGGGAGAGTTCAAACCAAAATGGATGTGTCTGACCATCTATTAACTTAACTCTTTTCCTTGACCTAACAGAGGGAGTACAAATTTCAAGATGGGTGTGACCCGATCATCCGTCGTCAACCCTGGAGCAGATGTGACCAGACCGTCCGTCTCCTAACTCCTACCCTTGATCCAACAAGGGGAAGTTCAAATCCAAAATGGACGCGACGCGACCGTCCAACGAGGACGAATGTGATACGACCATTCACCCATCAACTCTATTTTTCATGGCTTCACCAGAATTCAAACATGGAATGAATGTGACTTGATCATTCATTCACTTACTCTTACCTTTAATCCATTAAAAGGAACACAAACTCGAGATGGGTGTGACCCGACTGCCTATTCGCCAACTCGGACCTTAGATCCGATAGAGGAGAGAATCACCACATAAGAACGAGACTTGATCGTCCATGTACTAATCCCATTGACCTCAGACTAGGAATAGAGGAACATTATCACCTTAGAGCTGAACACGATTGATCAATAATGTGGCCCGTGCCTAGTGTTTGATATAACTTAAGGCTACGAACAAAAGGATGCCTCAGAATGGAATGATTAGAATCATTCGATCACTGACTCATGACTTGAATTAACGACATCATGGCTAGCCTCATCATCAACACTTACCATTTCATCATCCTCAACATCGTCCTGAGCCTCCTCAACCTAATGAACGAAGACTGGAGGCATGATTAGAACCAAACATCCTAGAACACGATGTCGAACTGATAACTCAAGCAGTAATTGCTTCTGCCAGCAATCAGAATTAGTCGCCCTGACGACTGCTCTTCATCAGACTAGCCTGAAAATAAATTCTGGTTACAATACAGCAGAATTTTGGCGACGATCCATAAGCACACGAGCATGCTTTGGAGCCAATGACATACCCAACATACAATTTCCTGGATCAACGGAAATCAAATTCTTACCTTAGACATTCTAAAAGGAGAAACCAATTATGATACCTAAGACCTATTAACTAATCAATTAGCTCAATGTCAGATATCGACCTTGCTTTGCAACAATCATCCGAGACACTGAATGGAATCCTTCACAACGATCCTAACTCGTCTCAATTGTAAGCATATCATGTTTGCAATAAGATATACTTTGGAGGGCAAATGTTATCCAATCTATTGACCAGAAGGTATTCGAAAAGACTTAAACGATCGAATTAGATGATCGAACGATAGACAAATAATCCAAGGACTTTGGGAATATCGCAAAAAGGAAAGAAAAGAGAAATATATAAAAAAAAATGAGCGAAAGAAGTTGAAAATTTGGAAGTTCAGGTTTTTGGAAGAGTTGAGTCGAAGTAAACCCATAAAATCCTCAGGTCTGACTCGAAGCAGGATAGCCATGGAAAAATACCAAGCGTGACCCAAAGCAAACCATACAGAAACCCCAAGTTAGGGGTCGGTACCGAGTCCACTATAAGGATCGGTACCGACTCCTGAAAACTCGAGTTAGACATGTGGGAAACTCGGGTCTAACTCCAAGCAAGCAAACTCGGGTCCGACTCGGGTCAGAAGCACAAAAATCTTGGGTTTGACTCCAATCAGGCGAAGGAAAACTCAAAACACGAAAATCTCAGAGAATCTTCAAGTCGAGTCCCAAACAAACACTTAAATTTCTCAAGTAGGACTCCAAGTAAGTTTAACCAAAGCCAAAACAACCCAAGACAATGCAACAGTGGGATCCCCCAAGTTGGGGATCAGTACCGACACCTATTTGGGATCGGTACCGACTCCTATTTGGGATCGGTACCGACTCCTATTTGGGATCGGTACCGACTCCCAAATATAACTTAGGTGGGATCCATCTTCTTCATGCATACCTATCTTGATGCCAAGAGCCCATTTCCAATGCTATCATGTTGATTTAACATGATTTTATATCGATCTTCACGTACCCCAGAATCAGCAACTCTGTTCTTCTACAACTCCATCGATGTCGCCAAAAAACACCTAGGAGATTATGCAAACAAAGCTTGGATTCATAACACGAACATAGAGAAGGACCACCTCGAGGAGTTGCAGGGCCTTACTCCCCTTCTTTAGGGACCGGTACCCATTCCCATACGTAGCACATATGGGGTCTGTTTTTTCTGCTGGACTTCGTCTTCATATGAAGCTTCTATAGGCGAGATTTGAGAAAGATATTTCATTGTCCACCCCTATAAATACACCAAGCAACCTTCATTACAGGGATCTTCTTCTCTTTTAGACCCGAGCATCTTCTCTTTTTTGGCTAACTCCTCGTTAGATAACCATTAAAATTCATTGTAATCAAGGATCAAAACAGACCCTAATAACTTGTACTCACAAATTAGTGGAAAACCAATAGAGAATCATTCAAGTGGACATAGGCCAAGACTGCTGAGCCACTATAAATCCTTGTGTGGTTGTTTTTCTCTTATTTTCATTTACATTCTTCATTATTCTCTACTCTCTTTCTCTTTTGGGCGTTTGTGCCATTTTTGGTTCAAACATTTATGCATAAAATATATATGCAAATTAGGATAATGTAGCCAATACAAAATGTATGATAATTCTTATTGTCAATGCATAAGGAATTCATCTTACATGTTCCATATTAAACATTTTAATAAGGAGTGTTTGCATATCGTTTGGGACATTCCCAACATCTTTTATACTTATTATAAAAGATATAATTTAGAAATCCAATAATGAGTATTAAACAACCAAACTAGTGCTAATTTAACATAAGTACATCGTTAATAATCAGTAGTATGTTGTTTACTTTTATCTTAGAAATATTTATGTACATTTTAATATTCTTTCTTATAGACACACGCTTCCTCTGCATTTTAAATAAAAACCAAACTATTTGATATTTCTACCAAAATACTTGTTCGACTAAAATGCATGTCAAACGATACTTTTATATCCGTTCTTGGATCATATCCTAAACCCACAAACCCGATAACGCTCACACTGACTTCAAGATATTTTGGTTGTTGTGTACAAATAATCTATTCTAAATCATTATTTAGAACTTTCTATTTCAATACCAATACACAAAGTCATACTAAGCAACAATTTTGTGAGTAAAATCTGAATTTACTTTAGCACATTGAATGATGAATATGTTACGGTAATTTCAACAATTGATATTTATGGCGTTATCTTATCAACGTGGCTCGTAATATTCTAACTACATTAGTCTTTCTCTTGAAGACACATTTGCAACCAATGGATCATATCCCTTTGTGTACAACTATCAAAATCATATTTTGACAATGTGCTTGGAGTCTATTTTGGATTTGCGCATCATACCATATCGCAAAGTCAATATTGTTCATGGTTTTATTTACAATTAAGGAATATCTATTCTCAACATTGATAAGAAACTCATAGTTTCTCTTTAATGTACAAGAATACTCATAGACATTCTAATGTGTTGTGTCCATTATGGTTTGGTTAATTTCATTTCATCCCTCGTGATCAGTTTTATCTTTGGATCATATCCAAATCCACTTTGCAACCAATAATTTCTAAAGGAAATTCATTCACTAGGAAGTTGGTATTTATTGAAACAACAATTGTTTCTCGGTACTACAGATAGGTATTCATAAACACTTTATGAATTGCCTTATATATAAAACTGATTTTGTTTTAGTTTACGATACTTATGCTCAAAACATAAACTGATCGTCCTATGACAATCTTTCCTGTAACGCCTTTTTGGGATGATTCGTATAAGAACCCTTGCATACAATTATTACGTTTAGTCTTTCGACTCGCACAATCCGACAACTCCTTAGTCTAAGATATATTGGGGTTTTATATATACCCTTATCTTGTATGATTTTATAAGCCATTCTTTAAATGAAATTAATACTAACCTTGTGTACTACACTTAAGTACATAACCTTATAGAAAGAAGTTAACTCTACTTCACTCATCATTAATCGTACTTTGTTCAACAAAGTTCGATTACCCCTTATTGATGCATCATTATGTGCCATAAGAAATATAGACTTTTGAGATTGAATCTTATATTCATTTTTTAAGGTACTTTCGAAACTCTTTTCAATATATCACTTATTCAATCAAATCGAATTATTTCTACTGCATGTAATTTCATTTGTTGTGTATTATATTCTAGTTATATACATGCTACATGTATATCAATACATGTGTTCATATTTGTGATAATTAATCGGCGAATTCAACGAAGTATGTATAACGTTTTGGTATTATTAAGACTTACGATTGCGTACATCTAATGTATCAATTGGAAGAGTTCATCAACTCTTATGTCGATCCTACTGAATGGGTGCTTTGCCCTTAATAGTTTGAGATATTAATTCACTAGTTCCATATGATTCACAATCATTAAAACAAACAGTCATTTCTTAAAACTATGGTTTGGTCTATAATTCCAAAATTATTGTAAATAATTTTAGATACTTTTGTATTTTTCAATTCTTCACTTTGTTATAAAAACAAATATCACCATTATAGTTTTATTTCATAATGAATGCTCATAATATTCATATTGAAACAACACTATGTTTATTTTTCAATCAGTACTGAAAAACAATTATTATTTCATAAATAATATTTGGTATGTTTTACGAAAACGATTTACGTAGCTTGATGCCACAAATAAGTGATATATGGCATGCTTCCACTACTTCCGCCATTGCTTTAATAACATCAAAATACAAAGCTCCATTCAACCACTTAATGTAGGCTATTTATTCTGTCTACTGTAACCAGTTTACAGTTATTAGTTTTCAAATCAAATATCTTGAACTCAAAGGAATAAATCTATTATAAAAACAGTTTCTATATGAAAATACATTTTAAATAAAAAAATCATATTTCTCAATCTAATGTTAAGTATCAATTATTATAATTCTCGTTTTTCGATGTTTCTTTATGAAGCAGAAGTGACCATTCACTCTCTTCATACCAACCGTGCATTCGATTACATCTACCCTTGTACATTCATTTTCCTTTCTAAATGGTCAAACCATTCAAAAGGAAACCTTGCTACGAGACCATAACGAGCATATTAGTCATCCTTAATATTTAAAGATGTCAAATATGCTGCACTTTATGTAAACTAACCAAACTGACATTTCATTTATCGAGCTCATAGATCTATCTATAGCCTTTTTCGTCTACTGTTACGTTTGACATAACAAGATCATTATTGTAATCAATGAAATCAAGCACTCGATCACACACTATGGTTTACTTGCTTATCTCGAATGAACTAATTTCTTCGAGGTTGCATATACAATGAATTAAGACCATTCACCATATAATATTTATATGTGATCGAATATGGATCAGTCATCCATAATAAAGCATTGCTTTAGAGTTCGAAACTCATAAAGGACAATATACAGTCATAGGTAAACAAACATGCGAGTGACCAATTATGAATGTATTTGGTAGTTGTAAAACTAGGCACTTGCATGGGTATTGAAATAATAACATGCGAAATTATTAGTAAGTATATTTATATTTCTATTTGTCGATCTTTAATTATGTTCGTTTTTATATCTTGACTAATAAACATTTTATCTATTAAATTGACTGCAAATTTGACGCAGCGGATTAATCAAAATGATCTTCAATCGATGAAAGTAGTAATCGGTGGATTGGAAGATACTGAAATGCCCAAATTCGTTGATCCGAAGATACCGAATTCTAGCTATCCCAAACTCGTTGATCGCGCACGATACCGGGTTCAAAGATCTTCAATTCTTCGAGCGTTGATCTAGCGCACTAGATTCCGCGAATCGGCTTCTACAATCGTTGAATCGAGCGCACTCGATTATCCGAAAGAGGAGATAGGAGATTACACTCAACTACCAATTTGAATGAAAGCACAAAGCAATCAAAAGAGAATTTTATTCAAAAATCAACAACCTTACAAAATGACTCCACTTGCCTATTTATAGGCTACAACAATTACAACAGAAAAATGCCAACTCTTAGGTCGTGAGCGACCTACGACCTAAGCTCACGCGACCTAAAAACTTACACGACTTAACATAGTTACATCACAACCCATTATACATGCGGCTTAACAGACACGACTTAGTATAGGTCGGCAGCGACCTAAAATATTACAACATAAGAAAATACAACACCTTACAACGTCTTACATAGGTCGTACACGACCTAAGTACACCCTTTAAAAGACAGATGACATACGACTTAACAAATGAACGGTATCTAGAGCTTCGCGACCTAAGATGAACGGCATCCCTTCATTAGCGACCTAACAGAAGCACTTCAGAAAATCTTCGCGACTTAACTTCCCAGATCACCCAGCGACTTATCTTAAGTCGTGATTGTTTCCTACGACCTAGCATAGGTCGTGATTTGTTAGGTCGTAGCACTTTGTTAGCTCGTTCCAGCGACCTATTCTCCAACTCATTAAGTCGTACACGAGTTAACTCGTTAAGTCCTTCCTGCGACCTATCTTCCAACTCGTTAAGTCGTTCACGAGTTAAAAGCATGTTAAGTCGTATCTCCTTTCTCTTCAGACTGTTAGGTCGTAGCTCTCCACTAGGTCGTTGGTGCGACCTAAAAGATACGTTAGGTCGCAGGCGACCTAACACTTCAGCTCCCCGCCAATCCTCACACACTGCTAACTCGCTAGCCTCCTTGTTAGCTCGTAGTTCTTCAGTAGGTCGTTGGTGTGACCTAAAGACCTTGTTAGGTCGTTCGCAACCTAACACTTTACCAGTTTTTGCTTCATCAACCAGTAACGACTTAAAAGCTTCGTTAGGTCGTACGCGACCTAACCCTTCATCATTCTGGGCATCCTTCTGGGCTACATCCTCCTCCCCAGGTTGAGAAAAATTCGACCTCGAATTTGTACTCTCTTCCCCCACAACAAATTCATCCCCGTGATATGGTACGAGATGTTTGACATTGAATACGTCAGACGTGTACACATCATCTGGCAGTTTCAATTTGTAAGCATTTTCATTAATTCGCTTCACAACTTCCACCGGACCGATTTTTCTAGCTTTCAACTTGTTATAAGCGCCCACTGGAAAATGATCTTTTGTTAACACTGCATAAACCAAATCACCTTCTTGAAATTCAACACTCCTTCGCTTCAAATCTGCAGATCGTTTATACTTTTCATTTGCTTTCCCCAATCGTTCCTGAACGATTTTATGACATTCCGTCAGCCCTTCAACAAAATCAGCAGCTTTCTTAATTGTCCCCTTTGGGTGTGGTATCACCGTTAAATCCAACGGTCCTTTCGGTAAGCTCGAATAGACAATCTGGAATGGACTGAATCCAGTACTTCGATTCACAGCATGATTATGGGCAAACTCTGCCTGGCATAACTTCACATCCCAACTCTTCAGATTATCTTGCACAAGACACCTCAGCAAATTTCCCAATGATCTATTAACCACCTCTGTTTGTCCATCAGTTTGCGGATGATGGGCACTACTAAACTTCAACTTCGTTCTGACCATTTTCCACAAACTCAACCAAAAATGACTCAGAAATCGAGTATCTCTATCCGACACAATAGATTCTGGCAATCCATGAAGTCGATAGATCTCCTTGAAAAACAACTGAGCAACATGAACAGCATCTGCCGTCTTCTTACAAGCAATAAAATGTGCCATCTTCGAAAATCGATCCACTACCACATAGATGGAATCGTTTCCTCGCTGTGTTCTTGGCAATCCTAACACAAAATCCATACTCACATCAATCCATGGTTTAGTCGGTACCGGTAAAGGCATATATAAACCAGCATTAGTCGCAGTTCCTTTCGAAACCTGACAAATATGACATCGTTCCACAAACCTCTCCACCTCTTTCCTCATCGACGGCCAAAAGTAGGATTGTGAAATTAATTGTAAGGTACGGTCTCTCCCAACATGTCCCTCTTCGTGTAACTCCTTGATAATCTTCATTCTCAAACTACCCTCCGGTATGCACAATCGATTTCCTTTAAAAAGAAAACCATTAACCAACATAAACTCATCAGTCTTCCCTTCACTGTCCCTTTCAACAAATTTCTTAAAATAAGAGTCTTCTGCAATCTGCTCCGGCAATAATTCAAAACCAGACACCTCAACTTTCATCGTCGTCAACAAATGACTCCTCCTACTTAAAGCATCAGCCACTCGATTCGTCACCCCTGACTTGTGTTTAACAACACTAGTAAACTGTTGCAGATATGCAATCCACGATGCATGTCTCGCTGAAATCTTGTCTTGCCCTTGCAAATGCTTTAATGCTTCATGATCAGTGTAAAGGACAAACTCCTTTTGAAATAGATAGTGTCTCCAGTGTTTAATAGACTGTACAACAGCATAAAATTCCACATCATATGTGCTGTATCTCATCTTCGCTCCTGACAACTTCTCACTGAAATATGCAATTGGACGTCCCTTCTGACTCAACACTCCTCCAATCCCAACCTTGGATGCATCAGTGTGTAGCTCAAACAACAACTGAAAATCAGGTAATACAAGAATTGGTGCAGATGTCAGCAACTCCTTGATCTTCCCAAAAGCATTCCCTGCTTCCTCTGTCCATGCAAACTGTTTACCCTTCATACAATCCGTAACAGGCGCCATCACACTACTAAAGTGTGGAATAAACCTTCAATAAAATGAAGCCAACCCGTGAAAACTACGAACTTCCGTTATTGTTTTGGGCTGCGGCCAATCTCTGATAGCTTCGATTTTACTTTGGTCAACCTGTATTCCTTCTTCCGACACAACATACCCCAGAAATAAAACACTCTTGGCCATAAAAACACACTTCTTTGTAGCAGCATAGAATTGTTCTTCACGAAGTATAATTAACACTTTCTTCAAATGCTGAACATGCTCTTCTTTACTAGCACTGTAGATTAGAATATCATCAAAGTAAACCACCACAAATTTCCCAATGTACGGTCTGAAAATTTGGTTCATCACTCTCATGAATGTACTTGGTGCATTCGATAGACCAAACGGCATTACCATCCATTCATACAAGCCTTCCCTCGTCTTGAATGTTGTCTTCCATTCGTCCCCTGGTCTAATGCGAATCTGATGATAACCGCTCTTCAAGTCAATCTTAGAAAAGATTACAGACCCACTGATTTGATCCAATAAATCATCAAGCCTCGGCATCGGAAATCTGTATCTGACTGTGATCTTATTCAATGCTCTACTATCTGTGCACATCCTCCATGTTCCATCCTTTTTGGGTACCAATAAAGCTGGTACAGCACAAGGACTTAAACTCTCCTGCACACGCCCCTGTTCAAGCAATTCCTCTACCTGCCTCCGCAATTCTTCATGTTCCTTCGGACTCATTCGATAATGTGGTCTGTGTGGCAAAACTGCTCCCGGAACAAGATCGATTTGATGTTGTATGTCTCTCAAAGGCGGTAACTCCTTTGGTAACTCATCTGGGAATACATCGTCAAATTCTTTCAAAACTGGTTTAACTTCTTCTGGAATTTCAACCTCTTCTTTGCTCTCACGCCCAATCAATAAAAATACTTCAGGCTCTTTCTCAACCTCCTTAACAAACTCCTTCAAAGATAATAAGGTTTTCAGCTCTTCAATTTCTTCTGACTTACTTTCTCCTTGTGGTCTCTTCTTTGGAACTAGGATAATCTTCGTGCCTTCAAACATAAAACTGTAACTATTGGTCCGACCGTCATGTTGTACTGCTCGATCATACTGCCATGGTCTTCCCAATAATAAATGGCAAACATACATCTCTACTACAT
Source organism: Allium fistulosum (assembly GCA_030737815.1). Taxonomy (NCBI): domain Eukaryota; kingdom Viridiplantae; phylum Streptophyta; class Magnoliopsida; order Asparagales; family Amaryllidaceae; genus Allium; species Allium fistulosum. Next base: position 1,031,055,576 of record CM060905.1, read on the forward strand.
CACACCATATTTCATCTTTGTATTTCTTCCCAATAGATAATGGAACACGAACTCGTCTATCCACTTTCACTTCTCCTCCTTTTCTCAACCATGCTAACTTGTATGGATTCGGATGTTTCTCTATCTTCAACTTCAATTTTGTCACAGCCTCGGTTGAGATAATATTATCACAGCTTCCTGCATCAATCACAAACTTACACACCTTCCCCAGAATAGTACATGTTGACTGAAAGATATTACTCCTCAACCAACTAGCTTCTTCCTGCTTCGGTGTTAAACACGATCTCCTCAGTATTAGATTACAACCTTCATCTCCTGACGCAATATCCTGCTCATCCTCCTCAACTGGACTAGAACAATCCCCATCACCATCCTCATCCTCAATTTCTGCAATCATGGTCCTCTTCTTTGGTTTTGGACACTCACTGCTTTTATGACCCAATTCCTGACAATTGTAACATTTGAAACCATTGTTAACCCTTGCCTTCTCAACCTCCTTCACCACTGGTCTACTGATAGGTTTAGAAACATTAGAACTTCCACTAACACCCTTCACTTGATTGTTAGAATTAGTAAACACACCACCTCCTCGTCTACCCTGTTTCTCCCAAGCCAACGCTTTCTGATGTGCTTCCGCTATAGATCTTGGATCGAACATATTAACCATATCCTAGATCTGCATTCTCAATCCCCCAATGAACCTAGATGTCAGCTGCTCTTCTGTTTCCATAATATCATTCCTTGCAATAAGTAGATAGAATTCCTCAGCATAGTCATTCACAGATTTCGTCCCTTGTCTCAAGTTCTGCAAACGTTGGTACATCAAAGATTGATAATTGTAAGGTAAGAACGTTGCTTTCATCAATTTCTTCATCTTCTCCCAAGATTCAACTTTTGACTTCCCCATTCGTTCACGTGTAAGCTTGGTTTGTTGCCACCATGCCAAAGCTCTACCCCTTAACCTCGTAGCAACCAACTTCACTATACGCTGTTCTGGAACTTCTTTGAAGTCAAAAATCTCCTCGACATTAGCCACCCAATCTAGAAATTCCTTTGCTTGCATACCACCTTTGAATTCAGGAATTTCAGTCTTCATTCCCGACTCCCACTTGTGATCATACTCAGAGTGATTTCTTCCTTGTCCTCGAACACTACCTCCATCATATTCCTCTTCAAAATCAGATGTATATCGTTGTCTATCTCGTCTACCCACATCTCTACTACCATTACGCCTTCCACCATCATCCCTTCTATCTACATTCCTCCGTTCACGATCATTCACGTTCCTCCCACGTCCTTGATCATTTTCAACACTTCTGTCTCGATTGGAATGTGGCGAGACTCTACTACCCCCATGGTTAGATTCTGGTGAAACCCTTCTCCGATTTTGATTCATCTCCGTCATAAGCTTCTCTAACCGGCCAATTCCTTCGTTAAGTTTTTTACTAAAGTTCTCATTGATTCTTTGCTCCATCTCATCAGCTTCTTCTCTTCGATACAAAGCTTCTACGTTTTGGTGGCAATTAGCTCTTCTTGGTGGCATACTTGAAATCTTCCAATCTCTTCAACACTTCAAAATTCAAACACAATTCGGACTTTGATCCAAAATGAAACGGATTGAAAACTTCCACTTTGTAGCAAATCGCGATGAACACGATGGACAAAGTTTTGGCCTCCAATTCAAATCCGATCATACAACTTCGAACAATGATGAACACTTCACTTTTGATCACGGCTCAAACTTCAAACTTCTCGGCCAAACAACTTCAAATTTCAAAATGATTAGGCTCCAAGTCTTGATCTAACTATGATTGGTTAGAACAAGCTCCGATACCAAAACTAACGCAACGGATTAATCAAAACGATCTTCAATCGATGAAAGTAGTAATCGGTGGATTGGAAGATACTGAAATGCCCAAATTCGTTGATCCGAAGATACCGAATTCTAGCTATCCCGAACTCGTTGATCGCGCACGATACCGGGTTCAAAGATCTTCAATTCTTCGAGCGTTGATCTAGCGCACTAGATTCCGCGAATCGGCTTCTACAATCGTTGAATCGAGCGCACTTGATTATCCAAAAGAGGAGATAGGAGATTACACTCAACTACCAATTTGAATGAAAGCACAAAGCAATCAAAAGAGAATTTTATTCAAAAATCAACAACCTTACAAAATGACTCCACTTGCCTATTTATAGGCTACAACAATTACCACAGAAAAATGCCAACTCTTAGGTCGTGAGCGACCTACGACCTAAGCTCACGCGACCTAAAAACTTACACGACTTAACATAGTTACATCACAACCCATTATACATGCGGCTTAACAGACATGACTTAGTATAGGTCGGCAACGACCTAAAATATTACAACATAAGAAAATACAACACCTTACAACGTCTTACATAGGTCGTACACGACCTAAAGTACACCCTTTAAAAGACAGACGACATACGACTTAACAAATGAACGGTATCTAGAGCTTCGCGACCTAAGATGAACGGCATCCCTTCATTAGCGACCTAACAGAAGCGCTTCAGAAAATCTTCGCGACTTAACTTCCCAGATCACCCAGCGACTTATCTTAAGTCGTGATTGTTTCCTGCGACCTAGCATAGGTCGTGATTTGTTAGGTCGTAGCACTTTGTTAGCTCGTTCCAGCGACCTATTCTCCAACTCGTTAAGTCGTACACGAGTTAACTCGTTAAGTCCTTCCTGCTACCTATCTTCCAACTCGTTAAGTCGTTCACGAGTTAAAAACATGTCAAGTCGTATCTCCTTTCTCTTCAGACTGTTAGGTCGTAGCTCTCCACTAGGTCGTTGGTGCGACCTAAAAGATACGTTAGGTCGCTCGCGACCTAACACTTCAGCTCCCCGCCAATCCTCACACACTGCTAACTCGCTAGCCTCCTTGTTAGCTTGTAGTTCTTCAGTAGGTCGTTGGTGCGACCTAAAGACCTTGTTAGGTCATTCGCGACCTAACACTTTACCAGTTTTTGCTTCATCAACCAGTAACGACTTAAAAGCTTCGTTAGGTCGTACGCGACCTAACCCTTCATCATTCTGGGCATCCTTCTGGGCTACATCAAATTTTTTTATCAATGTTGATTATTATAACTTTATATAGCGTATGTTCTTACAATATTAGAAATGTTAATTATTATAACTTCATATTTCTAAAAAGGCTTCACTGGATTTATTTTACATTTATCAAAATCCTAAGAAAAACATAGAAATCTTTCAATTTCTCTAGTGGATGTCAGGATTAATATGCCTTAAGATTTTAACCTTGAGGAATGCACAATAAATCATAGACCCACATACGATGGATAACTCCTTATCACTTGTATCACAACAACTCCTAACCCTTGGTTCCTTGTCCTAAACTTATCTTTACCTTGAGGAAAAATCATCAAATATGTGCAGTTATCTTACCTCGTCTACTCAATATATTAATAGTACTACACGTAACATCCCCAGCTTGAGGAAAGCTCAACAACTAAGGAGTATGTAAGTAATCTATTAATATATATATGGCAAAGGACAACTTTATATTAAACATTCATAGTCTTTAATATTTTTAATTGGGTGATATCGACTTCTGGAATAATATATTTTTTATGAAATACCCTCGTTATTCAAGTGTCGAACACATCAAAAATAACAGTCACTATATGTATGTATTTATCTCTTAAGACTCATTTGGATTTCTTATTGTTCCACCTTTTATTATACATTCATATTATATAAGTTTAATTACGTATAACTTTTATAACTTAATTAACCTATATAATAGTCTTATGTATATTATATTAATTGACTCAATTAATTAGCATTTTAATTAATTTTATGTTATTCAATTAAACATTTTAGTTGAATATGAATGCCATAACATTTAAGGTTATACACATATATCTTCATATATATATATATATATCTTTGTATGTGTGTGTGTTTTTTATTATTTGTTAATTAAATTTTAATTAACTTATTAATTAAACGATTTAATTAAGTATTAATTTCTAAAATTTCTTATGTATATACATATATACATATATCATCTTAAACAATTCAAGATAATGTAAAATATATCAGTATATGTATTATACATGTATATACTTTAATTAATTAACTATCTAATATACTTAATTAATTTATTAATCTTATTAATAAATATGTAAAATTAAGCTTTTGATTCAGTGGATTGGGATTTTCTTGTAGATATTTTTCATGCTAGAGGTTTGGGTCATAGATGGATCACTTGGATTATGACTTTGCTTAGAACTGGAAACTCTAGTATTATGGTTAACGGTATATTAGGTAATAGAATTCAATCTAAGAGAGGTTTAAGGCAAGGGGATCCCCTATCGCCTTTAGTATTTAACTTAGCTATTGACGTTTTTGCTAAAATTATTAAAAGAGCAGTGGATAATGGATCTCTAGGATGTGTAGGCAATGACATATCGCGTAATGGTATATCGGTTCTTCAATTTGCCGATGATACCTTACTTTATTCTTCCCATCTTCCTAGACACATTATAACCCTCAAGTTTATCCTATACAGTTTTGAACTTTTATCGGGTTTAAAAATAAACTTTGACAAAAGTTCCGTGTTAGTTTTAAATGATTTTGAAAACGTTGAAAACTTAGTTGCTAATACTTTAAATTGTAAAACTATGAACTTTCCTTTTGACTACCTTGGCTTTGTGATTAGACCCACCAATCTCAAACATGACGATTGGATTATTATCATTGATAAAATTAAAAATAAGATTTATAACTGGAATGGGAGATTTTTATCTAGAGCAGGTAGACTAGTTTTAATAAATTCGGTTTTATCAGCCCTTCCGATTTATTGGATGTTCATGCATCTGTTTCCAAATTGGGTTATTGATAAAATTGATAAAATTAGAAGAGATTTCTTATGGAGTGGGGAAAATTCTAATAATAATATAAAATGTCTAGTAAATTGGGAAACCGTTTGTAAGGCCAAAAAGGAAGGTGGTTTAGGAGTTATTAATTTGCGTAATATGAATTTGTCCTCGCTTGGTAAATGGTTATGGAAGTTTAAGGATATAAATGATAACGCTATTTGGAAAGAGATCATTTCTAAATATTACTATAATGGAAATAGCAATTTATATCAAATTGCTTCTCCAGCAACTCAAAATATATCTAATTTTTGGAAAAACATTTTAAAATGTCATGAGATTTTTAACTTAGGAGTAAATACAATAGTTCATTCTGGTAATTGTACTTCTTTTTGGTACGACCGTTGGATTTCAGTCTTACCTCTTAAATTGGAATTTAAAGAGCTTTATGAAATTTGTAATTTTAAGTTTGCTTTAATTAATGAAGTTTATTCTCCTGAAAATAACCCTCCTTGGAATTTTAGCTTTAATAGAATTTTAGTAGGTTTAACTCTTAGGCAACTTTATTTGCTTTATGCAAGATTAAATCTTTATAATATTGATAATGATAATGATATTATTTGTTAGGAATGGGATAAGAGTAAGAAATATACTTCTAATACTTTTTACAGATTTATTAATTTTTCCGGTACAATAAACAACTCATTTAAATTTATTTGGAAATCTAATGCTCCTCCTAAATCTAAAATTCACATGTGGTTAATTCTACATGGAAAACTTAGTACAATAGAATTCTTAAAAAGAAAGAATATTCAAAATGATAATAAATGTTATTTTTGCAATCTCCATCTTGAAGATATAAAACATATATACTTTGATTGCAAGGATTCTTATTACATTCGAAATAATATTCTTAAAATTTTAATTTTAATATAACTACTAAAATTTTGGATTGTGACTTCTACTGGAATAATTTTAGATTTAGGTTCAAAAAGATTATTAGATTTTTACTTGACACTTTAATCATTATTATTAGTTGGTATATTTGGTTTGAAAGAAATCAAAGAATTTTTAATAATAATAATAGTCATTTTAACAAATTGATTTTTACAATTTCTTCATTCTGTTTTAATTGGATTTCTAATCCCAAATATAAATTAGCTAAAAATAATCTTTTTAAAGGGTATCTTAATAAGGTTAGTTATAATATTAACTTATTCAAACACAACAATTATATATTTAACATTAACAATATTAACATTAATATTTTTTCAAATTTATATGATGATCTAAATGTTAATCATAACTTACTTATAATTAAAGATTCATAAGAATCTTTTAAGTTTTGTTTTAATTATTGTTCTTGTCTTTGGTGTTATTAGTTTATAGGTTTTTTAATTCTATTGCTTTTGTCCTGTTTAGTCTTATTTAGGTTTTATTTCCTACCTCATATATACATATATATGTATATTAAACTTATAAATATACATATATATGTATAATTCTTACTTTTTCCTTAGTCATCCTTCAGATACATGTATGGGTGATAGGGTGTCAAGCTCTTTTTGCAGGTTCTCATGTCTTCAGATTGTAGGATTTAGGATTGCAGAGAGTCCATCAAAGTAGAGTTTTCCACTCAGGATTATTTGTAGTTCCACCACTGATGCAGGATACTTTCATCTCCATTGTGGCGTATTATCTTCAGGAGGATCCATTCTTCTGCTTGGTGCTTCTTCCTTTGTACAGAGTCTCCAGAGCAGATTTTCCATTCAGCATCATATTCAGTTCCACTTCAGAGTAGATGCTTCTTCATTCCTTCCGATCCAGATGCATGGAGCTTCCTTCTTAGTTTGTGATGCATAGAGCTCCTGATTCAGATGCATGGAGTATCATATTCTTTGGTTTCTAGGTACTTCTAACACCTTAGTATTGGGTGGTGGCCATGTCGGAACTCGATATCGGGGTGTGATGGGTGGTGGCCTTGCCGGAACTCATCTTAGGGTACCTGAGTTTTCTTTGATACTTGTATTTAGTTTTGTTACCTACCAGGCATGTTGGCAGCACCTTATTATTGTGATATATATAGTTGCATGTGTGCTCTCCTCTATTTATAGAGGATCACACATTTTTCTCAAAAAAAAATATTTAAAATTTTGAAATATGTTTATCATATTTTTAAAACACCTTTAAAAACTATAGTATAACATTTATAATATACAAAGTTTTCAAAACCAATTTTAAAATCACATATAACATTTATAATGTAACTCTTATCTTAAATTTGACTTTTAAATTTAAAATATTATTTTAATTTCAAATTAATTTTGAAAATTAGCCCAAAGCCCAAATTCAAATTGGGCCTATTTTATTAGGGTTAACCTTTGAGCTTACTTAACCTTTCGGGCTAGGCTGGTAGCCAGATAGGGCATGATACATAATTACCCAAACCCATCCTAGATAATACTTTTCTAGACACTCTACTAAATGGATAAGTTTAATTAGTTAGCCTATGACGACCACCCCACACCTTTAGTACCCAATATACCTGTATAATGCGCTGTGAGGGTACCTTGACGATGCAGGACGATAGCTAAGGGTGTAAAGTAATAAAAATCCAAGCACAGAACCAATAGAACATCCCACAACATATCTACAAAATATAATATAATAACACGGATGTAAAACATGCGAGACAGCGATATAATCAAATAAACCATAAATAATAGCTCTAGAGTGCATCAGGTTCACAGACTATACAAAAACTAAAATAAAGAATTAATACATCCCAAATCTTCAAAATAAACTCTAAAATCGTCTCTCAAAATACAAGTACTAACATGGCTCCACAGTACTGCACAGCGGAATATAAGCGATAGTAAGCTCCAAATATAGGTATACGAACGTGTAGCCTTCTGCTCGTACTCCATACAGCTCCATGTGCTATCTAGACCCGTTATCCCTAATCTACTCATTTATGAGTACCCGAGATAATAAGAAGCAAAGCATAAAGCCTCGGATTGGACAACGGTCTGGTGTGAGCGATACATCATCTCAAAATACTATAACAACCATATATAGTAAATAGGGGTCTAGGGTATGAAGAACCATACCTGACATGTTCCTGCAACCAAAAGTTAGCACGTAACTGAAATTTATGCTAAACTACTGTCGCATGTGAAATATAAGGGGTATAGGTATCACACAACATATCAAGCACATAGCAAACATAGCATCCATCACACAACCTCGCATCTCTCACTCAAATGCTTCAGATATACGATAACTCTTTCAGATGCTCAACTCATTGCCCACGTAGATGGCAAAGGACTGGACACATGCAGATATCCAAAATATGGGTACACACAGGCTACCCAAGGTACACGCAGGCTACCCTATCCCAACAACGAGCACTACAACCACAGAGTTATCCGTCGATCCCTTTGCACATATACCGATAGTAGAACTACCTTACAGATGCTCAAATCATGCCCACGTAAATGGCCAAGAACTGGACACAAGCAGGACGTCCAAAAAATGTGGGTACACACAGGCTACCATGGGTACACGTAGGCTACTCAGTCCTACTCATGAGCATCACAACCTCATGTTCTACTCTACGAGCTATCACACAGAACTCGTCCTTTTGGTCCATCTTAAGTTGCAATAGCCACTTGCTACTTTAGGTCATCGAAGTCATCATACTTCCTTGGTTGTCATCCTAAAGTCATCTATAGCTATCCAGGGGTCCTCCATCCTTACCCCGAGCCAACTCCCCAGGCCACTAAGCAACCCCAAGTCTTGCTCCAAAGCCAACACCCCAAAAAAATTACTCGTTCCATTCGACATCTATCTGTTTGGCCAGAAACCATGCTTCCACTAAACAGCATTTTATGTTCGGCTTCCCCCAACACCGAACCAACAACTACCGGACATGATTTCCAATCTGGTCCTTCGCCAGCTGAACAAAGTTCCTACCGAGATAAGCCAACATCAGATAGGATTTCTTGTCCGGTCCTTTACTTGCCAAGCCAACATCTACTGAGCCAAGCTCCTCTGAACCAAACGCTTCCCCTTCCCGAAGCCAACCACCGGACCACTCCATGTCGGACCAAGCTTCACCAAACCGAAACCTGTAGCTCCTTCATCACATCAACATCGCGCCGATTTCGTCCCAACACTCAACACTTTGACTCTCATACATTGACTGCGCAATGATATGGCTCAAAGTGCTCTAGAGCCTATTTGTCAAAGTCAAGTTTCATGGTTTCTACTCTAGTTTGCTTCGATGAGCGTTTTCAGCCATACAAACATACAAACAAACACCATACATGCACAAAAAAACACTCAAACTTGCAAACCCCAAAATCAATCATGGAAATCATTATACAATGCATTTACAACATATCCTAACATATCTCAAGGCAATCACACATCCAAATAACATGTCTAAGACACCAAAAATCGATTTATTCACGTTTCTACTACAGGTTGGGTTTTCAAATAGCATTAAAAAATTATTTTGACTATAAAAATGGATTCAAAACATGTTAAAACCTATAGTTACATATATAGTAAGGTGAGAGATGATAAATCACTCACTAAATACCCAAAAAGTAGAGATTTGCATGAAGATCGAGGCAAATCCGAAAATCAACAGCCAATATCTTATTTTCTCTCCCTAGAAATGTAGGTTTGAAGATCTTTAGAGAATCACCCTGCTAATCTATGGTTCAAGTTTGATTTAGAGGAGTAAAGAGAAGGATTTTGAAGAAAGATGGAAAATGGAGGTTTGGGGAAATGTTTTTGAGAAGTGGAAAATTGATTTGGGGATGATGGCTCGGCCTATTTATAACCACCAAATCCTAGAAGCACTGAACCAAGTTTCCCCGAACAGAAGCACAAGCACAAACCGGATAGGAACTACTATCCAGTTCCCCTGAACATAGCATCACTGGACATCATTTGCTATCCAGTGCCGACCCAAAACCGCACCCGAGCCACATCCCAAACCCCGAGCCCATTGCACTAACCAGACCTCCCCTAAGCCAAAATGCTATAATAAAATCCAACTTCCATCTTTGCTTCAGAGAAATTATAAAGATAATAAATGTCACTAGAAGGCATTTCCCAAAGTTATAGAGTCATACAACCTCATATGAATTTAAAAATAATATATTATGGTCATCCAACACATAAAATACGGGTTGTTACACTCTCCCACCTTTTGAAATTTTGCCCTAGAAATCCCAATAAAAATAAGGTAAAATCAAACATAGCTACCTCGTATGCCTAACATCCATGAGCAACCATATCAAACATCAAACATGCACACAGAAGCAAGTAATGGTATATATGCCTACCCTAGCATGTAAGATACTAAACTACCCTATATAATATCGAAAGTGAAAGTAAATGCAATAAACAGAAATCTCACCAAGTAAAGAGCTCTAGATAAGCGGTCCTTATGCTCTTCCCGGTTTCCCAAGTATAATTGCCTTCACTCTCACTCCACCGAACCTTCACCAGCTTTACCATCTTCCTCCTAAGCTGCTTCTATCACGTTCGATGATACAAATAGGCCTACGAGTTTTAAATGCTTCTAGTTCAATCTCGATATCATCAAGCTGATTTAGTCCAACTATCACACATGAGCTATGCACAAACTTTCACAAATGAGATACGTGGAATACGTTGTGCATGCCCGTTATCTTCTGAGGTAAGTCGACTTTGTAAGCTAGGTTCCCAATACTCTCGAGTATCAAAAAAATGACCAATGAATCTCAACACCAACTTCCCTTTAGTACTGAATCGAACAACATTCTTCAATGAAAAGACCTTGACAAACACCATATCGCCAATGGAGAACTCTAAGTCATGTTTTCACCGATCAGTGTAGCTCTTTTGTCTATCTTGAGTAACTCTCATTCATTGCTGAATGATCTCGATCTTCTTCGAAGTATCTCTAATCATGTCTGTCCCAAGTATCAGTTTCTCATCCTCTTCCCACCAACATGAAGGAGCGTTGCACGGTCGACCATATAATGCCTCATATGATGCCATACCAATGCTAGACTAATATCTGTTGTTGTATGCCTCTACTAACTGTAGATGAACGTCCCACGAGCCACCGAAATCAAGAATGCAAGCTCGCAAGAGATTCTCCAAGATATAGTTCACTCACTTGGTTTGCCCATCAGTTTGTGGGTGATAAGCTGTACTGAGATGCAGCTCCATCCCCGTTGCCTCTTATAAGCTCTTCTAAAACCTATAAGTGAATAAAGGGTCTCGATCGTTGACAATGTTCTTCAGCATCCTATGGAACCACACAACCCATTTTACATACAACTCGGCCAATTTGGATGTCGTCCTACTAAAATTGATGGGTATGAATCAGACACTTTTCATCAATCTATCGACTATGACCCAAATGATAACGTACCCTCCTCTGGTCCGCGACAATCCATCAATAAAGTCCATTAAAACTTGTTCCCATTTCCACTCGGGAATCTCGAGTGGTTGCAGCAAACCACTCGGCTTCTTCTGCTCTGCCTTTACCAATTGACGATTCATGCATTTTGAGACGAATGCCCCAATGTCCTTCTTCATCCATTCCCAATAAAATATCTACTTCATATCACAATATATTTTATTACCGTCGGGATGTACAGTCAATCTCAAATGATGGCACTCGTATAGCACCTCATCCCTTAACCCATCGACATTGGGAACAAACAATCTCCTATCCTTACGGAGCCAACCATCACGGTTGAGCCCGTACTGCTCCCGCTCTAAGAATGACGCTCCCAACTGGCGTGTCTCCTACTCAATGAATCGGGATGTATAGGAAATGCTAAAGTCATAGGAGGCTAGGAACTCTAATCATCGTTGTTGTCGAAGGTAAGGTCCTTCTGGGAGAATAGATACCTCAACGACTTGTAGTCCATATACAACTAAAACCTCTCCCTGAGCAAGTAATGCCTCCGTATCTTCAAAACAAATACTATCGCCGCCAACTCCAAATCATGAGTCAGATACTTCCTCTCATGCGGTTTCAGTTGTCGACTAGCGTAGGTGACAACCTTTCCTCTCTGCATCAATACTACACCTAACCTAGTACCAAAAGCGTCTGTGTACACCATCGGCTTTTCATTACTGCTTGGAAGGACTAACACTGATGCGCTTATCAGCCTCTTCTTTAGACTCACGAATGTGTGCTCACGCCTCGCGTTCCAAATAAAATTCTGATTCTTCTTCATCAAGTTGGTTAAAGGCGCTGCTACCTTAGAGAAGTCCTTGATAAACGTCTATAGTATCCCACCAAGCCAAGAAAACTCCTTTCGTCTATAGCGATCTTGGGTCGATCCTAGTTCTTACTGCTGCCACCTTCGCAGGATCTACAGCAATACCCTGCCTAGAAACAATGTGACCCAAAAATCATACTTCCCTCCTCCAGAAGTGGAACTTCAAAAAGTTCACCTTTAATCAGTGCTTCCTCAACACCTCGAACATAATCCTCAAATGCTCCTTGTGTTCTCCCTCCATCCTCGAATAAACAGGGATACCATCCACGAATACAAGTACAAACTTATTTAGCTGATCCCTAAAATCGCGGTTCATAGGATCGAAAAAGTATGCTAGTGCGTTGGTCGTCCCAAACGGCATAACCAACCACTTATAGAATCCAGATAGCATACAAACTATGTAATCGTCACAATCTTCTTCACCACTCTCTGTTGATTAAACCCTATTGCAAGGTCCAACTAAGAGAACACCTTCTCGCCATGGAACTGTTCGAGCAAGTCATCAATATGCGGGAGTGGATACTTGTTCCTCTTCGTCGCCTTATTCAGCTTATGGTAATCTCCACATGACCCTAGAGAGCCATCACCTTGGTAGCGAATACTACGGGTACGCCCCACTCAGATATGCTCCTACAAATGAAACATTGCCTCAATAGGTCATTCCTTGTACCTCCAACTCCTTCTGCTCTCTGGGTGTCATACACCTCAAGGTAATAACTACTAGTCTGGCATTCTTCACTAAGTCCATATAGAACTAAATCTCTTGGTGTGGCGATAATCTGATCACCTCCTCGAACATGTCCGAGTACTCTCTCACGATAGGCATAAATGATAACTCCTCATGTGGAATCTCAAGTGAAAATAGAAAGCTAACCATAACTCCATCCTCTGGCAGGCAGCTAATCACTACCGTCTGCCCCTCCACATCCCCAACCGTCACCAATAGGCTCTCGAAATCCACCATTACTTCATATTTCCTCAGCCAGTCCATCTGAATTATAATATCGAACCCCATAAAATCCAAAACAAAGAAATCACAAGCAAACAAACATCCATGACTCGATAAGGCTAAGTATTGACAAACCTTGCACAGGCTAGTCAATCCTCTAATGGAGTTTGTGACAATCAAAGATCGGTCAACTATCTTGGGTTTCAATCCCAATCTATCTACCAAATCACTAGATATGAAGGAATGTGAAGCCTCGGTATCGAATAAAACATATTCAAGTGTATCAAAAATAGAAAGCATACCATGTATAATGACGCTCTTCCCCTTCTCCTTCGCCGATGGAGCACTTGACGAAGCTGGAATGGCGTTCAAAGCGTAAGCAGACACAACCTGCTTATTTCTCAACAATTCTAAACAATACTTCTTGATACGTTCTGACCTATTGCAATTAAAGCATCCTTTCTTCTTGTTTCTGCAATCTTTGCTAAGATGGCCCTTCTATCCACAATTGTAGCAAGTATGCTCCCACTTACCCTTCTTTTGGCTAACCTTATGAAAGTGCTTATTCTTTTTGTTGTTGTCCCACTTCCTCTTGCCTCCCCCACTAGCTTGCAGCTTTGGCTCATCCTTGGGAGAAACAACTAAATTAGGCTTAGGATACAAACACTTATGTCGAAGAGCCTTCTCCACCATCCTCTCAAACGGTTCATCAATATGCCCTACTAGCTTCTCTCCAAGATAATCATCCAAGCCCATAATAAACTTCTTGTTCTTCTTGAGCAGAGTAGCAATAAAAGATAGACCGTACTTCGATAACATGTTGAACTTGGCCACGTACTCCAACACAGACATATCCCCTTGTCTCAAGTCAGTAAACTTTTAAAAAAGCATCGACTTTTGAGCGACCGGTATATACTTCTCTTCAAAGCTCACTTTAAACTGCTCCCAAGTAATTTGACCCTCAGGAGTAGTAATCTTGATTGCATTCCACCACCTATAGCTCGTCCCTAAAGCTGTCTAGAGGCTAGCTTCCTTTTTGTCGCATCCCCTAACTCCATATCCTCAAAGATCCGTTCATAGGTATCCAACCAATCTTGCACCTCGATGGCTTATTTCGTTCCATGAAATGGTTTGCCCCCGTAGTAGAGTAATCCTTATTCAGTTTGGAAAAATCATCCCTCGGTGTGTGCACCGGAGCACCGTCACCAATAGCCGTCGCCGGAATGACTTGGGCATTTTGAATAATGTTTTGCGCTATCTCAGCGGACATGTTCTGTAAGTCAGGGTTGGCAGCCCCCGATCCCGTCCCCTCCTCAACTCCAGAGATGGAGTTCCTAACAGCATTCTTTATTATCCGACTCATTCTTATAAGTTGTAATAAGAATGATCGGTCTCTCTAAAAGGAATAAGTGGTGTCCAAAAAGGAATGCGAATTATATAATATATATCCTACTATGTAGTTTTGAAAACAAAATATAACAAGTACGCTCTCTCACATATCACTCGACCTATTCTAAGGCGATAGTTCCTTCCTTATCTCTAATGGATCTAAGTATTAACTTAGGTCATCTATGAAACCTCGCTCTGGTACCAAATATGATGACTGCCCTACAACTCTAGTATCCAATATACATGTATAATACATTGTGAAGGTACCTTGTCGATGCAGGACGATAGCCAATGGTGTAAAGTAATAAATATCCAAGCATAGAACCCATAAAACTTCTCACAGCACATGGACAAAATATAAAATAATAACATAGATGTAAAACAGATGAGGCGGTGATATAATCAAATAAACCATAAATAAGAACATAAAAGTGCATCAAGTTCATGGACTATACAAAAACTGAAATAAAGAGTTTATACATCCCAAATCTCTAAAATAAAATATAAAAATATCTCTTAAAATACAAGTACTAACATAGCTGTATAGTACTGCATAGCAGAATATAAGCGAAAGTAAGCTCCAAGCATAGATATATTGAAGTGTAGCCTCCTCCTCGTACTTTATACAGCTCCATGCGCTATCCAGACCTGTTGTCTCTAATCTACTCATTTAAGAGTACCCAAGATAATAAGAAGAAAAGCATAAAAACTTGGGTCAAACAACAGTCTGGTATAAGCGATACATCATTTCAAAATACTATAGAACCCATATATAGTAAATAGGGGCCTTGGGTATGAAGAACCACACCTGACATGTCCCTCCATCCAAAGAGTTAACACATAAACGTAAACTACTATCACATATGAAATATAAGGGGTATAAGGGTATCACACATCATATCAAGCACACAACAAACATAGCATCCATCACACAGCCCCGCATCTCTCACTCAAGTGCTTTGAATATACAACAACTCTTTCAAATGCTCAACTCATTGCCCATGCAGATGGCAAAGGACTAGAAATACGTAGATGTCCAAAATATGGGTACACATAGACTACCCTGGGTACATGTAGGCTACCCTATCCCAATAACGAGTACTACAATCGTAGAATCATCCATCTTATCCCTTAACACACAAACCAATAGTAGAACAACCTCACAGATGCTCAACTCATGCCCACGTAGATGACCAAGGACTGGACACATTTAGACATCCAAATACATGGGTACACGTAGGCTACCATGGGTGTACACAAGCTACCCTATCATACGCACGAGCATTACAACCTCATGTTCTACACTATGAGCTATCACGCAGAATTCATGGTTTCGGTCTATCTCGAGATGCCATAGCCACTCGCCACATCGAGTCGTCGAAGTCATCATACCTCCTTGGTTGTCATCCCAACGTCATCTAAAGCCATCCTTGGGTCCTCCATCCTTACCCCAAGCCAACTCCCCATACCATTGAGCAACCCCAAGTCTTGCTCCAAAGCCAACACTCCAAAATCCTTACGCCATGTTCTATTCGGCATCCCTCTGTTTAGCATGAAACCATACTCAGACCAAATAGCATTTCCTGTTCGGCTTCCCCTAACACTACACCAATAACTACCAGACAGGATTTCCTGTTCGGTCCTTCACCGGTCGAACCAAGTTCCTACCGAGACAAGCCACCACTGGACAAGATTTCCTGTCTGGTCCTTCACTTGTTGAACTAACATCTACAGAGCCAAGCACCTCCAAACAAAATGCTTCCCCTTCCCAAAGAACCACCGAACCACCCTATGTCGGACCAAGCTTCGCTGAACTGAAACCTATAGCTCCTTTAGGACATCAACATCGCATTGATTCTATCGCTACACTCAACACTTTGACTCTTATGCATCACTTATGCAACGAGATGACTCCAAATGCTCTAGAGCCTATCCATTAAAGTCAAGTGTTAACCCACCTTTTGGCAAGGCAGTATACAGGCGGATTTAACCCAACCAACTGCACGGTTATCGAGGCTAGAATATTATGGGTTTGATTCGAATGGATGGATGGATGATCAATTATGGATAATAAACATGAATATGAAGTCAAGATTAAACATGGTCGATGGACGAACGATGCAGGGTACTGGGAATATGGATTTTGGCAAGGATGGAAGTTACTTCGGGTCCTACTTCGGGTCGGCATGGTGTTTACTTCGAGATATACTTCGGGTCGCTTTGGGTCGGCATTGTTGAGTCACTTGGGGTCAGCATATGATTTTCTTGGGGTCGGCATATGACTTGCTTCGGGTCCTACTTAGGCTCATCAGGGTGTTTACTCCGGGTTCTACTTCGGGTCGCTTCGGGTCGCTACGGGTCGCTTCGGGTTGCTTCGGGTCCGCATTGTTGCATCACTTGGGGTCGGTATATGATTTGCTGGGGGTCGGCATATGACTTGCTTTGGGTCTTACTTGGGGTCGGCATGGTTTTTACTTCGGGTTCTACTTCGGGTCGCTTCCGGTCGCTTCCGGTCGGCATTATTGAGTTACTTGGGGTTGGCATATGATTTTCCTAAGGTCGGCATATGACTTGCTTCGGGTCCTACTTGGGTTTGGCATGGTGTTTACTTCGGGTCGCTTCGGGTCGGCATTGTTGAGTCACTTAGGGTCGGCATATGATTTTTTTGGGGTCGACATATGACTTGCTTCGGGTCCTACTTAGGGTCGGCATGATGTTTACTTCGAGTTCTACTTGGGGTCAGCATGGTACTACTTCGGGTTGGCATAGGATGGACGAGTTGGGCCCGACAATCATCGTAGTGGGCCCATGTAGGTGAGGAGGCCCTGTAGCCGAGATTTCACCTATAAATACAGCAGGCGTGGCTTCAGAATAGGGGATTCTCATTCTGTTTCTCTTCATCTTCCACCTAAAGGCTACTCTGCCATTTTTGTTTCAGAAATAACAGATTGTAACTGTAATCAAATTTCAGTATAATAAAAAATATTTTTTTGGAGTGGACGTAGGCCGGAGTTAGCCGAACCACTATAAATCTTGTCTTTTTTACTGCTTTCAGTTTAATTTTTATTATTCTTCATATTATATCCTCTACATATACTCTATCTATGATCTGTGATCGGATATTGGTGCTTTCACTTGTAATTGGGGGTTGGTGGTCAAATATTTTGAAGCAAACATCAAGTTTCATGGTTCCTACCTCTAGTTCGCTCCAATAAGCGTTTCAACCATATAAACATACAAACAAATACCATTCATGCACTAAACAACACTCAAACATGCAAACCGTACAATCAATCATTGAAATCATCAGACAAGGTTTTTATAACATATCCTAACTTATGTCAAGACAATCGCACATCCAAATAACATGTCTAAGACACCAAGAATCCATTTATTCATGATTTACTATAGGTTGGGTTTCAAAACAACATTAAAACTTAATTTTGACTTTAAAAATGGATTCAAAACATGTTATAACCTATAGATACATATATAGTAAGGTGAGAGATGATAAATTGCTCATCAAACACCCAAAAGTGGAGATTTGAATGCAAATCCAAAAATCAACAGCTAAAATCTGATTTTCCCTCCATAGAAATGTAGATTTGAAGATAGTCAGAGAATCCTCTTGCTAATATATGATTTAGGTTTGATTTAAAGGAGCAAAGAGAAGGTTTCTGAAGAAAGTTAAAAATGGAGGTTTGGGGAAATGTTTTCTAGAAGTGGAAAAATAATTTGGAGATGATGGCTCAGCCTTTTTCTAGCCACCAAACCCAAGAAGCATCGAACCAAGTTTCCCCAAACAGAAGCTCGAGCACACACGCACCAAATAGAAAATCCTGTTCGGTTTCCCTGAACATAGCATCACTGGACAACATTTACAGTCCGGTTTTCTTCTTACCGATCCAAAACCATACTCGAGACGACCCACCCTAAACCCCAAGCCATCCCAGCACCAAGCATACCTCCCTTGAGCCAAAACGTTGTAGTAAACTCCAACTTACTTTTTCGCTTCTGAGAAATTTTAAAGATAGGAAATGTCACTAGAAGGCATTTTCCAAAGTTATAGAGTTATACGACCTCATATGAATTTAAAAATAATATATTACGATCCTCTGATACGTAAAATACGGGTCGTTACATGGCCTTAACATGACTAATTCTGACCACATAGACCATTTCCTTTTGATACCAATATTGGAACCAGGCCAATCAAAAGTGAGTGAAATTGGTAGTTATAAAAAAAATTCTATTTTTGGATATATTGTGCCTATGAAGTCTAAATTTTTTATTAGATCCAATCTAATATTATTTTAATAAAATCATATTTTATTAATTTTGTCTTAGTTTTATTAATTTAATTCTAAATTAATTAAGTGTGATATATGAAAAGGTTTGAATATATCAGATATATTCACACTTTAATTCTTTGTCAGAATTGCTAAACATAAAGCAAGCATGATTAATTGGTAAAAATACATAGGAATAAATAAGAATAAATCTAGATGCAATCACATAATGATCTAATAGGGAAGCAGATGAAAGGCGACATCATTGATTGATTCCACCTTCCCTCTTTAGCAAATTTAATTGATATGACATTTAATTAACATGCAAGAGGTATTATGACACTATAACATAAATAACAAACAATAATTAATATGTATATATATATATATATGCTATTTCACTTTTGAATTGTTTGATAATAATAAAATAGTTTAAATCATGTTTTGGCTATTTAAAATATAAATATTCAATGTTTATATATATTATACGTGTCTATACATACATACATACATACATACATACATACATACATACATACATATATATATATATATATATATATGTATGTGTGTGTGACCAATATCTCCCTTTATTTAGCAACATTTCGTAGCCCTTTGATATCGGCCATAAATTTCGATTTAAAATTTTGTTATTTCTCTCTTATGTCATATTGGCCAAATATTTAGATATTAACTTGTGGGGTATACCAGAGGCTAAAAATGATGCTAAATAAAGGGGGCTATTCATCCTAGCTCTCTATATATAAGTAATATATATAAATATGTAACGTTAAACCCAAACTTTCCAATTAATTCAAAACAAAACTTCCATACTGCATAAATTTTTTTTGATGCATTTGTAAACTTATATGTACTTGAATTAGTTGACAAAAACACATATATCCATATAAATTAAAAGTTTTAACCTAAATGAATTTTTGATTTTTTTTACAAAACCAAGGTGGAACACAACAAGTTGAAGTGACAATATATATATATATATATAATGTTTCCATTTCAACACAAATGCAAAGACTATATATATACTATATATGAACTTTTAAATTTGAAAAATTACACTTTTATTTAAGATTTTAAAACATAGATCTATAATTGAAACATTGTTTCAATCGTATACAAATTTCTATTTTGATTTATAATATTAAAAATCAAATCAATTCATTTAACAAATGATTCAAATTACATAAAAAATTTGAAAAACAAGGCAATAGTATATGCATACAAACTATGATAATCATATTATATTTGATAGAACATTTGAAATATAAGATACTTCTCAGATATAGTCAAAAATCACACCTTGATATATGATTTCTCCTCAAATTGCCAAGATCCACATCACCTTTGTTGTAATTTAATTTGATGTTCGATTTAAAGTTGTTATTGGTTTTTTTTGTTTAAAAGAAGATTGTGGCAACCATTATTTTGCAGAGGAGGAAGGATTTTCTGTATGAAGAAAGTGAAATGAGGAGATTTGTTTTTAATGGGACAAAAGAGATCTTTTTCATTCTCCTTATTTAACTTTCTTATTTAATTCAATCAATCAATCCCTTCATTTTCTCCATATATTGGCCAGTCCTAACATGCATCCATAGTAGGCAAAGTTTCCAACAAAATAAAGCCTCTATGTAATTATTTATTTCAAACCTCGTTTAAAAGGTGTACCGATATCGTTGATATTTGCAAATATAACTTGTTGGTGAAGTTTTCGGCTTAACCACACTCAACAAAATCATGGCGCAACCCAGTGACTAATTGCTAACATGAATTAGAATCAATGAATTTAATCTATGTTAAATTCACCTTTGAGAAGCGAGTGTGTTGCTGAATGCTTACACAGTCGAGTAGTCTCACTTCAACTGTTTTTTGAAATGTCGAAATGGTTTGCGATCATATAAAAAAGCAAAATTGTATAATAAAACAATAAAAGTAAAAGACACAGAGATTTTTACATGGTTCGGATTATTGTTAGTCCTACGTCCCGGGATATTCCATTATTTCTTAGTTGTTTTTGTACAAAAATGATTATAATGGCCATGTAGGACTACAATATCTGATTTTTGTTTATGGAAGGAGAATAAGTTTTTCTAAAAGAAGATCCCCCTTTTTCATCCTCTCGTTTTTCCTTTTATAGTATCAAAAGTGCTTTGCTAGTTGTTTGCGATCTTTTTTGATCTTTTCTCTTCAATACCCGCCTTTCGATCTTGCCACTTGTCATCTATGTACATTACTTATTTGTTGTGCCGGGATTGATGATAGGTTTTTGGCAGAAAACCATAATATTGGTGGGATCTTGGAAATTCAAAACGGGATGTCTAAAAAATTGGGCGGGAAGCCCAAGTCTATATGGGTCAGTCCCCGCTCTCTCGGAATGGAAAATGTCTTGAGATGAATGGTAGGGGACCGCCCAGATGCTTCGCTATGAAGTTGATGTATATGAAGAGGTGTAGTGGTGAATATTGTTTGGCATTCAAATCGCACTGTCTTGCTGATACCGCTGCAACTTTTGCTTGTTTAATAAGGTTCCTGTCGGAATGGAGTAACGTTTCCTCATTCTACACTAAGGGTTGACTTGGCACATGCTTGGAACATGTCTAGGCCTATTTGTTATTTGGATTTCCTTCTGTGCAAGTGTGCTTTCACTACTGATAAGAGGGAAATGGGACCTCGCATTTGTCATTTGCCTGTAAGTTCGGTTCTGCATTGAAGCGTGTTTCGAGTGGCCCTGTATATGGCCCCTTTGGAGTGCTTTTAGCTTCGTATGGCACTGTCTACGTTGCCCTCGGTATGTGCTAGAGCAGACATGTTCCTGTAGGCAATGACAAACTGTGAATTTTAGAGGTCTGGTTAGTTCAGTGTACTATGTACTACTTCTTATGCCTCTATCCACTTTTCGTCTTTGGTGTTGGATATAGCTACTGCGGCCTGCCTCTATTCCTGGGAACATGAGGTATTTGTCTCATTTTTCTCCATCACAGTTCGTAATAAGAACGGGTGTAACACTTGCCCTCCAAGTTTATAGCGATTGGAGGTCGGGGTAGGCTTATTATCTTAAGCACCTAGTCTGTATGTCTAATCAAAGCTGTCTAACCCATCTTTTCGAAACTAGTAAAAGTCTTTTCAGCTATCCTTGCATTTAATGTTCTTGTACACATATCAGTTTCTTACTAGACCATCTTCAAATAGCTGTTTATTTTGGCTTTTTTCTTTTCTAGGTGGATTTTTATAAATCTTTGCTCTCGGTATTTCTACATCAAATCCAGGCTTCACAAAATCTCTGATTACTTTAGTCGTGCGGCCGTTATTCAAATTAAGGTATGTATCTTCTTTCTCTAACTTCTCTAAATTTTCTTTTATCCTTTTTGCTCACAAAGAACTGCTATCGGATTAATTTCTAAATTTGAGGGTAATTTGGCATATTGAAAGTAGGAAAAATTATTCCGATTCTTGATCTTTCTTTAAAGTAACCTTTGGGATTTTAACATGACTTATTCTTTGTCTTTCTCTATGCTTCCTATATGCTTCCTCCTTCCAAAATCACTTATCTGGGAGATTCTATTGGGGTTCTTAAACAATTTGGGTTTCATATCTATGCAACTAAGGTTTCAAAATTTCATGAACGCATTAATACACCGCCTAAGGGGTATCGCTATTACTTCCAAGCATATTCGGTGTGGTTTGTTCCTTATGCATCCAACAATCCATCGATGGGTTGCAACTCTGATTGTTGCTCTGGTTCAACTTTTCCCTCATTCTTATACCCTTGCTTTGACCACTTTCGTCCTTTATGCTAAAAATGGTATCAATCTCACTGGTGAGGAACTTCCATTTCTTTTTTAGATTAGAAAGAGTTCTGCAAAGGGAGGCGATGACTTCATTTACATTCAAGCTAGGGAATCGTTTTTTTCGGATGTCCCTTGTAGAACTGAAAAATGGGCTGAATTTTATTTCTTTATTTTGAATTTTGATAAATTTCCTTCTTTCTCTTACCATTATTCTGTCTACGCATCTCTTTAGAGGAGAATGAGTAATTGTATAAGTCTCATAGGCAGTAGATTTTAAGATCATCAGCAGAGGCTAGAAAAATAAAAGGGTTATTTGTTGTGTCAAAGCTGAAGGATCGCGGTTTATTGCGTCTGGTCATGCACTTTCCCATAACAGATTCAAGCCTACTCCTTCCCCAACTGAATCTAGGGGTATATGTTACCTGTAATAGCTTTTAGGAATTGGCATACGTATGATTCTAATTTTTTCTTTGTTCTTCCTTTGTTGATAATATGGATGATGATGCTATAGCTGAGATTCGTAGGGCTCTGGAGGAGAACAAGAAGAAGAAGGGTTTGAAGAGACCGCGTGGGGGTGTTTGGTGATTCTCTTAGTATTTCCAAAAGATTGACTATTCCTCCCCAATTAGATATTCCATTTCCTCTCTATGCAAGTATCCTTCCTCCTTCGACTTCCATACTAGCTGGGTTTGCAGCTTCTTCTTCTTAGAGTGATCCTGCTCCTCCTGTGGGTAGCTTGAACACATATGAGATTGTTATGCCTTCTTTAGTATAAAAAGTAGGAAGAGCTGCACAAATTCCTCACATCCTCCTTTCTTGTTCCTTTTGTTCCAAGTTTGTTACTTACATTGTTCAAACTTCACATTCCTTGTAGTTGGCGGCCTTGATAGTAAAGGTGCATGAATCAGGAAGTGCACAGGCCTAGCTTTCAAACCAAGTGGCTAAACATGAGGCTGAGATTGCTTCAACTAATTCCGAGAAAGCGGTGCAGACCTCTGCTAGGGTCAAGGCCGAGGAGGAGGCTAGATCGCTTCGTGAGAAGGTTGAGAAGTCCGAGAGGGAAATTAAAGTTCTTAAGGATGCTCGGGCTTCGAAGGAGCGTGAGTGAGGAAGAAGGATGAAGTGCTGGCCAAGGTTGAGACAGAGCTAAGGACGGTGAAGGAGAACTTGGCTTAATAAGAGAAAGAACTTAATAACGTCACTTCCAATGTGACTTATGGTTTCTTTGCTCATCCAGGCATACATTTGGGATAGAATTTAAGCCTGACTTTCTAAAGAAAAGGTCTATGGTGGATTCGATCTCTACATATTGCCAGGATAGGTGGAATGCAGAAGAGGAAGAGGAAGGGAATGCAGACCCATACCATTCTGGATGCCCTTCTCAGGAGGATAAGGTAGAGGCTGATAGGGATCAGGGCACCTGCAATCTGAGGGATAAGACCAAACTGCAAACAAGGTTAACTCAAATCCTCTGATAGACTTAAATGATTAGTCTCAGATATCTTTTGTGTCCTATTATACTTAAGACTTCGAAGTTTATTTTAATGTTTGCAAAGAAACATAGTGTTTGTTATATTATTCTTACAAATGATCACGCTTCCCTCATTGTTTTGTTCAGTATTCTGGAGAGAATTCGTTCACAAAAATGTTGAGAGAGACCGAAGCTAGGCTCGAAAACCAAACTTTAGATTATCTTGGGTTGAGCGTCGAGGCTATGGATTGACATGAAAAAGAATTTGACAAGACTTATCCAGATCTTAAGAACGTGACTGAAGAGTTATTAGCCCAAATAGATCAAATAGTTTTGGAAAAAAACCCTTGGTGATTTCGTGTTGCATCGATCGCGATACACGTTAGAGAGTAGTTCTTTTCCACCTAATAGCCCTAATCTAGAGTGGTTTAGGCTTAAGTTTAGAACCTTGACCAATGAATGATCCTTCCATGTATTTGTTAATCTTTATATGATTTTCAATCATGTGGACAAGTATAAATGATGTATTAAGCAATGAACGTTTTAGTGCCAAAACTTGATCTGTTATGTTTTAGTTATGTAGCAAAGTTTTATTTCAATAGTGATTTAAATTAGTTCTTTTTGAGCTCTATTCAACACTAACTATGTTCGTCATTAGGACGCTTTTGAGGATGAAGTTGCTCAATTCAGATATGAAATTGGAAGGCTCGAAATAGAGTTGAAGCTTAATCGTGAAGAGCTTGAAAATGCCAAGAGCGAGCTTGAGCGTTGGTATGATTGTAATAAGAGATTGCGCGCTTGGTCGACAAAGGCGGCGCCAGAGCTAGAAGGGATAAAGCGGACTATAAACGTGGGTGAAGAGCTCTACGGTATTGTTTATAGAGAAGAGATTGCGCAATACAAGAAACAAGTGGAGGACATATCTATAGAGATTGCCATGTTGCTTGGTGAAAAGAGGCTATAAGATATGGGAGGATGATTCTGAGGCCCCATTTGGATACGGGTTCTGGACTTTCTCGTCTTCGTGAAAATGGATGGGAGATTATCGCTTACAGGCTGTTTAGTGAGTTTTCAGGCTCAAGTAGGAAGACAAAGTCTTAGTTAATTATGATCCAAAATGATATCGGAAAAAGGGCAGTATGAAAGGTGTGTGGCTTGAAGCCTTATTGTAGGTTTCTCAAGATAGAGTCGCTTCTTACTCGAATAAGCTTGAGCAAGAGAAAATTAAAAGCAAGTGGGCTGAGGCATTACTACAATAGTCTCGAGATGTCCTTGATTTCTTCTACCCCACATTAGATCAAAATTTTCTAAATGACAAAGAAGACTTTGAAGTAACAGTTGATCAAGGGATGGATCATTCGGCATGAGCGTGTTATGACCCTTGTAGGACATTTGTTGTTAGTATGGCTCCACCTCTTCCTAGCATCCCTTGGAGATTGTCTTAGTATTCTATTATAAAAACATTAGGATTAGTAAAACCTTTTCTATAGTGTTTGACATGATTAAGAAGTTCTAATATTTCTTTACAAAATTTATAAATCTTTGTTGCCTCATTTGATCATTTATTTGATTCTAATATGTGTGGATTTATTAATTTTTCTTTCGATTGACTTTCCTTGATTATGGTTCAAAGGTAACCGCCCTCCAGAAGAAGTTAGATTCTGCTCTACTCAGAGCAGCAGAATTAGAAGGCCTACTTAAGAATGCTGAGAGCATATATGGGGCCGTCTATAAGGATGAAATCAAAAGGCAAAGGAAACGTATCGTAGAGCTAGACATAGAGATAGTGCTATACATAAGCGCAGAAGGAAATTCCAATGACTCCAGTCTCATGTGTCCCCCTTAGGTCGGATGTAGTTCTTATGCCTTCGTCTGGAACCGGCCTGAATGAGATTCTTAAATGGAAGAAGGATGCGAGGAATTATTATGAGACCAAAGTTGGAGAGTTAGAGAACTGCTTTAAGAAAGAGGTAGGGACGCCAGATACCCAGGTTTCAACATTCAGATTCACTGAGGACGAGTTCTCTGGTCCGTTTTCTAGGAATGTCAAAAAGTCAAGGGAGTACATCTTGGGAAAAATTGAAAGAATTAGGAAAATGGCTATGAGGAGGATAAATGCCTTAGAGAACAAGATATATAATTTGGAGTGTGTGGCCTGGCTAGATTCCATCACAATTTCTCAAGGTAAGATGGATAGGGCATCTCTTTTGGATGAGCTTCATAAACAGAAGATGAAAACAAAGATAGTAGAAATCGGTCGGCAACATGCAATTGATAGTTTTTGATGTTTCTAGCCTGGACTTAATTTGTCCTTTTTGTATAATCGGGCCGACTATAAGTATGGATCTTCAAACTATGAAAACGTTTGGTCCGACGCTAATGACAACCCTCGCGTCGCTTACCGCTCCTCTACTCATAGAAGGGTTTCGAGTTCTCGATCATCGGTCTTGTTTACTGAGCTGGAAAACTATTTTTCTGCTTTTCATTCAGCAATACTTCAGCCCGCAACATCGCTTTTCAGCAGATCATAACGGCATAGTGCGGCCATGCCTAATTTGTTTTCTGAGTTTGGACCGGAGTCGTAGCTTAATTTTTATTTGTAATATGACCCAGATTGTAAATTATGTGAGAGTATGTAGAAATAGATAACGTCATATCTGGTAGACATGTAAGATTTATAACTAAGTATTGATAACCTAGTTTTCCAAGGTATACCTGGCAAGCTCTAAGTGGCCACTAGATTTGTACCTGACTAATAGATTTTTTGGTACATAGCAGATATCGTGCTTTCTTGCCAAGTCTAACCTTTATTGGCCGCAGTGTTTTCTAGCACATTGCAGCGACTCGATCCTTTTTCCAAAGTGTAATTTCTATTGCTAGCCTGACCGCATGTGCGATGTGACCTGCCCTCCTTTATTTGAGGGTGTAGTGCTCTGGTCTGACCATGAGCTGAACATGACCTATCCCCTGTTTGGGGGCATAATGTCCCTAATCACATGTTTGGCCGCATACTAATATAACCTTCCCCCTTCTTGGGGGCTTAATGTCCTTAGCCATATGTTTGGCTTTATATTTGTTATGACCTGCCCCTAGTTTGGGGGCGTAATGTCCTTAGCCGTATGTTTGGTTGTATATTTGTTATGACCTGCCCCCTATTTGGGGGCGTAATGTCCTTAGCCATATGTTTAGCCATACATTTTTTATGACTTGTCCTCTGTTTGTAGGCATAATGTCCTTAGCTGTATGCTTGGTTGTATTATTCTTTAATATCACCATTCTCATTTCTGAGATTGTCGTTGTCGCACGCAGGCGAAACTTCACCTCTGAACGACGGTGGTGAGCTATGAAGAGTAAAACAGGATTTGGCTGAGAAGTCAGGTCGTGTATATACAACCCACTATCGCATGTGCATAGGTTTTTTGTACTGGTTTTGGCCATCTAATATCCATACGTCCAATGTGGTATGTTGAATCAACTAACATAAGGTTTTTCATACTAGTTCAGGTAGTCCAATATCCCTACGACCAGTCTTTCTACGATGGTTGATCATAGAAATATTACTAGATCAGGTGGTTTTCATCCTGTGCAGCATATGGCTGAGAAGCTGGAATCACATTGATGCAAGTTCAAGTGTGTACGTCCAGTATCACCGTCCTCAGAGTTAAGAGTGCACCTTTTTACTACCGATCTTGCATTAAGCTTAATTAGCGAATATTGAAGGTGAACTGTGAAGGTGTATATAACTTCCCTTTCTTTCTTTTACAGAGAAATAACATAAAGATTTTATGTTGATCCGGGCTGTCTAGTATCCCTACGACCAGTTTAGTACATTGATATATACACAATTTTTTTGAAAGGCTGCTCTGGGTAGGTTCTGGTGTCCCTGGCACAGCTCTCTTCCAGAATCTTCGAATCCATTTGTAACCTAGTTATCTCCACATACCATTCGAGCATGAAGATAGTTGATGTTGACGTCCTAGCAAATGAGTCTTCTGTTCTTCGAGCGGGAAGTGCAGATACTCCCATAGGCTTGACTGTAGTAGTGTTCTCCCACTTCTTCATGTTTCTTTGTCAGAGTTGCTGACAACACCAACACATCTCCACGCATCTGTGCAGTCACTGGTTAGTAATGGGGGAGGGTTGGAGGAGGTAGAGGTGGCGATTAAGGAAGATGAAAAGCTTAAACGCACCGAATCCCCGCTGCAAGCAAGATTATTCCTTCCTTGCGGTCAAAGAGTAATTGAATCAGTCTAGCAAGTAGTTGTGGCCGGTCTTACCGTCTTTAGTCTTGAGAATGTCATGGATGCTTGTCTGCTACATGAAACATGCAACAGACAAGCAAGGGCGATGAGCCGTGGGTAATAGAGAAACAGATGATGGGATTGGAAGCTTGCTGGAGATAAGGAAAGAGGAATGGAGGTTCGACCCTCCTTCCAGGGCCAAAAATGTTGGTGATGTGTTTCGGCTTCACTACACTCAACAAGACCGTGGAGCAATCCAGTGAATAATTGCTTCCACGAATTGGAATCAGTGAATTTAATCTATGTTAAATTCACCTTTGCTAAGCAACTGTATTGCTAAATGCTTACACAGTCGAGTAGTCACACTTCAACTATTAGTTGAAATATCGAAATGGTTTGCGATCAAATAGGAAAGCAAAATTGTAACAGAATAATAATGTAAATGACACGGTGATTTTTACGTGGTTTGGATTATTGTCAATCCTACATCCGTGGGATATTTCACTATTTCTTAATTGTTTTTGTACAAAAATGATTATAATGGCCTTAGAGGCATATAATATCTTATTTTTGTTTATGAAAGGAGAAGAAGTTTTTCTAAAAGAAGATCCCCCCTTTTCATCCTCTCGTTTTCCCTTTTATAGTATCAAAAGTGCCTTGTTGGTTGTTTGCGATCATCTTTCATCTTTTCTCTTCAATATCCGCCTTTCGATCTTTCCACTTATCATCTATCTGCACTGCCTATTTGCTGTGCTTGGATTGATGATGGGTTTTTTGGTAGGAAACCGTGATATTGGCGAGATCTTGGAAATTTGAAGCCAGATGCCTAAAAATTGGGTGGAAAGCCCGAGTCTGTATGGGTCGGTCCTCTCTCTCAGAATGATAAATGTCTTTAGATGAACGGTAGGTTACCGCCAAAATGTTTCGCTATGGTGCTGACGCATATGAAGAGGTGTAGTGGTGAATATTGCTTGGTATTTAAATCGCACTGCCCTGTTAATACCTCTGCAACCTTTGCTTGATTTAATAACGTGTCAAGTCATAATGGAGTAATGTTTCCTCATTCTGCTCTGAGGGTTCACTTGGCACATGCCTGGAACGTGTCTGAGGTTAGTCATGATTTGGATTTCCCTTTGTGCAAGTGTGCTTTCACTACTGATGAGAGGGAGATGGGACCTCATATTTGTCATTTTCCCGTAAGTTCGTTTCTGCGTTGAAGCATATTCCGAGTGGCCCTGTATATGGCCCATTTGGAGTGCTTTTTGCTCCATGTGTCACTATCTAGGTTGCCCTCGGTATGTGCCAGAGTAGACCTGTTCCTGTAGGCGTTGACAAAGTGTGTATTTTAGAAGTCTAGTTAGTTCAGTATACCATGTACTGCTTCTTATGCCTCGGTCCACTTTTCATCTTTGGTGTTGGATATAGCTGATGCGGCTTGCCCTGTTCCTGGGAGCATGCGGTATTTGTCTCAATTTTCTCCATCGCGGTTGTGGTAAGAACGGGTGTAACATAACTTTTATACATGCATTTAAATAATTACTAACAACATTCAGAATATCAAATAAATTAATTATAATAAATATTTCATATATTAATTAATTTAATCAATTTATAACACTTTGTAAATTAATTAAATCACGTAGTTTTTTGGACAAATCACAAATGTGGTTGTGCGACTCAAGGGTGTGAATTCAGTAAGCAATAAATGTTAAACAGTTCACATATTAAAGATCACATGTCACCTTAGCAAGTGGTGTGACAGTTTGGCCGAATTCATCGCTTATAGTTCTTTTTAGTAAAATCCAATTTCACATTTTTCTTAAGCGGTACCCGATAGTAACGATTATTTACACCAATTCTCTACGTTTAAGCAATATAACATTAGGACTTGCGAAATTTGGTTTTGATCCAAATTCCAATAGCGTCCACATTCAGCTTTGTAAGTCTAATGAAAAAGTCCTTGGATCAATATAATATTTATTATTAAACGTAATATTCTGGCTAGAATTTTGACTTTGAGTTAACTACAGTTGACTATCATACTTACCCATATAACTGAGGAGACGAATTCTCTACTAAATAGTGTTTCACTTCCAAAGCTTCAACTAAGACCCAACTATAATTGTTCGATGGATGCCATGCCATGATTTAACTATAATCAAAGTGGAGCATCCGCATTTAAGTTTAATGGTATTCTCAAATCGAGTGAACTGTGTAACATCGTCACTTCAAGATTCTCTGTTTGGCCTTAGTTATAGTAACCAACAGAAAACTCCAGAGCGAGTCATTCCACAAATATCAAATAACTATTTGTGCGTAACCCTTTGGTACCTCTAGCAGCCATGAGTAATACACTATCCAACATTTCGGGAGCAATACGTACTTTTGTCTTAATGGATGTATCGATATTCAATCTCGATTCATCTTGACTAGGAATATTTAAAATGGTATGTTTATTATATAATGATAAATCACTTATGATTACAACACATTGTAATTACTATAACAAAATATACCATTTATGGATTTTCTATTAATTACGCTTAAATTGAATAATCAATTATTTATAACACATTATAATAAGTATACAACTGAAAGAAAACATCTTTTATTTCAAACAAGATTGGTCATCAAGTTAGATATATGTAACAAATTACATAATTGCCCTTGAGGGCATACCCCAACTCTATCATTTTCCACATATGACCATCTTTGGTCGATTTTTTACAAGTTCACAGATGAAAAGCTGGGGTGATCGATTTTCATCGAACTTCGGTTAAATATGGATTGGCAACTTAGTTTCGGTAGGATGGTTTCAAGAAACGATCGCATCAAATGCACTTTGAAGTTTCACACAATTAGTGACTGATACCTCAAGTCGAACATTGCATTCCTATGATTCTGTAAAAGAACTCTATATCGCTTCGGACAACAATTCTGTTATCGTATATTCTACGATAACAGTGAAATTCAACACACAGTTCCATAGCGTGACAGAGCTTATTTGCCAGCACGAGTGCGCTATCGACACAAAGCGTTTGCATCCACCATGCCATTGACATAGAACACACAATGCGTTAATTGACACTTCGCACTGCCCCTATCAATGTGCAGAATCTGATTGGTCATCTCATGTCAACATCTGTTGAACTCTGTACAATGGCTACAAGGGTTGTAATCAAAGTAGAATGTCAAAATAAAACATATTTGACCATGTTCAGCATCAAGTTTTTCAATTTAAAAGACCAACTCAAGACTATCTTCCCATCTTCGAATAGGCGCTAGTCCTTCTACACCTCTAGAGGCAGGTTCATCCACTGCTTAGGCTTCTACATCTACTCTATCAAGAGTAAGACATTCAATAACACAAGAGCTTCAACTTCAAGCTATCCCAACAGTTCAGCCTTGTGGCCTTGCCTCTCTAAGGGATGATCAGAATGTTCTCATAGTCTTGGATAATCCTTCGGATCAAACTACTTTCAAGCTGTCCGCTAAGGAACTTAGGACATCTACATCAAGCATGGGATCCCCAAATGAGGTCTGTCTGCCTGAACCCCATCAAAGGGCTTATGTCCCTCTGGTCGGCTATAGTACATGAAATAGATATATGTACCTCCCAAGAGACGTGCTCCCCTTCAATGAATTTTTTAAATTATTCCTTTAAGTGCTCAAATTGGCTCCAACCCATATGCACCCAAATGGCTATGCTCTGCTAAGTTCTATCTAATTATATTCATGATGCATTTAGGTCGCTCCCCTTCCTTCGAAGAACTTACTTATTTACTCAGTTTCAAAAAGATAAGAGAAACACCACATATTAAGGCTTTCAACCATTGCAAGATTGCTTAAGGGCTCCATAATAAGCAAAGCTATTTTTATGATTGAATATTTCATTGTCCAATGCCCAAAAGGCTTCAACCGCCTCTGGCTATCTAGCTATAAGCTTCTTCCTTTAATACTCTTACCACCTTTGGGCTTTCTTTACCCAAGTGACTAACATCCCCTTTTTATTTCTATCACTCTAGAACGAGTCCTGATAGAAGAACTTCCAAATACACTGTCATTCCTGAAGAGGATCAATTCGGACCTGAGAATAAGTCCTCACCTCCTCACAAATGCTCGACTATGACAGTTCCACATCCTTTACAATGGAAGGAGTGTTCTCCCAACCTGCTTCCTACCAAAGTGACTTGATCCATTGTTGGTCCTTCTGGTTTGGCCCACCAAGATAGCCAAGGAATCGAGGAAAATCTTAGAGAAGAAGAAGAAAATAGAATCGTTGAAAATTTAGGCGAGGAAGGGATAGTATGAGGAGAGATTGTAGAAGAAAGCAGAGATGAAGAAATAGATGAAGGAAGGGAATAAGGAGAGGACCAGAAAGATGAAGACGAGAACTACGATGTCAGTAGAGATAAGTCATTCTGGGATACATTTCCTGAGTGTGCCATAGTCACTTTGACTCCCTGACTAAAATGACTAGTAATCAAGTCTTCTTAGCTCACACTCGAACCATGCCACAGTCCTATCAAAGAGTCAATTCCTCCAGCAAGTGCATTTAAAAACTTTTTAGTTCTTTGAGAAATCAAAGGAATCTCCTTGATTTTCCTTTTGGTGCTAAACTTTGAAGACATCTTAAATAACATCCATCGTGAAATCACTTTACCTTTGGATGATATACTTCAGACTGCCGAGGGTGACGAGACTCCTTCTCTAGAACACCACGAAAATGGTATGTAGGCTACCTAGGGAATGTTAACACTTAACACGCTTCTAGGACCATAAGCACAAACACTCCTCACTTGTTCTTAGTCCATCGATTTAATTCTGACACGGTCT
This sequence comes from Allium fistulosum, assembly GCA_030737815.1. NCBI lineage: Eukaryota > Viridiplantae > Streptophyta > Magnoliopsida > Asparagales > Amaryllidaceae > Allium > Allium fistulosum. The sequence goes on from CM060905.1 coordinate 1,031,088,730, forward strand.
ATTTCCTTCTAGGTATAATGCAGAGACACAGCTATATAGAAAGGCTTAGAGAATGCACTAGACAACACCATTCCCAAACTCTATGACCCTTGTACTATGAGTCAAAAATGGAAAGATCAAAGAGGATGGATCAAGAACGATGTGATGCTAAGGAAATACAGTGTCGTCATAAAGAACAAAAGGAACCGTGTACCCGCTCTGGGTGCGACTTTGACTCCTATCATCAACAATACCCATATTCTCAATCTTTCCAACATTTTGACCATCCCTCTGCCAAGAACTTCCTCCATCATCTCGGCATCACACCATTGCCACTTTAACCCCTAATATTCTGAAATAGTCAGCCCTTCTCAATCATAACAATACCACAGGGCTAGAAAAGAAACAAGCTCATGTCATGCTGCTCCTCATCCACCTTCAAAGGCCAATCTATATCATTGCTACTAAAATGCAAGTGGCATGTTGACTAGATTTTTTAGCCAATCTTGAAAATGATTTCACGAGGGTATAATAGCAAGGATTGGCAGCTAATATGCTGCATAAAAAAAGAAAAATGAAATGATATTAATATGTGAAAAAAAGAGACCATGGTTTAGAGTGGTTCGACCAAAGATGATCTACGTCCACTATAAGGAGCCTTTTATTATACTATGTTGATTACAACAGCCTAAATTACAGAATGGAGTTGCTAAGAATACAAAGGTATTCTATTTTAGGCTGATGTTTTCCAACCCTTGTGAATTTGCACTATATGATGTATTTATAATGGTTGAACTTGATGCTTAGACGGCAAGATTGATCTAATCATGTAACGACCCTGAATTTTTGACATTTGAAATGTGAATATTTAATTGAGTATAAATATTCGAATGATAGTTTAATTTGAAATTCAAATATCAAAATGAATTTGGTAATTAAATTATTGAATTTAATTTACTGAAATTGGATAAAAATTTGAATCCTCAGTTTAAAGCTGATTAAAAATATTTCAAAGGATTGTAAAATTCATATTGATAACACTGAAGATAATAGAAGCTCCAGAATTGAATTTGAAAATGATTTGTTCAAGTTTTGAAATTATATTGTTTGAATCGATATTTTAAAATAGCCTTCCGAGGCGCATTCCATTGGGTCCGTAATATTGAATTATTACCGGATTTCAAATTTCGTAGCGTTTGGAGTTGTTGTGTGATCATACGATAGGTAAACGCATTGAAATTTAAATTGAATTCAATTTAAATTTATAATGGGTCAAATGTCAGCACGTCATCTCCTCAAATCGCGCCTACAATCACGAAAATGATCGTGCAAACACGTTATTCTCTGCTAAATCACATTCCCTTGTCTTCCCCATTCTCCTTACAAATCCCATACGAGATCAGTTAGTTCAGAGAAAAAAAAATGGCCGAGCAACTAATTTAACAAATCGCGTCCATTTCCCTCCCTCTCTTCAATCTCGTTCGCGAATCAAAATATAAATGGCCAAGCTCCTCCTCTTTCAAAATCGAACAAAGATGAAATCAAAGTCGTATATCCCCTCTCCTTCGTATAACTGTAAAGCAAATCAAATTCCTTCGACCGGGAAAAAAAAGAATGAATCGAAGTCGACCTCGACTTCAACAAAAAGAAAGTCGCGTGCGAAGCCGGGCACAGCACCGCGTAGGGAAGTCGCGCGTTTCAAGGCGCTGGTAGCTCGAGCGAAGTCGTGAGATTGGTAACGAGGACGGGGTGGTCGTGATCTGGAGCGCGCGATTGGGGGACGTCGCAGTTGGAAACTGCGGTAGTTGGGTTCGTGGTTCGCATTCCTCGAATTCAATGGTCGGCGAATCTAGGATTGGTCGCGATCTTCGGCGGCACTGCATATGGTCGAGATCGATTTAGGCTAATTGCAGAGGTATATTTTCAAATTTATTTTAAGTTTAAATCTAATATATATATATATATATAAATGCTAAAAATTTTCTTAACAGTAGAGAATTACCACTGTTTGTATACAGCAAAGAGAAGAAAAAAAATACATATATTACAGTATAATTTACAAGTAAGGTTTTAAAAATAAAAAGGAAATTTTGTCTTTAATTTATCTATATATGTATAAGGGTAATATTTTAATTACGCAGTTTTAAAATTTTAATATATGTATGTATGTAGAAAATAAATTTTTGCAGTAAAGAGTAATCTGTTAAATAATGTAATGTATTCATTTGTTCAATTACTAATTTTATTTAAACAATTTAATTTGGGATTAATCTGTTAATGAACTTATTAAATAAATCGATAAAGATATTTTATAAAATAAATGTTGGATTAAATTTGTTGAAATGGAAATTTAATTATTCGATTTATTTCGAATATTAATAAATTGTATCAATTGTTTATACAAGGTTTGAAACCGTGAGGAAATGGTCAAAATGGAAAATGGATTGCAAATTAAATCAAAGGTGAGATCTTCTCACTCAAACAAAGGGTTTGTTTAATTTTAAATAGTTATATTTAAAATTATTGAATGTGTTGATTGATTGCTGTTTGGATTGTGATATTAGATATAGTAGGATATATCTATATATAGCAATATATATATATATATATATATATATATTGGCATATGTATATATTGTAGTTGTGATTTCCCGCATTATATAGCGGATGAGACCCTATTGCGCCGCATAATAATGGATGATATTTATAAATCCCATATACCGCGATATTCCACCTCGAAGTGCAATTGGTATTGTGCTAACATCTGTGGATGTAGGGAAACAGGTTGGAGTGATCCAACTGGATTCCTCAAAATTATATGAATTTGTTTGATATGTTGTATGAATTTGTTTCATATGTTGTGTGATTATTTATTTATTTATAATCAGTGAATGATTATATCTGTGATTGAATGTGTTGAAGGCTAAAATTTAGCCGAATGTATTTTTGGTATCGTTGGATACTAGAAATAAATGAAATTGGATTTTTGGAAATTAAAATTGGAAATTTTAAGTAAATTCTTTTGAAAGAATTGAATAAATTTAAAAGAAGGGATTTAAAAGCGTAAAGTTGATTTTTGGTAATCTTATCAAATTATTTCCAAAGGTATGGGAAAGATTTTTTATAAATGGATTTTGAATAGTATTATTTGAAAGTTGGGAAATTTATTTAAAATAGAATTTTAAATGGTTTGGAAGAATAAAGGAATTTATTTAAAAGGTGATAAATTTGTTTGAAATCCAATTGATAATTGATTTAGTATTTGAAGATAAACTTTGGGAAATCGATAGGAAATTTATTTGATGTTGAATGGAAAATTTTATTTGTGTTGAAATAAATTGAAAATCGATTTGTAAAATGATTTGGGATTTTAAATAAATTGGAAATCAATTTGTAATGGATTTGGGATTGAAATAATTTAGAATCAATTTGAAAGTTGATTTGGTGTTGAAAGTGAATATTTGAGAATGTAAATTCCGAATAGAATTCATAAAGAAAAGGGGAATTTGTTTTAAAAATAAACATTGATTTATTTTTGAAGTGTGGAATAAACTTACAGATTTGGAATGTACATTTGAAATAAATCGATAAGGATTTATCTAATTGATTTAAATGGACCATTTTGAGATTTGAAATTGGTTTTCAAATGTGAAGTGTGAAAATGTGATTTGAAAGTGGTTTTCAAATGTGAAGTGTGGGAAAATATATATCCTGTGGAGATATTTTGAAATTTAATAATTTGGGAAAAATTATTTAAATTGGTTGATTGTTGTGAATGTTGTTGATAGTTAAATAACCGACTATCAATATTTGCCTTTGAAATGGCACTTGATTTGTTTTTTTTAAAACAAACGCTCACTATTCGGGTTAGCTGGGAAAAGACCTTTGTGTCATACGACCCATTCCGAATAGTGATACGACGATATGGATCGTATTGAAGACCGGTGGTGAAGACCGGATATTTTCAAAAATAAAAGGACAACCTGTCGAATGTCTCTGCACCGAGTTGCTCCGGTATAGAGATTTATATCACTCTTTTTGTGATGGGAAGTCCGGACATGATTAATGAATATCCGGATTGCAAGGGCTTCTTTGGAAGTGCCTTCGGTTCCGTTCGATCCCGGAACGGACTTGTATGGATGTGTGTCTGACATTACACTTTGAGATGTAAAGCTGGTTTCTATCAAATACATTTCTGTTGGTGGCGGAGAATTTATTCTCTTAGCTTAACACCCTTCTCTGAGACGTACGAGCTCAGAGGTTATGTAGTTGATGGTTACTAGTGATACATTCCCAATTTGGTAATGTGGCACACGAAGTGCTGTTGATCATTGGTTGATCAATGCGTTGCTTTGTGAAAAAGCGTGGCTTTGTGAAAAAGCGTAGTGTATGTGGACGAGACTTCGTCGAGCCTCACAACCCGGTAATGGTCGAAACAGGAATGTTGCGGCAAAGGTTTGTAGGGGTAGCGCCCCTAGGGTATGCCATTTCCTTCTGGATAAAAGGTGATATCATGGTATGGAGCCCAGATATTTTACCTATGTTGATGCTGCACAGTTATTACACTTTGTGGTTGTTGCTTTGTGATTGAGGATCCTCGGATAAAGTTCGGTGACGACCGGGGGATGGCATAGCTCGTGTGTTAGTTACCTAGTTACAGCTCGGTTAGAGCGTGAGGTAGCGTCGGCCTTGTGTTTGCAGAGATCCGGTTAGGTTCTCGGGGCGTCTTTCCAGAGGCGTTTCCATTTCGGTGTAAGGAAGTTCCTTTGCCTGACCATTTGTTGGAAATCCAAAGAAACAATACGAACCCTGTACGGTTTTAGTTGTATTACCTGCTATGGAATGTGGCGGTAACCTGCTATTGAACGTAGTAGCTATAGTAGGCATACAACAATGGTTGTATGTTGGCTAAGATTGATATTATACTTTCGAAATGTTTTCCACACTAGACATTAATAATAATATCAACTGATTTTGCGTAGTAAGCATTTTTGACTATCATAAGGGGAAATCTCCTCTAATTCTGCGTTTGCATTGTGTGTGTGGCGGGAGGCCTTATGGTAGTTTCATTTTCCAAAAGCATTGCGAAGTTGTTTTATCTTCTTTGTGAAAATAACTGTTTTACGATCTCACACCAGTCACCATGACTGACTCGGAGTTTATTGTTCCCTTTCTAAACTCTGGGTGCCCATAATTTTCCACACGGGCAGCCTAGAGTTATGTTATCAGGATATTCTGGATATTCTGGAGCTTTAGAGATGAGCTGGATGGCGAAGCGTACTACCGTACTTGTTTATTTATTCCGCTGTGTATTCTGTATGAGGACAAGTTTATATAACTGTCCATTGTTGTATTGAGTTGTATATTGACTCTGATTGATGTATGTATAAACTGATATAGTCTTTTTGTTTTAAAGACTAGTGATTATCTATTGTATATTATTCCGCTGCGAATGTGAGATTCTGATATTGTTTCTGTTTCTGTTTTTCTGTTCTTTCTTTTCTTCTGTCTTCTTCTACCTCTTCTTTTAACCCTAATGGTTCGGTTTTCCGGCATTCGATTGCGCGGCATTTGATACAGTGGACGTATTAATGTCGACTTTCGAGCATCGAAAAGTCGAGTCGTTACAAGTGGTATCAGAGCATCCGGTTAAGCGACAACCCTTGGCTCTGTTGGGTGTTACTTATTAGAGATGGAGTCAGTAGTGCTCTAGAATGAGTGTGAGTGTATTAATAGATATGAGCGCGTATTTGTTAGTGAATACAAAAATTGTTTTGTATTGTGTTGACTTATCGGTTGATTGTTTATAGATTCTGGTCGGTGCAGGGTGGCCAACTGTAATCGATAGGGGTTTCTAAACTCTTAAACAAGATAAACCGACACATTATTGTTTTAAATTGGGTAAATGAAATAATTTTGCCCAAAACTATTTTTGTATAGAAAAGAGATCATTTTCTATGAATTATTATAATATATGGATGCTTGGTTGTTAGGAAGAGATAATATTGAATTATTATCATTGTTATATGGAATTGAATAAGAAATTAAAATAATAACCAAAAATTTGGAGATAAATTCATTTAACAAATGAAATTTATAAATATGAATTGAAAAAGATAAGGAAATAAAATTCATATACGAATGAAATTTGTAAGTGTAAATTGTAAATGTGATCTACAAATTGAAATAGAATCCCAAGGAAGTATTTGAAATAAAATTCATCAATGGAATGTAAATAATTTGATAATTTATAAAATAGTTGAAATTGGATTGGAATAAGATTCAAATTGAGAAATGAATGAATTTATGAATGAACAAATGAAGCTACATTTGTAAATAAATGAATTGGAATTGAAAAATGAAATGAGATTGATTTGAATCAAGTTGAATAAAAATCCAAACTTGGAGGAATAAAACAAAATGGATTGAATTCAAGTAAACTAACTTGATAAATTATTAATTCATGGAATAATGAATTGGAAGTTGAATTGGTTAAATTAAAGTTTGGTTGTGAGCTAAATTTGAAGATAAATTTGAATTTGTATATAAATTCAAGTAAGTAAGAAAGAAAAATAAATTGAAATTTCCTTGTTATTGATAAAATAAATTCGAGACGAATTGAATATGGAAATTTGAAATTTAAAATGGATGAGGGAATATACTAATTAAATTAGTAGATGGAATAGATTTGAATGGTTTTTAATGAGATTTCATTAATGGAATGCCAATTAAAATTGAATGGAATCAATAGGAAATGAAGTACTATACATATATGACATATTAGGTTTTCTAAACTAAGGATATGAAAAAGTACCTTCCATTGAAAAAAATTGTGAAGGTGTTGGAACTCGTTATGAGTGTCCATTTGATCAGGATGGGATCATGTTGATTGATCATGATGTATGCTAGCGTAATTCGAGAGGTGTGATGCCTACAGTTACAAGTGATTCCACTGGGATAGTGGCGCAACCGCCGTGTAAACTGCGATCTAGATGCCATAGCGAAATTCGAGGGGCGAGATGCCTACGGTTACAAGTAATTCCACTGGGATAGTGGTGTAACCGCCGTGTGAACTACGATCTATGGCAACAACCATGGCGAAATTTAAGAGATGTGAAATCTATAGTTACAAGTGATTCTACTGGGATAGTAGCGAAAACGCCGAGTAACTGTGATCCATTGGGGGAACGTGCTTTCCATATCCATTTTTAAAAGGATTTTTAAGTGTTTTCATTGGGAATTAGAAAAAAATTTAGAAAATTTTGTTAACGAAAAAATTGATTTTCAAATTGTAATGGAAACATAGGACTGAAAACCATTGTTTTGGTCGAAGTTGAAAGTTTTGGAAAAAGTGAATATTGAATTTTCACTAAGTAAATTTTTGAAGATAAAATAAATTCCAAATAGAATTGAAATTATCAAATTGAATTCAAATGGAATTGAAATGCAAAGTTGAATGGAAATGAATATATAACTTTGTTAGTGAAGTGAAAATGAATATAAGAAGTATGTAATACTTAGATTGCACTTAAGAAATGAATGAATGAAATTCTTAAGTAAATTGGTATTGGGAAATCCAATAAGTGAATTTGGACATTATTGTTCAGTAAAATATACAGGGATTGTAAAGGCTAAGGAAAATGGAATTGGATTTTCGATTTTGAAGATAATTTAAATTGCTCGACCAAAAGGTATGTATTTGAATTTCAGTATGAAATTTTGATGGGATTCTGATTTTGCCACTTGGCATTTTGTTTTCTATTGGGATTTGTGAGTCCGTAGGGACGTTTTGTAGTCGTACCGTGTTAGCCACGCAAAGGAGACGTTGGTGAAATTTTTCGAAAATTTCGAGAGTTAGAGAATTTTTGAGAAAATTTTGAATTCAAATTTGAATTTGAATTGTTAAGAAAACCATATTATTTGGAACTTATGGTTGACTTTGGAAAATTAGTTAAAGTGATAACGAATCTTTAATAGAAAGATTTGTTTTGAAAATTTGATAAAAACTATTTGGATTTGAGAAAATAGTTAATAGGGAATGGATCATTCTCCTTGACTTGTAATTTCGGGACGAAATTCTTTTAAGGGGGGAAGATTGTAACGACCCTGAATTTTTGACATTTGAAATGTGAATATTTAATTGAGTTTAAATATTCGAATGATAGTTTAATTTGAAATTCAAATATCAAAATGAATTTGGTAATTAAATTATTGAATTTAATTTACTGAAATTGGATAAAAATTTGAATCCTCAGTTTAAAGCTGATTAAAAATATTTCAAAGGCTTGTAAAATTCATATTGATAACACTGAAGATAATAGAAGCTCCAGAATTGAATTTGAAAATGATTTGTTCAAGTTTTGAAATTATATCGTTTGAATAGATATTTAAAAATAGCCTTCCGAGGCGCGGTCTCGGAATTTGACGAAACCAAATCCATTGGGTCCGTAATATCGAATTATTACCGGATTTCAAATTTCGTAACGTTTGGAGTTGTTGTGTGATCATACGATAGGTAAACGCATTGAAATTTAAATTGAATTCAATTTAAATTTAAATTTATAATGGGTCAAATGTCAGCACGTCATCTCCTCAAATCGCGCCTACAATCACGAAAATGATCGTGCAAACACGTTATTCTCTGCTAAATCACGTTCTCTTGTCTTCCCCATTCTCCTTACAAATCCCATACGAGATCAGTTAGTTCAGAGAAAGAAAAAAATGGCCGAGCAACTAATTTAACAAATCGTGTCCATTTCCCTCCCTCTCTTCAATCTCGTTCGCGAATCAAAATATAAATGGCCAAGCTCCTCCTCTTTCAAAATCGAACGAAGATGAAATCAAAGTCGTATATCCCCTCTCCTCCGTATAACTGTAAAGCAAATCAAATTCCTTCGACCGGGAAAAAAAGAAGAATGAATGAATCGAAGTCGACCTCGACTTCCACAAAAAGAAAGTCGCATGCGAAGCCGGGCACAACACCGCGTGGGGAAGTCGCGCGTTTCAAGGCACTGGTAGCTCGAGCGAAGTCGTGAGATTGGTAACGAGGATGGGGTGGTCGTGATCTGGAGCGCGCGATTGGGGGACGTCGCAGCTGGAAACTGCGGCAGTTGAGTTCGTGGTTCGCATTCCTCGAATTCAATGGTCGACGAATCTGGGATTGGTCGCGATCTTCGGCGGCACTGCATATGGTCGAGATCGATTTAGGCTAATTGCAAAGGTATATTTTCAAATTTATTTCAAGTTTAAATCTAATATATATATATATATATAAATGTTCAAAAAATTCTTAACAGTAGAGAATTACCACTGTTTGTATACAGCAAAGAGAAGAAAAAAAATACATATATTACAGTATAATTTACAAGTAAGGTTTTAAAAATAAAAAGGAAATTTTGTCTTTAATTTATTTATATATGTATAAGGGTAATATTTTAATTACGCAGTTTTAAAATTTTAATATATGTATGTATGCAGAAAATAAATTTTTGCAGTAAAGAGTAATCTGTTAAATAATGTAATATATTCATTTGTTCAATTACTAATTTTATTAAACAATTTAATATGGGATTAATCTGTTAATGAACTTATTAAATAAATCGTTAAAGATATTTTATAAAATAAATGTTGGATTAAATTTGTTGAAATGGAAATTTAATTATTCGATTTATTTCGAATATTAATAAATTGTATAAATTGTTTATACAAGGTTTGAAACCGTGAGGAAATGGTCAAAATGGAAAATGGATTGCAAATTAAATCAAAGGTGAGATCTTCTCACTCAAACAAAGGGTTTGTTTAATTTTAAATAGTTATATTTAAAATTATTGAATGTGTTGATTGATTGCTGTTTGGATTGTGATATTAGATATAGTAGGATATATCTATATATAGTAATATATATATATTGGCACATGTATATATTGCAGTTGTGATTTCCCGCATTATATAGCGGATGAGACCCTATTGCGCCGCATAATAGCGGATGATATTTATAAATCCCATATACCGCGATATTCCACCTCGAAGTGGAATTGGTATTGTGCTAACATCTGTGGATGCAGGGAAACAGGTTGGAGGGATCCAACTGGATTCCTCAAAATTATATGAATTTGTTTCATATGTTGTATGAATTTGTTTCATATGTTGTGTGATTATTTATTTATAATCTATGAATGATTATATCTATGATTGAATGTGTTGAAGGCTAAAATTTAGCCGAATGTATTTTTGGTATCGTTGGATACCAGAAATAAATGAAATTGGATTTTTGGAAATTAAAATTGGAAATTTTAAGTAAATTCTTTTGAAAGAATCGAATAAATTTAAAAGAAGGGATTTAAAAGCGTAAAGTTGATTTTTGGTAATCTTATCAAATTATTTCCAAAGGTATGGGAAAAGATTTTTTATAAATGGATTTTGAATAGTATTATTCGAAAGTTGGGAAATTTATTTAAAATGGAATTTTAAATGGTTTGGAAGAATAAAGGAATTTATTTAAAAGGTGATAAATTTGTTTGAAATCCAATTGATAATTGATTTAGTATTTGAAGATAAACCTTTGGGAAATCGATAGGAAATTTATTTGATGTTGAATGGAAAAATTTATTTGTGTTGAAATAAATTGAAAATCGATTTGTAAAATGATTTGGGATTTTAAATAAATTGGAAATCAATTTGTAATGGATTTGGGATTGAAATAAATTTAGAATCAATTTGAAAGTTGATTTGGTGTTGAAAGTGAATATTTGAGAATGTAAATTCCGAATAGAATTCATAAAGAAAAGGGGAATTTGTTTTAAAAATAAACATTGATTTATTTTTGAAGTGTGGAATAAATTTACAGATTTGGAATGTACATTTGAAATAAATCGATAAGGATTTATCTAATTGATTTAAATGGACCATTTTGAGATTTGAAATTGGTTTTCAAATGTGAAGTGTAAAAATGTGATTTGAAAGTGGTTTTCAAATGTGAAGTGTGGGAAAATATATATCCTGTGGAGATATTTTGAAATTTAATAATTTGGGAAAAATTATTTAAATTGGTTGATTGTTGTGAATGTTGTTGATAGTTAAATAACCGACTATCAATATTTGCCTTTGAAATGGCACTTTATTTGTTTTTTTTTAAAACAAACGCTCACTATTCGGGTTAGCCGGGAAAAGACCTTTGTGTCATATGACCCATTCCGAATAGTGATACGACGATATGGATCGTATTGAAGACCAGATATTTTCAAAAATGAAAGGACAACCTGTCGAATGTCTCTGCACCGAGTTGCTTCGGTATAGAGATTTATATCACTCTTTTTGTGATGGGAAGTCCAGACGTGATTAGTGAATATCCGGATTGCAAGTGCTTCTTTGGAAGTGCCTTCCGTTCCGTTCGATCCCGGAACGGACTTGTATGGATGTGTGTCTGACATTACACTTTGAGATGTAAAGCTGGTTTCTATCAAATACATTTCTGTTGGTGGCGGAGAATTTATTCTCTTAGCTTAACACCCTTCTCTGAGACGTACGAGCTCAGAGGTTATGTAGTTGATGGTTACTAGTGATACATTCCCAATTTGGTAATGTGGAACACGAAGTGCTGTTGATCATTGGTTGATCAAAGCGTTGCTTTGTGAAAAAGCGTGGCTTTGTGAAAAAGCGTAGTGTATGTGGACGAGACTTCGTCGAGCCTCACAACCCGGTAATGGTCGAAACAGGAATGTTGCGGCAAAGGTTTGTAGGGGTAGCGCCCCTAGGGTATGCCATTTCCTTCTGGATAAAAGGTGATATCATGGTATGGAGCCCAGATATTTTACCTATGTTGATGCTGCACAGTTATTACACTTTGTGGTTGTTGCTTTGTGATTGAGGATCCTCGGATAAAGTTCGGTGACGACCGGGGGATGGCATAGCTCGTGTGTTAGTTACCTAGTTACAGCTCGGTTAGAGCGTGAGGTAGCGTCGGCCTTGTGTTTGCAGAGATCCGGTTAGGTTCTCGGGGCATCTTTCCAGAGGCGTTTCCATTTCGGTGTAAGGAAGTTCCTTTACCTGACCATTTGTTGGAAATCCAAAGAAACAATACGAACCCTGTACGGTTTTAGTTGTATTACCTGCTATGGAATGTGGCGGTAACCTGCTATTGAACGTAGTAGCTATAGTAGGCATACAACAATGGTTGTATGTTGGCTAAGATTGATATTATACTTTCGAAATGTTTTCCACACTAGACATTAATAATAATATCAACTGATTTTGCGTAGTAAGCATTTTTGACTATCATAAGGGGAAATCTCCTCTAATTCTGCGTTTGCATTGTGTGTGTGGCGGGAGGCCTTATGGTAGTTTCATTTTCCAAAAGCATTGCGAAGTTGTTTTATCTTCTTTGTGAAAATAACTGTTTTACGATCTCACACCAGTCACCATGACTGACTCGGAGTTTATTGTTCCCTTTCTAAACTCTGGGTGCCCATAATTTTCCACACGGGCAGCCTAGAGTTATGTTATCAGGATATTCTGGATATTCTGGAGCTTTAGAGATGAGCTGGATGGCGAAGCGTACTACCGTACTTGTTTATTTATTCCGCTGTGTATTCTGTATGAGGACAAGTTTATATAACTGTCCATTGTTGTATTGAGTTGTATATTGACTCTGATTGATGTATGTATAAACTGATATAGTCTTTTTGTTTTAAAGACTAGTGATTATCTATTGTATATTATTCCGCTGCGAATGTGAGATTCTGATATTGTTTCTGTTTCTGTTTTTCTGTTCTTTCTTTTCTTCTGTCTTCTTCTACCTCTTCTTTTAACCCTAATGGTTCGGTTTTCCGCCATTCGATTGCACGGCATTTGATACAGTGGACGTATTAATGTCGACTTTCGAGCATCGAAAAGTCGAGTCGTTACAAATCAAGCCCAGAAAATAATATAGGTGATATACGGTTAATGATCATTCCAATTGGGATTCCAGGTAGTGTGTAAGGCATATATGTAGACAATTAATGTGCTATACCAATGCAAATCCCCAAAACACGGTGAATGGCATGGGAGTAAGAGGTGGCTGTAGCAAAGGTACTAGGGCATATGCCAAATACATAAAGGGGTGGTTGCACAGTGATGCCTTTGTTAGATGGATCAAGCTAATGGAAGCTAGCCGTTCGGAGAAACGACACTGGGATGACACCTCTTAAGTTAGGGGGCTTGATGCTTGTAGACACGGATGAGAGAAGCTAGGGGTTCTTGTAAGTGGTGGTAGGCCAACATAATGATGATAGTGAATGAGGGGGCTATTTTGATAGCCTGCTGGCTGGCCAAGCTGACTAGTGAAAGACTCCAACTTCTTAGAATAAATTATTTTTACCTTGCTACCCGCTGCCCGGGAAGGGAAAGACCGATCGTTGATCTTGTCAAGGTGGATAGGGTATATTATAAATGGATCTAGCTGGGCCGGTGGGTGAGATGTGAAGTGGATGGGCTACGCCCTATAAGGAGATGATATATGGGCTCTGATTGCTGCTATTCAGTTTGGATCAGTTAAGTAGGCGGGCCATTGCGATATGTGGGCCAAGGGAAATGAAGAGGTTTAAGTGGTTTGGCCCACTTCTTTATTTGTGAGAAATACATGCAACATTATACCCCCTAAGCCCATGCCCGTATACAGGGGCGGGCTTGTATGTGTTTACTACCGCATTAAATGTGACGATATGTGTAATTAGGCAAATGGTAGATACGGTCCCGTACCCTACAGAAGAAAATCGCTTTTTTTACGTAAGGATTTGATAAGAACGTTAATTGCACCTAAACTGTTTAGATTTTCTCATACGTGGCGAATCCATCGGCCCACATCATCTCCCTTAGCGTACATATCATTTCCCTCTCCTTTTTTCCAACCATTGCTAGACTTTCGAAGGTATTCTGCATTAAGATATTGTCGTCGCATCTCGTTGTCTATAGCAAATTCGATTCTTTCCTTCAAATCCTAACAAATTATCCGTAAGCAAGTCCTCTTGACTCTGATCCATGCATTTTTCATGATATTTTATTTGTTTGCATGTCTCCTTTTCTAAAAATTATTTCTGATTGGAAATTTTCCTTTGGCTCGCCTGATGTGATAATGCCCATTTAGGTTTTCTCCCTAATTATTGTAAACACCCACCCTTTGATGAACCTCCTAGGCAATTGTTTTCGACCTTCGATGTTTGAAAATCATTGTAGTATTATTAACGATGGTCATCGGATGTTGAGCCCTACAAAGGGCAGGAGAAACCTGAGGCATTTAGGTTCCATCATTGCTGAACCGCCTTCACCTGATTACTAGTAGGAAAATATCGACCCGAACTCGTTAGTAGACTAGGTCGGTCAGTTGCTTACGTTAACAGGGGGTTAGGGTTGCCTGCGGACTAAGTTAGAATATTTTCTGAAATGTGTTGGAGGCCTTTTAGTAATCTAGGTGACTTGTTATTAGTTGCAGATGGCTAATGGTGCTTCCACTAGTGGTTGATAGACCAACCCACAAGGGGCCTCCATGATCTGGGAGGACCGAATCGACCTTGAACTTTCTTTGCCTAGCTTTGGTTGTAATAACATTGCTCCTATGTACCCGCTGCTTGCAGATAGGCCCAATAACCCCCCGATGGGATACTTTGCCTAGTCACTCTCTTATGAAGGTTAGGACAACCCTTCCTTTACACCTATTCTTGATTGGGTTCTTAAACGCACAAGGGTTGGCATTGGGAAACTAGTCCTAAACAGCTATAAGCTCATGGTCAGGCTCTACATTGTCTACCACAAATTGGGTCTTTCCGAGCCTGATCCTACACTTATCTATTTGATCTTCAAGCTTTGCTAGTAGATAAGAACTGAACCAGCTGGTTACTATCATCTTTAGGGTTTGGAAATGCCCACATTAATCTACGGTCTTCTAAGCAAGGCATCGACCTGTAAAGATTGGTTCTTCTTCATTCCTATGCCATCAACACGGACCTAGAGACTTGGGATTTTAGCGTGCCTTGTAAGTTTTCCTTTTTTGTTCAAGAATACTTTAACATTAGGCTTTTAATAATTATTTGTTTTTCTATCACAGTAATCACAGCACGAACAGGGGCAAACTCTTCCACATACGAGAAATACCTTCGCCTAATCAAGGCAACAAAGGAGCCCACTCAGAACCTATTGATGATCCTGAACAATGCCAATCTTTGTCAGGTTGGACTGATAGGCCTAAGGCAAACCATAAGAGGAGGAAATTCCATAGCAAGGACTCTCACTGCACGACCAGCTAGACCGACTGTTATTGTGATCAGAGAGGAGAGAGCCGTGACCATAGGGGTTGAAGCTGATGACGAAGACTGGACAATCGGGTCGGACTCCAACCGAGGATGGGGGAATGATCAGGGTTAGTGGGAGTCTTTCGACCCGACCCTCTTAGAGGACGTCATGATCCCTTGTAGTGATACAATAACAGATCAGTCGTCAAATTACACTAACTCGTCAGGGACGTCCGAGGCGGTAGCCGATGACTCTTCGAAACAAGTGACCCAAAATGTACCCTTTAACACACAAAATATTAAGAGGGCACAACTTACTGATAGAAGCATGGGGTCTCCCTATCTATCCTTAACTAGAAGGCGACAGGGTGACCGAGTTATAGAGGGTAGTCTGGCTTTGTACTACTTCCTTCTTCGCTCTTCTTCGACTTGTGCTTGTTATTTTGCAGTAGCCCATTAGAGATTGGGTGCCGCTCTTGATGATGCCACTACAAGAGGACCTTATTCGGGAAGTCCTATAACGCAGCCCTATACTGGCACCATTCAGCCACATCAGCCCAACCCCAATGCCCTACCTCACATGCCGACTAGCTCTCGACTGACCAGTGAAACGAGGAAAAAAATTCCATCAACCGACCTGCCCCTGCATGAGACGATAATGGTCATGGGGGCCTGAGAGGAGGAGGAGGCAGAGCAAAAGTGGTTGTCCAAGAGGCCTCGGTTTCCCACATTGGAGAGCTCAGGAAGTGTCTTGGCCTACGAATGCTCTAAGGAGGTGGACATGATCAGGCCTATGGGGGGATGAGCTCGAGATGGTGGGCTCGACCACTCTGAAGGCAGTCGAGGTGGATGACAACCATTGAGTGTTGGAACATGTGCTGACCAGGGTGGTAATGGAAGCTATGTATAATAAGCATCGGGTCCGATCGGGATAGGAGACTCATCCCCTGGATGAAGTCCTCAACTCTCAGCTGTGGAAGCTTAATTGGTAAGGGTCACTACACTTGGTAAACAATATCTTCTCTTTTGTGACTTATTTTTTGAACTACTCATTTTGCAAGCCATGACGCGAGCCTATCTTATTCACTCGGGTGTGGCAAATCTGACTAAGTAGTTAGAGGAGGAGAGGACTGCATGCTATAGACGAAGAAGAGAGGGAGGAACTAAGGAAGAGGGCTCGAACGTTGAGGGAAGGGAAGAGGCTTCTAAGAGAAAGGCTTTGATGTCAGAGGAAGCTCGGAACATGGCTTAGTGGGCTAAGGAGGTTGGTATGGATGATCTCGCTGTAGAGAGGAGGAGGTTTGAGAAGGAGGCACAATAGGTAAGGGAGGACCTAGATGCGAGCCATAATGAAGCAGATGGGTTGAGGAATAAGCTTTAGTAGCACCTAAGCTGCTCCACTCAGGAGGAAGTCATGGCCTTGAATGTCCAGTGGGATGGTAGGTTGAATAAGCTGCCATAGTTGATTATTTCTGACAACTACCATCTTTCATTATCGATGTCTTTTATTTCCTTGGAAGGCTATAAGGTGGTCCGTGCTGAGGTTGCGACGGATATGGTGGCATCCGTGGTATACCCCTGATGGTTCATACCCTAAAGCAGATTGCTTCCTCGGTGGGTGGACCCAATGGGTGCACTGCTTCCGACCCCTTGCTGGTGGATAAGGAGCTAATTTTAATGATGACTGCCACATTACTACGACCTTTCCTCCACCGTAAGTAGTAAGGTTAGTTTTCTTTTTGACTTTTTCGAATGATGCCTCGGCCAGGTTGTGACTATGTTTGTAGATATTTGAACATTGCTCATCTTTTATATTGAAGACTACCACTGTTGAACAGTTTTATCTATTTGCATTATCCATGCTTGTCTTGCCTTTCTTTTTCTAAATCATTGCACATACTTATGTGTGTGTATACTCGCATGCTTCCAAGCTTACATTTTTTGATTTTAGGCTGGGCGTCTCTGATGTCCCCGACTTCCGTAAGTAAACCTATAGCTACCTATGTGCAATATAACATAAGAAAATATAATGAAAGCAAAGAGCATTTGGGAAAAACAAGGCTTATCTTTCAATGAAGTTGCTTAGCTTGCATATTTGCATAGTGGTTGTAAGCTATTACTGGTCGCCTAGGTTGGGGTAATGATGTGGGTAACTGCGCCGCTTAGGCATTAGTGTATTGTCCTACTAGAGAGATGTACGCAGCATCATGGGTGAATGAATTGGAACCACTACGTAGGTGGTCTCGTCATCAGTTCATCGATGCCTCGGTGAGGATTGAAGCATTGAGTAGCATGCCCATCCCCACAAAGTAGCATTATGGATGCTTGGTTTATAGTTATAGCATGGGTAACTACGTTGATAGGGAACCAGTGCCTATTGCGCTAGGGAGATAGGCAGTATCATAGGCGAACGAATCAGGATCACTGCAGAGGTGGTCTCGCTATCAGTTCATCGATGCCTCTATAAGCAAGAAAGCATAGAGTGGTTTGCATATCCCCATAGAGAAGCACTATGGATGCTTGGTCCAAAGTTACTGCATGGGTAATGACGCTGCCAGGGCACCAATGCCTCGTCCCGCTAGGGAGATGGGTGGCATCACGGGAAAATGAATAGGGACCACTGTGGAGGTGGTCTCGCCATCGATTCACTGATGCCTCGGTAAGGGAGGGAACGCCGAGGGGCTTGCGCATCCCCATGTAGTAGCACAAAGAATGCCTGGTTTAGAGTTACAACATGGGTAACTGCACCGCCAGTGCACCAATGCCCCATCCCACTAGGGAGATAGACAGCATCATAGGCGAACCAATTGGGACTACTAAGGGAGTGGTCTTGCCATCGGTTCGTTGATGCCTCAATAAGGAAGGAAGAATCGAGTGGCTTGCGCATCCCTGCAGAGCATTTTCTTGGGCATTCCTCTGTGGTAGAGGTGGGTATTTAGCCCGACCACTCTGGGTAGTCGATGTTGTGGGGTGCCCCAACGATGGTGAGGGGCCTAGAAAGGTTGGTTACAGATGATTATTAGGTCAAGAATGTTCCAAGGACATTCGGTTTGCATTCCACATACCAAAATAGAGGTGATACAAGTCACATTGCCTTATAATAGTGGCAATCTTCAAAGCCCTATAGCCGCCGCTTATAATTTTCGGATATAATATGTCTGGAAGTGCTCCAGGTTCCATGCATGAGATACGTTGGATCCATTGGGATTCGAGATGTGATACTCCCCATTAGCAAGGGTAGCAATGAATACATATAGGCCTTCCCAGTTTAGCCCCAGGTATCCTTCAACTGTTTCCTTAGTGTTGGTGAAGACACGGCACAAACCCATGTTCCTTACTTTAAACTGGTGGGGTTTTACTCTCGCATTATAGTATTTGCCTGTCCTCCTTTTGTATGCTTCGGTGCCCAGTTTAACTTCCATTCTCTTTTCTTTTAATACGTCAATTCCGAGCTCGAGTAGCTCTTCACTTTATTCGAGGTCGTGAGTCAGATGCCTCAAAGATGGTATATCATCCTTAATGTGTAGAAGAGCTTCATACTCGTAGGCCAGAGAGAAAGGAGAGTTCCTGATTGATATGCGGCTGCTAGTGCGATATGACCAGAGTATAAGCAGCAAGTCTTCAGCCTAGTTTTCCTTTGCCTTTGTAAGGTGCTTCTTTAACGTTTTCTTGATGGTTTGTTGACAGCCTCGACCTACCCGTTGGCTGGGGATGGACGATGGAGGAGAAGCACTTTTCTATTCTATTTCAATCACAGAACCCTTGAAACAACCCACTTTCAAACTGAGTTTCGTTATTGGTTATGATCTTCTTTGGGAATCCGAATTGATATCTTGATGATTAAGTCTATTTCCCAAGTATCAAATGACCAGGGGGATGCATAGAGGTCAAGATATTCAGGGAGGCTTTCGGGACCTTTGTAAACCTTTTAAAGTGGTTGCATTTCTTAACACACTCCATTGAATCTTTAATCATGGTTGGCCGGTGTACACTTAACGGGCGGATTTCTTCACACGGCTTCGCTCCTCAACTTAATCCCCACAAAAACCTTTGTGCAATTTCTTCAGTAAGTGGCTAGCCTCTTCATTAGTAACACGACTTTGAAGGGTAGTTGAGTACCCCTGTTAGTACAGCTTCATATCCATTATAGTGTAGTGAGGTACTTAATACAGGATCCTTCGGGCTTCTTTTCATTTAGTGGGCAGATCAATGCTCGTGAGGTACTTCATAAATGGGGTCATCCAAGAGTCGGGACGAGCTTCATCGATTTCCATGACGGTTGCCCTCAGTTAGAAGCAGGGGGTTGGCCACACCTCCATTGGAACCCTGGGGATACTTTCTTCAGGATTGCTGGCCGTCTTGGCCAACTGATCGGCTTTGACATTTCTTTCTCGAGGAATCTGTTCTACCTTGGAACTCACAAAGGTGCAAATGAGCTTCTTGGCCTCTGCCACGTAGAGGGCCAATGTCATGGCTTTGACATGTAAGCATTCTTTAATCCAAATAACGACCAGTAACAAGTCACTGAACATGTGCAATGACTCTACTCGTAACTCTTTATCCATCCTGAGTACGACCATGACGGCTTCATATTCAGCTTTATTGTTCATGGCCTTGATGTTTAGGTGGACGACAAAGTAAAGTTCCTTACCATCGGGCTTGATGTTTAGGTGGACGGCAAAGCAAAGTTCCTTACCATCGGGCATGACCAACACTATTCCTTTCCTTGCGTCTTTCTTATTAGATGCACCATCGGTGTATAATTGGCAAAGGGGTAAATTACTTGTTGCCCCCTCACTAGTGATGTCGGGGCTGGAGCACTCGGCTATGAAATCGACCATTGTCTAGCCCTAGATTGAGATACGAGGGTGGAAGGTATTGATGTTGTTAGAGTTCCAAGGACCATTTTAATAGACGAGCCACCGCACTAGGTTGGCTTAATACCATTCGCAGGGGCCGATTGGTGAGGACTTTAATGGGATAAGGTCGAAAATATGGTTATAGGCACCGGGCGGCCTTGAGTCAGCAGTAGGCTACCTTTTCCAACTTTAATTATCTTATGTTAGAGACTGTTAACCTCTTGCTGACTTAGTAGATGGGACATTGTAACTTTTCTTCGTCACGAATCAAAGCAGCGCTGATCGCACAGACAGTCACCATAAGAAACAATTATAAGTCTACCCCATCAATTGGTTTCGACAATACAGGAGGTGTGCCCAGGTGTCTCTTCAATTCCTCAAAGGCTCTGGAGCAATCTTCTCTATATACAAATGACTTTCCTTTATTGACGAGGTCGAAGAAGGTACACAACAGTCTGTGGCTTTGACATAAAGCAGCCGAGTGCTACAGTCATTCCATTTTGATTCTGTCCTTGCTTAATTGTGTAGGGTATATGCATCTCTTGAATTGCATAAATCTCTTTAGGATTGGCCTCAATGCCCTTGGCCCTCACAACAAAGCCTAGGAACTTTCTAGATCGTACCACCCTCTCAGACTTAACCAGCATGTTGATATGTAGCACCAACGTTACGAAGGCTAAAAGGCATGGCCCGGTAGTAGTAAAGCCCATCATTAGTAATGAATGAGGTATGCTCTAGGTCAGGGTCGTACGTAGCAATCTATTTATACCTAGAGTAGGCATCCATGAAGGTGAGTAGCTCGTGTCCGCCTGTCGTGTCCACGAGCTGGTTAATCCGAGGTAGAGGTAAACTATCTTTAGGGCACACCTTCTTTAGGCCTGAGAAGTTGATGCAAGTTCTCTAAGCCCCATTGGGTTTTCAGACAGTACTAGGTTGGCTACCAAAGCTGGGTATGTCGCTTCATGGATAAAATCATTTGCTAGAAGTTTCTCTACTTCTTCCTTCAGTGCCTTATACCGCTCGGGGCTAAGCAGTCATTTCTTCTGTTGAACTGGATGAGCCGCTGGGTCGATATTGAGGGCATGGCATATAATTGCAGGATCTATACCTATCATGTCAACATGCCCTCATCAAACACATCCTCACTCTCCCTCGGGAAGGAAATCAACTCATATCTTACTTCCAAGATCAACTCTTTGCCTATGTAAATGACCTTGCAAGGGTCATCACAGTCAATCGAAACTGACAAGCGGTGCTGCTAACCCACTCTCAGGATTGGAATCCCTATTCGGGGATTAAGTAGGCCATTATCATCATCTCCAACGTTCTCTTCTAGGTCAAACTGGTCCAATGCGTATAACATGCACTCAATAACATCCTCGACTAACATCGATGCTTGTGTTTGAACTGAAAGATTGATGCTGCCCCTAGCTCTGTGGATGAGTCCTCCATCACCAAAGGGGAAGGAGTAATATTGCCTTCTGTCCTTGCGTACTAGATGGGATGAACTTGTTCATTTCATGTAGCAGTGAGTTCTTGGGCCTTGCTCGTGCTGGCCTAAGAAAGACTATTTTCCATCAGCTATGCTGTTTTGGCTTCTTATGGCAATCAATACATGTGGTTTGCTTTCAATAATAGAGGTGACCCCAAAGCATATGTGAGCAACAAGTTGCTCGGACGACTTCTTGGGCATGTCACCACTGATAATAGCCATTTCCTACTGTAGCATAAGCACTCCCTTCTTTGCTTGTTATAAGGAGATGCTGTAAAAATCACCGGAGTCTTGTTGGTTGCCTCGAACACAACCTACTCCTCCCTTGGTCGAGAATTTCATTATGAGGTGCTGCTAAGCTACTATCACGTCCATATCTACCAGAGCTGGTCTACCTACTAAAATGTTGTATGCGGATGGATGGTCTACCACAAAAAACTAAACTTGGATTTTTTTCCACTAGCAGCTCCTCGATGAAAGCAACCACATAAGAAGTAACTCCCACGGGTACTGTACCAACTCCTTCGAACCCATAAATGGGCAATGCAGAAGGATCAAGGTTGGAGGCAGGAAGCTTCATCCTATCGAAACGTCTTTGTACATCACATTGATGGAGCTGCCTCCATCAATAAAGACCCGACGAATCTTTGTATTAGCTATGCTGGTCGAGATGACCATAGGGCCAAGGTGGGGGAAGCCAACTCCTTTCTTTTCTTCTGAGGTGAATGCAATACCGGTGGAGTCCATGTTAACCCTAAGGACCTTTGGGGCCCGAAGGTCTATCGAATAAACGTGATCCGAGAGCTCTCTCTTATTGTGGACCTGAGCCCTATGGCTACTGCCAGCTACATATGGACCACCGAATACTGATAGGATCTCGGTACTAATCGCGACTACACTATTGTCATCTTCTCGATGAGGTGGGGTAGGTAGGTTTTTCTGAGTGTTACGTTGTTCCACCTATTGTTTGACATACTAAACCAATACCCCTTCGTGGATTAGCCATTCTATTTCATCCTTGACGTGCCGACACTCAATAGTCGAGTGGTCATTGAACTAGTGAAATTCACAGTATTTACCATTGCCTTTGGTCTCCTGCCTCCATCCCGACTAGGAGGGAGCGGGCCGTTGAAATGCAACGTGGTCACATGTGGCAAGATAGATAGTTTCCATGTCATGGATTAAGGTTGCATAACCTCTGATCTAGGCTTGAAGCATGCTCCATCATCAGAACGCTTTTTGGTATTTTCCTATCGATTATTCTTTCGATGATTATCCTCTCTCTGGCCAGTCTTGTTCCTATGGATTCTTTCATCATCACCATCGGAGATGTTTGCCTTCCCCACCCTTATAATGTCGTTCGTCCTTTGGAGGAAGTTAGTGAGGGGTAAAGAAGGATACTTCTGCAATTCCTTCCATAAACGATATTGATACTTCACCCTTGAACAAAGGGCAACCCCCCAGTTGTTCTTGTCGAATCCCATATCCATCATTGATTACTTGTTAAAATGGTTAATGTATGAACGAAGTGATTCATTCGGTCCTTGCCTTATATTTCCTAGTTCATTGGCCATTCATTGTTAAAGCGGTTGATGTAAGAAATGTGTCTTGAAATTGAAACACAGTTAGGCCCACAAATGGATACTGCCAGCTTGTAGATAAAGGAACCAACATGAAGCTAGCCTAGTAAGAGTAGAGGGAAACATGAGAGATTTTGCATGGTTGGAGATCCAACCAGCTCGGATTACTGACTTGAAGGAGGTGACATGATCGAATGGGTCGATGCTCCCATCATATTTGTCTATGGGAAGCAAGACATACCTACGGTCAATGTGATTACATAGGATTTCTTTGGAGGATGGGTCTTCGTTCTCGTTGTTCGACCCTCCTTTGTTATCGATCTTTCTTATCTGAATCATGTGCATCAGATGACGCAGGGGGCCATTTCATCTTGGAGGCTACGTTTCGCATGTCATGGATGATGATGCCCTTATGGTGGAGAGGCCTCTCGGTCGCCTATTCGGTATCGAGGATCTATGGCAATAATGCAGCGAAGGAGAAAGACAATGCTAAACTGGAGTGGGAGACCTGCTCCTTACAACCGAAGGGGACCTGGTTGGAAAGGTTGTCCTTCCTGGGATCTAGGCTAGGGTGCCTCCCATTGAGGCCAGGAGTGAACTGACGATTCTCTAGGCCTTGGAGCCCTGCCTTGCCCTCCACCACCGAGGCATTCAAAGCGCTGACCAAGGTTCCAATTTGTCTTCCATAAGCGATGGATAGAAAACTGCATCTCGACTGCAGGAGATCGGTGATGTAGTAGTGGCTTTAGTATTGGGATATCATGGGCGTCCTCTTACATTGGAATCGCGTGAGCGTTCCTGGACACAGCCCCTTAGTAGAGTTTTTGGAACTACTCTTTTCAGAGGTTTACAGTGCTTGTAAGGTTGTATGCAATCCGGAGGACTAGTTGAGGAGTTTGTTTCACTACTTAAGGGACAGGTTGGGCAAAGCTGACCATCATCTGGGCACCGATGTTGACCTTAGACTCTCCATTTTGCAAGTCAAATTACCCACATTGGCTAGTTGTTGCACCATGGTACGCTACATGTCTATGCTAAACCCAAGGATAAGGTAAGCAGTACTAGAAATGGGGTTGCCATTAGTTTCATGTTCATTGGAGTTGTTACCTACATGCCATGGAGCCGGTTCTATAGTAAAAAATTGGAATAGTTGCTCGACGAAAAGGGTAAAGGAGAAATGAGATCTTTAGGGGGAGGGGCCATCCTTTTAGCGCTAAAATGTTGACCAGATTTTCAACCAACATCGAAATGCATTAATGGGGGTACATTAGCAAGGATCGGCAGCAAATATCTCGGTTAAAGATGAAAAACTAAGCGATACTAATATGCAAAAAAATAAAGAGACCGTGGTTTAGAGTGGTTCAACCAAAGATGGTTTACGTCCACTATGAGGGGCCTTTATTATACTGCTTTGACTACAACAGCCTAAATTTTAAGATGGAGTTGCTAAGAATATAAAGGTGCTCTCTTTTTGGGCTAACGTTTTTTAACCCTTATGAAATTACACTGCATGATGTACATATAATGACTAAACTTGATGCTTGGATGGTTGAGATTGTTTTGATCAAGCTAGGAAATGCTCTTGGCCACAATAGGTGATATATGGTTGATGATTGTGCCAATTGGGACTCTAAGTAGTGTGTAGGGCATGGATGTAGGCAGCTGGCATGCTATACCATGGAAATGCCCCTAAAACATGGAGAGGTGCGTGGGAGTAGGAGGTGGCTACAATAGAGGTAATAGGGTGTTAGCCAAATACATAGTGGGGTGGTTGGGCAGTGGTGCCTTTGTCAGATTAGTCATGCTAATATAGGCCAGCCTTTCGAAGAAACGGCACAGGAGGGTCACCTCTTAAGTTGGGGGGAAAGGGGCTTGATGCTTGTAGACACGATTGAGGAAGCTAGGGGGTTCTTTCAAGTGGTAGCAAGCTAACATAAGGATGATAGTGAATGAGGAGTCTGTTTTGATAGCTTGTTGGCTAGCCTAGCCTACTACCGAGATACCCCAATTCTCGAAATAATCTATCTTGACCTTGCCACCCGCTATCCGGGAAGGGTGAGGTTGATCGTCGATCTTTTGAAGATGGATAAGGTATATTACGAATGGGCCTAACCAGGTCGGCAGGTGGGCTATAAAGTGAACGAGCTATGTCCTGCATGGAGATGGTATATAGGCTTTGAACGCTGATATTCGGGTTAGATTGGTTGAGGATAGGGGCCATTGTGATATGTGAGCCAAAGGAAATGGAGATGTTTAAGTGGGTTAGCCAATATCTTTATTTGCGAGAAATACGAGCAACACGGCCGTTCATGAATTCTGCCTTGAAGAGGTTAGATGCAATGTCAGGGAATTCCCATGAAGCTATGCGAATGAAGGCATCACCCAACACCAAGAAGTTGTGGATCAACTATATCAATGGAAGAAACTAGCTAAGACCCTCTACGATGTCAACCATGTTAACTAGTTGACTGTTCGAGTTTTCGATGTGGAGAGAGTCGATGAAAACCATATATGCTGAGGTTATAAGAAAGAACTAGCTAAGCTTCAAAATGAGAGAGATGAAAAAGCCAAATATGCCAAGGACTCCCAGTAAAGGCTACCTAAATTGGCTATGACCCGTGCGGTTGAGAGCCTAGTCCTCAACGATCGGCTTAAAAATCACCATGCCACCAACATCGATCTTGAGAAGGAACTCAAGGCAAAAGAGGCTAAAATCATTGCACTCCAAGCCATGGTCGCGAAACCGGAAGCCAACCAAAGCTGGGTAAGAACCAAAGGAGCAAGCTCATGTTCTAGTGAATTAAAAATCAAGCCAGTCTCAAGGCCAAATCAATCCAAACTAAAGAGGACATAAGCCACCCGCTTGTTTTTTTACAAATGTCATAGAGATGAAGAACCTCAAATGATTGGAATGTGACTATCCCAAGACTTTAGCTGAGGATTGGGATGAAATCTTGAGAAGGATTAGAGAATCTGATGGCAATGTTGATGAAGAAATGCTGAAGGAAAAATTGTTAGATGAAAAGGACTTGATAGCCCTGGAAGAGGATCAGAAAATCTTGGCGGCCGAGGCTACAGTCAACGAAATGGCACCAACTAGCCTCCTGCTAATTCAAGCTTTCTAGATTATGCAGATGACTCCACTTTGGTACAAAAAGAGTCTACATTAGATATTGTTGCTTTTTCGGTGACCAAGTAGGAGGTTGTCATAACTTAAGCACCCGTATTTGCAGCCTTGACACTAGCACGTATGGGGGATACAATCTTGATGCCCCAACCTTCACTCAGCATAGCTTTCCACTCTTCCCATGTCTTAAAAAATTCTAGAAAAGGGGAAATCGCTAAATCTCCTTCGAAAGATACTCCAACCTCTCAAGGTATATCTCTAATCTCCCTAGTCTTCGAGAAACTTCAGTTCCTACCTGAGGACATCTCTAATTATTAACAAGATTGTTTGTCAACACCCTAAAATAGTGCTTAGGAAGATGAAAGTCCTTTCTATGGATAGTGGATATGAATCCCTTTAGAATTGCCTTCAAACTTGGTCTTATTGTTAGATAGCTTTCGAATCAGACCTTTCGACGTCGTTGAAAGGTTTAGGTGCTGGGTTATGAAACCTTCCGACTTTATTGAGTTAGTATGAGATCCTCTTCAAGAGTTTCCTTCTTTGTTTAGATAGGATTTCCTTGAATTTGTCCTTAAAAGGTTAGATTTTATCTTGTTGAAAGGTCAAGAGGATAGCCCTCTTTGGGTCTTGGTTGGATATGTAGAAGCTTTCGACCTTGTCGAAAGGTTAGGTCACTTATATGATGTATCTTTGATCCTTGTCAAAAGTTTTAGGAACAGTCTCTTTTTGATTAAGCCTTGTAAGTCCAGGTATCTATACTTAAAGAGTTGTCTTTGTCCTAGTCGAAAGGTTTGACCACTTGAATTATAACTCCGAAAGGTTATTGATATTGTTATAGCATAGCACTTTTGACCAATTCGAAAGGTTTGAGCCACAAAGTTAACCACTTCGGAAGGTTACCAATGATGTTTTGACCAAATGTATTATCAACCTTATTGAGAGGTTTAAATTGCAGGGCTAAGGTCTTTGAAAGGTTACAGTATTTACTTGTAGCAGAAGTGTTGTTGACCTTGTCGACAAGAACCTTTCGGTGATATTGAACCTAAAATTAGGAGTTAATCCAACAAAAGTATAAGAAAACAGTAAAGTAATTGATAGAGCATGAGACTTCCCTCTTTTTCCATGAAAAACTCTATTTTATTAAATCCCCAAATCAACACCCAATTAGGGTTACAATGTATTGGTTAAGAAAATACAATATTAGAATGAGAGAATTCGGATCTCCAAAACAGGACCCCTTGGGTCTAATTTATAGATGTAGGCGGCCTTCCTTTCGACTCCATGCTTTCGACTGGGTTGAAATGTCTCCCTTTTATATGCAGCTTTGAACCTTTCGCACTACACTAAAACAGGCAAATCCTAACATTTATAAGTGTTACAAATATTTCGGTAACACTTTTTAACTGTTACTAATGGACTATGAGGAATGGAGCGGCCAAATTTGTAACACTTATAAGTGTTACGGACATACGTATTACTAACACTTATATGTGTTGGTATCTAAATATACGGTAGCGCTTATAAATGTTGGTACATAAATATACGGTAACCCTTATAAGTGTTGGTACAGAAATATATGGTAACACTTATAAGTGTTCGAAAATGATTATTTAGTAACACATATATGTGTTGTTACAAATAAATTGCTTTGCTTATCATTTAGGTTTGTAATGTAGATAAGCGTTATTATCCAAAATATTGGTAACACTTATATGCGTTACTAATTGAAATTATGTTTTTACCCTATTTTATGCACAATTAATAGTAAATTAAACAAATGGATATAATATCTCATTAATGATGTCCATATCACATATATAATTCATCAAATCAATTCAATATGAAGTCTAAAATGCTTCCATATCTCAAATGCAACGATATCATATTTAGATAATACTATAATATGAGCTACAAACTTTCCGATTTCAAAATACCACAATATCATATCCAAATTACAATATCATATCCAAATACCACAATATCATATCCAATACCATAATAACTTTCTATCGGAGCCAAAAACTTTAGAGATGGGATCATTGTTAAGGTTATATGTGTTTGCTTCCTCATTGCCGCTACATTCCAACTTTTGTTTTTCTTCCTCTTCCTCCACAAGTGCCTACATTCAATATGTCAAATGAGAATTCAAACATCAAAATTACTATTAATAGAGACTTAGATTTCATTGTATAAAAATATAAAACAGCGGTGCACTTCCAACTCAACTATTCATGTATGTGTAGGTTAAGTATAGATTGATTTTACTCAATTATAATCAGGTCTAAAATATAATCTAAGGTATCAGTGCATTATTAGATCCGATTATTGCCCATGACATTCTACTGATCATGGACCAAAAGCATATATACCGGTCCATAATTAATCATACAAAATAATGACTGATGAGGTATAGAGTATGCTGCATATGTCCTGGACTTTCATGCTGCAAGAGCAAACCATGTTGAGGGTGGGATGAACTCTAATGACAGCTGCTGCCTCTACCAAAATTGCAGCTGTCCTAGCCAAGTCAAAAAGAAAAATTAGCTTGATCAAATATTCATAGTACCCACACACATGGATAGCCATACATACTCCACTCATCCATATAATCAAACACACACAGTACACACTCAAAACAGCACTAAATGCTCAGTAACTAAATAGCAAACACACAGGCATATAGAAACCCAAATGAACAATTAATAAGTCAAAGAAACACAACTAAGACAAAACTAGACTAAGGGAACCGACTACATAGCCATACATGCACTCAGGATGTGCACTCAGAAACCCAAGATATGTACAGTGGGCACAATACATTTTTGGACTGAATTTGTTTTTAATCTTGGGATAATTTCTCATCCATTTTTTATTCATGGCAGCCCACAATTTTTCTACATGTCTACAATACACCAAGATAATAATAGTATAGTAGTTGAGTCAGGGTTTTAATCTTTGGTCAAACTGATAGCATATTGTTCAACTCCGCTTATTGGAAGATAAATAGTATTTGAAACCATATATGATTTCGAGGAGCATGTATAGAGTTTAAACTATTTGTTATCTTACAAAATGTCTATAACATAACTGGGAATAGTAGAAATAATTTAAAAGGAAGCTAATGCGTCAAAAGAGGATGATGCTTTAACTAGCTTAAATCTGGACAACGAACAAAATGCAAAAACCTTTATGAATATACTTTTTCCAAAATTGGTAAACCCATTTGTCTATGTTCCGATTGAGCTTGATACTATCTTATCACATAGGTTTCTAATAAAAGCAGAAAACTCACTTCTAACAAAAGTTTTTCTTGTCTTCTACTATAATTTACAAACACTGTAAATGGTGAATAAATTGTTCCATTGGATAACAAAAGCAGCGTGGATGGATGGCACATCATTCAATTTTCTGGAGAAAAAAAATCTCCTACAAAATTTCATTTGATACTTGTTTGGTCTACTAAGAATAGAACAACATAAAGCTTGGATGTTTTATTAAAATTAAGAACAGATGTTAACAGGGTTACGCCTATAGTTTCAAGAGTACTAGATTATGACTATTACTATTATTATTGGTAAATTTTGATCTGCAATGAAAGTAATTATCTACCATTAGTTTTCCAAGAGGAGCTTCCACTCAAACAAAACCTCCAAATCTTAATGGCCATTATTAGTTTATATATGGTTTCAAGTTCCAAAAAAATGCATTTGTTTCATTTGCATCACGAAATAATTATTTTCATGAAAACGTACATATGCTACTATGCCTGTTACACTTTTTTTATACAGTTCAGAACTGTTTTCCATGTGAAATAACATATATTATATATTATTTTTTTCACCATGAAAATAACTCCAGAAGAACTGCAACAAAATAAGCGGCATATTAACATCAACATAAAGCGAGTTTCTTGCAACAAAACAAAGTTTATTGATAAAGCACTAAAGCATACTATTGGTTTTGACTTGCATTATAATAAACCAACTTCAAGTTTTACTTCACTAGACTTCAGAAAAATATAAATCAATACTACTAAAACACGTTTTTGCACTCAAATACTATTGTTCAGTTTACCTTAAAAAAACTATCCCATCATTGATTTAATTATCATTGCCTATAGCAAAAGAAAGAGCAACTGATAATAGATTATGACTATAATAGGTGTTGACACAGTTGACATCAATCTAGAACTAGGGAAAGCGACAGTAAGTTGACATCCAACTTTTCTATATTTTCAAAAATGATCGTGAAATCAAACACATTTCATTTTGAGACCCTTCAATGTTCATACCAAATAAATTGATCAGTAATTCATACCAAAGTAAAAATACTTACATAGGCTTTTGCTGCAAATGGAGGAACTTGTCTAGATTTCTTATTTATATGTCCCGCCTTCCAAACAATTGTCCGCGTAACTTTCTCTTTCGGATTTTCCTTGACCTGCAAGAACAAATATTTTTAAACTAATTAACCCATTACCATTACCATAAAGTAAGATACTGCAATCAAAATCAAACCCAATTATTCAGAATCA
This sequence comes from Allium fistulosum, assembly GCA_030737815.1. Taxonomy (NCBI): domain Eukaryota; kingdom Viridiplantae; phylum Streptophyta; class Magnoliopsida; order Asparagales; family Amaryllidaceae; genus Allium; species Allium fistulosum. The sequence goes on from CM060905.1 coordinate 1,031,119,564, forward strand.
TTGATTTGATATTAAATTTTTATTTTACTTTATTTTCAATCAAATACTATATAAAAATTTCCCAAATAAGTAACAATAACAAATTTTAAATACATTTCAATATAAACCGCCTATCAAATTATGCATTAAAATTTCTAATTCGCCAACATATTCTCCAAAAATCACAATACATAAATAATCTCAGAAATTCAAAAATTATAACTCCATTGCACGAAACCTCAACATAACAACAATTTCCATCAAGATTGAAGCAAATGCAAAGAAAATTTAACAAGTTGGGGCCCAAAAAAATAAGAATAATGTGATAATGAATACAATAGCAAAATTCAGAAAACAAATAGATAAATTAAGATGAATTAGTGAATTTAAAAACCTACAAGCTTAGGCACAACTCTCCAGCAGCATTGACCATTAGTTAAGATGAAATTGATCAACTTTTTATCTTCGTCAGCAGTCCATGGCCCTTTCTTCAATCCTATTTTATCGCAGCATAGTTGCCTTCCCATTCTTTCTTCGTTTCTCTATCTATATATTTTATCAAGAAACAGAACACATAAAAGTATAGAGTATAGTTTTATGTTGAAATTGATATAATACCAAGTAAGGAAATGACTAGCACCATAGGGTATGCCATCTATATTTATATGAGTAAAAGGCAAGTTGTGTGCTTAATTTGGAAAAAGAATAACCTTCCCCAGTAAGAAGTTAAAAATATTAAAAGTTCTATTTATTTATAACTTGGGTCCATTAAAAAATAGAGACAAACAAGACCATTTATTCAATCCGACCTTTCATCAGATTTGACAGTAAATGGCAAATGTAACAAAAAAATCACTAAAGTTACATGATATATCAAATAATCAGTTTTACATTATAGCTGACTTAAAAGTATTTTAATTGTTCACTACTCTGATTTGATATCTTCCATAAAACTGCTAACAATATGACATGCCCTATTGCATGATTGCATCCAAGAAAAGTTATTTTAATTATACTAAAGATAACGAGGAACTGAACTTATGAATCTATAAAATTTTATTAATACAGAAAAAAACATATTGGCAAGGCATATAAAATAAAATATTAGACATTTTTTTATATTAGAAATGCATATCATCACCCACCAGGATAAATGTTATTACGGCTTATTCAGTTTTAATTTTTCATCCATTTCTAACTAAACAAAAAGTCTTTTCTTTCAGAAGGAAAAAAATCGGTCACAAAATCAATGTTTAAAAAATAATCATAAACAAATAAAACGACAAAAAGTCAAAAAGACCGACTATAAAATGTTTCCTCAAATAAATGAGAAATGAGCACATGACTTGAGATCAAATTGAGGAATGAGAATACAAATAGTGAAATATTAAATTTCTTATATGACAAAATATATGTGAAAAGATACTTTTTGCGTAAATATAAGGATCACACATGCTATTATTTTCAGAATAATCCTTCAATTTCCAATTATTTATTGGAAAAAAGATGGCCAAGTAACAAATCTTTCATGTTTGAGTATATAATTTATTGATTTGTTTACTAATGTTTTCTTTTTCTTTATTTTAACAAAAATTCGTGGTCTTCAACTTTGCTTCGCTTCTGATTTTTAAAGATTGTAATATGTGCCTTTATTCCCTTGATAATTTTCCCTTGCTCATATGAACTATTTATAGCAAGATATAAATCTGACTTTAATTCATGCTAATGTAGTAAAAAAAGGATCACCTAACCAATCTAAGACCGGGCTTGGATATTCACTTACCGAATAAAGACTTGCTTTGATTTCACCTTCGCTGATAACAGTTTGCAGAATTCTAAAACCAGCTTCATTTATGGTTAATCAAATTATTTTTGCCTGAGTGCTACAACTTGTACGTGAATTTTTGAGTTAGATTTGTAGTTTTTCATACTCCTTATTGAGGCTTTGATCGAATGGATAGTCATCAAATGCGATTTTGCAATTATGAGCATCTTGGTTACGCTTTTATTTAAAACAAACTTGGAAGAGGGGATCATTATTCTTGCTTGTTCTCTCTCCAGTGATCCCCCTATTGCTTCTAAGAATAAGAAATCTTTTCATCTGTAGTCAACCATGAAAACTTAGTTTTATTGACATAATCTCTCCACATTTTAATCCTGCAATAAAAGATAATTGAAAGCGATACAAAGTTTTTGTTGATGATCTAGTCAAAAAATATAAAGTTAAATGTCAGATGAAAAATATGTGCAGTAGTGATGCACGCATCTAAAGATAAAATTTTCATGAGAAGATACTACATTTTTTTTAACATTAATGTCATTTTGTAGTCCTTCACCATTACATATTTGCTAGAGTGAATAAAATAATCATCGTAGCAACAAAGGTTTCACTTTTAATATCTTCAGCCATTCTATCACTAATCGGAGACGGACCTAACACTTTGAAGCAATCTTTACAATGGAACTACTTTCCCATACCTTCACCATAAGTCACAGCCAAAACATGATGTTGCCTACCACTTCCTATTTACACAAAGAAATAAAGCTCCAGCAATTCACATGCATACAATTCAACAAGAATCAGAGATCAAGATTATAAGTTCAACTTATCAATTGCAAAATGAGGAGGCAATACTCTAGTATGATAAATTATTTTCATTGAGTAATATTATGTTATATTGCCTACATTTACATTTTTAAATTATAAAGTAAGGAAATAAAAATATTTCACTGTAAATTTTTATTGTTCAAAATATTACATATTATTATGCTGCATAATAACTATTTTTCTAAATGTAAATTTTATTGTAAAAAAGATAAAACAATATATTTTAAGTAATTTCATCTTTTGTGAAATACCATATTTAATTCTTTGGTAAAAGAAAAAATTTAAAGTGAAAATTTTAGTTTGATTTCCAATTTATTTTTAATTAAAAAAAAAGAAAATTTATTTTAATTACGTATTAATGTATATGCATATAAACTAAGAGATAACTAGTTCCAATTCTCATTGTTAGTACCTTATTCCCAACATTCATGGTAGAAACCCCTCTTTCCATTTAAAATCCACCATTTTAATTCATAAAATTTCCATAAAAATACAAACTTATATTAAATCATAAAATCATCCCATATATTTTAAATTATGTTAAATCTGATAATACAACTCCTACCAAAATTGCAAGACAATATCTCTCATAATAATTGATGCTACACACCAGTTCAACAAATATTAGAACCAAAAATACCAAATTCCCTAGAATCCCCAAATTCATGCTCATTTGAGTTACTTGCCTTGATTTAGTGTTAGCAATAAAATCTATCTATAATTAAAAAAAATCATACGAGCTGCTTACTTGATTTAGGTTCATTTTGCCTGTGCCTCGTCGCTTAGATCCAGAAACGTGTGTTGGGATGTTCGATGTTGAAAAAGTCGAGGGTGCGTTGAGCAGGTCGATATTGCAAAGCGAAGGAAGTTGGAGGAGGAGTTTGATGGGTCAGAAGCAGAGAGTAGGTTGTCGAAAGAGGCGGAGAGGTTGATGTGGGCCAAGAAACCCTAAAGATTTGACGAAATTAAAAAAAGATCGGCCTGAAGTGGAAATAGATGAGGTAACATTGGAAATGAGAAAATGTGTTGAAATTACAAAACAATGTCCTTGATTATGACTTATTTACAATTTTGCCAAGTATCCTAACGCTTTTTTGTGTTGCAATATTTATAAACAAAATTGTTTAATTTTACTAACACTTTTATAACTATCCTCGCACTTTTTTACCATTGGTAGTTTGTAACATTAAAAAGTGTTGGAAATTGAGAAACATAAAATGTTGCAAAATCCATATTCGAAAGGTTTGAGCCACAAAGTTAACCACTCCGGACGGTTACCAATGATGTTTTGACCAAATGTACTATCAACCTTATCGAAAGGTTTAAATTTCAGTGCTAAGGGCTTTGAAAGGTGGCAGTATTTACTTGTAGCAGAAGTGTTGTCGACCTTGTCAACAAGAACCTTTCGGTGATATTGAACCTAAAATTAGGAGTTAATCCAATAAAAGTATAAGCAAACAGTAAAGTAATTAATAGAGCACGAGACTTCCCTCTTTTTCCATGAAAATCTCTATTTTATTAAATCCCCAAATCAGCACCCAATTAGGGTTACAATGTATTGGTTAAGAAAATACAAGATTAGAATGAGAGAATTCGGATCTCCAAAACAGGACCCTTGGGCCTTATTTATAGATGCAGGTGGCCTTCCTTTCGACTCTATGCTCTCGACTGGGTCGGAAGGTCTCCCTTTTATATGCAGCTTTGAACCTTTCGACTTTGTCGATAGGTTTGTCTTTCATCTGCTATTTTGGACCTTTCGACTTAATCGAAAGGTTTGCCTCACTTTATGCCTTCATAAACTTTTCGACTTTGTCGAAGGGTTTGCCTTCTTTATACTGGTGTGAACTTTTCGACCTTGTCGGAAGGTTGCTCTTCTCTTGGTTGCTGTGAACCCTTCGACCTTGTCGGAAGGTTGCTATTTGGGAGCCATGCTTTCCTTCAATATTGTCGAAAGGTTGTCTTTCACTCTTTGTTGAATTGTGAGTGCTGCTTTCTTCATAAACCTTTCGTCATTGTCGAAAGGTAACCTGGACGTGCTTCAACCGGTTCGAAAGGCTTGTTATGTTTTCGAAAAGGTCACTAAGTAGTTGCTCACACTTGCTTTGACTTCTTCATTCCCTTTGAAAGGTAAGAACACCTTAGATACTAGAGATGGAACCTTTCAACTCCTTCGAAAGGTTTGATGCTAATGAATTCTGATGACTGCATCCCTTCAACTGCTTCGAAAGGTTTGGGTTGTGCTCCTTTTCCTTTTCCTTTTCTTTTGTTGAAAGACCTTTCGTCTTAGTCGAAAGGTTGATTTTTAGTGTAACATTTGCCCCCCCATTCGAAGGGATGCCCTTGACTTTCCAAGTCATCTTTGTTGAAAGCTATAAAACTTCCAGCCTCTTGGCCTTCCTGCATTAATTTGGGACGTCCATTCAAATCTGATACAACGGTTTAGAATTTGGGCGCCTTTTCTTATATAGTATGCTTCTTCTCTTTCTTCCTTTTTTACCTAAAATTAAAATCATCGTATACAAGTAAAAGAATTCCCAAAATTTTCAAAATCTCGATTTACGACAACAAGGTAATTTCTTGAATTCGTTTCATAAATCCTAATCTAATCTTTACCCTTACTAGTTTTCGATTAAATTCTCAGTTTTCCAAACCCAAAATCAAAATCTAATTTTGATTTGGTTTGCTGAATTTTTTTTCTCTAAATTGGTTTCTAACAAAATCCATCCATGGCTTTGGATTTTTAAGCCGGTGATGTTTGATAAAGGAAAATCCCCTTATCGGGTTCAATTTTAAATCCAAAGTCTCTAAATTTAGCTTTTGGTTTTTAATCCAGTTTTTTGACTTGTTGAAAATTTGTATTCCTCTTCGAAATCAAATTAGATCGGTTCCAAATGCAATCAGTTTTGTTAATGGGTTTGTTTTACTTGTTCTTTAAGAAGAATTTGAAAACTGCATTTATTATCGGGTTTGGGTTTGGTTAAATCCAATATGATAACCTGGAACCCACTTGTGTACAATTTGGTAACTCAAAATGACCTCTCTACCCCTTTGAAGGAGACTGAGGCAGCGATAATGGATTTGCCTTCTTTGTACCTTTCGATGGGGTCGGAAGGTATTATGATGCCAACTTTTCATTGTTGTCGAAAGGTTAGATAATTTAATGGTGCAACCTTTCGGCAACGAGCTCTCGACAGGGTTGAAGAGTTTTGAACCTTTCGACTACTTGCTTTCGACAAGGTTGAAATTCTTTAACCTTAGAGTTGCTTTTGCCCATCTTTGTCGAAACATTTAAAGTAAGCATGAGACAAACTTGAAACCTCTCGACTTCAATGGATATGACATATTTTGATAACTTTGACCAGACCTTTCAACAACATCAACCATATCAATATTTTTTTAACTTAGGAATTTTAAGGTTTTGGTTTTGACCATGTCGAAAGGTCTTGCCACTTAACTTTATGATGTACTTGGAGTAGATCAAGGATTCGATGGAGCTTTCGACATTGTCGAAAGGCGATGAATGGGTTGATGTTCCACCTCTTCCTTTCGACTTTGCTGATAGCTTTAGGAAGTTATATTTTTACTTGCTTTTTCAACATTATTGAAGTATAATGGTCAAAGTTGATGTCATTGTCCTTTCGACATTGTCGAAAGCTTGAATTGCTAACCTTTCGACATTGTCGAAAGCTTGATCTACAACCCTTCGACTTTGTCGAAAGCCTTCATTATAAACCTTTCGACTTTGTCGAAAGCTTTTACTGTAAACCTTTCAACTTTGTCAAAATTTTTCATTATAAACCTTTCGACTTTGCAGAAAGCTTTAACTGTTAAGTTTGGACTCAAACTTTTTGCACCATCTTCTAAACCTTGTGTATGTTTTCATAATTAAGCTATCTAAGCAAACTTATTTACTTCTGAATTCTTGATTGCTTTTAAAATTCATAAATGATTAAGAGTTTTTAATTAAAACGTTTTCACCTGGCAGAATCATGAGCTCTCCAAAGATCGAAGCCACTGCTAAGCAATCTTCCATCGAGTCTCAAAGTGAAGTGAATGCCATACTGAAAGACTTTGGCATCACCGGGATTGAAGCCATCCCTCCTAAACCCACTGATACCATAGACAACCCTCTAGAAGGGTATTTTGCATACACGGCCATCCACATATGGCATGGTTGCTTTCTTCTATTTCCTGAGTTCTTGCTCTCCTGCTTGTCTCACATTGGAGTTGCTCCAATACAACCATCTCCCAACATTTATACCCATCTTTTATCTCTTGAAATGATGGCGTTGGAATTCGGACTTCCTTTGCTCAATCCTGAAGTTTTAAACTCCTTGACCAAGCTAGCAAGGTTAAGCAAATTTAACAAGCAGATCTTTAGAGTTAATGTATATAAGAAGCTGATATTAGATGGAATCAATAAGTTTAAGGATTGGAAAAGCCAATTTTTCTTCGTCAAGTGCTTTGCGGATGTTCACGGGGCCTTGCCTCCCCCCGTAAGTCTATTTTAATATTGTCTCTCCTTTTGTCTATGTTTCCTGTTAACTAATCTCTGATCTATTCAGGTGAATCCCCCAAGACACTTAGTGATGCAGACCAAAAAACCATCGATTCTTTAACCGTAGCTCCAGAAAAACTTAGGAGCAGGTTTAGGCTCTTAACTCTTTCGAATCTAAGGAAACACTCTTTGTTGCCGCCTGGCCAAAGGATTTTAGGCACTCCACCCACCATTATGCACACCTCTCGTAGCAAGCGTTTCCTTTCCTTAGATGATGCTGAGAATTTTACTTCTATGTCCCCCATCTGTGCTGACACTTCAGGTATATTATTAGCTTCTTTGTATCTGGAACTCTCTGAATTACTTTTACCAATTTCATATTTGCTTGAATTTGTTTCAACTCCCTCAAAGGCCATTGTATCTTCAAGTGATGCTGCTCCTCCTCTACCCTCTTCAGATGTGACATTAGCCTTGGAGGCTTTTGCTAGATCCAAGAGATCTTCAAAAAAAACTAATAGTGCCTCCCGAAGACGCTCCTCCAGCTAAAGTAGCAAAAATCACTAATATGGAGGAGGAAGAAGAGCGTGCATCTCTAGAGAAAGCTTCAAAGAGCCCTACTATTGAAGCTCCAAAAGACAAAGTGGAGCCAACTCCACCTACACTTGCTCCCTTTCCACATATTACCATTTTAGACTCTCCAACTGCATTGACATAGATGCAACTTGCTTTTCTTGAGACTCCTTCTAAGTCGCAAGCTCTTTCGGAGTCGTCATCTTCCGTTCCTCCACCAACTAATTTTGACGAACTCGTGGAGCTCATCCTACATTTAGAATCTTTCACTTCTTCTTCTCTGCCATCATTTAGCTCGGACTTGGCCGAAAATCACTGCTCTCTCATGGAGCAACAACTCTTGGTAAGATTCTATCCAATTAACCCTTTTATATTTGGATCTTTCTAATCGCTAAATTGTGTTACACTTCTTCTTGTTGCGGATTTCCAGGAACTGGATTTCCTTAAATGAACATGTCTCCATGCTCTCATTTGGATCCTCCAGGCTACAGGAGGAAAATGTTAAATTGAAAAGTCAAATATCTTCACTAACCGCTGCTTAAAATGATTCCTCCTCTGAGTTGGGGCGAGTCAAGGATTCCCTCACTAGAGCTGAGGACGATCTAGAAGCACAGAGGCAAGCCCATCATCTTACCTCCGATGAAAAATTTGCAAGGGAGTTGGATTTGAAGGATTTGGCGGAGGAGAAAGCTCGTTTGGTTACTAAGAATACTCTACTGAAAGCCAAATTCAAGAGGACCAGAGCTTCACTTAAGCTAGCTGTTCGAATTCTCTCCGATTTCCAAAAGCATGTCACCGAGTTCACTGAATCCATCTTGGGGCCTATGATGCTGAATCATTATGAAGATGCCTTTATGCTCGCCTATGCCGACAATCGTGGAAAATGTCCTGACTTTGGCTTTCCTTCTCGTTACCCAGTTTTAGCCAAAAGATTCATGGACAAAATTGATCAAATTAGGCAGGGTACCGAGCCCGAAGGTGAGGAGGAGATTGTTAATGTAAAGAAAGCTCTCTCTTTTGATATCCCCTCCTTCGACATTGAATCCAACTCTGAAGAAGAGGATGATAAAGATAAATATCCGAAGGACATGGAAGATGATGATGATGAGATTAACTGGGATAGTGATGATGATGGTGATAATGATGATAACCCCTCTGGAGGTCAAGGCCTTGGTGGAGACGAAGGGGGTCCCTTCGGTGCCACAGAAAAAGATGGTGGTCAAACTAAACCTTCTAAAAAGGAGTCATCCCCTCGAAAAGATTTGCCTCCAACATCCCCTGGAACAACTGCCCCTCTAGAGGAGGAAACTTCTCCCACTCATCATGAGGATCCTCAAGAGAAAGGACAAGCTCCCCAGGCTTCCATTCCAGTTTCACAAGTATGGAATTCCCTGTTTAAATATCTTACACTTCGAAGATAGTAATTATTGATAAATCATTTGTCTTAGATAAAGAAGAAGTCAAACATTACCTATAGTACAAAACTTGAGAGCAAACAAGCGGAAATTAACAAGTTATATAGGGAGTTAGGCAAATTAATAAAGGAACACAATGCTTTATCTCAGAAATATCACAGTATTGATAGGAGTTCCTCCGCGCTAGCATCTTTAAAATATCAGAGGGATGCTCCTTTACTAAAGAAAGCGTGTCTCCGGTACAACGCTCTTTTGAAGGAAAATAGAGAATTAATAACTTTATTATGGATGATGATGGAAGAGAAAGAAATCTTAGTCAATTTTTTGTATAAAGCTTATTGTAGACACTCAATCATAAATTTTTCATATTTAGGTGAATTCGGTGGGGGTTTACTTAGACTTTTCCATAAAAGATACTTAGATGAATTCGGATCTGACCCGCATCCTGGAGCATGCTGGAATTTACCTCGGGTCAGATCGATTGCTCAAGATCTTCCCCCTAAAAAGCTTAATTATTATAAGAACAAATTCGTTTTTGATTTTTTCTCTAAGTCTATCTTGTATGAACCAGATGAGTAATTGTAAATATGTAACAAGTAATTGATTTATGAATACATGTTTTTGTTATGCTTAGCTTATTTTTACTATGCTATTTCAGAATACCAGTTCTTTAGGTCGTGTCGTCCCAAGAGACCACTTAAGTCAATATGTTAACTTGAGGAGATTTTACTCTAAAAATGCACCAATTTTAAAGACTTCGAAGTTAGCGAGATATTACTTTATTCAGGACTTACAAAAACTATACTTGGGATACCCTCGTCTCCGCTTTGACTTCCTTAGCGAAGAGAAGGAGACCTTCTTAAAAGAAATCAGAATATTTCACTCAAAGTTGATTTGTGGTCGTGATAGCCCACCGGCCGGGAAATGGGATTATAGTAAATGTCCACCGGTTATATCCCCTAAAGGAGTTACTATATCATTTGATTCCACAGTCATGTTTTCAGCTAACACCTTAGATAAAGTTAAGAATGTAGTCTCTCAACTTTAGATGTGATGAAAGTGTTTGTTATACCTTTTAACTTTGTAGTTATTTCAGTTGTAACCCATTACTGAAATAATAAAGATATCTTTTATTCTAATTTTGATTTTCTCTCATTTATTTTTATTTTAAATAGGAGCCACAGTCATCTATGATTCATCATTCTCAAAATTTACTTTCTCGCATCGATGCATCAGAGATAGATTATTAACTAGGAGTGGCGAGATCATGGTCCATGACGAAGTCCTTCTCGAGCGTTTTGGCGGCAACACCGAAGCCGTGAAGTGGCATAAAAGATATCTTGTAACGACCCGCCTTTTTGGACAGTTTAAACCGACGATCAAATACACATGCCGATTCCAAACCATTCAAAAGGGCAGATGGTTATTGGGGTAAATAAGAAAAGAAGAGAAAAGGAACAAGAAACAATCACAGAATCTCACAGCGGAAAGATAAAATATAATAATCAAATAAACAGTTCATGAAGCTGTTTAATATACTTTTGATTATCATTTATACATCATTTATCAGAGTTATACATATACAACAGAAAAAAAATAAGGCAACAGACAGCATGATGCAAGGATAATAATAGTAATAGTATACCAAATCTTCGTCTTCGTCCTCCAGAATAGATCTTCAATAAGCTGAAAAACTCAGGACTGACCCGAGCGTAATGAAAAGACAAAACACTCGAGTCAGGACTAAAATATCCTTATGAAAGTTAAATCAATCGTAAATAAATATGAATGCAACGACGTCAGAGATGTTTACGGGGTTTGACATCTTCTATCCAGTGTCAACGTGAGTGCAATAACCTAAGAGATGTTACGGGATTTTCCATCTCTCAAGGATTCGTTAAACTATCTACAATGTAGTACAATACGCTATTATAATATGTCTACATTAAAGTAAAAGTATTAAAGTAGCATTAAGGCGTTACCATAATCCCCCTTAACACATTTTTATCCCCAAGAGCATATACAAGACCGTAGTTTCCCCAAAACCGGAAGTCACCAGAGGGCAATCCATATACTAAAGGTACAAACCAAAACGTAGTGCTCGCGAATAGGATAATCAGTATGACAAGGTACATGAGGCGATACCAACTAGGATACTAGTAGTTGCGTGATCCGGACTGATGTTGAGCATAGCAGCTACTACCTCAACACCGCGAAACAACACTCCCAAATCAAGGGGTGCACCCAAATAGAATCACAAAGGTAATAGATATGGTATCCAAGAAGTGTGTCCGCTAGAGGTGGCGAACCTCAATGGCCCGGCGCGGCTCCTGTTTTAGTCATGTCAGGGGTCATCCAATATCGTTCTCTTTCTTCAGTCAACGCGTTCACCAAACCATCCACTTCATTCTGGATCAACACTCCGCGTATAATAGTTATTAAAGTGGTTTTCGGTATCGACAGAGAGTATGTCCATATCTGATCCCGGTCTCTTTAATAACTACGTATTATTACACCGATGGCTCTTTTAATTTCAAATTGATTCAAAATTGATATCAAAATATCATATTCGCTTCAAAATCAAATCCATTTCAAATATCATCATACCTATTCAAGATGTAAGATTCCGTTTCAAAAATCATTTTTCGCCTCAATATCTCATTTCGATTCCAAAATCATTTCGAATTTCAATTTAGGTTGCAACTTCATTTAACCCAATTCGTATTTAAATTCAAGATTTAAATATAAACATTTCACCTTATTGACCAGCTTGAAATTTTTAGAAAATAGTTTTAAGTAGTTTAAAAGTAGTTTAAATAATTAAAATAGTTAAAAATACTTAAAATCTTTAAATGGATTTCAAATAGATAAATTAGTTTAAAATAATTTAATTGGGTTAAGTAGATTTAAAATAGATTAAAATATTTTAAGTATTTAAAGATGGTTTATATAACAGAGAAATTTGGAAACAAAATGAAATAGCTTCAAAACCAAACCATTTCAATTATAACTTCCCAATTCAAATCAATTTCAATTTCCATTCTACCGATTCAATTTCGATTTCAATTCAAATCAATGTCAACTTTGACTTCAAATTAATTCAATTCTACATTCACCTTCAATTAATTTAATTTCAATTTATATCGATTTGGAGCTTGATTTTTCAAAATATCAATTTATAACTCTTAACAAAATTATTCTTCAATATTCAAATTTAAATCCAAATTTCAAATATGATTCAATTCCAAGCTCAATTTAAAAATATCATTTTATCACTTTTACTTAGTAATACTCAAATCTCGAGATAATGTTCAATCTTTAAAACAAATAAATTTCCGAAATTCAATCATATCCCAATTTTAAATTTCAAAGTCTCAACTTAAATTATTTAACAATTTCTTTTAACCCAAAATTTATTTCAACATTCCAAACTCAATTTGCGATAAATTCGATTTCTATAAATTGATTTTATTTATAACTTTTAAATCAAAACATTTAAATAAATTTCAAACCAACTATTTTAAAAATTATTAAATTAACCAATCCGGTGTCCGTATATAGTTTTCTATCCTATGGCCAAGTGATTAGTTATTTCAATTAAATGTCAGGGATGAATATATATCACTTAACCCAAATCACAGTGTCATATGTATGCATAACAGGATATATATAAGCAAATAAACATCCAAACATTTAAAAATCAACCAATAGCATCCATCGAAATACATCATCCAATAGACAATACAATTCACGGCAATTTCATAGTTATCAATATCATGTAATTTAATCGCAATTCAATTTTAATTTAAATTTAACTATCAATTTTAATTTTTAACGGTGAATTCGAGTGACAATCCATATGACAATTAAATTTTTATCAAACAACGACAAATAAATTCATATCACTTCATAATGTCAAATTTAACTACCATAAAGATATTTAGTACGTTGTGAGCGTTATAAAACACTCACCTTGATTTTCCGTTGTCGCCGAGGCATTCCGGTTTGGAACTAAACTGGACGGCTCCCGATTTTAGCCTAAATTTCAACTGTCTCCAAATTCGTCCAAACCAGTTTCATTTCGAAGCTCTCGTCATCGTGATCACAACGCAAAAAGTTTCATCCCATTCTGACATCGTATGAATGAGATATACAATATATAAGTTCGTTGATATTTAAATTAAATTTAAATCCTCATATTCAAATTAACCCCTTACCAAACCAAAGGCCCAAGGCCCACACAACATCATCTTCCCCAAATGCCTATATGCGAAACAAAGAAGAACCCAACAATGCATGCACGATTCCATAGTGACACGGAGCTACGCACGACGAAATCAAATTCCGCCTTCGTCATCGGCTTCCCCACAACGAACTCGACCTCTCCATACCAAAATCCTCAAGCTCGAACCCTTCAATCAAAATGCGTGCGAACCCCTCCTCATCGGCCAAGGCCAGGTCGCACGACCCAAAATACCACCGAGCTTCACCACAACGTGCGTCCAGATGCTATTCGACGAGGAGAATCCAAATACGAGCTTTATTTCTCGAATCGATGAATGAAAACGAAGTGAAGCTTAACCCTAGCTTCAAAACCTCTCACATCTTCACCGTCGCACTCCCAAACTCCAAGGCCGCACCTTACAAACTACCACCAGATCGAAGCAAACGATGAAATTTGATTTTTAAAATCGGTTTCGTGATTTTTAATCGAGTTTGGAAGAGAAAGAAATTTTTGAAGTTTTGATTTATTATTTTCCTACTGCCTAAAGCTTGCGTGCAAATTTAAAAGGGAGGAGACATGATTCTTGCATGTGGGAGGCTTACTACAGTGATTTGAAATGAAATAAAAGAAGCTGATGTGAAAAGTTGACTAGACAATATATTAATTTAAATTTCAAAATATCCCAATTTATGCAACTTAAAATCTTGAACCCTTATCGAGGCGTGCCGCTAGTCGTTCATAACGTTATACCCCTATTACGGACGCAATGGAAAAGGTTTCAAGCCCTAATTCGATCGTATGTGCGAGTTACAGAAATAAACTATCAATTTTAAATTAAATCGATTAAATTAGTTTCTAAGTGTTTTGAGCTGCCACGGTCAAACGACCACTCTGATTGCTATGGAAATTGAAACCCGATAATAATAAACTATTACGGATCTAATAGAACTAGTTTCGTCGAATTCCGAGACTGTGCCCCGGAAGGCTATTTTAACTCGTCGATTAAATCGACGACCTTTCAAAATTTACAGAATTGCTAAAAATTACAATTTTAAAATCTTATTAACTCTATTATAATCCAGATATAACTTACATTCACTTTGGAAACCAATTTGAATCATATCAAATCAAATTTCAGTTATTCACTCTATTTCCATATATTAAACTTCAATATCAAATTAATCATATCAAATTCGGAATTTAATTATTCAAACATTTGTAATATTAAATTTAAGCAAATTTGATTATTCTTAAATCACTGTCTTTTGAAATATTAAAAATGAACTTATAAAATTTAACCTTTAAAACAAATTCAAATTATAGAACAACCATTTCCATAAATCAGTTATTCAATAAATTTTAAATATTTAATTTAAACAATTTACCTGTTCAATATTCAATATTTGATTTTTTTTATATAGATTTTACTTATCAATCAATTTCTCTATTATACCCAATGAATTCAACATTTATTATCCTATCCAACTATTGATTGCAACGACATTCACTAAGTAGCAATTATTTTTCAATACTTATTACTATTCAAATCTTCGAAACCAATCTATTAACATTTGTATTTCTACCTAAATAATTCACAATTCTTATTCACTTATTTACATTTGTTTTTCCATATATTCCCTTATAACCAAGTTATAACATTTGAGTCAATAAATTAGATTGGAACTCCATTCAATCTATTAATAATTACTTAGATAATTATTGTTGCAATTCATTCCAGTTATTATTATTCCAAATGAATTACAAATTTTTATTTTTTTCTAACATTAAATCACGAAATCTTATTAAATTAGCTATTTTAATTATCAAAAATTTACAGGTCGTTACATATCTTATTCAAAAGACCATCGCCAGTGGCTACAAAGACCACATAGCCTATCTCGATGCTGATATCAAGAAAAAGGATGAGATGATCACTGCACTTAAGAGACAAGTGAAGACCAATCCAACGGCGGATTTTGACCAAAGAATGTCCGAACTTATTCAACAAATAAGTGATTTAGAGTTAAGGTTGAAAGATAGCCAGGCGCAGTGTGCCTCTCTAGAATTCATCTTGGGAGACAAGACTCCTAAGATTGAGTTTCCGGTCCTACAAGCAACTCCCCCGGGTGTTAAACTTACAAGGCCAAAACTTCACATGGCATAGAAATTTCCCACTATGCTCAACCCTCCCTTGGGCTTAAATGATAATGTAATGGGAAATTGGTGCCGGAGAGTAAAATTTGAAATAGTTAGATATTTTGATGAGCAGCAGAAACAAAGTACTCCCAAACCATCAATGATTACGCAGCTAGGAATCAAAAGCTTGGGCATGACAATTACTTGCTCGACACGTGTGCTACTGAGTTGGAAAGAGAAATTAAAACCCTTAGGGTTGCAAATAGGGCCTTTAATCGTGCCCTGAAAACTAACATCGAAGTGATCGATGATGTGAACAAAATTAAAAAAAGGAGAAGAAGCTTAAGGAAGTTCTCCGCACAGCAATCAATCGCGTCGTGAATCCTTCAGCGGTGGAGACTCTTAATAAAGCAGCTCAAGTTTTGTAATTCACTTATGTATTTAAGCCATGTAACTCTATCTTGTACGTAATTTTGTTGTTTGTAAATGACTTCATAACTTATGTAAATTATAGAAATTTTGTAAATAACACCTGATTTGTGATCCTTTTTGCAGTATAACTTTTTGATATGCCTTTGAATTGCTCTTTCGGTGACTTTTGTATTTGCTAAATATTTTGTTATTTCTTGCCATTCTGACTTCATTGTGGAACATGCAGCAAAAAATATTTTTAATCGTTGGCATGAAATTGACATGTTTGTCTTTGTATATCACTTGCCTAGATCAGCAAATCATCTTGCCAATTGTATGAAAAGTAATTTATTCAAAATGTTAAGGTCTCATCATTAACCATGATGAGAAATGATCAAGGATTTAACCCCTCCCACTTGTTTGGAATGCATAAAACTTGTTAGTAGTAAATTTTGCCTTACCATAAGGCCATGAATGTTAGAATATAACTTTTATTAAATAAAGAACCTGATTCAGAAGCCTATGTCTGAAATTTTGAAGTAGTAATTCTCTCACCCATTCCTTAAAATTAATGGGATTTAAAAAGTTAGAAGCTCGAAGTTCCCATTCAGAAGCTCTTAATAGTAATTTCTTTGACAATATTTATCGGTCTAGATTCAGGCATTTGATATGAATAGAAAGCCGAAGATCTTGTACCCAGATTAGGGTTTTAAATAAACAACAGTCTTAATACCCAGATTCAGGCATAATAAGTTAATGATTGATAATGACCCGAAACCCAAATTCGGGTATTTGACGATGAAGTTTTTATATGAAAGACCTGAAACCCAGATTCGGATTTTAATAGCTGACATTTAGAAATGAGAATCTTAAAACCCAAGTTTGAGTATCATGAATTGTAGTGATCGATAATGTTCTCATGCCTTGATTTGGGCTTAGTAAAGACGGCGATTGAGAGAATCCCGAAACCCAGATTCGGATATTAGTTAATGAGATTTAAATATGAGAATTCCGAAGCTCGAATTCGAGCATTAGTAGATGATGTTAAAGAAGTTCTGAAACCCAGATTCGGGTAATAGAAAGTGGAGTTCCATTCTACTCCTTTGTTTTCATCTTCTTTGACGTTCATGAACCCTCCAGGTTTTGAATATATATAGAAATAATTTGATTGGCAGCCTCTTGAGCTAGGACGTCTTAGTTCATGATTGAATATGCTTCTTCTCGAGCTTGAACATCTTAGTTCAATATGGATCGAGCCTCATTTGGGCTATGACATCTTAGTCCTTTTTTTATTGGGCCTCTTCTTGGGCCTGGACATCTTAGTCCATTATCCGATGCTCTTGGTTAGCTCATCTTAGAGGATGGAACCAAGGACTTACCCGACCTCCCTCTAGGAGGTGCCCTACCCTGGCCCTTTTGCAGCGCGGATAGGGGCTTTCGGTGCTCTACGCTGGCCATCTTAAACGCGGATAGAGGCTTATTCTGTCCTCCCTTCAGGAGGTACCTTAACCTGGCCATAGCATGGCATGGATAAGGGCTTGTTCGGTGCTCTACCCTGACCATCTTAGGTGCGGATAGAGGCTTACTCCATCCTTCCTCCAGGAGGCATTCTGCCCTGACCATCTCGGCGCGGACAATGGATTTTCTATCATCTTAGGTAGACTACCATCTTAGGCAGTATCCAAATTTGAGGAGCATTTACTCCCAACCATGTAGACTTTCTCTTTATTGAAAGTTGATCTTTATTAATCTTTTCTCAAGTTCTCTTTACAAATTCAGTGATCTTTCCTTGTCTAAAGAAATTGATGATCATCCCCTCCAGGGCTTTACATTGGTTAGTTTCATGACCATTTATCATATGATAGTGATAGAAGGATCCTTCCAAGTTCCTTTCATGTTTTGGCTTTTTCATTTGTGATGGCCAATAGTTAAGTTCATCCTTTGTAAGCAAGTAGATGTTTTCCATTGATGTGGTTAAGTTTCATTCTTTTGGAAGTCTGGACTTGAAACTTGACTCTTGAGGATGATTCTTTAGCTTTTTACTTTTCGGCCTTATCATTTCATGCTCTTCAATTGTCTTTCTTTTTGCTACCCTTTGAATCTCTTGGATTGGAAGTGCTCTTGTTGTAGTTGGTTGCCACTTGTGTGCAAAGGCGTTGTAATCATTCATTATCTCTTTCTCAAAGGTTGTGCCTTTGGAATAATGTTGGATTGTTCTTCTCATTTGATTAAAGATATTATCACTTCCACTTGTTCTTTTTCCAAGTGTAAAGAGCGGGGTAGGTCCTACATGAAAAGGATTTAGACTCCATTTCTTAGGGTCATAAGATTCTGCTTTCTTTTTGTTTATAATCCTTAAGGCTTCGAACCTTAGTCTTTGTTCTTCATATTGATTGGAGCTTTTGATGTCTATATGGGAGAATCTTGTCAAGTGTGGTTCAGAAGTCCCCTTGTTCAGATCTTTTAAATCTTCTATCCATGATCAAGCCAAAGTGAATAAACTTGGAGTAGGATTAATCCAAGGGGGTTAGAGAATAGCAGTGTTAGGGGGTTAACCAAGTCGGAGGATCGAGCTCTTCTTCTAGCGCCAAAAATGTTAACTAGATTTCTTATCAACACCCAAAAATAGTGCTTAGGAAGATGAAAGTCCTTTCTATGAATAGTGGATGTGAATCCCTACGGAATTGCCTTCAAACTTAGCCTTACTGTTATCGAATCAGACCTTTCGACGTCGTCGAAAGGTTTAGGTGCTGGGTTATGAAACCTTCCGATATTATTGAGTTAGTATGAGATCCTCTTTAAGAGTTTCCTTCATTGTTTAGATTGGATTTCCTTGAATTTATCCTTAAAAGGTTAGATTTTATCTTGTTGAAAGGTCAGTAGGATAGCCCTCTTTGGGTCTTGGTTGGATATCAAACTTCTCAGTGGATATGTAGAAGCTTTCGACCTTGTCGAAAGGTTAGTCACTTATATAATGTATCTTTGATCCTTGTAAAAAGCTTTAGGAACAGTCTCTTTTGGATTAATCTTTGTAAGTCCAGGTATCTATACTTAAAGATTTCTCTTTGTCCTAGTCGAAAGGTTTGACCACTTGAATTATAACTTCGAAAGGTTATTGATACTGTTATAGCATAGCACTTTTGACCTAGTCGAAAGGTTTGAGCCGTAAAGTTAACCACTTCGGAAGGTTACCAATGATGTTTTGACTTAATGTATTATCAACCTTATCGAATGGTTTAAACTACAGTGCTAAGGGCTTCGAAAGGTGGCAGTATTTACTTGTAGCAGAAGTGTTGTCCACCTTGTTGACAAGAACCTTTTGGTGATATTGAACCTGAAATTAGGAGTTAATCCAACAAAAGTATAAGCAAGCGGTAAAGTAATTAATAGAGCATAAGACTTTCCTCTTTTTCCATGAAAATCTCTATTTTATTAAATCCCCAAATCAACACCCAATTAGGGTTACAATGTATTGGTTAAGAAAATACAAGATTAGAATGAGAGAATTCGGATCCCCAAAACAAGACCCCTTGGGTCTTATTTATAGATGCAGGCGGCCCTTCTTTCGACTCCATGCTCTCGACTGGGTCGGAAGGTCTCCCTTTTATATGCAGCTTTGAACCTTTCGACTTTTTCGAAAGGTTTTCCTTTCATCTACTATTCTGGACCTTTCGACTTAATCGAAAGTTTTGCCTCTCTTTATGCCTTCATAAACCTTTCGACGTTGTCGAAGGGTTTGCCTTCTTTATACTACTGTGAACCTTTCGACCTTGTCGGAAGGTTGTTGTTCTCTTGGTTGTTGTGAACCCTTCGACCTTGTCGGAAGGTTGCTCTTCGAGAGCTGTGCTTTCCTTCAACGTTGTTGAAAGGTTTTCTTTCACTCTTTGTTGACTTGTGAGTGCTGCTTTCTTCATAAACCTTTCGTCATTGTTGAAAGGTAACATGGATTGTTTTCTGTCCAACCACTTCATATTTACATTACTACATTTTTTTATTTCTATCACCTATATACTTTCCCGCATTTATAATATAATTATCTGTAATTCAATCACTTATATATGTTATTTATGCCTGTGTCTGTGATCTATGCAATGCCATTATTACCGTAACTCTGCACACATAAATTTCTGCAATTGCTCAATATCATTTTATTACTTAGTTTTTTATCGTCACTAATATGTTTCTGATTTAACTAAACAAAACAAGATTTCATTGGTCAAGCCTATTTATCTACGAATAAATGTATCTCGCATGACTATAAACAGAGCTATACTTGCAAAATACTCAACTCTACATCGACTCCTGTCTTCAGGAATCAACGTCTCGAATGCCTATTTATGGGCATCCATCCTTGATTTTGCTTATCTTTGGGCGATGATCAATAATATTTTGTCATCCAACATTGTTTATCATTGGTCGAACTAATTGCTTTTAGCCATAAATAAGGTTATACCAGTAAACAGATTCAGTTCTATATCGATTCCTATTTCTAAGATCCGGTGCCTTAAATGCCTATCTTCGAGCATTATTCGTTGACTTTGCCTATCTTTGGGCATGGTTCAAAGATCAGATGTGCAACAACACACATCTGATTAACCCCAGTTTGATTATACTCCAGCAACCCAATCATAGATCAAAGAAGTTCATTGGTACCTATCGTTGGGGTACCTAAACTTCTGATTTTTCAAAACACAGAATGTTTGATTATTTCGCTGATCACGTAGCACAAAGTCAGACATTTGAGAATACGTTTCCACTAACTCTAACAACCAAATTTATATAGAAACGATAGAATGGAAGACTCTTCCTAATTACATCTCATCCCATCAATCATGACGCCTTATTTGTAAAAAGTAAATCTAAGTGAAACAGCGTCGTAAGTGTTCGTTATTCCATGCCCGTAGAATTAGGGTCTCATCAATAGTCGATAGCTTAAAAGTTCCATTTCCAAGATTTGTTCAATCATAGGGACCTCCCTAATTCAAGTCAAGTGCCCCCATACCAGGAAAGACCCATTTCAAAACAAAGTCGCGTATCTCAAAGGTACAGTTCCTAACCTTGGTGTTGAACTGCTTGCTTCTCTTATCTAGTGAGCGGCTACCCTTAGATCAGCCTCTTCTCATTTGCCTTTGACCATGTTGAGGGACTCAAGTAAGAGTTCCTCATTCATCTTAGAATCATAGTTCAGTCTTTGGTGAGAACGGACCCGTTCCAGCTTTTCTCTGTAGAATAAGGCCCTTCGGAGATGGTATTAATCATCGTTTCTTTGGTCGGCTGTCTTAGTCCTTCTCCACTGGACCCACCTTGATTCCCTTGGGTAGGCTTCCCTTAGGGTCTATTATTCATCTGCCCATCAGCTTATGGGTTCCTCATGTACTGCTGTAGTTACTTATTTTTTATCAGATCCTTGATCACATCTCTCAAATGTTGGCATTCATTGGTATTATGCCTATGTGTTTCATGAAAATGACAATACTTCCTCAAGTGGCTTTCTTCCTCGGTCACCTCCCTCGAGGCATTTCATATAGTTTTTAGTACATTATGTGGCAAGGTAAACATTTTCAATAGAATCATTCAACGGAGCGTAATCTCCTAATATAGTATACCTTATGCACTTATTGGTGCTTGCTTCTTCCCACCAGCTCCTTGGTTCTTTCTTATAGTATTATTATTGTTTCCAATGTTCATGACAATACTTCCAGCACTATCGCCACTCTATTTGATAGCAACAATGCTTTATATTGCAGTACTCAGCCCCACTTGAGCGTTAGTAGCCAAATCTGCCTCTTCCAAGCATAGAAATTGGGATTCCTTTCAATAAAAATCCTCGATGGTGGATGGTTTCTTTCTTTTCAACTATCTACCGAAATAATTCCTTAGGTTAACCTCATTAATCAACACCATAAAAATAATATATTCTTTGGGATTGCTCACTTCTGTAACCACAAAATTGAATCTCTTTAGAAAAAATTTCAAAGTCTCTCTGAAACTCCGATGAACATTCGATAAAGACATCATGTCCTTTAATGGTCTAACAATATAGAGCCATAATTACTTTGTAAACTTCTTTGCTAATTGATTGAAAGATGATATGGACCTCGGCACGTGCAGAGTAAACCACATCATAGCAACTCCGTCCAAAAATATGGGACAACACCTACACCTTACACCGTCTATAGCACGAGCAGTATCCAAATGCCATCTGGACTACTAAAGATGCTACCTTAGATTAGTAGTTCCATCATAAGACAACATAGTCGACATTATGAACTTCTTTAGATACCTCTCTGCCAGAATGTTTTCAATGAATAGGGTTTGGCTTGCCAATGAATCCCACTCATCGTTGTTTTTATTCTGAATTTTGTTTAACAACCTTTTTACCATATCAACTATGTACTCCTCACTGCTTTGGGCGGCTAGATGGAAATTATCAGGAACAGCCTCGAGTGTTGACTCTGCAAACGTTCTCGGTTACTCGCTTGATATCTAGGCCCACTTGACCCTGGGGAATCCATTCGTCCAAACCCTCTCTATCAACGTCTTACATGTTCTGGAGCATTCGTCTAAACACCATCAGTCTGAGTACTAGTACCTTGTGCATTACCAATGTCTAGCATCTTGTAACTCCTCACTATTAGATAAATTCAGTGCCTCCATCGACCTTTCGACATCGACACTACCAATTAAATCAGGACTAACTTAATTCATGTCGGACCAACGTGATGGGCATTTGCCTGATTAACTCCATCTCTTGTAGTCTGCTTCCTTGATATTCCAGCACCCTTCCTCTTCAATTTTTGCTTGTCATATCTTCGATTCTGATCCAATGAAGATGAACTTTCTTCCTTGAAATCTAAAGATGATGAATCATTATGGCTTCTACTATGTCTATGAGGTAGCTAGGATATCATAGCGAAGTTTTCTGCATTTTTTCCATGATGGCGTTCTAGCTCTCACCATCTTCTTATTCATCTCAACCATCATTCGATCCAGCTTAGCCTTTGTCGCTATCCCCTATTGAGATGAAGGTTTTGATAAAGCATTAAAGGGTTGATTATTTTCTTCATTATGTAGAGAGCCTTCTTCAGCACCTCCAGCATCAACTCTAGATTTAGAAGCAGCTTTCCTTGTGGCTATTTCTTATTAGACCTATAGTAGATTCCTCTTCAAAATCAAAATAACTTCGGATCCCAAACAAACAATCCTTAGATCTACCATTTAGATTCTTATTGAAGTTAGATCTGGGCCTGAGAGTCTTCTCTCTTAGTGAAAGCATCAGAATTGTTGGGTCAAAAATTGACTCAACACCTCGGGTCAATCAAAAATGAGAATAATATATATCTAAATAAAAAATACATGCTTGAACATATGGGATTTTATAGTGGTTCGGCCTCAAACCAATTGCCTACGTCCACTTTAGTTTCATTTCAGATGATTTTGTATGAGTTGAATGAATTAAAAGTTCAAGATCTAGAAAACTATGTAAACTCAATTTAGCAACATTTAGCAGGAAAATGAGTTAGAGGAGAAAAGGATCTAATATTAGACAAAAAAGAGCCATTTTTTATTGTCAAAGGGTGAATGTAAATTGTAACGACCCACCTTTTTGGACGGTTTAAATCGACAATAAACCACACATGTCAGACTCAAACCATTCAAAAGGGAGGATTGTTATGGGGAAAATAAAAATGAAAAGAAAAGAAAGAAAAGAAAACACAGAATTTCACAGCGGAATGACAAAATATAATAATCAAATAAACAGTTCATGAAGCTGTTTTACAAATAACATTTGATTACACTTTTACAATCCAGATCAAAGTTACATACAACAGGAATAAATAAATAATGCAGCGGAACAACATGATGCTGTGAGATAAATATAATAAATAATAATAGTACTAAATCTTCGTCTTCGTCCTCCAGAAATAAGGTCTTCAATACACTGAAAAGCTCAGACTGACCCGAGCGTAATGAAAAGACAAAACACTCGAGTCAAAACTAAAAGATCTTATGTAAGTTAAATCAACAGTAAATAAATATGAAAGTGACGGCTTCAGAGATGTTTACGGGGTTTGACATCTCTTATCCAGTGCCTAACGTGCGTGCAATAACTTAAGAGATGTTCGGGATTACCATCTCCTAAGGATCCGTTAAACTATTTGCTATGTAGTAATATATGCTATTATAATATATGTCTATCAGTAAAGTATTAAAATAGCGTTAAGATGTTACCCATATCCCCCTTAACACATTTTTATATATTCCCGTAGTCTATAAAGATACTGTAAGCCCCATCAAACTGATGGGATACTCAGGGAGCACTCCATAGGTACGGAACAAACCAAACTCATAATGGGCGCGATATGGCATGTGACAAGGCACGCGAGGCAATGCCCAAGGTAGGATACTATCGTTTTGCGAATCCAGACTGGTGGTAACGCATAGCAACTACTACCTCCCACCTCGAAACACACTCCCATAATAAAAATCAAGGGGTGGCCACCAAATCAATCAAAAAGTCATAATATGGTATCGAAGAAGCATGTCCGATCGGAGGTGCGACCTCACTTGGCCCGGCGTGGCTCCAGTTTTAGTCACATCAAGCTGACTTGCGGTAGTCGGGGCTACGATAATACCTCATACAGAATTATTCGCCAAACCATCCTACTTCATTCTGGAAACTCCACCACGTGCACAGTTTTTAAAGTGGTTTTCGGTATTGGCAGAGAGTATGACAATATCTGATCCCGGTCTCTTTAACAACCAAACGCTTATTTCACACCAGATGGTTCTTTTACATTTCCAAAACCAATTCATAATTGATATCAAAATATCATATTCTCAAAACCATATCACTTTCGAAATCATATTCCCTTTTGAAATCATATTCAGTTTCGGAATCATATTCACAAATGGGTTAAGCTCTCATTTCAAATCATCATATTTTCTCAAAATATGTCATTTCACTAGAAAATATCATTTCACATTCCAACGTATGTTATAACATCCATTTAACCATTTCGCTTTCAAATTAAGGAGTTAAATAAACAAGTCCAACCTTGCACCGTTTTATTTTTTTAGAAAATAGTTTAGATAGTTTTAAAAATAGTTTAAAATTATTTTAAATAGTTTAAAATACTTTAAAATAGTTTAAATGGTTTAAATAGTTTAAAATAGATTAAAATAGTTTAAAATAGATTAGAATAGTTTAGATAGATTAAAATAGTTTAAAATAGATTAAATAGTTTAAAATAAATTAAATTAGATTAAAATAGTTTAAAATTTGTTAAATAGTTTAAAATATTTTAAAATTAGATTAAATATAGTTTTAATAGTTTAATATAAAGTGGTTTGATTATTGAAATGGTTTATATAGTGAATATTTTGAAAAATCTAAATAAATCAAATTTTAAAATAATATATCTTTAAACAGTTTACATTAAAATAATCAATTTAGAAATAATTATTAAATTAAACTATTTCCTCCTTTCAACACATCTGGACCATATTCAGCTTTCAAATCAACAAACTCAATCTTTGTCTTTCAATTCAGATTCTCATTTAAAACCAATTAAATCTATATCGATTTCAAATCCATGTTTGAACTATAAATTAAACCACTTCAAATTCAATAGATTTTAAAGCTTAAATATCCAAACATTTTCAATAACTCAATTTTGATAAATTTTATTTATATTTCAAAATTCGACTTTGAAATTTAAATTTAAATTCCTTTAAACAATTCATTTGGACCAGTTTCAATTTCAACATTTAAAGCTTGGATTTTTGAAAATAATTCAGTTTATATAAATCAAATTCTATTTCAAAATATCATTTAACTAAATTCAAAATTTAAGGATTTAAAAAATCATTTAATTTAACCAACTCGGTGTCCGTATACAATTTTCTACCCTATGGTCAAGTGATACGAATATATATCATTTCAACCCACAATAATTTTAAATTTTACGGGTATATATCATTTCAACCCGCAATCCCAAAATAAATTCAAAATCCATAAAATCGCTTGGGTTTATCATTTCAACCCATAACGGTTTTTCCCTAATCTATCGATCGTTCAGGTAAGTATCATTTCAACCCATAGTTATTTACTAACAATAAACTAAGGGAAGTTGTAGTGTGATAACAACATATAATTTAAACATACATCCAATCATACAAAATATCAACAATTAAACATCCATCATAATCATCATTCAAATCAACCAAATAGATAACATCAATTA
The DNA here is from genome assembly GCA_030737815.1 of Allium fistulosum. Taxonomy (NCBI): domain Eukaryota; kingdom Viridiplantae; phylum Streptophyta; class Magnoliopsida; order Asparagales; family Amaryllidaceae; genus Allium; species Allium fistulosum. The sequence continues at coordinate 1,031,145,653 of CM060905.1, forward strand.
ATCGATTATCATCAACGGGTATTTAATTGACAATCAAAATTCAATATCAAATTAAATGGCAATTAAATTCAATTAAAGTCGGATTTAACTGGGCTGACAATTTAAATATACCAAACATCAACCAATCAATTTCTAATCACATCATAAATTTAATTTAACTAATATAAAATAATTTAGTAGTTGTGAGTGGGTTAAAACATTCACCTTTGATTTCAAATCGATTTAAAATCCAAACGAAGGCCCAAATTTGAACAGTCTCGGAATTTGTCCAAACCAGTACCATGTCGTCCAGAATTTCGATACGATCGCAGCAGAGAATACCGCGCATGAATCCGAACTCATATGCAAAAGTTATTAACGTTAGAAGATTGGAAAATTTAGGCCCTGAGTCGACTACGAGTCCTACTTAGGTCTGCCGCCCCAAATCCCCGGTGCTTGCTTTGAGTTTTTGCCAAAACGACCCGAGATCCGAGTCATTTGGTTCCTAACCCAAAGTCAGTGCAGGGTTTTCGCCTCTGGAACCCGAAGCGCGACCCAAAGTCGCCCTAGATTCGCATTTTTTTTGAAATTGAAATTAGGTTTTGGAATTTGGGAATTAGGTTTGATGTTATGTCGTTTGAGAAGGAGGAAGAAGATGTACGTACAGAAATAATGAAATGAGAAACATCTAGGGTTTATAACAGCCGATATATAGGCAGGGTTTGATCGAACAATAACAACGATCCGAAAAGCCCGTTTCGTTCCCGAAACGAAAATGAGTCATCCAATATATCGAAATATATGTTTTCGATATTTTTAAACTCAATGGAACTAGTTCCAAACCCTAATTCCATTGTATATAGAAGTTGGCTTTTAAAATCGAATTATATTCATTTAATTTTGATTAATCGATTTTTACGCGTTTTGAGCTTGCACAATCAAACGACAAGTCTGATCGCTACGAAACTTGAAATCGTACAATAATTCACTGTTATGGATCCAATGAAACTGGTTTCGTTGAAATCCGAGATAGTGGCCAAAATGGCTATTTTCATGTTAGTTAAATAAATTATTATTAAATTAATTTAATCAACTTTTAATTTCAAATTTAATGGTTAACCATTTTTCATCATTTTTGATTACCTAGGAATTTATGATCTTTTCAAACAAATTTCCATGTCAATTCCAATGTTAAATATTGCACAAATTACAGTGTTCAACTTCAATTGCAGTAAATTCATTAATTAAAATTTATATTCCAATAAATTCTTTCATTTCGATTTACATCTTTTTATTCCATCAATCATTACTTTATGGATATAATTAACATTTGTTTATGTTTTATTACATCAATATTCTACAGTTATCATCTTAATTCATATTAACTGCCATATTCAATTAGATTTATTGCAATTGATTTCCAGTTTAATTTCAACGGATTAAATAATAAAGTAGTAATTAAAACAATTGTCACTTTTAAGTAATTAAATCACATTTACAAGTTTATTGTTTACAGCAAGATTATAAATTTACATACAAATGATCGATTTCACATTATATACTAAAACCCATTACATATAAAATAACATACAACTTCATTATTAATAAAATATTGAATTTATTTACAAATTTCTAACCTAAATTAACTTTTACATTGTTCAATTGGTTTAAATTACATTAAATGGTTGTCAATAATAACCAAACAACTGTATTGGATCATATTCAAGTAATTTTATTATTAATAAATCGTAAATTTTAATTTCTCTCAACATTAAATTCCAAAATCTTATTAATTAATAAATTTAATTATCGAAAATTATGGGTCGTTACACTCTCACGCACTCAAAACTTTTCGTCCTCAAATGGGAAAAGAAGGAATCAAGGAACTAATATATTTTATTCAAAGTATTCAATCTATAAACAATTAATTTACATAATTAAGTATTTAAATAAAATATATCAATTTATAAACAATTAAATCTTCATATGCAAGTTAATAAAAGTTTGAAACTATCTTTACTTTCACAAAATTTTCTAAGTCTAAAATTCACGGAAAATATCGACAGAGTCTCCTTTATACAGAGAGGTCCGGAAGAAATAATAATATCAATAATAACCATATATATATCATATTTCAAAATAAAATATCCCAAACCACGTTAGAATGATATAATATCACTATTAAACAGTAATCCGAAAACGTACCTATTTTTCGGGCAAACAACGCTTATTTATGAAACCAAAAGCATTAGCTATTGCTTCCATAAACCTGTATTTCACTTATAAAATCCAAATAGTGAGAATTATGTAAAAGGAGAAATATTTAAGTTGTTTCAATTAATAACAAACAAATCAACACAACATAACAATAGTCACTTGCAAACAAAACCATACAATCATCACATGCAATCAAAGTAATCAACTATCCATCCATAACAACCAAACAAATGGTTTGTTCGGGTTCAAAAACTTTTAATCGTATAAAATGATAAATAAACTACTAAGTATACCATACACTCAACAGTCTTAGATAAAATTTAATAGATTATTTATACATCTTTATACAGTTAGAAGTATCATTTCCCAATCATCCCACAAGCCAAAACAACCAATAGTTTCCAATATCGTTTAAGTTTATTCCTATTAATTTCCTTTCACATTATTTACCGTTCTTCAGTTTCATTCATTCATACAATGCTTACTTTCATTAATTTACATTCATTACTTACAAAAATTAATTTCCCATTTACACATACAATGCCGTTTTCATTACCTTACATCCAATTACTTACATAAGTTATTTCCATTCAATTATTTAGATCATCCATAATCAGTTCTTAAAGTATTATGTAAGCCTCTTTACAAATTTAATTCACCATTATTATTTATTTCCTTTTCACATTTTTTCTTTCATATATAATATTATTGGAAATTTAATATATTTCTTAATCATTGTTTACTTTTTATTTATTTTCATTCATTCATATAATATTATCTTTTCCCATTCATTTATTCGCATTTATTATTCAATGATATACTTGATTTCCAATAAATAGAACATTTCATACTTAAGTATTTCTACCTTTAATTTACATTTACTCTTTCCTTTTTATAATGTCAATTGAATATTAAGTCTATTTCTGAATCATTTCAACATTTCCAGAAGTTATAATCATTTACTTAACATAGGATTCACCTTTAATATTCAATCTGATTATAAATAGCTTAAAATGTTAACTTAAGTTTATAATCATTTACTTACAATATTCCTGCTAAATTCAGTTACTAGCATTTCAAATTATTAACTTAAGTTCATAACATTTTTGTAACATCAAAGTTCTTATTTATAGAAATAATTCCATTTGAACACTTTCATTACTTAAGTTTTACTTGTATGATATTCTATTACATATTCCTACTTAACATTACAACTTTTTAAACATTTCTGGTAAGTTATATATATGTCTTAAGAATGTAATTGAATGTTACACAAGTTTATGTTATTCATTTTAGTTAACAAAAATGTTCAATAATTATATCTTCTAAATTTTTCATATTTACAAGTTACGAATTTTCAAATTTTATATTTTCATTAACCACTTAGCATCTATTTTCTTATTTTTCATTTTAGAAGTTTCCAATTATTAATATAGTCGAGATTTCATTCATTATAATAATTAAAATTTCTAATTTACAGAAACTTAAGAACTAAATACCGGGTTTCCTTTCAAATCATTTAAAATAATATATAAAATATATATTCATAACTTATATATATCCAATCATATTTAGAAATTTAAAATCAAGATTTGTTTGTCAAAACAAATGTCCATTAAAACTAATACAGCGGTCTTCCCACTTTGAAACTCGAAAATGAACGTCGATGATGTGTGTACTCATCACCGAAATTATTTTCCAGTGACAAGAGAGGGGAGTAAAGAACTTATTTCCTTTAAAAATTCTTTTAAAACATTTCTTTTAAATCATATTGAAATATTTATATCTAAAAAAAATACTTCCAAATAATACTAATATCAAATTCCAAAATCTTTTGAAAACCAATCTCAAAACCCTGGAAATTAAGTTCTCAAATTCCAATTTATATTTACTTTACTTGTAAATCCTATTTTACAATCCAATATTTATAAAACTTCTCTACCTAACAAACAACATATCACATCCAACTATATCATTTATAAAATTTATTCTTTTATATACAAAATATAATACTAGGTAAAATTATTTCATTTACCCATATTTCAAAAACAATATTGTGTTGGTCTGCCCTATTAAGTGTTTAGAAATCCCAATCGATGCCATAGTGTCCTATGTACCGACCAGAATTTATAAATACTAAACAGAACAAATTAACACAATATAAAATATATTCTTATAACACTAACAAATACGCTCTCTCATATACACACACACACACACACACTTAATGACTCATTCTAGGGTATTACTAACCTATCTCCAATGAGTCAGACCCCACAAAGCTAAGGTTATCGCTAAACCAAAGCTCTGATACCAAATGTAACGACCCACCTTTTTGGACGGTTTAAATCGACAATAAACCACACATGTCAGACTCAAACCATTCAAAATGGAGGATTGTTATGGGGTAAATAAAAATGAAAATAAAAGAAAGAAAACAAAACATAGAATCTCACAGCAGAATGACAAAATATAATAATCAAATAAATAGTTCATGAAGCTGTTTTACAAATAACATTAGATTACACTTTTACAATACAGATCAGAGTTACATACAACAGGAATAAATAAATAATGCAGCGGAACAACATGATGCAGTGGGATAAATATAATAAATAATAATAGTACTAAATCTTCGTCTTCGTCCTCCAGAAATAAGGTCTTCAATACACTGAAAAGCTCAGACTGACCCGAGCATAATGAAAAGACAAAACACTCGAGTCGGAACTAAAAGATCTTATGTAAGTTAAATCAACAGTAAATAAATATGAGTGTGACGTTTTCAGAGATGTTTACGGGGTTTGACATCTCTTATCCAGTGTCTAACGTGCGTGCAATAACTTAAGAGATGTTCGGGATTACCATCTCCTAAGAATCCATTAAACTATTTAATATGTGGTAATATACGCTATTATAATATATCTATCAGTAAACTATTAAAATAGCGTTAAGGCGTTACCCATATCCTCCTTAACACATTTGTATATATTCCCGTAGTCTATACAGATACTGTAAGCCCCATCAAACTGATGGGATACTCAAGGAGCACTCCATAGGTGTGATACAAACCAAACTCGTAATGGGCGCGATAAGGCATGTGACAAGGCACGCGAGGCAATGCCCAGGGTAAGATACTACCGTTTTGCGAATCCGGACTGGTGGTAATGCATAGCAACTACTACCGCCCACCTCGGAACACACTCCCATAATAAAAATCAAGAGGTGGCCACCAAATCAATCAAAAAGTCATAATATGGTATCGAAGAAGCATGTCCGATCGGAGGTGCGACCTCACTTGGCCCGGCGTGGCTCCTGTTTTAGTCACATCAAGCTGACTCGCGGGAGTCAGGGCTACGACAATACCTCATACAGAATTGTTCGCCATACCATCCTACTTCATTCTGGAATCTCCACCACGTGCACAGTTGTTAAAGTGGTTTTCGGTATTGGCAGAGAATATGACAATATCTGATCTCGGTCTCTTTAACAACCAAACGCTTATTTCACACCGGATGGTTCTTTTACATTTCCAAAACCAATTCATAATTGATATCAAAATATCATATTCTCAAAACCATCACTTTCGAAATCATATTCCCTTTCGAAATCATATTCACTTTCGAAATCATATTCACAAATGGGTTAATCTCTCATTTCAAATCATCATATTTTCTCAAAATATGTCATTTCACTAGAAAATATCATTTCACATTCCAACGTAAGTTATAACATCCATTTAACCATTTTTCTTTCAAATCAAGGATTTAAATACAACAATCCAACCTTGCACCGTTTTATTTTTTTAGAAAATAGTTTTTTAAAAATAGTTTAAAATAATTTTAAATAGTTTAAAATACTTTAAAATAGTTTAAATGGTTTAAATAGTTTAAAATAGATTAAAATAGTTTAAAATAGATTAGAATAGTTTAGATAGATTAAGGGTTTCATTGAGTCCTAGGGTTTCATTGAGTCCTTCTTTAATGGGGACCATTCCCCTTTCAAGTTTTCCTCCCGCCGATCCATCTCATCCATCCACTTCTTATCAGTCCCGTCCTTCTTCCCATATTATTGTACCTTCTCCTGCCGTTCCTACATCGTCAACCTTACTTCCATCTGACCCATCGTCCTTACATTCAACTTCCACACGCTATTCACCAACTATTCTTGTACCATCTTCTTCTGTAACAGCCTTGTCCTCTGTTCTAACCCATGTCCTATCAACCCCTGTACAACCTTTAGTAGCATCATCTCCTCTCTTGTCTCACATCCTACCGCCACCACCTTCCCCTCCTGTTGCCTGGTCCTCCTTGTTTAAATCCAGACCTAACAACGCTGGTAAGTATGTACCACGTACTATCAAGTTAGTGTATGATGGTGATGCTATTGTTCCCCCATCTGAAGTTATACAGGCTGGCAATTTGAAGTGGAAAGAATATCTAGTTGGGTTCTTTCTTGATAATCCTCTACCATACACTACTGTCCTTTATCATCTTAAGAGAGCATGGAAATTGCAGGGAACAATTAGTGTGAAATCTGACGGCTTTTTTTTCTTATTCAAGTTTTCAAATGAAGAAGATAAGAATAGAATTGCTGAGTCTGACCCAATTGTTATGAAGAATAAATTATTTATTGTTAAACCCTGGGATGAGAATGTTGGTAACTCCTGTAGTAGCATCAAAGCAGTTCCAGTGTGGATCAAGCTATCCAACATTCCATTGTTTGCATGGTCCACAGTGGGTATCAATTGGCTTACATCCAGGGTGGGGAAACTCTTATGTTTGGATGCATCAACTGAAAAATTTGATAGAATCTCGTATATATGCTAAATGTATGGTTGAAGTATCCCCTCATTCTGAACTTCCTGATACCTTTGCTGTCAAGCTTCTTGATGGCACTGAACAAATAGTTGAGGTGGATTATTTGTGGAGACCTGCAATCTGTTCTAATTGTAAGGAGTTTGGTCATACGAAATCTGGTTGCAATAAAATGGAAATAGATAGTGAAGGGATAAACAGGAGGAGGGGAAGTGATGTTGAACAAATTCAGTGTGAGCATGTTCAGAGTAAGGAGACAAAAGGAAAAAAGTTGGAGAAGGAAAGTAAGGTGAAGCAAGTTTGGCAAAAAGTGAACAATAACAAGGGAAAAAAAAGAAATGTAACTGTGGAAGACAAAACAAAAACAATGAACAAGACCGGTGGAAAAGGGATATTATTATCAAACTTGGATAAGGAAGAAAACATATCTTCCTTAGTTGTTAACACGCCTCTCAGTGATGGTACCAGAGAATTAAACCACTTTACTGACAACAATAGGTTTAGTCTGCTTCAAGACATTGAAAATGAGCAAGGAATAATAGAGCTAGTGGAGGTTGAGGAAGGAGAGATAACTAAAGATGAGAGCACTTTAGTAACTGATGTTACACTATCTTTGTGTAATGGAAACTTGTTTGAAAGTAACACTGGAACAAATATTGAACCATGTCAGACAAAAGATGGGATGGAACAACATATCCCAACTGGTACAAAGAAAACTGCAAGTAAATGTGGAGTGGTATCTATGTCTCCTGATCAAACTGTGCATGTGCACACTGGTGAATCTGACATTGATGCAAAGTGGTGTCAGTCCTTTGAACAACAAATAAAGCAGGTCATTCTCAGCATGCACCAAACATTTGTGGAAAAGCCTCCTGTCGTTCCCTCTGATTAAAACTTTACCATCGAAATTCCAGGTTGGCCTGACAGTGTCCCCACTTCTATTCATCTTGCTTCACCAAATTCCCCCACCATTTTTCCTAATACCTCTGAAACATCCACCCTCCCCTCTCAGTTCATTTCAGGTATTGAAACAAGATCTCTTTCAGCAAAGAGAGGAAACAAAATTCTTCAATCCCTTTAATCTATCCATGTATAAAAAACTAGCTTCCTGGAATGTTAGGGGTGCACATTCGAACTTGAAACTTGATCAAGTCAAAAGCCTCATCAACATGTATGATATTTGTCTTTTTTCCATTCTAGAAACCAAGCTCAACCTTCCTTTATCTATTAAAGCTGCTAATTATATAAATCCTCAGTGGGATTACCACCACAATCTTGATACAGCATCCTATGGTAGAATTCTAGTAATTTATGACCCTACTGTCTTGACCTTATCCCCTATCTTATCCTCTAGACAATTTATCCATTACCATGTCCACCTCTCTCAAACTCAAACTTCTTTCTACTTAACCATTGTATATGCTGACAATTCTTCTCTTTCCAGAAACTCTCTTTTCAACTCCCTCCCACCTCTACGACAGAACACTCATCCCTAGGTTGTTCTCGGTGATTTTAACTCTTGTTACAGCATTGATGATAAAATGGGAGAATCTCCCCTTCTTCCAAATGACATTTCTCCTATCAATCTTGCTATTACTGACTCTGACCTGATCTTGGTTAACAAAGCTGGTGCAAAATTTTCTTGGAACAATCGCAGCCGAAGTGGTGTTCGCACTTTCACTACTATTGATCATGCTTTCTGTAATACTCCCTCCCTTAATCAATGGCCTTCCTTATCAGTTTACCTTCCTCACCCAATAATGTCGGACCACTCACCCCTAATCCTTTCTCTTGATCCCCATTTAAGAAGAGACAAAAGAAGTTTTAAATTTTTTAATGCTTGGGAAAAACATGCTGACTTTCTTGATTTAGTAACTAATGTTCACAATACCTATTGCTGTTTTGGTAACCCTATGTATAAGTTTTGCAGGAAATTGAAAAGTATAAAGCAAACTCTCAAATCATGGGCTTCCTCCACCTTTGGGCATGGCAGTTTGTTCTCAACCACTCTCATTGAACTACTCAAGGCAAAACAGGAACACATAATGGAAAATTCGGATGACGTCAATGCTGCCAATGAAGAAGGTCGTATATTCTTGGAAGTGAATAAAGCCCTGTAGCTGGAGGCAAGTATGAAAAGCCAACAACTACGCAACAAATGGTATGAAGAAGGTGATAAGAACACTAAATTTTTCCATGACTCTCTAAGTGTCAAGCATGCCAGAGAAAACATTTACAATATAATGGATGAACATGGTAATGAATTCTCTTCACCTGAAACTGTGGATCAAGCTTTTGTTGATTATTTCTCTAAAAATTTTAGCAATTCTTCGGGCTTCTCTCCTGACCTTAGCCTTATTTCTTCCCTCCCACTGCCGTGCATAACTGTTCTTCAAGCTGAAGCATTAATAAAACCTGTTACTGATGAAGAAATCAAGACTGCCCTCTTCTCCATGAACCAACATTCTTCTGCCGGACCTGATGGCCTAAATGTTACCTTCTTTATTGCAACATGGTCCGTGCTTGGCCATGAATTTTGTACAGCTATCCATAATTTTTTCAACAAGTGTAAAATGCTACGAGAGTTCAATGCAACGAATATTGCTTTAATCCCTAAGGTTTCTCCACCTGAAAAAGTTTCATCCTTTAGGCCTATATCGTGTTGCAATGTTCTGTACAAATGTATTTCAAAAATTCTTGCAACTAGGTTAGTTTGTGTTCTTCCAACAATTGTGTCTCACAATCAAGCTGCATTCATTCCATCTAGAAACATACTTGATAATGTTCTTATTGCCCATGAATTGATGAAAAGTTATGGAAAATGTAATGCTAATCCTGCTGCTGCGCTTAAAATCGATATATCAAAAGCTTATGATTCCATAAACTGGGAATCTATTGTGAGGATTATGGCAATGATGGGCTTCCCCAAAATCTTTGTTTCTTGGATATATACTTGTATTTCTTCCCCTACATTCTCTGTCATAGTTAATGGAAGGCCTGTTGGCTACTTTGGTTGCCAAAAGGAATAAGGCAGGGTGACCCAATTTCATCATATATATTTCTCTTAGTTATGGAAGTGCTCAATGTTATACTTCATAACAAATACACTGAAAGACTCATTAAGTACCACCCGAAGTGTTCTCTGCACAACCTATCTTCCATCATGTTTGCTGACGATGTGATGATCTTTACAAAACCGGAAGCATCCTCTTTAAGTGAAATCCTGTGTGCTCTGCATTCCTTTTACCTTATGACTGGTTTATCCATCAACAGGACCAAATCCTCCTTGCTTTTTGCAGGAATCTCTGATGTTCAAGCAGCTGGCTTGTATCAGCATAGTGGGTTCTCTAGTATGCACGCTGATATGAGGTACCTAGGCCTTCCCATCATTACTAAAAGAATTTCCATAGCTGACTGTCTTCCCCTATTTAATAAAATTACTACTGTTATGAATGCTTGGGAAAATCGTAGAATGTGCCAAAGTGCTAGGCTTGTGCTTATTAAATAAGTTGTTTTCCCTTCCTTGGTATTTTGGGCACGCTCTGTTATTCTACCTAGCAAGCTTCTGCACCTTGTCCGCTCTGCCATGAACAAATTTTTCTGGACAGGCAGCATGTTCAATAAGAAACTATTGCCATGTTCATTTGCTAATTGTGAAACTATGCTTCAGTTGGGAGGTCTGGGCATTTTAAATGCTAAAAATTGGAACATAGTTGCATTTAGTAAACATTTCCATGATGTAATAACTAAGAAAAACAGTCTATGGGTCAAATGGACATGGACGTACAATATCAAGCATAGGAGGTTTTGGTTGATGGATATAGCTCAAGACAATAGTTGGACATGGAGGAATATTCTTAAGCTCAGGGAAGTGCTCCTGCCCATGATCCAGTACCATGTTCGCAATAACACTAGTACTAGTTTTTGGGATGAACCCTGGGTTAGTCCAGGTTTGATACTATCTTCATATATTGATCATGCTATGATAGTCCAATCTGGATTTAATCGTGAAGCAAAAGTCAGTATCTTAATGAAGGAAGAATCCATCTTCCTTACAATAGTAGCCAAGTTGTTAGGCAAATGTGGAACACTATACAGATTACTAGCTTCAGCACTGACCATTCATTAAACGTGACATGGAATAAAAAGCCCCATAGTATTAAGCGGGTCTACAAACTCTTCAGTAATGACAATGTCTACCCTGCTGCTAAATGGTTCTCTTTGCTTTGGAACAATGATTCACCCCCGAGAGAAAACTTAATGTTCTGGAAGGTTGTTAGCAATGCACTCCTCACCAGACATGTTTTAAATAGTTATGGGATTAGTAGTACCCCTGAATGTGTATTTTGTGAGCAGTATGTTGAAACAGTTGATCATCTCTTCTTTGACTGCCCTAGATTAATTGCTCTGGTTGTTATGATTGTGAGTAGTCTACAAAGAACTGTTGCTATTCCCTTTTCAGCAATTGATTGGAATATAATTCTGATGGCTACGAAGTGGAAGAATAGTGGTAACAGAGTGTTGATCATATGCATTAAAATTTATATGGATGTGATATGGAAAGAGAGAAACACTATAGTCTTTGAAAATAAAAGGAAAAGCTTTAGTACTCTTTGGTCTGAAGTTAAGAATAGAACTTACATGCAACTGAAAAGGAGGGAGTGCCATATCCCTGGCATCATGATTGATTGCTGGAGGTGATTTTTGTTTGTTCTTTGTTTTTCCTTGTTGTCTTCTTTGTTTTCCTAGTACTTTCTTTTTCTGATTCAAAGTCTGTTTTGAGTCATTTTATTGTGTTGCAATAAACTGGTAGGGGACCAGTTAACCCCGCTGGCTTTGCCAAAAAAAAATAGTTTAAAATAGATTAAATAGTTAAAATAAATTAGATTAGATTAAAATAGTTTAAAATTTGTTAAATAGTTTAAAATGTATTAAAATGGTTTAAAATAGTTTAAAATTAGATTAATATAGTTTTAATAGTTTAATATAAAGTGGTTTGATTATTGAAATGGTTTATATAGTGAATATTTTGAAAAATCTAAATAAATCTAAATTTTAAAATAATATATCTTTAAACGGTTTACATTAAAATAATCAATTTAGAAATAATTATTAAATTAAACTATTTCCTCCTTTCAACACATCTGGACCATATTCAGCTTTCAAATCAATAAACTCAATTTTTGTCTTTCAATTCAGATTCTCATTTAAAACCATTTAAATCTATATCGATTTCAAATCCATGTTTGAACTATAAATTTAAACCACTTCAAATTCAATAGATTTTAAAGCTTAAATATCCAAACATTTTCAATAACTCAATTTCAATAAATTTCATTTTTCAAAATTCGACTTTGAAGTTTCAATTTAAATTCCTTTAAACAATTCATTTAGACCATTTTCAATTTCAACATTTAAAGCTTGGATTTTCGAAAATAATTCAGTTTATATAAATCAAATTCTATTTCAAAATATCATTTAACAAAATTCAAATTTTAAAGATTTAAAAAATCATTTAATTTAACCAACCCGGTGTCCGTATATAATTTTCTACCCTATGGTCAAATGATACAGATATATATCATTTCAACCCATAATAATTTTAAATTTTAGGGTATATATCATTTCAACCCGCAATCCCAAAATAAATTCAAAATTCATAAAATCGCTCGACTTTATCATTTCAACCCATAACGATTTTTCCCTAATCCATCGATTGGGTATGTATCATTTCAACCCATAGTGATTTACTAACAATAAACTAAGGGAACTTACAGTGTGATAACAGCATATAATTTAAGCATACATCCAATCTTACAAAATATCAACAATTAAACATCCATCACAATCATCATTCAAATCAACCAAATAAATAACATCAATTAACCGATTATCATCAACAGGTATTTAATTGACATTCAAAATTCAATATCAAATTAAATGACGATTAAATTAAATAAAAGTCAGATTTAATTGGGCTGACAATTTAAATATACCAAACGTCAACCAATCAATATCTAGTCATATCATAAATTTAATTTAACTAACATAAAATAATTTAGTAGTTGTGAGTGGGTTAAAACACTCACTTTTGATTTCAAATCTATTTAAAATCCAAACAAAGTCCCAAATTTGAACAGTCTCAGAATTCGTCCAAACTAGTTCCTATCGTTGGAATTTGGATATGATCGCAGCGGAGAATACCGCACGTGAATCCGAACCCATATGCAAAAGTTATTAACGTTAGAAGATTGGAAAATTTAGGCCCCGAGTCGACTTCAAGTCTTACTTCGATCTGCCGCCTCAAATCCACGGTGCTTGCTCTGAGTTTTTGCCAAAACGACCCAGACCTAAGTCATTTGGTTCCTGACCCGAAGTCGCTGTAGGATTTTCGCCTCTGGAACCCGAAGCGTGACCCAAAGTCGCCCTAGATCCGCATTTTTTTTGAAATTGAAATTAGGTTTTGGAATTTGGGAATTAGGTTTGATGTTCTATCGTTTGAGAAGGAGGAGGAAGATGTACATACAAAAATAATGAAATGAGAAACAGCTAGGGTTTATAACAGCCTATATATAGGCAGGGTTGGATCGAACGATAACAACGACCCGAAAAGCCCGTTTCGTTCCCGAAACGAAAATGGGTCATCCAATATATTGAAATATAGGTTTTCGATATTTTTAAACTCAATGGAACTAGTTTCAAACCCTAATTCCATTGTATAAAGAATTTAGCTTTTAAAATCGAATTATATTCATTTAATTTCGATTAATCGATTTCTACGCGTTTTGAGCTCGCACGATCAAACGACAAGTCCGATCGTTACGAAAATTGAAATCCTACAATAATTCACCGTTACTGATCCGATGAAACTAGTTTCATCGAAATCCGAGACTGTGGTCAAAATGGTTATTTTCATGTTAATTAAATAAATTATTATTAAGTTAATTTAATCAACATTTAATTTCAAATTTAATGGTTAACCATTTTTCATCATTTTTTATTACCTAGGAATTTATAATCTTTTCAAACTAATTTCCATATCAAATCCAATGTTAAATATTGCACAAATTACAGTGTTCAACTTCAATTGCAGTAAATTCATTAATTAAAATTTATATTCCAATAAATTCTTTTATTTCGATTTACATCTTATTATTCCATCAATCATTACTTTATGGATGTAATTAACATTTGTTTATGTTTTATTACATCAATATTCTGCAGTTATCATCTTAATTCATATTAACTTCCATATTCAATTAGATTAATTGCAATTGATTTCCAGTTTAATTTCAACGGATTAAATAATAAAGTAGTAATTAAAATAGTTGTCACTCTTAAGTAATTAAATCACACTTACAAGTTTATTGTTTACAGCAAGATTATAAATTTACACACAAATGATCAATTTCACATTATATACTAAAACCCATAACATATAAAATAACATATAACTTCATTATTAACAAAATATTGAATTTATTCCTTATTTAGAAATTTCTAACCCAAATTAACTTTTACATTGTCTCAATTGGTTTAAATTACATTAAATGGTTGTCAATAATATCCAAACAACTTTATTGGATCATATTCAAGTAATTTTCTTATTAATAAATCGTAAATTTTAATTTCTCTCAACATTAAATTCCAAAATCTTATTAAATTCAAGTAATTTTAATTTCTCTCAACATTAAATTCCAAAATCGTAAATCATAAATTTCTCTGCTGAAACCCATTGGAAATCGAATGGCCCACAATCACTCACGCCACCACGGTCGATATCGCGCCTCGAGTTCAACTGCAAACTTATCAAGCTCGTCGTGATGGACGTTGCCAACGGCCAAGATCATCAATGGAGCACCGAGGCAACCATAAATCATGCTCGAACGCTGTAGCTTCAATCGTCGATTCCGGTGACTACAGTCGATGATCGATGACGACACCTAAAGGGAAGATGGAGAGGATGGTTAGAGCTACCTACTACTGGAGTTTAGCGACCAATGATCAACTGTGGAGGCCTAGGTGGTGATATGAACGGAAATGGCAACTTTCGTATTTTGGTTTCTTGGGTGAGCTATAGGGCGGCGGAGGAGGCGTGGTTGTGGTCAGTGGGTTCGTTAGTGAGTGGGGCTTCGTGGGGTGGGGTCGCGGTGGTTGGAAGTTGGACGGAGCGGTGACACAAGGTGGATGAAGACAGCGTCGAAGTTGAGGGGGGCGCGTTGTTTGGTTTCGAATGAGAAGATTAAGCTAATCTCGGTTTAAGGTTATTGATGGTTATTACGCTAATGACAGTAATTAGTGGAAATTATTATTTAAAAATAAAAATTTGTAAAATCTTAAATATTTAATATCTTTCTCATTTTAGGTCTAAATTGAACGAAACAAGTCGCGTTGAATTCGTTACGACGAGATCTACGCGATGGAGTTGAGTTGGCTGAAATCAGAGCTCATGGAATTTCGTGCTAAAATCAAACGCCTATTTGATTTTAGACGTACCTGAACGCAAAAGCAACAACTGGAACTATGGTGAGTTAAACTCACTTATTTGGTTAATCGGTATATTTTTATAGTAAATAAAATTTATTTCTGCTTGTTTGGGTTGTTGAAATTAATGATTGTTGAAATTAATCTAGGATGACGATATAGCATCTTGAAATGTTATTTGATTGGTTGAACCAGATCTAGGGTCACGATATAGCATCTCAAATTGCTGTTAAACTGTTTATGTTTATTTTAAGCTTATTTCCAGTATTGAATCATATATGTGTGAAATTTGATAAATGGATTGTTTTTTAATTATGTTGTTTAATTATAACGTAAATTGAATTGAAATATATTGGTGTTATCTATTTGGCCAAATAAACACCATCTAGTATTAAATGGAAATGTGGTTTGAATGATATGTTAGAAGCAAAATAAACTCCTGATATGTTATGATATAAAATTTGGGCAAATGTTTAATTGATAGTTAATCAATATGGGATACGTGCCGTTTAACGAATTGATTATTAATCATGGAATTGGATGTATATCTGTAATTGGATCATGTTAATATTGATAATTTAACTTGGATAGTCAAATTGAATAAAATGGTTGCTTGTGTAACTACCATTGGAGTTATTGAGCGCGTTTTGAATTTTGGAAAGTTACCGATTTTGTTTAACTTTAGATTTACAATCTGAAGTAAAATGTTTTAGTGGGCAAATATATATACAAGTGTTTTTGTTTAAGTTATTATTTACAAATGGTTTGTAGATTGGTTTATATATAAATGTTGATCATTTTAATTAAATTTTGTAAGGACTATTTCAAGATTTTAAGTGGAATTATTTATTTATGGTAACATAATATTTGATAAATGGACAGTAAAACATCGATTACTTTATTTAAACTATATTGTTTCAGATTAATTACTTAGGTGGATTTTTAAGGGTTTTTTTGAAGTTATTATAATATATTATCTAATAAATTCTTTATAAGGGTTTCAAACTATATTATTGTTTTTATAAAAAGGTTTAAAGTGATATTTTTAGGAAATTAAGTCATTCATTTTAAATGAATAAGGAATTGGTTCTGAAGTATTTATATTTAAATGGAAATACCATAAAGACATTCCTTTTATGGGAAGAGTATTGTTAAGAAGCTATAAAGTGAAAATGTTGGGTTTTTGAAAGGGAATATATTTTTGAATGATTGGGGGAAAGTTTAACGGTTTAGAGATAAGAAAAAAAGGGAATTATCAGTGGATCTTTGGGATTTATAAAAAGAATATTTTATAAATATCTTGGAAATTCACAAAGAGGTTTATAAGGATAATTAGAGATCTACAAAGGAGATATTGATGAAGGGAGGTTATTTTTAAAGGGAAATTGTATAAGTGAAATATGGAATTATAAAAATTACTTTTATAAATGGATTTGTGAATTCATTAAGAATCTATAAAGGTTATTTAAAGTCGTTTTATTTTATTTATCTATTGGAGAAGTTTTAAAGGTTTAAGAATTTATTTATTTTATTATTGAAATGTTTTTAGCCATATTTCTTTTATATTATTTAAAAAATGATTAAAACTAAGTATATGATGTTTTAGTTTATTTATTTTAAAATGAATAAATAAATTATTATAAAAGGAATTCTTTTATAAAAGGGAGTTATATAAAGAGGTTTATAAATTTGGAAAGAGGATTAAAATTGGAAAAGAAGTTAGATTCCGAATGATTGTGGAAAAGAGGAATTTTATAAATGGGTTAGGAGATTTGGAAAGAGTATCTTTGTAAATAATTGTGGAGATTTATAAAGAAGATATTCTAAATTAAAAAGAAAGATAGTTTAGGAGAGAAAGGGTATTTCGAAATATTTATATCTTTGTTTAAAAGGATACTTGTGTTTAATCATTTTAATATGATCTTGAGATAAGTAAATCTTTCTAGGTGAGTGGTTAAGATACTTATATCATTTTGTAAGTATATGGGAAAGGTTCTTCAAGTTTTCGAAAGGAAAGATTTGAAAATATACTTGTACTGTTAAGATAAGTACTTGGTTTTATTTTCTAAGTATTGAAAATATTTCATTTTGTGAGTATACTTATTTTGTGAGATAAGTATATGGAAGTGATTTCCAAGTATTTAAAAAGTGATTTTAAATTAATGAAGGTGAAGCTCAGTGGGTTCCATGGAAAATGAAATCTATTATTTGAAAGTTTTGTTTATTTAATAGTTAAATAACCGACTATAAAATCTGGCCAAATTTATTGATCGTTTCGAAGAGACTAGGATCGGATTTAATTATCCGAAAACCACTTCGATCCGATTTGAGCGTTACGAACTGTGATATCGTGATGATAATAAAGACGGTGATTTTGGGAATTCGGTTTGTTCAGACCCAGAACAACTTGTATGGATGAATGTTATCATTTGCATCGTGGCCTGGAAGGCAGAGTTAGCATTCCAAGTTTGAATGTTATTCTAAAGGTAAAACGTAGCCTCAAGCCTCATCAAACCGGAAATGACTAAAACAGGGGAGATATAACAAGGCTAAGTGGGTCGCATCCAAGTAGAGTATGTTATCACTTTTCTAGATACCCTCGGATATATTATAATTATGGATACGGTTGTGCATGGAAAAGAGAGCGCTCGATAAGGTGGGAAAACTCGGGGTGATAACATATTCGGTACTATCCAGCAAGGGGTAGGCCGGTCCTGTGTTGGAAGGGATCGTTAGGTACGATCTCGGTACATTTTTTCTAGAGGTGTACTGTGATGGGTGGTACCCCAGTAGCCCAGTCATTGTATGGAATCCATTCTTCAATAAGCACCGTATATTTTTAATTGTGCCCAACTATGTTGAAATATGAGATGCAAGCATTTCAGCTATTTTAATAAGTATTTGTACTTAGACACCATTATAATATCACAGGATTTTCATATAAAAGTGTTTTGGTTATCGTAAGGTAAAAACCCATCATGTTTATGTGTGGCATGGTCGTATGAGATACCTTTGATTTCAAAAGAATTTTGAAAATAATTAAATTCAAATTGAGTGTGTTTTCTTACGTTGGTTTTCCAGACCGACTCGGGTGTTATTTTATTATAATGCTCGGGTCAGACCGAGTATTACAGATTCAGGTTAGGATGCTATGGAGCACAGGAGACGTGCTGGAGGAATCTCAGGTGTATTCCACGTACTTGATTACATTCTGTTGTGTGTGTATGCTATACATTCAGCATTTGTGAAGACCAGTTATTATAACTGTCCAAATTGATTTGTTGATTGTTGTGCTCTGATGATGGTATGTATAATAACAGTTATAGTTCTTTTTTTTATAAAGATACGTTATTACCTATTGTATATTGTTCCGCTGCGATTGTAAGATTTTGTATTGTTGTTTCTGTTTCTTCTATCTCTTTTCTTCTTTACCCCTAGCAATCAGTATTTCCGACACTTGAATATTCGGCATGTTATACAGTGATCGTATTGATGTCGATTTTCGAGGGTCGAAAATTCCGGGTCACTACAGGGTCGCTACAAAAGCCATCGAAAGACGATGAAAATAGCCATTGAAATAACATCCGTCAAGCAACTGCTCATCGATAGACTTTTAGATGGTTTCGTCGACAACTTTTCGAAGGCCTTCATCGGACTTTTCGATGGTTTTCGTTGCCTCGTCGAGTATATGTGGCAAGCATTGAGACCGTCACGTTTTGGCCAATAGGCCGTCAAAAGCCATCAAAAATCTAGAACTTTTTTTTTCAATTCAGCCATGGTTCGTTACTCAAACAACACATATATAACAATATATATCGCAGCATAATTTCACATATATAGATCATATATATTAAAGTCCAAATCACACATATCACATATACCATAAAATATATCACATCAATAATAAAAAATGCATCAATATATGTAATAAGCATAAGTTCAATCTCAAAAGCCCATTAAGCATCGCCTCCAGATCCCGGTGATGAAGGAAATCTAGCACGCTGTTGCATAAACATAACAATGCGCTCATCCAACATTTGATGCATCTCCTCAGTCCGACCCCGGTTTCAATCTCAAGGTTAGCAATTCAAGCTCTCAAGTCTGCAATCTCTCGATCATCCCGAGCTTTTATATAGTTGGCTTATCTTCATTTAACCTGTAACATTTTTTCACCGAAGTATATAAATTTCATATAGTGTGATTAATAAAATCATTGTGTTATACATTATTCATAAATATACTATACATAAACATTACCTCTTGATTCCCAAAACCATCACGTCTATTCTGCATTGGCGATTCCATGATAGTGTCAAAAATCATGTCATCCTCATCAACGGTTAGCTCGTCTTGACCTGTTCCCTTGAGCAGTCGGTCTCAATCTTTAAAGAATTTGTCCTACGATTAAAAATAGAATTACAATTAAAATTCATACTAAATTATTTTAATTATTTATAACTTATATGGAACTTTCTTTCCCTTCATTTTTCTTGGTTTGTATTGAGCAGTCGGTCTCGTTCTTGTATAGAACTTCCTTTCTCTTTTTTTCTTAGTTTGTATCTTTCCTCGTTACATATTGTACACTTCATAAGATTGATGTCCTTTTTCCAAAACAACATGCAACCATTTAAACATATATCTATCTTTTGGAATGGCAAACCGAAAGTAGACATAAGTTTTTTCACTTCGTAATAATTTCCGCACATTAGATTATCGAGTGACATATATCGTTTTACAGCTTGTACAACTGCTATAAATCCAGTTTCTTTGAAGTTGAATTTTGATTTCATAGTAATGTATTAGGTGGTTATTGATAATCGAGTGCTGCTTTTACAACCATTCCAAAGGGGTTTCTTAACTACATCTAATAAATTATAGACTTTTTGCTCCAATATTAGGTTCGTCTTCAACATTCACATCTTCATCATTAACTTGAACCATATGAAACATTGATCATACTGCATCTTCAATCATATCTTCTATAGGATTCGCCATAACATTGTCATTATCCACATCCACATTTGACACTATAGGATTAGATGCAATAAGTTCCCATGACGATCCCACACATAATAATCTGGCACAAAACCGTTTTGACATAAATATACAATAACCATATCTAGTTTCCAATGCTTCAAATGTTTGCAGTTACTATAAGGGCAATGAACTTCTTCATTGTTTCCATTATTACTTAAAGAGAATTTATTAAATTCATGTATGTCATTATAAAATATTCCTTTATCAAGCCTTTTATTCCCTTTCGTTCATATACCCACCTCCTCCGATCGACAAAATAATTGACAATTTTTCCTACTTTGAAAAATATGATTGAAATTTAAAAAATTATAGTAAGATTCGAAAAATCACGACTTTCTTTGGATTGACATTTTATTTTTCAATTTATTTATAAATTTTACTACTTTACTAATTATACCATATATTATTCTTTTTACTTTTTTTTGGATAGAAAGGATGTATGATCCGAGGATCATACAGTCGCACTAGGCATATATATATATATAAAGGTACAGAAGTCCTAGGCAAGATACCCACACTAGATAATAACTGCCAGCATGCCTGACCAGCTAGCAAATATCGTTAAATAAACACAACAGAACTGACCAAGCCCAAGCGGTGACGTAGCCCAGATTGGAACCTGGAGGGGGCACAATTTGAATAGTTAGGGGTTCAAGACGATAGCCACCGAAATATATTTTTTGACAATTATTCAATATTGATTTTAGTATTGCAAGAAAGTTGAGCAATGATTTCAGTGTTGCAAAAACAATTCAAAACATCATATTCCATTCAAGGCTTAGCATTTTGGAATAGAGTGTTATTGAAGAATTATTTAAATAAAACACTCTGTAGTCTGTATTCATTAAAACTAGTGAATAAATTAGGCAAATTAAATAAATTAGTGGAAACAGAGAAGATGCATTCGGTAAACAAATTAGGCATCAATGACATTCAATAAACAAATTCCTTAGCATTAGTTAACTTATGCATTCATAAGCATTAAGTAAACAAATTAAGAAAAATTAGCGAGTAAATCAAAATTTGATGGGATTAGGTTATCCATGTTAAGGGGCGGAGCTGCAAGGGCAGTCAATTCAGGTGGCAACAAGAGGCGGGCCGCTGCCGTAGTCAGTTCAGGTGGCACTGGCAGCTATTAAGGATCGAGTTTCACATCGTTGTAGAGTTTGACTTTCAATCGCGAGAGCAAATGGTGGAGAAGATGGTAGACAAGAGGTCTTTAGAAGTTTTAGAGATAGACTGGGGATGAAATAGTGATTATGAAATTTAAGGTTGAAATCGCGAGAAGTTGATTTAGAAGAAGAGAACGGAAAAATGAAAAAAAATTATTATTTGCATTTCTAGGAGGTTCACATGAGCCCCCTAAAATCAATGTGGCTCCGCCACTGGGCCTAATTACAACAGAATAGCAATGTCAAAACCAACAATATCATAATAACCACAAAAAATATAGCCAAAGAGACAAGAAGACTAAATTCATGCTCATTAATGGAACCGTGAACTTGAGGCAATGACCTGGATGCGTGGTGAGAAGATAAATTTCCAATCCTAATCCGAAGTAGCCAGAATCCCTTCGTTTTTGGCACCGAATTCCCCATCATTACATAGGACAAGCTCATCATACAAGAGTCTGTAGAAGATTTCCAGCTCGTCCTTTCTATTATCTGAGACCCACTTTGAGAAAATCCTCCATCTAGAGTGGAAGCACAAGGTCCTATCCATGTAAGACTAAGTTCCATCCTTTTTGTTCAAAACCAACTACGTACCTTCAGCCAATTTTTCAGCTAGCTCGTGCAGAATGCCTCCTTTACTTGGAGGATCGGAGATGATAGCATGGACAAATGTCTTCTTAAGGGTAGTAATAGGAGAATCACTGGATGAGATAAGGCTGGCTAGGGGTGGACAAAAGGATGATGCGGGGGGAGGGGATGCCATAGATGAGGCAAGGTCGGCTTGGAGGAAAGAGGGAGGAGGTGAGAATGAATGGGGCTCACCAGGTCAGCCAGATTGGAGGGTGAGGTGTGGGCTTTGACCTTCCAACGCTTGGATGGAGGTTTAGGGACGGGATTCTTAAGGGAGAGGCTATCTGGATCAGCATCGACAAGAGGGCAGGAAGAAAGTACATGACCAAATAGGTGGCAATGATCATAGATGGTTGGATTTCATTAGTACGTGACATCTATGAAGGATACAAGATCCTTGACAAGGGAGATGGGGATACGAGTCAGCAACTGCCTAGATGGGGTAATCTCAATTTGAGCTTTGGCCAAGTGGAGGTACTAAAGTCACTCCGTTGAAATATCAAAACATATCAACTGACCAATATGGTTATTTGAAAGCATATCTATCTTCGTTAAATCCGGTGCCGTCTCATTGCACATTGGACCATTGATATGCCCCGTCGTCTAATTTGCACTAATACAACAGGGAAAAAAAATCGTATGTTGTCTAATGTTATAATACCATTCACACAATTACCTATTATACAACATATAAATATTGACTAATATGAATACCAATTACACTTATATGTTGTTCACAAAATGAAATAAATATTTGCAGAATGGAATAAATGAATCGTAATTTCTATTAAACAAATATTTTATTTCAATTCAAATTCAAATAGTACACATCTGGCTTTCACTATATTTACATTTTCAAATACAATACAACTTTCATCATACACTATTTCACACTCTCATATACAACATTCTTACTCTCACTCGGATTTGTTTTCGATACCATCTTGCTTCAGCCCGTGTCCAGTCATCCGCTATACCTGTCAAATAAACAATGTAGTAAAATGGAAAAATAAACAAATGGAAATGACAAAAATAAATTTATAATTTTATTTAATATTGCCTCAATTATTTGGGTTGCTTGTTTTCATATTCTAGACAGGGACAAAAATTAAGTGTGCACGAATAACTTATGATATGCACAGTGTATCACTATGAATATCACAAGGCCGAGCATCGATTATCCCTTAGGGGCAAATGCAAAGCCCAAAGGTTCAACACAGTGCAAGTCTACACAAGGTCCAGCCAAAGCAGGCTCGGGCTCAACTCAAGTGCAACACATGTCAGTTTGAAAAAGCATGAACAAGGCTGAACTGCATAGGTTCGAGCACATGGTCAACATAGTGCATATATGCATCTATAAATTTCAAGGACAAATACAAAGGTCAAGCCCAAAGATTAAACACAATGCAAGTGTGCACAAGGTCAAGCCCAACCAAGCTCGAAATCAACTCAAGTGCAAAAAGTAGTGTACATAGGTGCATCCATGTTTTGGACTCAACTCTCAATGGCAAAAGAAGACAACAAAGTACATATGCACAAGGAATACAAGTGCACCAGGCAATACATGCATACAAGTTAAACTAGAATGTATATCGCATGTACAACTCAGAGAAACCACATAATGCAGATGCCTGAAACAACAAGTACACAGCGCATAAATAAGTCCAGGCAAGGCAAGAACAAGTTTAGGTAGATGCACTTGTGCATATACTAACAATCAAGACCGGATCAGAAATGAAGTGCACATGCACTGCAAGAAGCATGAACTGAACAATACATCACAGAAGCATCTTGTTAAGTATACATCACAACAGCAATGGACATAAGTGCACACAAGTATACAGCGGCAACTCAAGGAAGTCCAAGTTCTCACAAGATTAGAGCAATAAGGCAGTAAGCACACTAATATACATGTATACATATATGTATATACATGTATACAGTGAATCGTTGAAGGAATCAGTTAATGAATCAATGAAGAAATCAGTTCAAGTGCAACACATTGGTACGGACAAGAAATACATAAGGATACAAGTATCAGAACACACAAGCAGGTGTAACATCACAAAGAAATGGAGACAACAAGGACTCGCACACAGGGAAACACATGTACGACCTGAAACTAGATGCAGCAAGGTGCAAAGACAGCAAGGATACAAACTGAAACAACTCAAAAGATCAGTGCACACACATCACTCATGTACACAGGCGACTTGGATAACATGAACACATAAGTACATGTCAACACGTTACAAAAGGACAGTGCGACAATTCAGACAAGGTAACGAATCATTCATTCGAGGCGGCGATTCAGACAAGTATAACACACAGACAAAAAGGCAAATAGAAAGAAGACAAGCATGAAAAACAACTCGAGTGCAGATATAACAAGGGTAATAAAAATTCAACCGAAACAATTTTGAAATAGTCAAGACCAAAGTCAAAATAACTCAACCAAAGCTAATATATTCGAATATATATCAACATTGAACAAGTAATTAGTCATATAATCATTTGATCAGAAATCAAACGTAGAAAGAAAGCGGTTGAAAAATTCAAGGCCAAAAGTATATATGAAATATATGGATTTAATCCTTATAAAAACCCATTTCATCACCGGCATTGAAGCAAGTCAAGAATGATACAAAATCGAAAGGGGTAGAAATCATATCAATCAATTACCATCAGAATCTCTCGACAACGGAAGCAACTGTATCAATCTATCGCAACTAGCTATATGCTTTTTTGTTGAGATTAGGGTTTGTCGCTTCGATTACCATCAAAATCGATAAAGGGACGTAGGCGTTTCATTATCAATCGGCGCTTCGATTTAGAAACCCTAATTCCAAAAGATGACTCGAAGACAAAAAGAAGCCGAGTTAAGGTTCTCCCGATTTGGTTTTGAGAGTGAGAGAGTATCGGAAGAGCAAGAAATGGTTTGCAAAATAAGTAAATAAGGAGAAGAAAATGGGATGAATAAGGTTTAATCATTTGATTCTCTAGTTTGAGAGATGAGGAAAAAATGGAATGGAAAGAAAGAGAAGAGGGAAATAATTAAGGAACATGTGGTCTGAAATATTGAGAGGGAAACCAAAATATTGATATGGAGCCAATACTAAATTTTTTGATAACTTCAATCAAACAATAGATAAATATTGTCTGAAAACAGATATTATCTTACCACTGTTGTGTCACACAACGGGTGATTTTTTTCATATGTTGTGTGAAAAAGAGGGATAACAGAAAATTTACCATATGTTATATGAATATTGTTGTCTGATTCACTTTGTGGCATAGTGAACCAACAAATAAGAGCCTTCGACTTGAGATATCCCAACAGCAGCCGGAGACGCTTCAGAGGCCGACGTGGCACCAGGAAGTAGCACACCTGACAGAGGCAGAGCACCATCGCCGAACTTTGAAGGAAGAGGGGGAAACTCGTCAAGTGCATCCTCCCTAGGGTTGGCCATCTATCAGAAAGCTCAACGAAGTCCAGATCGAAGGAAGGGCGGTCGCGATAAGAAGAGACGAAGTAGGAGACCCGAATGGAAGAAGAAGTCGTGAAGAGAAATCGGATTGGAGAAAATTGGATGTGAGAAAACCAGATCTGGAATCGCTTCTTCAAATTTC
Source organism: Allium fistulosum (assembly GCA_030737815.1). Classification (NCBI taxonomy): domain Eukaryota; kingdom Viridiplantae; phylum Streptophyta; class Magnoliopsida; order Asparagales; family Amaryllidaceae; genus Allium; species Allium fistulosum. Next base: position 1,031,171,616 of record CM060905.1, read on the forward strand.
AAATGTTCGCCATGTTCAAATACCTCTTAGTTTTCAATTGGAGAAGATTTATTGCTTCTTTTTACTTTTTTTTATAAAATCTTATTTTTTATTTTAACATATTATAAATATAGTATTATATTTTCGCATTATTATTTTTTACTTCTAATGACTGATCATCCTACTTCCCATTGCAAGTGCAATAATAATTACATTTTGCAAATAATTTCATCTTAAATGATTCAACAAAATTTCGGCAACGCTTTCCCTTTGTTCTTTGTATCATACAAAAATGCGCATACTCAGGGAACAATAAGGAAGTGCCATCTAAATTTTGTGAACATTTTCATATGAAAATATTTACGAAATGTAATTATTATATTGTGTTTGTAACTTGTCCAATATAGGGATAAATCTGGCAAATACTGTATCAAATGGATGTTTATATCCGTTTTGTAGTAAAATCAAATATCTATATAACGGTCATATACAATACTTGTCAGATAGGGCCAAAAAATATAGGGCTCCGCTTGGGAGTTTATTTTTTACCGGTTTTGACTCGTTTTGAACGACTCTGTATTTCATGTGTTATCATAACCCTTGCTTATAAGTATTTTTTCACACCGATTGTTGTTGGTTATAAAACCGGTATGGTGTAATTTTGATACAATACTAGAATCGGCTTGTTTAGTGTCCAAGCTTTGCGTCGGCTAGACTCGCCTAAAAAACACGGCCGATTCTAGCCGACGCAATATCGCATTACAAAAGGAAAACCCGTGAGCAGTTTTCATTCATCTTCCCTCCAAATTTTCACGTCAAAACCCTCCTCCTCGTCACCCGCCGCAGCCGCCTGCCGTCACCGCCGTCTCAAGTCAACATCTAGCCCCCGACGCTCTCCAAAGCTCTTCGGTATCTCCTTTCTTCCCGATTTCAGTTTATTTGAGGTATGATTTAAACCCTAAATTTTGAAATTAGTTGATGGTAGATTAGAAATTGATGATTGGTTGGTATTATTCGATGATATTACTGTTTTAGATTGGTTTGGAAATATAATTTTGACATTGTCGGCTTGAAATTAGGGAAATTAGGGAAAAGAGTTGATTATCAATTTGTAATTGTTGATTATTGCGTATGGGTTGATGTTAATGGTGTATATTAGTTGATGATAAAAGGTATTAGTTGATTTAGTATAAAAAAATCTATTTTTACTAATTATATGTGTGAACAACTTATTTTAGTTTACATAATCGGCAAATTAAAAATTAAAATAGTTAAACGAAAGTTAAATTACGTTGTAAAATTTCAAATTTAGTTAATAAATATTTAAATAGTTGAATGAATATTGTTAATTATAAAAGTTTTATTTTTTAAACCCCTTAGAGAATTTTTGGCCCCGTCTGACAAGTGTTGTATATGATCGTTATATAGCTGTTCGGTTTTTCACAGAACAGACATCTATATTCATCTGATACAATATTTGTCGGATTTGTCCCTGTATTGGACAAGTTACGAATACAATAAAGTATAATTACATTTTGTAAATCATATCATTTTAAACGGTTCACAAAATTTCGATAGCACTTCCGTTTTGTTCCCTGTGTACACGTATTTGTGTACAATACAGAGAACAAAGGGAAAGTGCTGCCAAAATTTTGTGAACCATTTAAAATGATATGATTTACGAAATGTAATTACTTTATTGTATTTGTAATGGGAAGTAGGATGGTCGACCATCAAAGTTAAAACAATAAAGCAAAAAGAAAAAAATAAATCGAATTGATTATTTGGATTAATAAACGATAAACTTTATTGAGTTTCTAACATATATTTTCAAATCAGGAAAAATGTTCGATTATTTTCTCGACCGTAGTTGGATGTATGAAGTCAGAACTGGTATGAAATGTTCAATAAAGAAACATTTCTATAACGGTGTACACGAATTTATTAGATTCGCTAAATCTAATAATCGTAATAACGAAGAACTTTGTTGCCCGTATAGTAAGTGCAAACATTTGAAGCATTGGAAAGCAGATATAATTGAAGTACATTTGTATAAAAATGGTTTTGTGCCGAATTATCACTTGTGGGAGCGTCATGGAGAACTTCTTGCACCCACACCTAATCCTGTAGCGTTAGATGACAATAATGTTATGACGAATCCAATAGAAAATATGGTGGAAGATGCAGCACGATCAATGTTTCCAATGTTTGATCAAGATGACGATGAAGATGTAAATGTCGAAGAAGAACCGACTGTGGGAGCTAAAAAAATATATGATTTATTGGACTCTGCTAAAAGGTCGTTGTGGGATGGTTGTAAAAGTGGAACCGAATTATCAGTAACTGTCGAATACATTACTATGAAATCAAAATTCAACCTTACAGAAGCTGGATTTATAGCAGTTGTACAAGTAGCAAAACGACACATGCCACCCAATAATCTGATGTGCGATAGTCATTATAAAGTGAAAAAACTTATGTCCGCTTTCGGTCTACCGTACCAAAAGATAGATACATGTGTAAAAGGTTGCATGTTGTATTGGAAAGATGACGTTGAGCTTAAAAAATGCAGAATATGTAACGAGGAAAGATACAAACCAAGAAAAAAAAAGGAAAAGAAGTTCCATACAAGAGAATGCATTATTTACCTATCACTCCCATACTTCAAAGGTTATATGCATCTTCTGCTACGGCGTGCCATATGCGATGGCACAATGTGAGAACACCGGAAGAAGGAACTTTGATACATCCATCTAATGGAGAAGCATGGAAACATTTCGATAGGACTTATCCCGCATTTGCTGCCGAAAGCCGTAATGTCAGACTCGGTTTATGTACGGATGGATTTGCACCATTTTCTCAGTTTGGTAGTAAATATTCATCATGGCCTATTATCGTAACTCCTTATAATTTACCTCCATGGATGTGTATGAAAACTCCATATATATTTCTCACTACTGTCGTCCCTGGGCCTGATGATCCAACACAAGGAATCGATGTTTATTTACAACCATTGATCGAAGAGTTGAAAACGCTATGGAATGAAGGAGTTGAAACGTACGACATTTCGAGAAAAAAGAATTTTCGTATGTTCGCTTCTTTGTTGTGGACTATTAGTGATTTTCCTGCATACGGGATGCTTTCAGGTTGGAGTACGGCTGGTCGTCTAGCTTGTCCTTATTGCATGGAAGAAACACGGGCGTTTTCGCTACGGTATGGAAAGAAAATTTCTTGGTTTGATTGTCATCGGTGTTTTCTCCATCTCAATCATACTTTTAGAAGAGATAGAAAAACTTTATAGCTAACAGAGAAGAGAGTATGCAACCACCGAAGGTTTGGTCAAGCGAAGAACTATATGAAATTGTAAAGGAGTATCCGAAGATACATGAAACTGGAGTGCAGACTGAAATTCCAGGTAAATCAGACATTCATAATTGGTGCAAACAAAGTATATTTTGGGAGTTACCCTACTCGAAAGATCTCCTACTCCGACATAATATTGACGTGATGCACAACGAAAAAAACGTGTTTGATAACGTGTTTAATACAGTTATGAATGTAAAGGGGAAAACAAAGGACGATTTGAATTCAAGACTTGATATAGCAAACTTTTATAAACGTCCCGAACTTCATATGAAACCCAATGACAATAAAAAACCCAAAGCATGCTATGAGCTAGACAGTAAGCAAGTAAAACTCGTGCTAAAGTGGGTGGAAGCACTAAGATGTCCTAATGGGATTTCTTCTAATCTTCGTAGATGTGTTGACTTTAAAAACAATAAATTTAGTGGGATGAAAAGTCACGATTGCCATATCATGATGGAATATCTATTACCCGTGATTCTCAAAGAACTGTTGCCCGTAAATGTATGGAGCGTTATAATAGAATTAAGTTTGTTATATAAACAACTTTGTTCGACGACGTTAAAAGTCGACCGTATACGTAGACTTGAAGTAGAAATTCCTATACTGCTCTGCAAGCTGGAAAAAATATTTTCGCCAGGTTTCTTTAATGTAATGGAGCATCTACCTGTTCATCTTCCATCCGAATCACTTCTTAGAGGTCCTGTTCAATATGGTTGGATGTATTCATTTGAGAGGTAATATTGAATATCGGCAATATTTATGTTAGTTTAAAATTCAGTTTTATATACCTAAATTTAAAATAAATTTGTAATAGGTACATGAATCATTTGAAGAAAAAAATTAGGCAAAAAGCACGAGTTGAAGGTTCGATTTGCAAATCATATCTTGAAGAAGAAGCTTCATTCTTTTTCTCTCATTATTTTAGTGATCATGTGAACTTATCGTTTGTAAGTGTTCCTCGTAATGAAGAAGTCGTTGAACATGATTCTTCTTGTAACGACCTAGAATTTTGGACCATTCGCATCCATTATAAGTGTATAGGTAGACACTCATGCCGGAGTTGAATTGCTCAAAATACCGCGTTGTTAATTTAAATTGGCAAAACTGAACATATACAGTAAATAAAATAATCACAGATCACAGACACAGAGTAATAAGTGCAGTGGAAATAAAAGAGATAGTAGTTCATGAAGCTACTATATGAATATATAAGATACATCAGAGTTTACAACAGAAGAGTAATACGATACATCAGATACAAATCAGAATACATCACTGGAATCATCGAACACTGAAAGCAGAATAGATGGCTGGATCTTCAAGCAAAGCTCCAACTCCAAAGGTGAGTCTCGAAAGCTGAACCACTCAGTCTGACCCGAGCGTAAAGCAAAATACAAAACACTCGAGTCAGGATTAACATTCTTATATTAATAAATCCAACTCAAGTGAAATAGCGATTGAAATACAAGTAACTCAAAGGATGCTTGGAATAACCATCCTTTAAGGATCCGTTAAACTATCTACTAGGTAGTAATATACGCTAAGTAGATAATGTCTATCAGTAATAATAAGATATCAAAATAGCGTTAAGTCATGGCCCATTCCACCCTTAACACATTTTTATTCCCAAAAGCATATACAAGACCGTAGTTTCCCCAAAACCGGAAGTCACCAGAGGGCAATCCATATACTAAAGGTACAAATCAAAATCGTAGTGGTCGCGCATAAATGGAATACAAGTATGACAAGGCACATGAGGCTATACCCAAGGTAGTGATACTACCGTTCGCCTGATCCGGACTGGTGAGAACGCAACGCCGCAGCGCCCGCAACACCGTGAAACAACACTCCCAAAATCAAGGGTGCACCAATCGACAACAGGTATAAGTAGTTCGAAGAAGTGTGTCCACTTGAGGTATCAATCCTCCATTGGCCCGGCACAGCTCCTGTTTTAGTCATTTCCAATTTGACACAAGTGTCAAGGCTATCCATCATCGTTCTCTTTCTTCAGTCAACACGTACATCATTCCATCCACTTCATTCTGGATCATCACTCCGCGCATAGTTATTAAAGTGGTTTCCGGTTTAGATAGAGAGTATATCCATAACCGAATTCCGGTCTCTTTAATAACTTCCGTAATTATTTCACCGATTGGTCGTTTGTATATTTCAAAAACCAAATCAATTACAATTTCAATTAGAATTCGTAAATCAACACTCATTTGTCTCTCAAAACCAATTTCCAATAATTTACGTTTCAAAACTTCCAAATTCACAATTTCAAAATCTTATAATTCAATTTCAATATCTATTTGAAACAATTCAAATTTTGATTCAAGTTCATATATAAATTTCATTCCGAAATCATTTAAATAAATTTTACTTAACTTTCAAATCAATTTAAACTCATTTATCGATTTCATTCAATATTCGTAAAGTAAATTTATCATTCAAAACAATTTCTATTAAATTTCCGAATCATTAAATCAATTTCTTAAGTTCAACTTATAAATTTAATTAAATTAAATTCATCAAATCCAATTCTTTAAATTTCAAGTCTTACATTAATTTCAATAAATCAAAATTTTATTTCTGGTTAAAGAAATTCAATTTCAGTTATTTACTTCCTTAAATAATTTTCCAAAAACTTAATTAATAAAGAAACTCAATTTCAATTATTTACGAAGTAAATTCACTTATTCAAAAGTTCAATTTTTCTTATTAAAGAATCCAATTCAATTTAATCATTAAATAATTCAATCTTATTTAATTATTAAATAATTCAAAACTTAATTATTAAATAATTTCAAAGTTTAATAATTTCAACTTAATTATAATTTCAAACTTAATTATTAAATCATTTCAAAGTTTAATAATTTCAACTTAATTATAATTTCAAACTTAATTATTAAATCATTTCAAAGTTTAATAATTTCAAACTTAATTCAATCATTTCTCAAATTAAACAACATTCTTTCATCAATTACATTGTTAATATTTTGTTTCAGATTATAAAATATTACATTTTCCTTTCATTAAAATTCAAATTTCAACTTCATTTCAAAACCATATTATTTATTCAAATAAAATCTTCATTTTATTTTTAAATCAAATTATTGACCAATCGGGTTTTATTTAATTTCCTATCCTAGGTAAAAATTCAATTTGGGTATTTATCATTTCAACCCGATTCCAATTCAATTCAAAATCAAAACATATCAAAGGGAACTTGCAGTGTGATAACTGGGATGGTGTCAAAGTAAATAAACAAGCAATAACAACAATCAATATCAATCCAATAATCAATTCAAATAATCCCGAAATAACCGTATTAATTCGCATTGTTATTTGTACGAATTAATATAATTATTTCTAGAATCTACACTATCATTTCATGTAGATTAAAGATTATTACATTACGGTTTTCACTTGTCATCTATTACAATTTCATACATCATCGGTTTAACAACATACATTCAGTGGTTCAAAGTGTAATTAAACAAATCCTACGTGTCAATAAATTTAACAGTTAAAGGGGTCATATTATACAAGTGTCAGTTAATCACATTTAACATTTAATTATCCTATATCAAGTTCAATTGCATGCTATTTATCATTTTAACATTAACAATTTAACGTCCAATATAAACATCAACAATCAATCAATTATCAGCCAAACTGTATTATCATCGCATAAATAATTAACAGATAAAGGTGTCAGATGTCACAGGTGAACTGATATAGGTGATAGCATATATAACAGTGTAATTAACTAACAGCAGCATATTTCAATTGTCGTTTCAATTGAAATCAAATTTAATAAATAAAAGAACGTTAATCGTGAGTGAGTGCTCACCTTTCGAGGCTAGAGATATTCGACGAACGAGTTAAGAATCCCAAAGCAAAGTTAGATGGACACGATTCGATGAAGAACAGACACGACGGACAAAGCTGATAAATATGAATTAATGAAGTCAAATCAGAACGGTATCGATGAAGATAAATGATATAAATGAGCCTATATGCATAACTATATATAACTATTTATATAGGATCATATTCTTAAGTTTCATACACATATTGAAATTCAAAAACCCTTGTTTTCATAAAAAAAAATTCTTTTTTAAAAAAAATATATATAACTAAATATATTAATGTATACTATATGTAATATAAACGTGTCTTTAAACAACCATTTCTACATATTCAAACTAATACAAAACTTATGCACACGGGTAGTCTAGTATATAACTAGCTATATATATGTAACCGCATAAATGTTACACCTAAACATATTACATAGATGAAAAATGCAGACCGTATGTATGTATAAGTGTAAACAATGTATGCAAGCTATTCAAAGTACTTGTATCTTGTATAAAACTATAATATGCGAACAAGAGAAACAGACACAACACTTAAACCCTTCAAGGCAATATGTATTGGTCATTAAAACACATAAGTAATATATATATATTTGTATATAATAGTACATACAGGAAGAAAAATATACATTCATATATATACTTAATAAGCTAATATATGCTTACATATACCTCTAAAACAAAACATTTAATAACCAATATATATTACTTTCAGCCCATTAGTTCATATATGCGGTAAATATTTTTCTTTATCCTTTTTTTTTTGGAAACAAGGTTGTAAAACAGCATTATTTATTTAACGTAATATAGGTTATTATAAAACAAACAAGGCAAGAATCTAGTTTAAACAAATAGTCAAAATATATATAGTACCCTGACAATAAAATAATATTATATATATACGACTGTACCAAATAGATCACAATATATAAAGTAAAAAGAATCACAACAACATATATACAACAGATCTTGTATATATAATTCGAACTGTCCAGACATACTTATATATGACAAAAACTTACTTTATAATAAACTATATATCATAGAACAGATCATTGAGTATAACTATCGTTTATATATAAATAAGTAACACGCTATATTTATAAATCATTATACAAAACAAATAGGTGACTCAATATAGATCGGATGCAGACTTAAATAAAAAGAATTATAAATGCAGACGGTAGACATAGCTCACGTGTTATATATATATACCCCTAGACGAAATCAGAACAACAATGTTTAAAAACAACTCATCTATCCACATATACTTGTTGTACAAACTTTTATAAACGTATACATATATATCACTGTTTAGCATATATATCAACTAATATACTAATGTATAATACATAAAATACCTTATATATATATGCGCACATGATTCACACGAGCAGCTGGAAGGGAAAGTTCACAGACGTGCTCGGCAAGTCGAGAAGGGAGCGAGATGGATGGTGGCCGATTGGGATGGTATGGTGATACGGGTGTGCTGACGTGGCATGTTGGAGTGGAGATGTGGCACGTGTATCTGGTGAAGGCGGAGGCAGTGGGCTTGGGTAGTGGTGGCGATGCGTACACGGTGATGGTTTCTGGGCTGTTGGGTTTGAATGTTGTGGATGCGTGGAGAATGGTAGGTGATGCGGCAAGGGGAATGAGCTGGTAGGATGATGGTTACAGTGGCTTGCGTGGGTGAAGATAACAAGCTTCCATGCAAACTTATATAGCTTTAGATATGGTTTACTTTTTTTTTTTTGAATGAAGGAGGAGGCTGCAGAATAACTCGGTGATGGGAAGAATGGTGAAGAGGTGGGTGGACTTGGAGGTTGATGGAGAGACAACGGGTGATTGCTGAGAGGCTTTTGGGTAAAAAAAAAATATAGAGGTGGCAGCCATTCTTCCAAAGTCATTGAACATGAATGAACAGAAAAAGAATGGAAGAAGAAACGAAGTGAATAATCATACCCGAGTTAATATTTCTTGAAACAGTAGGAAATGTAAAGTCGTGTTCGTTCGAATTTAATGAAACAATGAAGGCTATTTATTCACACGAGGATAATAAAGGGACACGGAAGACTAAATGTTTAAAATTTGAATACCGATACGTTTAGTCGTCTCGCAGATATCGTCGTGAACCGGATGCCGAAATAAACAAACGAATATACCGCAGCGATCAGCAAGACGAGACGATCAAAACGGTATAAAGATATCAGTAGTTTGATTGAATTATAAAAATTTGAATTTTTTAAACCAGCGGAAAATGCAAGAAAAATGCTGAAAAATAAGATCGACGGAGCCAAAGATGTCCGAATTTGGAAAAACGACAAACTGACATCTTGCTCAGAAGATGGTTTAGAATTTTTCTATGTAAAAATATTTAGGTTTTGGAAACATTTTATTTTCATCGTTTTTTAACTGATTAAATTGAAGTGAATTTACGCGCGAAATAAACTTTCATATTTTCGGACGAAAATTTACCAGTTGCTATGTTTAACTAAACGTATTCCAAATATTAAATTTTTATTTCAAAATTTTATCGTTTAAAATTTCACAAAATTTCGATTAATTACGTTATTAAACAGTTGAAATTTTACGGGTCGTTACACTCTCCCCCACTCAAAACTTTTCGTCCCCGAAAAGGAACGAGGTAGGAGAATAGAAACTACCAGAAAGAAAAACAGACTTAAAATACAAAATAACAATTAATTTAAACCATATAAATTTAAATTTGAATTAATTGATATTCAATAATTGATTAATTAATCCATTTGATTTCACTAAAATCAATCTCAACTATTTCTAAATTCATTATCTTATTATCTAATTATCTCAAATTTACAATTCTAAACCATAAATTTTGAATAGTCTTTTATTATAATCATATTTTCTTCAACAATTTTAAATTCTTCTTCATTCCAAATTACTGTTAATTTTATTCTACTTAATATATCTAATCACGTATATTTAACCTATATAAATTAATTGAAAACATAAAAGTTTCGATTTAAATTAATTTACATCTATTAATTTCTTTTAAATTCAAGGTATTTTTATATGTTGATCAAATTTCAATTTATTAATTCTTTCAAAACAAATTTATTAATTCTTCCAAAACAAATTAATTTCATTATTAACTGAGTTTACTTATTATCTTATCTAACTCTATTAACATCTTTATAATCCAAATTTAGTGTATAACTTTTATTATAAACACTCAAATTTTATTTATAAATTCGATTTATCTTATATATTATCCAATTACATATTCAACTTCTGAACGATTTAGGTAAGTTGTTTTAGAATGCAGTTGAACAATATACAAATAAAATTTTCCCAATTCAATTATTCAAGTTCAAATATTTATTCTAAATTTTGGTTTTATTTATAATTAAAATCATCCTTTAACAAAATTTAAGAATTAGATTTCCGATTAACTTTAAACAATTTAGAGATATATATAATATATTTATATCAAATCAAATTAAATTTTAAAATAAGATACTTATATATATAAATCAAATTATACTGAAGAAGTTTAAATCAAAATATTTTTCAAAACAAAACCGTAGCAAAGCTACAGAATAGTATCTCCACTTCGAAACTCGAAAATGAACGTCGATGATGCGGCCGCCATCACCGAAATTATTTTCCAGCGACAAAGAGAAGAGCATAGGTTTCAACATTTTTAAAATTCTTTGAAAACGATTTCTATTCGAAAATACTTTCCATACTATATACTTTAAAATTTTAAAACCAAAGTTCGAAATCACCGAAAACTAATAAATTCTCAAATTTCTGAATTAGATTCATTTCAAATTCAAATCAATTTATAACCAAGTTTATAAATTAATTTATTTATATTATGCAATAGCCTATGGTTTACAACACAACAAATGAAAATCAAATATTATTATTTTCAGACAACAAATTCATTAACAATTTAATTTCAGAAAACTTATATTTATATATAAGATAATCATACAAAACTTCTATTTTATTTATCAAATTTGAAAACGATATTGTGTCAGTTTGCTCTGTTCAAGTGTTTTGAAAATCCTATCGATAGCGTTGATCAGACGAATCGATCGGAAACCCAAATCATCATCAACAACCCAAACAACACAATATATTTTAAACATTTTAAATATTAATTTACAAATACACTTCCTCGCTCGACTATATAAGAATAGATTTCAAAGCAAATATAGAGGTTCAAATTTGATGGACTCAAATCAAAGAGAATTTTGATTCGAAAAATAAGTTTGAAACAGAAGGTAAGATAAGTCAATTACCACAATCGGGAGATGGATGAGTTTATTTAATTCACGGGCAACCTTAACCGGGTCGTCCGTAACTTCAAGAATAAGATCGATGCTGAGTCCCGAGGTAAATCAACACTCGATCTCTAGAGATGGGATTCAGGTATAGCAGGGAAAAGATAGCATCGTAAACCGAGGATACAGAAATCTCCGGTAGATCGATGTCCATTATAAAGGAGTTTTGCTCCTTTACGAATCATTTGAAGATTGGCGAGACCGCCGATCAATTATAGATATCATTCAAAATGGAGTTATGTGGTGCTCCAGAATTGACAGAAGACGAATAGTGAAGGACACGAATGAATTCGGAACCGAGGGGAACGTTCCAAAAATTCAAAGGAATTGAGTCAAAGGAAGAGATTGAAACTCGAATGAGAGTGATTCTGTAAATACATTTACCCTATATGTTGAGTTTTGCCTAGAGCTACCAAAGCTCTGATACCAACTGTAACGACCCAGAATTTTGGACCATTCGCATCCATTATAAGTGTATAGGTAGACACTCATGCCGGAGTTGAATTGCTCAAAATACCGCGTTGTTAATTTAAATTGGCAAAACTGAACATATACAGTAAATAAAATAATCACAGATCACAGACACAGAGTAATAAGTGCAGCGGAAATAAAAGAGATAGTAGTTCATGAAGCTACTATATGAATATATAAGATACATCAGAGTTTACAACAGAAGAGTAATACGATACATCAGATACAAATCAGAATACATCACTGGAATCACAGAACACTGAAAGCAGAATAGATGGCTGGATCTTCAAGCAAAGCTCCAACTCCAAAGGTGAGTCTCGAAAGCTGAACCACTCAGTCTGACCCGAGCGTAAAGCAAAATACAAAACACTCGAGTCAGGATTAACATTCTTATATTAATAAATCCAACTCAAGTGAAATAGCAATTGAAATACAAGTAACTCAAAGGATGTTTGGAATAACCATCCTTTAAGGATCCGTTAAACTATCTACTAGGTAGTAATATACGCTAAGTAGATAATGTCTATCAGTAATAATAAGATATCAAAATAGCGTTAAGTCATGGCCCATTCCACCCTTAACACATTTTTATTCCCAAAAGCATATACAAAACCGTAGTTTCCCCAAAACCGGAAGTCACCAGAGGGCAATCCATATACTAAAGGTACAAATCAAAATCGTAGTGGTCGCGCATAAATGGAATACAAGTATGACAAGGCACATGAGGCTATACCCAAGGTAGTGATACTACCGTTCGCCTGATCCGGACTGGTGAGAACGCAACGCCGCAGCGCCTCCAACTGTAACGACCCAGAATTTTGGACCATTCGCATCCATTATAAGTGTATAGGTAGACACTCATGCCGGAGTTGAATTGCTCAAAATACCGCGTTGTTAATTTAAATTGGCAAAACTGAACATATACAGTAAATAAAATAATCACAGATCACAGACACAGAGTAATAAGTGCAGCGGAAATAAAAGAGATAGTAGTTCATGAAGCTACTATATGAATATATAAGATACATCAGAGTTTACAACAGAAGAGTAATACGATACATCAGATACAAATCAGAATACATCACTGGAATCATCGAACACTGAAAGCAGAATAGATGGCTGGATCTTCAAGCAAAGCTCCAACTCCAAAGGTGAGTCTCGAAAGCTGAACCACTCAGTCTGACCCGAGCGTAAAGCAAAATACAAAACACTCGAGTCAGGATTAACATTCTTATATTAATAAATCCAACTCAAGTGAAATAGCAATTGAAATACAAGTAACTCAAAGGATGTTTGGAATAACCATCCTTTAAGGATCCGTTAAACTATCTACTAGGTACTAATATACGCTAAGTAGATAATGTCTATCAGTAATAATAAGATATCAAAATAACGTTAAGTCATGGCCCATTCCACCCTTAACACATTTTTATTCCCAAAAGCATATACAAGACCGTAGTTTCCCCAAAACCGGAAGTCACCAGAGGGCAATCCATATACTAAAGGTACAAATCAAAATCATAGTGGTCGCGCATAAATGGAATACAAGTATGACAAGGCACATGAGGCTATACCCAAGGTAGTGATACTACCGTTCGCCTGATCCGGACTGGTGAGAACGCAACGCCGCAGCGCCCGCAACACCGTGAAACAACACTCCCAAAATCAAGGGTGCACCAATCGACAACAAGTATAAGTAGTTCGAAGAAGTGTGTCCACTTGAGGTATCAATCCTCCATTGGCCCGGCACAGCTCCTGTTTTAGTCATTTCCAATTTGACACAAGTGTCAAGGCTATCCATCATCGTTCTCTTTCTTCAGTCAACACGTACATCATTCCATCCACTTCATTCTGGATCATCACTCCGCGCATAGTTATTAAAGTGGTTTCCGGTTTAGATAGAGAGTATATCCATAACCGAATTCCGGTCTCTTTAATAACTTCCGTAATTATTTCACCGATTGGTCGTTTGTATATTTCAAAAACCAAATCAATTACAATTTCAATTAGAATTCGTAAATCAACACTCATTTGTCTCTCAAAACCAATTTCCAATAATTTACGTTTCAAAACTTCCAAATTCACAATTTCAAAATCTTATAATTCAATTTCAATATCTATTTGAAACAATTCAAATTTTGATTCAAGTTCATATATAAATTTCATTCCGAAATCATTTAAATAAATTTTACTTAACTTTCAAATCAATTTAAACTCATTTATCGATTTCATTCAATATTCGTAAAGTAAATTTATCATTCAAAACAATTTCTATTAAATTTCCGAATCATTAAATCAATTTCTTAAGTTCAACTTATAAATTTAATTAAATTAAATTCATCAAATCCAATTCTTTAAATTTCAAGTCTTACATTAATTTCAATAAATCAAAATTTTATTTCTGGTTAAAGAAATTCAATTTCAGTTATTTACTTCCTTAAATAATTTTCCAAAAACTTAATTAATAAAGAAACTCAATTTCAATTATTTACGAAGTAAATTCACTTATTCAAAAGTTCAATTTTTCTTATTAAAGAATCCAATTCAATTTAATCATTAAATAATTCAATCTTATTTAATTATTAAATAATTCAAAACTTAATTATTAAATAATTTCAAAGTTTAATAATTTCAACTTAATTATAATTTCAAACTTAATTATTAAATCATTTCAAAGTTTAATAATTTCAACTTAATTATAATTTCAAACTTAATTATTAAATCATTTCAAAGTTTAATAATTTCAAACTTAATTCAATCATTTCTCAAATTAAACAACATTCTTTCATCAATTACATTGTTAATATTTTGTTTCAGATTATAAAATATTACATTTTCCTTTCATTAAAATTCAAATTTCAACTTCATTTCAAAACCATATTATTTATTCAAATAAAATCTTCATTTTATTTTTAAATCAAATTATTGACCAATCGGGTTTTATTTAATTTCCTATCCTAGGTAAAAATTCAATTTGGGTATTTATCATTTCAACCCGATTCCAATTCAATTCAAAATCAAAACATATCAAAGGGAACTTGCAGTGTGATAACTGGGATGGTGTCAAAGTAAATAAACAAGCAATAACAACAATCAATATCAATCCAATAATCAATTCAAATAATCCCGAAATAACCGTATTAATTCGCATTGTTATTTGTACGAATTAATATAATTATTTCTAGAATCTACACTATCATTTCATGTAGATTAAAGATTATTACATTACGGTTTTCACTTGTCATCTATTACAATTTCATACATCATCAGTTTAACAACATACATTCAGTGGTTCAAAGTGTAATTAAACAAATCCTACGTGTCAATAAATTTAACAGTTAAAGGGGTCATATTATACAAGTGTCAGTTAATCACATTTAACATTTAATTATCCTATATCAAGTTCAATTGCATGCTATTTATCATTTTAACATTAACAATTTAACGTCCAATATAAACATCAACAATCAATCAATTATCAGCCAAACTGTATTATCATCGCATAAATAATTAACAGATAAAGGTGTCAGATGTCACAGGTGAACTGATATAGGTGATAGCATATATAACAGTGTAATTAACTAACAGCAGCATATTTCAATTGTCGTTTCAATTGAAATCAAATTTAATAAATAAAAGAACGTTAATCGTGAGTGAGTGCTCACCTTTCGAGGCTAGAGATATTCGACGAACGAGTTAAGAAACCCAAAGCAAAGTTAGATGGACACGATTCGATGAAGAACAGACACGACGGACAAAGCTGATAAATATGAATTAATGAAGTCAAATCAGAACGGTATCGATGAAGATAAATGATATAAATGAGCCTATATGCATAACTATATATAACTATTTATATAGGATCATATTCTTAAGTTTCATACACATATTGAAATTCAAAAACCCTTGTTTTCATAAAAAAAATTCTTTTTAAAAAATAATATATATAACTAAATATATTAATGTATACTATATGTAATATAAACGTGTCTTTAAACAACCATTTCTACATATTCAAACTAATACAAAACTTATGCACACGGGTAGTCTAGTATATAACTAGCTATATATATGTAACCGCATAAATGTTACACCTAAACATATTACATAGATGAAAAATGCAGACCGTATGTATGTATAAGTGTAAACAATGTATGCAAGCTATTCAAAGTACTTGTATCTTGTATAAAACTATAATATGCGAACAAGAGAAACAGACACAACACTTAAACCCTTCAAGGCAATATGTATTGGTCATTAAAACACATAAGTAATATATATATATTCGTATATAATAGTACATACAGGAAGAAAAATATACATTCATATATATACTTAATAAGCTAATATATGCTTACATATACCTCTAAAACAAAACATTTAATAACCAATATATATTACTTTCAGCCCATTAGTTCATATATGCGGTAAATATTTTTCTTTATCCTTTTTTTTTGGAAACAAGGTTGTAAAACAGCATTATTTATTTAACGTAATATAGGTTATTATAAAACAAACAAGGCAAGAATCTAGTTTAAACAAATAGTCAAAATATATATAGTACCCTGACAATAAAATAATATTATATATATACGACTGTACCAAATAGATCACAATATATAAAGTAAAAAGAATCACAACAACATATATACAACAGATCTTGTATATATAATTCGAACTGTCCAGACATACTTATATATGACAAAAACTTACTTTATAATAAACTATATATCATAGAACAGATCATTGAGTATAACTATCGTTTATATATAAATAAGTAACACGCTATATTTATAAATCATTATACAAAACAAATAGGTGACTCAATATAGATCGGATGCAGACTTAAATAAAAAGAATTATAAATGCAGACGGTAGACATAGCTCACGTGTTATATATATATATACCCCTAGACGAAATCAGAACAACAATGTTTAAAAACAACTCATCTATCCACATATACTTGCTGTACAAACTTTTATAAACGTATACATATATATCACTGTTTAGCATATATATCAACTAATATACTAATGTATAATACATAAAATACCTTATATATATATGCGCACATGATTCACACGAGCAGCTGGAAGGGAAAGTTCACAGACGTGCTCGGCAAGTCGAGAAGGGAGCGAGATGGATGGTGGCCGATTGGGATGGTATGGCGATACGGGTGTGCTGACGTGGCATGTTGGAGTGGAGATGTGGCACGTGTATCTGGTGAAGGCGGAGGCAGTGGGCTTGGGTAGTGGTGGCGATGCGTACACGGTGATGGTTTCTGGGCTGTTGGGTTTGAATGTTGTGGATGCGTGGAGAATGGTAGGTGATGCGGCAAGGGGAATGAGCTGGTAGGATGATGGTTACAGTGGCTTGCGTGGGTGAAGATAACAAGCTTCCATGCAAACTTATATAGCTTTAGATATGGTTTACTTTTTTTTTTTTTGAATGAAGGAGGAGGCTGCAGAATAACTCGGTGATGGGAAGAATGGTGAAGAGGTGGGTGGACTTGGAGGTTGATGGAGAGACAACGGGTGATTGCTGAGAGGCTTTTGGGTAAAAAAAAAATATAGAGGTGGCAGCCATTCTTCCAAAGTCATTGAACATGAATGAACAGAAAAGGAATGGAAGAAGAAACGAAGTGAATAATCATACCCGAGTTAATATTTCTTGAAACAGTAGGAAATGTAAAGTCGTGTTCGTTCGAATTTAATGAAACAATGAAGGCTATTTATTCACACGAGGATAATAAAGGGACACGGAAGACTAAATGTTTAAAATTTGAATACCGATACGTTTAGTCGTCTCGCAGATATCGTCGTGAACCGGATGCCGAAATAAACAAACGAATATACCGCAGCGATAAACAAGACGAGACGATCAAAACGGTATAAAGATATCAGTAGTTTGATTGAATTATAAAAATTCGAATTTTTTAAACCAGCGGAAAATGCAAGAAAAACGCTGAAAAATAAGATCGACGGAGCCAAAGATGTCCGAATTTGGAAAAACGACAAACTGACATCTTGCTCAGAAGATGCTTTAGAATTTTTCTATGTAAAAATATTTAGGTTTTGGAAACATTTTATTTTCATCGTTTTTTAACTGATTAAATTGAAGTGAATTTACGCGCGAAATAAACTTTCATATTTTCGGACGAAAATTTACCAGTTGCTATGTTTAACTAAACGTATTCCAAATATTAAATTTTTATTTCAAAATTTTATCGTTTAAAATTTCACAAAATTTCGATTAATTACGTTATTAAACAGTTGAAATTTTACGGGTCGTTACACTTCTCAAGCAATGTTATCTATTTTTAGACAACATGGCCGACATGTTGGAAAATGTGTGGAAATATGGTTAGACGGTAGAGATCACCATCTAACACACACATATGTTCTTCTAAATTGTCCAGAAGTTGCACCATTAGTCAGGTAATAATAAATTCATATATAATTCAATTATACTTACATATTAATTATATTAAATCATATTATATATTTGCAGTATATACGAATCACTGCATCCATCTGGCGATCTCAGTAAAGAATTTGCTAAATGGTTTTCAAATTACGTTTATGATCCAATAAACTGTGTCGTTGACGAAGGATTACGACATCTTGCGATCGGACCAAAAAGAAATGTCAAGACGTATCCAATATTCTTCGCCAATGGATTTAAATTCAACACTAAAGATTACGGTGCCGAAAAATTGACATATAATAACGGTGTATTTGTCAAAGGTAGTGACGATCTAGATGAGCATATAAAAGATTTTTATGGCGTCTTAACACAAGTTTTAGAGTTGACATATTACATACAACCTGCAGAAAAAGTTTTTTTATTCAAATGCAACTGGTTTAGCAATGTTCCTGGTACTGGAATCAACATGCACAAAGATTATAAACTTATTGAAATAAAACATACCTCACATTACTATAAGTATGATCCTTTCGTATTGGCCAAGCAAGCGTTACAGGTTTATTTTGCTCCGTATCCATCCTTGAAAAGAGATAAAGCGGATTGGTCGGCTGTTTTTAAAACAAAGGCAAAATTTACATTTGACGGAAATAATATTCCAAACGAAACAGCGTATCAAGCGGATCTTGAGTCAAATACTGAAGTAATAATAACCGATGACATTGATGTAGGGTTGTTGAATGATGAATCAAATGTTTTGGTAGATGCATTTGAAAGTGTTGAAGAAAACGATATAGAGTACGAGACCGAGTCTGAATCAGAGAACGACGAAGACTGATAATTTTAAATATTTGAATTGCATGTTGTATAATGTATTTTTATGACATATGTAATATTTAGAGTCTGAATATGACATATGTAAATATTTGAATTGCATGTTGTATAATGTATTTTTATGACATATGTAATATTTAAAGTCTGAATCAAGTGGAATGTTTTATGCGATGATATGATATGATATGTTCTGATATGATATACGATATATGATATGATATGTTTGTGGAAGATATGTCTTACAGGAGACACGGTAGTAGGTCTGAGCCTTCTCCTTCTCCCGCAGGTGCCAGTGGCAGTGCGCCGGATTTACGCCCCATTGCTGAGTTAGTTCCGAAGACGCCAGGGTAAGTATCAAATATATTTCAAGTATGTTATTTAAAATATATTAAATATGTACATCAAAATTTATACAGGAGCTTTGAGGTGGAGCCTTCAGATTTCATTTTACAAACGTCGAGACAGGCGTTTATGAGTAGGATGTCCGGCTGTTGGCCACGGTGGGACGACATCCCAGCGCCTGTAAAGAACGCAATATGGGCAGATTTGATGGTAATTAAGTATAAATTTTTATTTGATTTGAATGTCAATAGAATGTTTATAATTCAAGTTAATTTCAATATGCAGGCCGTCGTACGTGTTGAGCCCCAGGATCTGGATGTGTTTAGAAATCATTGGAATCAAAGAATGAGAAAAAATTATAGAAACACGATAACTAAAGCAAGGAGTGCCGGAAAAAAGCCAAGTTGGATGAGCGCTGAAGTATATAGTGAGTTTCTTCGGCTCTGGGATACTCCTGAATTCAAAGTAAGCTATCCACTTTCGAATTGTAATTTAAAAAATTTAAGATTTCGTATATTAGTTGCATTAATATAGTTAACCTTGTGGTTAAATGTATAGGAAATATCAGCGCGGAATCGTGAAAATAGGAATAAGAATCCTGTTGTACATCGTGGTGGCTCGAAATCTTTTCAGCAACATAAAAACGAATTGGTAAATTTATAAATTGTGTTTATAAATATCTGTAACATTATTTAATCATATTGGTAACATTGTTTATTCATATGTATATTTTTAGTCTAAGAAGTACAATCGCGAGCCTACGATGGCTACTGCCACACATGCTGTGGAGGAGACAGACGAGGAAGGTAATGTTTCGTATAGATGGATAGACGTCAAATCTCAATCTGTAATGGTAAACATGCTTATCTGTAATGATAGTGTTTGATAATACTTTATTTCACAGCTAAAAAATCATAAATTAAATTTTTTTTGTGTCAAACTTTTATTTATAATCGCAGGAGTCATATGAGGCGGAGGGACACGTCTGGCGCAGACCACCGGACGTGAGGAGTTGACCGTTGAGGAGTCAAACCATATTTGGGACGCCGTTATAGATCCGCCTACGCGAAATAGGCGATATAGTTATGGAAATATGGAGGTAAACTACTTCATTAACTAATATATACATTTAATATGATATGAAGCATAAATTATAACTAGCTATTAAGTATTTCACAGGCGATATCGTCCCAGAGGGCTTACAGGAGATCCCAGGCAGAGGAGGAGATAGCTTTGTTGCGTCAGCAGGTTGCGGAGATCAATGACTGGCGGAAGAGCAATGCTTTTGCACAGCAGCTCGATGCGCATATCGCGGCATACCTGGTAGAGCATGGAAGAATGCCTGGAGAGGATGCGTCTGGAGATGATGAGTAGGTAAGGTTGTGCTTGTCACATTTTTGGCGTCGTTTTGTGTTGAACTTATTGTTGTTTGATGTATGATGATGAATAGGACAATGATGTATGATTTGTTTGATGGTACTTATATGTATTGTTGAGTATGATGTATATTAGTGAACGTTGTGTTTGATTGATGAGTTTTTGGATATATAGTTGTTGTTTGATGGAAAATTATGAATGTTATGTTTGATTGATGAGAGGTTGGTGTTATACTTGTGTTGGAAGATTGAATGTTGTTATAGTTCAACGGAAATTGTTTATATTGTGGTTTGAGGGCGTAAACAACAGCTGTTTACAAACAGCAGAACACAGGCTTGCGTCGGCTGGAATCGGCTTGCGTCGGCGGTTTGGTTACAGGCTTGCGTCGGCTAGAATCGGCTGTTTAGTTACAGGTTTGCATCGGCAAGTTACGCCCAACAAAATTTTGAAAAAAATGGCCACGTAGATATAGCCGTCACTTCCCGACACTAAAGTGGTGACAAAACCGACGCAAAACCAGACTCGAATGCTTGGTGGTGACGTCTTTTTTTGCGTCGGTTTTTAGAATCGACTTGCGTTGGCTAGAATCGGCCGGCGTCGGTTTTCTGCCGACGCAATTGCCGATTTTCCTTGTAGTGATAGCAATTCTCAACCCATCAAATTGGGATGTTTTAAGGGGTTATAATTTTTTTTCTAATTATACCCCTACTTATTATATTGTAGAATTAATCTTCACTAAACTAGAGGATAAATATAAGGATATACATGTAATGTTAATTTAGTCGAAAACTCTCAAAACCGTGTATATAAAACTCTCAAGCATGTATTGATCAGTTATAACAACACTTCATGTAAACCAATCAAAATTGATACTCTCAAAACCTCTCATAACCAGTACTACAAAACTCTCAAGCGGAGCCTAAGGGATTAAAAAATAAAGTACAGTATACACTAATTTTTTTACATTAACATTATACATTAATTCATTATTTGAATTCGCTAACAATTAAAAACTAATAAAATTTGTTTTTTTTTTACATTTTAGCTAACACTAATTTGAATTTATTATACATTAATAAAAAAAATTAACATTATACACTAATTTTTTTATATTAACACATGCGCATAAACTAAATTTATATATAATTAACATTTTGAACCAATAAAGAGATTCTATAAATAAATTATTATTTTTCAATATTTTAGCTAGCACGTACACTAATTAACACTAAACTACGTTACACTAATAACCACATAGACTGATCAACCTAAATTATCTCCAATTGTACATTAATTTTCGGATTTAACGTTTATCCTAGTTTATAATTACAATCTAAACACTAATAACCGTGATTAACATTTCCAAATCAACCAATATACAATTAAACCAATCAATTGGCTATTATTAATATATTTAAGCACAAATCGACATTAATTTTATGAAAATTTGAGATAATTAGTTCAAGGGAATGATATGCCTAATTTTTGATGGATTGAAGGTGTAGAAGCTTGGAGAATCTGATTTGATGAAAAATGCGACGGATTTTGCTGGATTACGATGGCTAGGGACAGTTTGGGACGGATTTGGGGGTTTAGAAATTGGGTTTGAGGTTTTAGAAAATATGGGAAATGAGGAAGGAACGGGTTCGGCTCCAACCATATTCGCTACTAATTTTCAACGGCCGCCAACTGGTAGAATCCAACAGTTTCTGACTGCTTTCGGCGGCTTTAAATAAAGAATATTTTCTCTCTTTTTAAAATAAATTTAATTTGTTATAAAAGTTTACAATAACCCATTTTTGTTTTTAAATATTAGAAAGATTATTTTTATTCGTTATACAATACTTTTATAACGATTTGATAATTAATTGTGAATTTTAAATGTATTTAAGATAATAAATTCAAACAAAATAAAATATTTGGCAAAAAAATAAATTTGTTGAATCTTAATGTCGATCCAAGGTATTTTGGGCATACAATCAAAATATGAAATGAAAATAAACATGTTTAAGGTATTAATCTTGATTTTCAAATTTATCTAATCATTCGTCGACATTCAGACTTAAACCTTTTGTTCGAAGATCAAACAATCTTCAAAAGAGACAAAATTCAAACTATATATACACTATATTATGTATTTATCCAATTCGTACGGTGGATTTAAAAAAACGGACAGAAAAAAAATTTAGACTTAAAACGGGTCATTTCATAGAAGTTGTTCTAACAATATATACTGAGTGTTGTAAAACGCCTTGGAAATTGATATACTTTCCTTCCTTTTTTTCGATTCTAATTGTACGGATTGGATAAATACATTACAAAGTATATGTGACATGAATTTTGTCTCGTTTGAAGATTTTTTAGCCTTCGATCGAAAGGTTTTTATATAGTCTGAATGATGATGAATGATTATAATTATGAGAATCAAGATCGATAACCTAAATTAATTTAATTTTTTTAATCATATTTTGCAAGAAGGGCCAAAATATTTTGGATCGACATAAGATTCAAAAGAATTATTTTTCCATTGAATAGTTTCTTTTATATGAATTTATAATGTTAAATACATTTAGAAATTCATAATTAGTTACACGATGGTTAAAAAATATATTTAAAGTCATAAGATTGTTACACATCATAAATTTTACCGAAGTTGTATGATGGATGGACTGAAAGTTGCATAGATTGATCGTTTGAGTTCGATTTTCAGTAAAGTAAAATATCGAATTATACAACAAAAGATTATCGAAAATACTAATTTAATTAATCACAAACCGTCATAAAATTGAAGAATTGAATAAAAATATCTTTTTAAATTTTTAAAAATTAAATTAGCATTTTTAAACAAATTTCAAACTTCTATAATTAATAATTTATAATAATGTAATAAATTAAATTAATTAAAATAATATGCCGTCGAAAGCCGTCGGAAAAATGCTTGATAAAGCCGTCAACGATCGTCGAAACCGTTCGTTGCTATTTAGCTCTTTTCAAGTGGTGAAATAGGTAAGCAAATTTTAGTTGGTACTACAATATGTTAGTAAATTAAAAATACATTGCATGAAAAGTTCAAACTTCTAACAATATATTTGGAACTTAAATGTATTTTTTGCAATGCATCACTGGTCTACAGTACAGGACTTATACACTAGTTTTCATTTTATTTTTCAGTTTACCAAGAAAAACATGGTTTAGAGAAGTACCAACAAGTGGTACGACGAATATTCTTTTTATGAACCATCATTGACCGTTAACTACACACCACTTCCATAATTATTTAACTTATGCAAACACTGAAACATTAATAAGGTTATCGAAGGGACATATTCTTGATAAATGCTAATTAAACAAGTAACAGCTTAGCGATTCCCTTGGCAACCGGTTGCTTGTTGAGGCAAATGAAGACATGGCCATGTGCTCAGTTCTAACTGTCTTGTGATTAGTTGCTAATCGCGCCATATCTTACGTTGACTCCAACCATAAGTTAGTTGTTCATAATTCTTGTCTTCCATGCAAGAATCTAATTTTAACTTGTCATTTCAAACCAAAATTTAACATAGACGCAAATGCAGTAGCGTGCACTATGCAAATAAAATTTGTTTGCATGTTTTAATATTCAGATTATTTTTATTATACTTGTGTAAGCTTACCGTGTACATGAAATATGTGTATGGTTTTGTGGTGCCGTGATTCTAAAAAATATATATATATATTTACAAATGGTTGCGTGTGCAATTACGATTACATGCTCTTTCCACCTAATCACCACTTAAAACCGTACTCATTAGTCGATTCTCGTTCAACCGGTACGATGCAAAGAAAACATGTATATGAGCACGTCTTTAGCCTCTCTGATTTACGCATGTATATATTAGTTTAATCCTTAAACATCATTTTCATGCATTAAAGCTAGCACCTAATCATATAAAAGTTGAGGAAATGATACACACATTAGAGCTTATTTAATGGTCGCTTTCATATGAGTTTGCAAATGCAGCACTGATTGGCACTGACACGGATTTAAATCATCAAAGAATAAGTTTGGGAAGTATAACCATTTTGTTTTATCCTGTAAGTGCAGGTATAGTGCATCCAATAGCCAAAAGTGTACTTATTTTTCATTTAACAAAATTTAAAGGGGATGTATGACATATACGCAAATGATTTGACAATCACACTATCTTTATTTTAAACAGTATTGTCCTTGAATGCAAAGTAATAGTGAATTTTCATTGATAAGCAGCTGGAAAGAAAGTGATTGGTTGAAACCGCAAGCCAATAATGAGATTTCATAAATGGATAGATACTACCCATGGTACTTTTATAATTTTGAAAGGACGGGGTGGAAAATCTAATGGTTAAATTTTCATTATTAATTGTGTGCGTAATAAAAATATATATGAACGATTTAGGTTTTCATATTGGAAGTTTTGGATAGTAAGAATGCATTCTTTTGATTTTTGATGCACGAAAAAGGAATGAGAAATGAGTATTTGAAAGAGGTACGAAAGGAAAATGCTTAACAAAAAGAGAATGCATTATTGTGTTCCGAAAGAGACGTTTGAAATGGACATGAAAGAAGATTATTACTTTTTTTATTATTAATTATATTATTAGAATATTTGTATTGTTTTAAAATAAATGTATTTTTAGAATGTAATTTAATTCAAAATTTTAATAATTCTACTACAATAATGGTGCAAGTACAGTTACAATAATTCTGAATTAAAGATAAAATAATGATACAAGTACGGTTATTAAATTCAAATTCTTAATATTATGCAAACAGTTCCAAACATAATCTAGCACCAAGTAGTTAATTTTGTATGTTAATTCAAAAGATTTTCATGGAATTTGCTGCATCTATTTTAACTGGTTCACGATCGTTATTCCTACACGTTTGAATATTGGATGTTTGTTGCATACAGAATTCAAACTCTAACCTTCCAACTGGAATGTATGTATTCGGAAAGATGTCAATCATTCCCCTGGCTAACATATCAAATGTTATCTTTAAACATAACCTTCCAACTGCTCACACAATGGTAGAAAACAAAATCTTTCCATTTGGAAATTTTATTAACAACATTTTTCATGACCTCGTAATATACCGTTAACCACAATAAATTCCTTTTTATTCGAAAGTGTGAATTTGGTTTATTGGAGCTTTTTGTACCGTTCTAATTCTCATGCTAGCTTGTATATCAACCAAATCTCTGACTTCAAAATCTAAATGACCACCTTCGTTGTACGGTTCGACCATTGATATGTTGTTCGAAGTTAAACAAAGTAGAGATGAAGTGAAAATGAAATGAAGATGGAGGAAAAATGGAGTGAAGAAATGTGGTTTACAAAGAGTAGCTAGACATTGGTAGTAATTAGCTGTTTGACGTCAGACGCGTCTAACGTTAACCTTTAATTTTCAACGGCTTTTGGAACGGATTATTTAAATAGTTCCAAATCAGACGCGTTGTCTGATGCGTGTGCACGCGTTGGACACAACATCAAATGAATAATACAAAATGTGTGAAGGATGAGATAGCAAAACATGAATTATGGAGATGAGTCGAGAAATAATTGGTTGGAGATGGTTAGGGGGGCGGACCCACCAAGTGTGGGCGCATATAACAGGTGAGATGTACTTGTCGGCATCATATATTTTGTACGTACGTATCGGCGCCCTTCTTTTTGCGATGGTCTCCGCTGACGTGGCTCCCATTTTCTTGCGGGTCCCACTTCTTTTTACACCCCAACACCTCGCATGCTTTGCTTCTTCCTTGAATTCGACAGCTCTCATTTTCTGGCTCTTTTATTTTATTTTCAAGCCTAGTTTATAACAGCATTGGCCAAAACGTACTTGTTTTTCTTTCTATATAGAATAAATTATAAATAATTTTAAGAAAACCTTTGGTAGCGTCAAATGATTTTCAAACCCATTTAACATATCTTTAATAATAGTTGTAATACCTTTGGTGTCACGCTTTTTTGGTATCAGCGTAAACTTTCAAAAATGTTCCTCTACATATATTTTTAAATTTTAATATCGCTTAAACATAGGATCTAACATTAAACTCATTTACAAATTCAAAACGCTCCTCCATAAATATTATAAACTATTAATATCACTTAAAAATAGGATCTAACAAATAAACTTTTTTTACAAATTTATTTATTATCTTTAGTCTTTAATAGTAATTGTAATACCTTTGGTGTCACACTTTTTTGGTGTCAGCGCGAACTACCAAAAATGCCTTTTTAATATCACTTAAAAATAGGATCTAATAATTACACTTTCTTTACAAATTCAAATTAACCGTCTTTCAACAAATATTAATCAATCTTAATATCACTTAAAAATAGGATCTAAAAATTATACTTCCTTTACAAATTCAAATAATCTTTCAAGAAATATTAAAACATTTTAATATCACCTAAAAGTATGATCTCCTTTACAAATTCAAATCATCTTTAAACAAATATTAACAAATCTTAATATCACATAAAAAAAAGGATCTAACAAACGAACTTTCATTACAAAATCGTTCTTTATTGATTAATAATACAAATAAAAATTAAAACTAATAAAAAATTAGGGATTACAACCATAAGATAAAAAATCAAACTAATTAAACATGATTTCAAAGTAAAAATATAATTAAATATTTGTGCAAATCATTTTCTCTTGAATATGTTAAATATATACAATTTCTAGAAAACCAATTCGCGTACGAAGCACGTGCCATGATCAAGCGCAAAGCGCGTGCCATAACGCTCGTAAATAAAAGCCCTATCAACTTCTGTAGAACGACATCTAAAAGTCTATTTATTCTAAACAGTTTTTTGAAAACCATTCAGATATACATGCTAAAATAAAATATGTGTTGATTCAATTTTTATTCTGTCCCTGCGTTCAAACTCAAATTTTTAGAACATGCAATGGAGTAAAATAGCAGAATTTTTTTCCATTTTGACCAAAATTTACAAGATATTAAAAAGGAAAGGGAAGATGAGTGAGTATAAATGTTGAACCATTTTCGAAAAATTGTAAGATTAATGACATTATTCGTGGAGTTTTTAAACTACGTTTTACCATTCTCTTTGAAACAAACAACTAAATACGTTTTGTAACCTACCAACACATCCGGGATAGTTAACCTACTGATATATATTATTCTATTAAATATTGTAGGAAATCAAGGCTTTATGAAGACTACAAACATGCCTTTGCATAAGTTAGTTTAATCTGGAAATATGCAAAAAAAATAAAGTTAAAAACATGCTTAACATTTGCAAGCAAAACTTTTCTTTTTCAGACTAAAGTCTAAAGTTATCATCAGTCTCAATACAAAGGGTTGCATTTTGTGTGAACTTCTGCTTTTTTTTTCATTTTTCAACATTGCATTCCAACTTTATAGCATTCCTTGTTACAAAATTTGTTTTCATTATGATATACAAATTTCAGTATTTAAGGACAGTTGGATTTACTTTTAGATGCATATATAATAAACGTACAAAATAATTGTACTAGACTATTAGCTGTCGATCTCACGACAATGACATCGATTATAATGACGTCGAAGTAACATATGCTGGCAAAAACATTATTGTACATTTATTTTGGACCGT
Organism: Allium fistulosum; assembly: GCA_030737815.1. Classification (NCBI taxonomy): domain Eukaryota; kingdom Viridiplantae; phylum Streptophyta; class Magnoliopsida; order Asparagales; family Amaryllidaceae; genus Allium; species Allium fistulosum. Next base: position 1,031,200,250 of record CM060905.1, read on the forward strand.
AAAATATTTTATTTAATGGGTTTTGCATGCAAATTTAATATTGTACAAGGCCGAATCCATATCAAAATTTATAGTTCGGCCTATATAATAAATATATGAATAGGAGGGTTTATTCGCAATTGTACCAAACAAGAAAAAGAGGGACTTCCCTTCCTTCGTTGTATAATTGCCCAATAAATAAATAAGAATTAATAATTAAACAATTGAAATTCAACAGCGTCTCAGCTCAAATTCATTCTTTTCAGGTACGATTACTTTAGTAAATTCGTTTATGAATAATTTTCTAAGTCTATTTGTGTTCAATCCTTATTTGCCCTCATATAAGAACACAAAATGCCTGGCTCGATAAATAATGGAAATTAGATATCAATAATTAAAATTTAAGAATAATGTCGTTGTGTATGCATTTGATCTAAACTATTATTCATTTTCGAGAAAAATGATTGCTTGAAGTATGAAATTAGTACTTTCTTTAAACATTTTTGTATTATCCATTTTGTGCGCCTACATTTTCATTGTCTAACAACTATTTGGTTCGGTTTTACATTGGTTATTGATTAGCGATAGGAATAAAAATATAGGTCACAGCTTGTGTGAAAATTTATGTATTCATATTCGAGGCCTTGTGCATTATTATTTGAAAACCAATCGGGGTGAACTAATCTTGATTAAATGGAAAAAACTATCGAGAAGATTACATTAAGGTTAGGTTTTGATTAAATGGAATGGGTAAAGTTGGAAGATCATCGTTCGAAGTTCATCTTGTAATTTCAATCATGCAAAGATGTATACCATTCAAAATTAAAATGCCAAGCTAGCTACATAAAAAGGTTTTACGTTAAGCGTGTTGCTAAGGGTACATGAAATATGCTTCTTAATACCACAGATAAAAATAATAACCCCTATTTAATTACTCTCTTCCAATGATTTCAATATGTGATTAAAATCTTAAATCGTAAAGTTCGAAATTTAAATCGAAACGGGATCTGAATTGTGAATCATAGATCCAAGTGGGATTCAAATTGTAAGTTGTAAAAATAGAGTGTACTTGTTTGTGAAATTATACACTCTCTTTTTAATTAATAGAATAAGATTTGTAAAAATAGAGTGTACTCGTTAGCGAAAATTCTACAATCCCATTTTGCATTATAAAAGAAGAACCGTGAACATATTTAGTTGTCATTAGAAATGGGATATACGGTCCATAGCTAAATAAATACAACATCAAATCGCTAAGCCATAAAAAAAATCAAAACATCTTATGTAATGTTATATATCTACAATTAAGTATATTATAATAATATGTGCACTAAATATATAAATACTTTATTAATGCTGATGTTATCCAAAAATTTCTAGTCATTAATCATCCAAACATGAAGGGAGCATGTATCAACCATACGAATGGCAAAGATATTAGAAGATAACTTCGGTAGTTATCGAAAACATAAAAAGTATGGGATCTAGCCCATTTGTTTGGCAATGGTTGAATAGGTAAATTTCAAAAATCCCTTAATTGGATCTTAATGGCCCTACGAAATCTAATATTTAACATTAGATCCAATATAATTGTTTCTAATAAAATCATATTTTATTTGTTATCGTTTTTTATTTAATTAATATGTAATAATTAAATATAATATGTGTATAATTATGAATGCGTGTGTATTCATGCATATGTGAGATGACATATGTGTGTTATGACTATAATATCATACAAAAGCATGATCAAATGTATACATTCATAGATAATGAGATTTATATCTACCATGTGTGTGTATTGCCGTGATTAAAATGTTTTATATAAAAATATGTTTATAATGTATATATACATATAATTTTTTATTTAATAAAATAATAAATATAATTTAATAAAATATCTTATATAATTTGATCGAGTCAAGATTTTTAGATTCGAATTTTAAATAAAATATCTAATTTTGACTTGGTAAACAAAAAATTAAATTCAAATTTAAATCTATAATATTAATTCAAAGTTGTAAAATATCTTATATTTGACTAAGTAATATTATTATAAAATAAATATATTGATTTAAATATAATACAAATGGTAATAGGTTTAATATATATACATTTAAATCAAGTATAAATAGATATTATTAAAAAAACATATATATACACATACACACTTTGGGCAATTATTTTTTATAAAATACTGAATGTAATTTAATACACACACATAATTTAAAAGTACCCTTTTAATTATATTATAAAATATATATAACTATCTTTTGGCCTAATTTTTTAAATTGCGAAGAGTGATTTAATTTTAAATGTCACATATATATTATTTTAATTCGAACTTGATATAAATGTATATTATAATTTAAATGATTCTAATTAATAATTTAAAATTTGTAAAAAAAATATTTCAAATTCAAAAAATTATTTTACATACTTTAAAATGATCATATGGCCGAAAAAATATACATATATATTTTATTTATATTATTGTGTTAAAATGAATAAATGCATTTAACTTACTATTAGATTAATATATTGAATTATAACTAAAGCATGGAAATCAATGTGTACAAAAATGATTCTAAATAGTATACAATAATAAATATGTAAGCTAGAATCTACCTGATTCAGATGCACTCGATTTTGAAAGTCTCGTAGATCTCTTAGATCCCTACCCAAAGTTGTTTATTTTGGTGTATCACCATTTGAGTTGAGTTGTTAGATGTTTTAAGGCTGAATAAGGGTCTGAACGGAGACTATGATAAGGGAGCAGTGGCGGAGCCACTTTATGGCTGAGGGGGTCATGTGCCCCCCTAGAAAAAAAAAGTGTGCAGGCGGCAGCTCCCTCTTCTCCGCCAACACCTACGGACATCACTATCGCTTAGGTCGAGCTCCTCTTCCGACAGCACCTTAGGTCGAGCTCTTCAATATAGGTAACCCTAATTAATTCACACTCTGCGCAATCTAATTTGCGTAATTTGTTTGATTCCAATGTAAATTGGTTTAGGTTTAATTTATTTATTGTAATTTATTTACTGTAATTAGTTTAACTTTTAGATTCGAAAGTTTGATTCCTCAAAACCCTAATTTTTTTATTGTAATTGGTTTAATTTTAATGCAGGTTTTGTAATTTGATTTATTCTTATTTGATTTTTTAGTAATAGGTTGAATACTGATTTATTCTTTAAGTTTGAACCACTAAAACATGTTAAAATGTTGTAGGCATATTTCTTCCATTGCCTTTGCTGCTTTACCAAAAAAAGATTTTCGGGCCGACTGCCCCGAACCCCCTACCTTATTACATTGTGCCCCCCTCAACGACAAATCCTGGCTACGCCACTGTAAGGGAGGATAGATGTAGATAGAGGCCATGGATGAGAGAAAGTAGAAACCAAAACAATTTAGATTTGAGTTGCTTGTATAGAGGAATAAGTGGAAAATATCTTCCATTATTCTCTCTTGTTAAGTCCAACTCCTAAGACTACTTCATTATCCTTTTATGGTCGACCCCTTGTTGGTCCCTTGATGAATTAATAAACTACAAAATCCAATTGCAATCAATTCAATTAAATCCAAATTAAATGTATATCAATACTGTATATTAATATGTACATATATAACTTTCATATACGTATTAATTACTATTAGCACCCAGAATATTTCTAGAGACTACTTCATTTATTAAATACACCACAAACATAAAATACAACAATAATTAATATTTATTAAATATTAATTAATTTATAAATATTATAAACTAATTAAATTGGGTGTTGTTTCGAATACCGAACGAATTCAATCATGCAAGTCACAAGCATGAATTCTGTCAACAATTGATAACTGAACAATTCAAATGTTAACATTCACACATCACCTTAGTTAAATGGTGTGATAGTTCAGCTTAACTCATCGCTTATTGATTTCATCAATAAAATCAAATTTTAAAACTTCTCAAGCATTGCCATTTAACAACGATTATTTACACACGTTCTCATCGTAAAAAATATATTACTTTAGAATGTATGAAATTTGGTATCTATCAAATTCCAATAGTATCCATATTTAACTCGATTGGTCCATTAAAAAGGTCATTGGTTCAATAATAACATTTACTATTAATCGTGCTACTCTGGCAGATATTTTGATTTTGAGTTGACTATGATAACAACCTGATCCAACTGAGAAGACAAATTCCATATTTAATATTGTTTTAATTCTAATGCTTCAACTCAGACCGAATTGTAGTCGTTTGATGGTCACCATGCCATGATTCAAATACAATCAAAGTGGAGTGTCCACAATGAAGTTTAATAGTATTCTTAATTCAAGAGACCTTTGTAATATCGTCACTTTGAGATTTCCTGTTTGATTGAGTTGTTATTAACTAACAAGAAACTCTCAGACAATCATTCCATTCCATAGTTATCCAATAACTACGAGTATGTAACCCTTTAGTGCCCCAGTAGTTATGATTAATGCACTGCTCAACATTCGGAGAGCGCAACGAACTCTGGTCTCACTGGATGTATCAATGTCCTTTCTCGAAACACTTAACCAAAAATATTCAAAACAAAATACTATTTTGTGTTGTGATTTATTACCTATGATTGTAATTAATTGCAATTACAATTACATAACAATTTGTTTAAGGACTTTCTTATTTATATACGTTTAATTATTTACTTTATATCATGATATAACAAATCATATAAAAGAAATCAAACATCTTTTATTTTGAACAAGATTTGTTATAGAGTTAGATAATTTATAATAAATTACATAACTACAGAGTTAGATAATCTACTCCAAGTACCAAGATAAACCTTTTTGGGGTCTCGGTCAACTCAGTGTAAGAGGAAAACTTCGGTTCCCAGTTTTTTCACTTCAATCATTTGAAGCCATCATGATCTTTTTCATTTCCATCATCCTTTCCAAATCTTGCCTTGGATGATCTCTCATCTTCCACAACATTAACTTCACCACTCTCAGCTTTTGCATCCTCCTGGCATAAATATCTCTTAACTTGATAGTAAAAGTCCACGAAATCCACTAGTGAATCTCTTTCCAATGCTTTCTTAAAATCGGTCTTATTGGCGACTCTGGAAACCAAGTGAAGGAACTGAGCCAGCCCGTAGTGGATGAAATGAGTGAATTTCAAAAAAATTAGTCCTTCTGGATCTTTAATGAGCCTATGAAGTCTAAATATACTTAGAACTTTTCTAAGTTTCTTCTAAATAAAATCAATATTTATTTAACTTCATAAATAAAGTTTCAATTTAATTTAATGTGCATGTAAGTTAGAGTATATTAAATATACTCTTATATATAAATTTGCGTGTAGTATTTATTTTTCAAATTTATTCAGAGAAGGAAAGATTTCATTTTCTTTCTCTTGACTTATTCAATTAATGAGGGGGCATAAATTTATTTAGAGAATGAAACTTTTCATTTCCTTTCTCTTAAATTATTCAACTAATGAGGAATCATAAATTTAGTTAGAGAATGAAACTTTTTATTTTCTTCTCTTAATTAAATTAAATAATTGATTAATAAAATAACATTAATGACTAATTTAAATAAGACATGAATTGTAAATATATTCATAGTAAATATTATGCAAGTGCAACATATATGGAGTATACATAGTCTGTGGTAATTGATATGTATACATAAAATAAACAAGAACAATTTGAATGCTTATTACATAGGAATTGAAATGGAAATAAATAAGGGATCACGGTGATTGATATAGTTTCCATTTTAGTAAACTTAATTAATGCAACATATTAATGACAATCAATAGGTACCATAATGTAAGAATATAAAAGGTAAATAATGAATCGTATGTATACATTATTGTCTTAATTAAAAAAGATAATGCTATGACAATATATGTAAAGAAAAATAAATTTTATATGAATACATACAAGTAGATTCAAATATGTATATATGGAATTAAATCAAAGCTTTCTAATAATATAAATTAGATAGTTATTACGATCAATTTCAAAACTTTGATTTGTTGTTACAATTCCTTTTATTCATCTATAAATATCTAATGCAATAAAAAGTGCAAGTAATACATGCATACATATATACATACATATATTAACATTCGAAACTAAAATTCCACTTTGTTATGAAAAATTAAAATATAGATATACAATTGAAACATTGTATTGATTCTATATAAATTTCATTTTTAACTTTAAATATAATTCAATCAATCAACATGAAAATATAAATTTCCAGATTTAAAGAAATGAAATTTAAATTAAATGTTAAAGCATAGAACTAAAATAAAACATTGTATTTTAAAATATATAGATTTAGTTCCAATCTACCAAAGTAAAGAAATGTAGCTAATCAAGTCGAACATATAAACATTCAGATCTGAAAAATTACACTTTAATTAGAATGTTTAAAACCATAGATCTACACTTAAATATTGTTTTAAAACATAAAAAAATATTTAGTTTTTGATCTATCAAATGAAAAATCAATCATATCATTCAACAAATAATTCAATCTTCATAAACAATTTTTAACTAAGCAAGACAGCAATACATCTTACAAATTATGAAAGTCAAATTAAATTTTCATCCAACATTGCAAAATCACTATGTATATACTAAAATGACATGCCTTGCTACCCAATCCTTAAAATGCACCTTGTTGATGTTGCCTTTGATGTGCACCTTGAATGAAGAATGTTTCTACATCCAATTGAATCACCTTACGATATTGCCTACAAATCACACCTTGAATGATGACCTATCATGCAAGAGATGGATGAACCACTTTTGATTTATTTCATTTGATGTTTTATATGGAGTTGAAAGATTTTTGAAAATTTTTGTTTTTATTTTGTTTTCTGCCATGAAAAGTTAGAAGGAGAGAAAGAAACATAATTAACGAGAAAGAAAAATTGTACATACATAATGAATTAGAGAATATGTTTTATTTGAAAGAATTAAACTTTTTCCATTTTTTTATTAATACTTTCATAATTAATTCACCTGATTGTTTCTCTCTCTAATTCTTTCTTTACGTGTATGTCATCAAATGACATAAAATTTCTACAAATCATGTCTCAAATAATATAAAATTTCCATAAATCATGTCATCAAATGACGCAAAATTTTCATATATCATTTCATACAATTATCATTAAATTACATCAATATCGTATATCAATGCATGCAAATATAACTTTTATAAATGCATTAAAATGATTACAAAAAACTTCCAAACATCAGATAAATAATAATTAATATTTCTCAAATATCAATTAATTTAATCAATTTACAACATTTTATAAATTAATTAATCATGTGGTTTTTCAAAGTATTCATCATTACAGTTGTGCGACTCAAAAGTGTAAATCCAGTCAGCGATTAATATTGAACTATTCGAATATTAACGTTCATACGTCACTTAGCAGGTGGTGTGACATTTTGGCGAATTTATTGCTTACACATCTTTTGTTAAATCCAATTTTACTTATTATAAGAGGTACCTTATAGTGATAATTATTTACACTAATTTTCTTCGTCAAAACTATATCATATTAGGACTTATGAAATTTGGCAACGGTCAAAATTCCAATATCGTCCACGTTCAACTTTATAGTTCAAACACAAAGTCTGTGGTTCAATAATAACAATTATTATTAACCGAAATACTCTGGTCAGAGACTTTGACTTTGAGTTGACTTCAGTTGACCGTGATACTAACCTCATATAACTAAGGAGACGTATCCTCACTTGAATAGTGTTTCACTTCCAATGCTTCCACTCGACCTAACTATAGTCCTTCAATGGATGTCGTACCACGATTTAACTATAATCAAAGCAGAGCTTCCACATTGAAGATCAACAGTATTCTCAAGTCGAGAGAACTATGTAAATTAGTCACATCGATATTCTCTGCTTGACCTTAGTTATATTAACCAACAGAAAACTATCGAGTGAGTTATTCCATAGTTATCCAATAACTATCAGTACATAACCCCATGGTGCCCACAACAGTCATAAGTAATACACTGTCCAACATTTGGAGAGCGTCATGTACTCTAGTGTCAACGGATGTATCGATATCCAGTCTCGATATGTCTTGACTAGGAATACATAAAATGGTATATTTGTTTCATTGTGATAAATTACTCACGGTTACAACACTTTGTAACTACTATCACAAAACATACCATTTATGAATTTTCCATTAAATATATTTTTAATTAAATTGATTAATTAATATAACCACATTATATCAAGTATATTATAGAAAGAAAATACCTTTATTTCGAATAAGATCGGTCAACGAGTTAGATATATGTAACAAATTACATAATTTCCTCTAAGGCATACCCCTAACTCTATCATTTCACAATCAGTACTATCGTTGGTTTCTGAAATACAGCGATTACTGTATTAAATCTAATTAAGTAACTCTACAAATCTCATTCTCTCTCTTCTTTACACTTGAAAGTGTCATCACATTTCTTGGTGAAACTATATGAACTCTGAATTAGCTCATAAACTTTTCCACTAACTCGATTCATGTACTGATGATGGATCCATTATCCAGTTGGCGAAATCACATGATAGCCAAATTAGTCGAGTATAATAGATGCATCGTCCCATCACCTCCTACGATGCTCCAAACACCTTCATACGTTGGATGTATCTCATCGAGTGATTAGTTGGATCATCCTTCCATCATATGGCTCCAAAGTAGGTAACTTGAAATTAGGTGGATTCCTAGTATATCGGGTGTTTGAAAGTGAAATGGTTTCCGTTCACATCCTCCAAACTTCGATCTATAGCTTTACCTCGAAGTACCTGTCTTACCATCTCAACTAAGCGATTATTTGGATTCAGTTGAAATCTCTTTGCACGCCTTTGATTCAAATCTTCTACATGCCCCCATTCCTAAAAGGAACATTCGCTTCTAATCCTTGTGGTTGCAAGTTTACATTCTGATCTTGATTTCAAGGCTCAACATCATCAATCTGACACACCCTTCCATGTTCGACATTCAGATCGACCATGCTCTCTGTCTAAACATGTCGGACCTCTTGGTACCAACTTATCGACGTGTTGGGGGATGGTTCCAAGTTGTTCCGCTTCATTTCCATATTTATCTGCTTCGCCTTCTAGCCTCCGATTCTAATTTCCAACAACTCCATTTGCTCTTTATTATACCATCCTTTGGAATAATCCATTCACCGTCTTTTCTTAACGAGCTATCAATTTGTCTTGCAAACTTGTCATCATCCTTTCCATCTCCTCTCTAGTCATATAGATAAAATGTGGATTTGAACTAGCGGACACCTCCTGTCTACGCCATACTCTGGTTGACTTGGTCTAGCAATGGCTCTTATAGTATGTATTTTCATCTTCTCCATATCATATCTAAGTTCATCTTAGTGGAAGCACAAAAAAATATTGCCCAAAAAACTGGTACAACACCC